>JAKSZT010054419.1:9260492-9389031 GCA_026826555.1 Tolypeutes matacus | reverse complement strand
GGGGGGGGGGGGATAAATGAATAATAAAAAAAAAAAATATCAAGAGCCTGGCGTAATGGTCTGTCTTCCTTCACTAGGCACTGCTCTTGCACTCAGGGGATTCTTGCCATTCTATTAGAGAATGTAGCAGGACTCCCCAGGGTAGGAATTCAATATTCTTTCAGTTATTGTGTGGGTCTCCACCCACCGAGACAATGCCCCATGAACAGCTGAACATATTCATACGCCTTAGAGGCATGTCCCAGGTGCACCCCTCCCCAGACATCCCCCCATCACCGATACCCTGCACCAGTGCTCCTCCCCTGACACAGTTGTGACTCTTCTGTGATCCAAAATCTCTCCAAAAATGAAGGCAACAAAATAACCAATACAATTAATAAGAAAATGAATTAATAATAGTTTTTAAAATAGTAAATAAAATACAAAAAGAATTTTTAAAATTGAAATAATATAAAAAATTTGTAGACATTGTGTCTTTCATCACCATAAGATCTGTTGTATGGTATGTATGGTATGTATGGTTGTATGTATGGTAACAATTTCTTCTGTATATTCCCCCAGTGTCTTATTTTTTCCATTTTATCTTCAAAGAAGCTTTAGGTTACTGAAAAGTCACATAGAAAATAAAGGGGATTCCCATATACCCTACGCCCTCCCCCTTTTCCATTGTCCCCTATTAATAATATTTTACATGCAGATGGTACATTTGTTATAATTGATGTATAAATATTGAAGCGTTGTTACTAACCAAGGTCAATGGTTTACATTCTGGTTTACATTTTGGACCATACACTTTTATAGGTTTTGACGAAATTTAAAGTGAGTTTTTTTTTGTTTGTTTGTTTGTTTTTTACCGGGAGGTACCAGGAATCGAACCCTGGTCTCTCCATATGGTAGATGGACGCCGAACCTCTTGAGCCACATCCGTTTCCCATAAAGTGAGTTTTGATAAAGGTGCAAAGGCAATTTGATGGAGAAAGGATAGTCTTCTCAACAAATGCTGTTGGAAAAACTGGACTTCCATATGCGCCCCCCCCCCAAATGAACCTCAACTTCACACCTTATCCAAAAATTAACTCAAAATTAGTCATAGATCTAAATGTAAAACATAAAACTATGAAACTTTTAGCAGAAAACATAGGAGAAATAGCTGCATGACTTGGGGTTAGGTAAAGAATGTTTTAAGGCATGACACCAAAAGCCTGATCCATAAATGAAATGGTGAATTGTATTTCATCAAAATCCGAACCTTCTGTTCTATGAAAGACACAGTTAAGAGAATAAGAGAAGGTACAGACCTGGAGAAAATATTTGCAAATAACATATCCAACAAAGGACTTGTATCCAGAATATATAAAGAACTTGCACAACTCAGCAGTAAGAAAATATAAACTCCCAGGGAACCACTCCCATTACTATCCCTCACCCATGCCACTGAGTCATTAAATCCATGTGATTCATAGCAAAGCCCTTTATGCCACTATGTCTTTATAAAAGAGCCCTATAGTTTTTGCTCAGCTGCTTACATGTATTTGGGGTGGGAGTGGGGGTGGGGACAGCAGATTCAGCTCTTCCATAAAAAGATTTTTAATCCATTCCCGTTTTCAGTCCCACTTCTCATTCCTACCAATCACCAAATCCTGCCTAGAATTCTATGGGCAAAATGGGCTTCAGCCTCCAGCCCAGCCTCCTCATAAAGTATTCTGGACTTAGGCTTCTTCCTCCTCTTCCTTTAGAATATAGGCACTGTGAATGCAAGGATTTTCATCTGTTTTGTTCATTGCTATATCTCCAGTGCTTAGGACAGTGCCTGGCACATAGTAGGTGGTTATATCTGTCTATCTATCTATCTATCTATCTATCTATCTATCTATCTATCTAATTTATCTAATCTATCCATCAGCCATGATCATACTGTCATCTGTATTGCTGCTCTGTAGTACAAGTCATCAGATGGTACCATAGGCAGAATTATGAGTTACATGTCTCAAATGTGGCATGGATTAATAAGAGAGCCACCAGATTTCATGGGGCTGTAAAGCCCAAGATTTACTCAGTAGCAAACTATGTGGACAGCCATAGATGCATAGATGATTGAGGACTAGCTGCCAATCCCCTATATCCTGGCACTACCTAAAATACCAGGATTGTGGCACCATCTTGGTGGCAGTGAGGTCAGGTCTGAAATGAAATGGGGGCTCCAGGACAGAAATTAAGCTGAATTATTGAAAATAAAGTTTTATCTATTTCACACTTCTTTGTGGACAGAGATTAATACCAAGTACACATATATAGCTTACATAATTGATATCATGCTTTTAAAACTTTAATTTCATTTAGTCTTTAGCATAGATAATACATTCATATGCAGAGGTAGCATTTCAGGCTTACTGTTCTGCACTTTGCTTTTTCACTTATTATGTTTTACCAATTATTCCTTATCAGTACATTAAAAGTATATTCATTTTTGTAACAGCTGCATTTTAGTCCACTGTATAGAGATACCATAATTTATTTAACCAGATCCCTTATTGATGGACATTTAGGTTGGTTCCAATGTTGCAATAAATAACCTTAAATATACATCATTTTGCATGTGTGCAAATATATCTGTAGGATAAATTTCTAGAAGTGGAATTGCTTGGTATAAGTATGCGCATTTGTAATTTTGATGATTGACTAATTGCTCTCCATAGAGGTTGTACCAGTTTACTAACTACCAATAATATATGAGAATGTCTTGTTTTTCCACAATGAGTTATCAGACATTTTATCCTTGCCAACCTTATATCTAAAATATGGTATCTCAATTTAGTCTTAATTTGAATTTCTTTTTATTATGATTGAGGTTGAGAATCTTTTATGTGTAAGAACCATTTTTTTTCTTTTTCTGTGAACTGCCAATATCTTTTGTCCATTTTTCTATTACGTTATTGGGATTTTCATATTGATTTGTAGACGTTTTGCATATTTTAGACAAGCCTGTTGTGATATGAGTTGTAACTATTTCTTCACAGTTTGTTGTCAGTCTTTTAACTTTTCTTAAGGTGGGTTAGGCCAATAAATCACACTTATATTATGAAATATTTCAAACATACAAAAAAGTGCACAGAATAATATAACAAACACTGACATACCCTAAATATTGTCCTTTAAGTATGTTTACATAAATTATTTTCCTTTTTAAAGAAATAAAATGTTGCAGATACAGATGAAGTCCCCTTTGTAGTCCTTCCAGATCCTACTCCCCTCTCTCCCTTCTCCAAAGTAACAATTATTCTGAAATTGGTCCATATTCTTCTCGTAAATATTTCTATACTTTCACTATATGTATGTGTCCTTAAAAACAATATTAAGTGCTGTTCAGTGTGTTTTTAAAATCTACATAAATAATAGCACACTGCATGTGTTATTCCCAGATTTGTGTTTGTTTTAGTTTTTGTTTTTTTACTCAACATTACGTTTGTAAGATTTATCCATGTGGCTAAATATAGATCAAGTTAATTGGATTTAATTTCCACAAATAATTACATTGTATTTTTATACCAATATTTATTCATCCATTCCCCTATTGGTGGAAATTGTACTATAAAAAGCAACACTTTGTGTGCAAAAGTTATCTAGGGTTTATTTCTAGAAGTGTAATTGCTGGCTGTTAGTGCATCCCTCTCAAAAACTGATAAATCAAGCAGAAAAATAATACTCTCCAAACTGCCCTCCAAAGTGGTGCCAATATATACTCCAATCAGCAGTATATGAAAGTCCTAGTTACTCCACATCCTTGCCATTGCCAACCTAGTTTTGTCGGCCTTTAAAAGATGTTCCCAAACCTAATAGGTATGAAATGGTATTTCAATATTCTTTAATTTGTATTTCCTAATTGCTAATAATAAATACCATTCATTTGGGTTTCCTTTACTGTAAATTGCCTCTTCATATCTGTTGCTCATTTTCCCATTGGCTTGTTTGCTGTTCTTATTGATTTATAAGAGTTATTTATATATTCTGGGTAATAGAGGTGCACAGAATACATATGAATGACACTGATATTCAGTCTAAGCCAAATATCATTATCATAGAATAAACTTCTGGGATACAAGAATAAATCTGAAATTTTATCGATGATGGTTATTACAGTTATGACTTTATTAAGATTTTATTAATAAAATTGTAACCATTTGATATTTTAATGTAGGAACAATAATTTCTCAGCACTGTCAGCAGCTATATTCCTCTTGTGCTCACTAGAGTGTACATTTTCAGTACTAAACAATTTCCATTGAGATCAGTGGAGGAATAAGATTATTTTGGGGTTTCTCATTTTTCTCTAAAACTTTTTCTTTTCTTCAAACTCTTTATAATCTTTATTAAGTCTGAACTTAAAGATGTTTCATAATGAATGTTACACATTTTGTTTTTTGAGGTACTGGGGGCTGGGGTTTGAAACAGGGACCTCATGTGGGAAGCCAGCGCTCAACCACTGAGCCACATCGGCTTCCCTGAGTTGGTTTTCTCATTTGTTTTGCTTGTTGTTTGTTTTTGTTTTTTAAGGAGGCACCAGTAACCAAATCCGTGACCTCCCATGTGGGAAGCAGGCGCTCAACCGCTTGAGCCACATCTGCTCCCCTATACATTATTTTGGAATTTTTCTACCACATGGAATTTTGAGATAAGAAAGATAATATTTTACTTTTAGTCCATCTTTGCAGCATGTGAAGAATTCCCAAATAAGGATTTTTCTTGGAATTAGGCAACTGAAAATTAAACACAATTCTTAAAATTTTTATTGTTTAATGTTATGAACTCATATTCCAGCGAACTCTTACAAAGCATAAAATTATTATATAATCAAATATCTATTATTCTGTCTTGGATTATTATTTAAAATTTCATGCACATCTATTAGTTCAAAAAGCATATAATGCCTTTCCTAAAATTATCTAGCTAATGCATTGATCTTAATATTGGTATTAAAGGTAAACCTAATCCCCTATTTAACTACTTGCAGTGTCTTAACTGTTTTTTTGACATAAAATTGACAGCTTTCCCAATCATTAAGTGTTGCAGAATTTCCTGTTGCAACATTAAATAAATCTTATACCTTTAAGTGTGGATAGAATTTCAATATACAAAACAAATAAGTAGGTTTTGGCTTCAACTTACATCTGGAGTCTTTTCCTTTATGTTTCCTGCTTTCTATGTTCTTTTAAAGAAATCCTGAGGTTAAAATATTCTCCTATATTTTCTTTTAAAAATTTTAAAGCAGTTTAATTAAGATATATTCACATACCATACAATCCATCCAAAGTATACAATCAATGGCTTTTAGTATAATCACAATGTTGTGCATTCATCATCACAAAAAATTTTAGAACAATTTCATTACTCCAAAAAGAAAAACTCCATACCCAACCCTTTTACCATTCCTGCACAAGTTCACCCTCAGCTTTCCATTCTCTACCCTCTTTCTATTTTCTGGTGACCCATATTCTAGTTCTTAACTCCATGAGATTATACTCTTCTAAAAGTTTTAAAGTACTGTTTTTCAAATATAGGTCTTTACCTGGAATTTTTTGGGGGTGGGGTGGGGGTTATGATGTGAAATACTGATCTAATTTAATTTAATTTGGATAGCCAATTGTCTCAGCAGATTTGTTGAATAATCCATCTTTTCTCCACTAATTTGTAATGCTACTTCTATTGAATACAGGTTTCTCTATATGTGTGGATTTTTTTTTCTGGATTCTCTATTTTGCTCCATTGGTCCACTTGTCTAACTCTTATACTTCCTTCACATCCTTTAAAATTATACCGGATATGGAGGCAGTGACCACTGGAGGCTCTGAGGGCAAGGAGAGGGAAAAGCAGGTGTAATACAGGGGCGTTTTGGGGACTTGGGAATCGTCCTGAGTGACATTGCAACAACAGAAATAGGCCATTATGTATCTTCCCATAACCTACAGAATTGTGTGGGACAGAGTGTAAACTATAATGTAAACTATTAATATCACCCATGCTCAGTGGCAATGCCCCAAAATGTGTTTATCAATTGAAATGAATGTACCACAGCAATGAAAGATGTTGTTTATGTGGGAAAATGTGGGAGGTACGGGGAGCAGGGCATATGGGAATCCCTATATTTTTTATGTAACATTTATATAATCTAAGTATCTTTAAAAAAATAAAAAATATATATTAAAAAAATTATATCGGCTATTCTTGGCCCTTTGTTTTACCATATGAATTCTAAAAATAGCTTTTATAGATCCACGAAAAATGCTTTTGGGATTTTTATTAGATTTGCATTGAATTTTATATCTATACACCAGTGAGATTTTTCCATCCATGAACATACTGTATCTCTCCATTTATTTAGGTAATTTTTATGTGTTTCAATGAAACTTTATAACATATTCCATGTAAATTTTGCATCTTTGGTTAGCTATTTCTCAGAACCTTATACATTTCATTGCTATGTGAAAGGAAGTTTAAAAAAACATTTTCTAATGGTTGTTGCTGGCATATGGAAATGCTCAAGTTTTGTATATTGATTTTGTCTCCAGCATCACAGCTGAACTATTTTATTAGTTCTAATAGTTTGTTGTAAAATCTCTTGAATGATGTGGTTGGTGCTATTGATTCCCTGTCCCATACCCCTTGGCCCACCTCTGAGTTCATCTACAGCTGTGGCAGAAAGTTTTATCAAACTGACTGCTTCCCACCTGAAAGGACTGTCTCTCTGCTTTTTTGCTTTCAAGCAAAAAAGAGCTTGGAGGCATCCCTAAGAAAGTGAGGGGTAATTATACCTTGGGTGGGGTAATATTCGACCAATGGGTGAGAGGAGTCAGTGGATAAATGCTCATCTCCCTGTCCTCCACTGGGATGATTCTGAAGCATGTTCCACAGGGTTTCTCAGAGGGTCATAGAGAAGTTGAGACCCAGCTATGCACAGTGCTAACCAGCTCATAAATGGATCTCGTATTGGCTTTTCTTCCTTTCCCATGTAACTTCTTTACTCCTTCACTTGTGCTTCTTTGGATCACCTCTTAAGTAAACTACCTGCCCCAAGTCCTACTAGAAGGCTCTACTTTTGAGGGAAACCCAACTACAGTAAGTGGTCTAGTTAATCTTATCATCTTTAAATAATGAAAGTTTTGTCTCGTTTTCTCCAATCCTTATACCTTTCCTTTTCTGATCTTAATGCACTGGTTAAGGCCTCCCAGTACAATGTGAAATAGAGTGATAATGTAGCCCTATCTCATTTCTGACATTAAAAGCAATGTTTCTGTGGGGTGATATATGGGAATCCTGTATTTTATGCATGATTGTTCTCTAATCCCATAACTTCTTTAATAAAGAAAAAAGAAGAAATAGAAGATCTCAACAGAACAAGTAAAGAGATTGACTAAGTAGTAAAATAAAACCTCCCAATATAAAGTCCAGGACCAGACCACATCACTGGTGAATTTTACCAACATTCAAAGAAGAATTAATACCATTCCTGCTCAAGCTCATCTAAAAAATTGAAGAGGAAGGAACACTACCTAATTCATTCTATAAGGCCAACATCACCCTATTAACAAAGCCAAATAGAGATACCACAAGAAAAGAAAACGACAGACCAATTTCTCTTATGAATGCAAAATCCTCAAGAAAATACTAGGAAATTGAATCCAACAGCACATTAAAAGAATCATACATCATGAGCAAGTGGAATTTATCCCAAGTACACAAGTGTGGTTCAACATAAGAATGTCAATTAATGTAACACACCACATTAACAGAACAAATAGCAAAAAAATACACCTGATCATCTCTATTTATACAGAAAAGGCATGTGACAAAATCCATCATCCTTTCTTGATAAAAAGCACTTAGAAAAATAGCAATAGAAGGAAACTTAATCAACATGATAAAGGTCATGTATGAAAAACCCACTGCTAACACCATACTCAATAGTGAAAGTCTGAGAGCTTTCCTCTAGGATCTGGAACAAGACAAGGATGCCCACTGTCACCACTGCTATTCAACCTTGTATTAAAAGTTCTAGCCAGAGCAATTAGGCAAGAAAAAGAAATAAAAGGCATCCAAACTGGAAAGGAAGAATAAAACTTTCACTATTTGCAGATGACATGTACTATATATAGAAACCCCTAAAATATGACAACAAAGCTACTAGAGCTAATAAATGAATTCAACAAAGTGGTGGGGTACAAGGTCTATATAAAAAATCAGTACTGTTTCTATACACGAGTAATAAGCAATATAAGGAGGAAATCAAGAAAAAAATTCCATTTATAATAGAAAATAAAGGAATCAAATATCTAAAAATAAATTTAACCAAACATGTAATGGACTTTTTTTCCACTTAAAAAAAAATTTTTTTAAAGATACTTCGATTACATAAATGTTACAGAGAATATATAGGGATTCCCATATGCCCTGCTCCCCATGCCTCCCACATTTTCCCACATTAGCAACATCTTTCATCAGTGTGGTACATTTATTACAATTGATAAACACATTTTGGAGCATTGCCACTAAGCATGGATTATAGTTTACACTGTTTTTTTTTTTTATCGCTTGCAGTATTTTTTTTTTTTTAAAGATCTTATTTATTTATTCATTTATCCCCCCCTTGCTGCTTGTGCTCGCTGGGTCAGCTAACCACGCCGCGTGGGCGGGCTTGCCTTCACCAGGAGGCCCCGGGAACCGAACCCGGGGCCTCCCATATGGTAAATGGGAGCCCTACTGATTGAGCCACAGCCGCTTCCCAGTTTACACTGTATTTTACACTCTTTCCCACTTGACTCTGTAGGTTATGGCCGGATATATAATGGCCTGTATCTGTCATTGTAATGTCATTCAGATGATTCCCAAGTCCCGAAAATGGTCCCCTATTACACCTGTTTTTCTCTCTCCCTAACTCCAGAACATCCATGGGTCATGGCCTCCACAACAATGGTGTGTAATGGACTTTTACATGTGAATCTACAAAACTTTGCTAAAAGAAATCAAAGAAGATCTACATAAATGGAAGGACAGTCCATGCTCAAGAATTGGAAGACTAAATATTAAGATGTCAATTCTAAGGAAGCGGATGTGACTCAGGCAACTGAGCTCCCGCCTACCACATGGGAGGTCTGTGGTTCGGTTCCTGGTGCCTCCTAAAGAAGACAGCGAGCTGGCGTGACAGGCAAGCACGGCAAGCTGACCCAACAAGATGTCACAACAAGAGACATAAGAAGAAAAACATAACGAGAGACACAACAAAGCAGGAAGCAGAGGTTCCCAGTGCCTCCTAAAGAAAACGAACAAAACAGCGAGCTGATGCAATGGACAGGCATGGCAAACTGACACAACAAGATGATGCAACAAGAGACACAAGAAGAAAAAACATAATGAGAGACACAACAAAGCAGGGAACGGAGGTGGCTCAAATGATTAGGCACCTGCCTCCCACATCGGTGGTCCCGGGTTCAGTTCCTGGTGCCTCCTAAAGACAGAGCACACAGCAAGTGCAAACAATGAGGGAGTGGGGAGGAATAAGTAAATAAAATAAATCTTTAAAAAAAAGTCAATTCTATCCCAAACAATTTACAGATTCAACACAATCCCAGTCAAAATTCCAACAGTCTTGTTTTCAGAAATGGAAAAGTTAATCATCAAATTTATTTGGAAGGATATGTAGCCCCAAATAGCCAAAACCCATCTTCCTTGAAAAGAAAGAATGGAATGGGAGGACTCAACATTTCCTGACTTTAAAATATGTTACAAAGCTATAGTTGTCAAAACAGCATGGTAGAGGGAAGCGGCTGTGGCTCAATCAGTAGGGCTCCTGCTTACCATATGGGAGGCCCTGGGTTCGGTTCCCGGGGCCTCCTGGTGAAGGCAGGCCCGCCCGCACGGCGTGGTTGGCTGACCCAGCGAGCACAAGCAGCAAGGGGGGGTTAAATGAATAAATAAACAAAATCAAAAAAAAAACAAAACAAAACAAAAAAAACAGCATGGTAGAATACCAGTAAGTCCACTCTAGTCCATAGCTCAAGCAATGGTAGAAATTACAACATTGATGTGGAGCCAGTGCCCACTGGAGGCTCTGGGGGCAGGGAGAGGGAAAAGCAGTTGTAATACAAGGGCTTTTACGGGACTTGGGAATTGTCCTCAGTGACATTGCAATGATAGAGATAGGTCATTTTATATCATCATATAACATGCAGAACTGTGTGTGAGAGAGTGTAGACTACAATGTGAACTATGGTCCATGCTCAGTGGCAAAGCCCCAGGATGTGTTTATCAATTGCAATTAATGTGCCACACTAATGTAGGATGTTTATGTGGGAGGTTGTGGGAGGTGTGGGAGGTGGGGCGTATGGGAATCCCTATATTTTTTTGTGTAACATTTATGTAATCTAAGTATCTTTTAAAAAAATAAAAAATAAAAAATTTAAACAACCAGCATGGTATTGGTACAAGGATACATATATAGACCAATGAAATCTAATTTAGAGTTCAAAAATAGAACCTCACATCTATGGCCAACTGATTTTTGACAAGGCACTCAATTGCACTCAATTGGGAAAGAAAAGTCCCTTCAACAAATGGTACTGGGAGAACTGGATATCCATATGCAAGGGAATGAAGGAGGACCCCTATTTCACACCATATACGAAAATTAACTCCAAAATGAGCATAGACCTAAATATAAGAACCAGGACTATAAAACGCCTAAAAGAAAATGTAGGGAAACATCTTCAGGATCTTGTGTCAAGCAATGATTTGTTAGACTTTACACCCAAAGCACAAGCAACAAAAGAAAAAATAGATAAATGGGACCTCCTCAAAATAAAAACTTTCAGGCATCAAAGGACTTTATCATGAAAGTAAAAAGACAATCTACTCTAAAATAAAGAGAAAAAAAAAGACCACCTACTCAATGGGAGAAAATACTTGGAAATCACATATCCAAGAAGGTTTTAATATCCAGAATAAAGAAACCCTACAATTCAACAATAAGAAACAAACCACCCAATTAAAAATGGGCAAAAGACTTGAATGGACATTTCTCCAAAGAAAATAGACAAATGGCCAAAAAGCACATTAAAAGATTCTCAACATCATTAGTTATCAGAGAAATGCAAATCAAAAGCACAATGAGGTACCATTTCACACCCACTAGAATGGCTACTATTTTTTTTTTTAAGTAAATTACAAGTGTTGGAGAGAATGTGGAGAAATAGGAACACTCATTCATTGCTGCTGGGAATATAAAATGATGCAGCCGCTGTGGAAGACAGGTCGGCTGTTCCTCAGAAAGCTAAGTATAGAATTACCATATGTCCCGCATTCCCTCTGCTAGGTATATACCCAAGGAATTGAAAGCAGGGACTTGAGTAGCTATTTTTACACTGATGTTCATAGCAGCATTATTCACAATTGCCAAAAGTTAGAAGTGACCCAAGTGTCTATCAACCTATGAATGGGTGAACAAAATGTAGTATATACATGCAACAGAATATTATTCAGTATTAAAAAGGAATGAAATTCTGGTTCATGTGACAACATGGATGAAGCTTGAAGACATTATGTTGAGTAAATAATCCAGACACAAGTGGACAAATATTGTATGATCTCACTGATATGAAATAATTAGAATATGCAAACTCATAAAGTTAGGATCTAGAATATAGTTTACCAGGGGCTAGGCTGAAGGTAGGGAATAGGGAGTTAATGCTTAATTTGTACAGAATTTCTCTTTGGGTAAAATGTAAAGTATTGGAAATGGAAGATGGTGGTGGGAGTACAGCATTGTGAGTGTAATTAACAGCACTGAATTGTATACGTGAATATGGTTAAAAGGGAAATTTTAGGTCATATATTTGTTACTAGAATAAAAATTAAAAGATAAAATATAGGACTTTACAACACAGTGAACGCTATTGTAAACCATCTACTATAGTAAATAGTGTCAATATAAAATATTTCATGAATTATAACAGATGTATCAAACTAATGCAAGGTGTTATTACTAGGATGGCATATGGGAAAAATACAATCTAATGTAAACTGTACTGTAGTTAATAGTACAATTATAATATTCTTTCATCAGTTGTAACAAAGGTACCACACCAATGGGGAGGAGTATGGAAACACTGTATTTTTTACATGATCGATCTGTAAACCTCCAACTTCTCTAATTAATTTTTTTAAAGCAATGTCTCTAACATTTTATCTTTGTAAAAGGTTTGCTGCAGGTTTTTGGTACTCTATAAGATTAAAGAAGATCCCTTCTATTCTTAGTTTGAAATCTATTTTTTAAAAATCATGAATGGTCATTACATTTTGTTACACTTTTACTGCACTAATTAAGATTATTTTTTCTTTAAATTGTTAACATGATGAATTACAATAGTAGATTTCCTTTAGATATTTTAAAGTTCAACTTTATGTCATATCAAAATTGTATATGAGGAGCAGCAGAGGTGGCTCAGGTGGTTGAGCACCTGCTTCTCACATGAGAGGTCCTGGGTTCGGTTCCTGGTGCCTTCTTAAAAAAAAACAAAAAACAAACAACAAGCAAAACAAATGAAAAAAAAAAACAAAAACAAAACAACAACAACTCAGGGGAGGCAATGTGGTTCAGTGGCTGAGCACCGGCTTCCCACATAGGAGGTCCTGGTTTCAATCCCCGGGCCCCCCACCTCAAAAAAAGGTGGGGGAGAGGAAGTTGCATGGCTGAACACATGGAGGGGGTTAGATTCTGCAGTCTCACTGCTTCTTTTTTATTTTTGAAAGAATTAATCACACCTTTAATTTATTGAGCACATAGATGGAGCCAGGAATTGTGCTAAAGATTACACATGTATTATCTCTTTGAATCTTCACTATTCTGAGAAAGATTCTGTTATTGTAATCCATATTTTTAAAATTGAGATCTAATTCACCCTTTTAAATTGGGTTTTAGCATATTCACAATGTTCTGCAACAATTGTCATTATCTAATACCAGAACATTTTCACCACTCAGAAAAAAAGCCACTGCCCATTAGCAGTCACTCTCTATTCCCTCCTCCCTGAAACCCCCAACAACCACTAATCTACCATCTGTCTCTATGGATTTGCCTTTCCTGGACATCTCATAAATGGAATCATACAATATGTGGCCTTTTGTATCTGTCTTCTTTCACTTAGCATAATATTTTAAGGATTCATCCATGTTGTAGCATGCATCAGAACTTCATTCATTTTTATAGCCAAATAACATTCCATTGAATGGATATACCACATTTTGTTTTTCCATTCATCAGGTGATGGACATTTAGGCTGTTTCCATCTTTTGGCAATTATGAATAATGCTGCTATGAACATTCATGTAAATGTTTTTGTGTGATCATATGTTTTCATCTCTCTTGGGTAGCTATCTAGGAGTGGAATTGCTTGATCATATGTTTAACATTTTTGAGGAACTGCCAAACTGTTTTCCTAAGTAGCTGCATCATTTACAATCCCACCAGCAATGCGTGAGAATTCCAATTCCTCCATATCTTCACCAGTGGTTGCTATTGTCTGTTTATTATTATTATTATTATTATTATTATTATTATAGCCATCCTAATGACTGTGAAGTGATATCTCCTTATGGTTTTGATTTGCATTTCCCCAATGACTACCAGTGCATTTTGGTATGCCTTGTAATTTGTTGCTGAAAGCTGGACATGTTCTATTAGTAAATAGGTCTTTAGTGTGAGAATTTAAAGTCAATCAGGCTAGGAGTGGACTGTGTTTAATGTTTGCCTTAGCTATTGGTACCAGAAGCTTCAAATTCCTCTAGTGTCCTTGTTTTCATTTACCCTCGCGGCTTCTCTTTGTAACTCCTCAGAGAGAGTTTGACTTACAGCTCTTTTAGCTGCAAAGCACTGTTGTTATACTGAAGTCTTGTTTGCTGTGGCGGTAGGGTGTGGGGGAGGGGAAGCAGTCTCTAATCTTCTGATTAAGTATCAGTCTTTTAATGGGCCAGTGTCTCTGGGGTTTTGGCCTACTCAAGTGTTTCTGTCCCTCCTCCAGGAGTATGACCACCCCCTACTCCCTTCCACGGCTGCAGCGTTTCAAATCTATTTCCTTGAAGCCTTGTCTCCCTGTTGACTGTGTTGTATTTTTCCCACTTAAGTGAGACAGGAAGGCTGTGGGACTGGTGTGGGATGGAAATCCCTTTCCCCAGGGAGGATGCTATTTCACTGTTGCCCTTTGGTGAAGTCTTCCCTCACTCCCACCCCCGGAGTAGACCTTTGTTACAGGAAAGATCTGGAGTTACACAATAGGTACTCTTCCCTTGACCCCTGCCAGAGCCACAAGGGGATTTTTCTCAGATCCTCACCATGAGAATTTGGTGGAGTGCCTAGAGGGAATGCCTTCCAAAGTGTGGGGCCTCCCGTAGGGGTCGGGTAGTGGCTCCCAGGAGTTTCTCAGTCTCATGCTAGTCCACACTCAGCCTCCAGCAAATTGTCAAAATTATTAGTCAAGTAAGTGTTCCTACTGTTCATGGCTTCCACCAGCTTCTGCTCCAGGTAATCAGCTCTCCAGTGCTTAATCTCTCTGGATGCATCTGTCTCTCCAGATTTCAGGGTGGTGGTTTGCCCTACTACCTCAGTTCTCTGATAGTTCTAAGAAAAGTCATCTGTTTTCATGTTGTCCAGCTTTCTTGTTGTAAGGACAGGAGTGATGGTTTCCAAGCTCTTTACCTGTCAAAGCTGTTTTCTAAATCCCCAAACGTTATTGCTATTTTATATTCACTCATTCTTTTTGTCTTTGTGGAGCTGTTCCTTTTTAAAATTCCCTCACTATCAATTTAGTGGAGTCTTGGGAGGAAGTGAAAGCTAATGTGGGACTCAACCCTCCATCTTTAACCAAAAGTCTCAATAGATTTTCTAATGCTAAGCAATCTTGCGTTCTTGAGATAAATAAAATTTGGTCATGATATATATTTTTCATAAACATTGCTGATTCAGTTTGCTAGTATTTGTATGATTTTTGTATCTAGGTTTATCAGTGAGATTGGTCAAAACTATTCTTGTCTTGTACTGTCCTTCTCTGGTTTTGGCATAAAGATTAATTACTAGTCACATAAAATGATGTGAAAATGTTACTTCCTTTCATATTTCCTGGAACAGTTAGTATTGCACCTTAAAAAATCCTTTTTATTTTGGAGGGAGGGTAGATTATTATTATATAATTTTAGGAGGTACCGAGGATAGAACCTGGGACCTCATACATGGGAAGCAGGAATTCAACCACTTGAGCTACATCTGCTTTTTTAACTATTGATATATTTATATGTCTTTCAGGCTTTCAATTTCTTCTTAAATAAGTTTTGGGAAGATTTTTTTTTCTAGAAAACTTCATTTCATCTATGATTTTATATTACTGGTAGAAAGTTGTTTGCAGTGTTTTAAAATTATTTTAAAATCTCTGCTATATCTGTGGTTTTGTCCTCTACTCATTCTTAATATCAGTCACTTGTGCTTTCTCTCTTTTGTTTTCTTATTCAATCTTGCCAGAGGTTTGTCTATTTCATTTGTAATTTCAAAAGCACCAAGTTTTGGTTTTATTGACCTTTTCTATTGCATTCTCGTTTTCTATGTCATAAATTTATGATCTTATATAGATTATGCCTTTCCTTCTACTTTCAGAGGGCTTAATTTGTTGTCAGTTTTCTAACTTCTTGAGTTAGATGCTTAAATAATTAACTTTTAGCCTTCTTTTCTAATAAAAGCATTCAAGGTCATAAATTCCCTTTAAGTTCTGCTTTAGCTTTATCTCAGTTTTGATATCTATATTATTAACATTCAGTTCTAAATACTTTCTAACTTACATTATGATTTTCCTTCAACCCGTGAGTTATTTAAAAATGTATTTTAAACATTCCAAACAGCATTTTAAAGTTTTTGTTATTTTTGTTGTTGCTTTTGATTTCTAATTTAATTGCATTGTGACCAGAGAATGTGGTCTGAATGAAACTAATTCTGTGGTATTTGCACAACCGAGAACGTGGTCAATATCTCAAGTGTGTCTGAAAAGAAAATGAATGTATTAACTCTTAGGTGCATGAAAAAATAATGTATATTGTTTCTGTGTGTGTGTGTGTGTGTGTGTATTATCTCCATTAGAGCTTGTGACTTGTGCTGTTCAAATCTGTTCATATTGACTTTTTTTTTTTTTTTTTAAAGATTTTATTTATTTATTCATTTATCCCCCCCTTGCTGCTTGTGCTCGCTGGGTCATCTAACCACGCCGTGCGGGCGGGCTTGCCTTCACCAGGAGGCCCCGGGAACCGAACCCGGGGCCTCCCATATGGTAAATGGGAGCCCTACTGATTGAGCCACAGCCGCTTCCCTCATATTGACTTTTTATCTGCTTAATCTAATGGTTTCTAACTGGTATGCTAAAATCTCCCATTATCTTCGTAGCTCTGTAATTTCTCCTCCTTGTAATTCTGTACATTTTTGCTTTATATATATATTTTAAAGGTACCGGGGCTGGGGATTGAACCCAGGACCTCCCAAGTGGGAAGCAGGCACTCAACCGCTTGAGCCATATGTACTCTTGCTTTACATATTTTGAAGTTATGTTATTATATACAGTATATAAAAGTTTAGAATTGTTACATCTTCCTAATGAATGTTTCTGTTGATCATTACATAATGATGCTCTCTTTCATTAATAATGACTTTGGCTTTATAATCTATTTTGTATGATATAAATGGAGTTACACTAGCTTTATTTTGGTTTGGATTTTCCCAGGTATCTTTTTTTATTCCTTAATACTTCCAATCTGTGACCTTATGTTTTAGGTGTGTCTCTCTTAAAGACCACATAGCTGGATTTTTCAAAATCCAGTTTAACATTCTATTAACTGGAGAGTCTGATTCATTTGCATTTATATTTATTATTTTTATTGTATTTGGATTTGTTTCCACCATTTTAATTTGTGCCTTCTATTTGCCTTAGTTTTCAATGCTTCTTTACTTTCCCTGTCCTTTCCTGTCTTCAGTTTGATTGATGGGTTTTTCTTTTTCCCTTTAGTGGCTTGGAAGTTATATATTCTTTTTTAAAAAAGAAATCATTCAATTTCCCCCCGCCCCGTCTACTGATATAGAAGTTAGGAAGTTATACTCTGTTTCTATTTTTTAATGGCTACTTCAGGAATCACAACATGCATAATTGTTACAAAAGTCTAAAGTTAAAAAAAATCCTTTATCTTCCTTCCAGATAATACAGGGACTTAGAACACTTTAACTCCATTGACCCTCTCAACTCATATGCTTGTTGTTTTGTGGTATTTTAGGTTTAGATTCGCTTTTTCAAATCCTGCTAGCAATAATTATTACTTTATACATCAATATTTATTTACATTTGTCCACATGTTTACCATCATCTTTACTTTCCTTCTTTCACCCAACATAGATCTTCCACCTGGGATCATTTTCTTTCTCCTTTTTCCTTTTCTTTCAGCAAATTGAATATCATTCCATTATCTTCTGATTGTTACGAAGTCAACTAATTGTTCCTATAAAGGTGATTTGTCATCTCTCTCTGTCTTCATTTTCTCTTTGTCTTTAGTTTCCTGCACTGTAGGGTGTAGATTTCTTTTCATTTATCCTACTTGGGATTTGTTGGGCTTCTTGAATGTGTGGATTGCTTTTCTTCATTAGGTCTAGAAAAATTCTATCATTATCTCTTCAAATATTGCCTCTGCCCCATTCACATTCACATTCTCTTTCTCTCTCTCTCTCTCTCAAACTGAATTCAAATGTATGCTAGATTTTCTCATTGTATACTCCACATCTCTTACTCTCTCTCCTGTATTTTCTAGTTGTTTTCCTCCCTCCATACTGCATTCTTAATAATTTCTTCAGGCTTATCTTCTAGACCATTAATCTTCTCTTCACCTATGTCCAACTTTCTGTCAAATATATTCCTTGAGCTGGTATTTTTCACTTCTAGAAGTTCTTTTTAAAAATTTCCAATATGTGATGTCACTTTTTATAGGTTCCTCTTCCCTGCAGATGCTTTCAAATTAATAATATGCTTCTTTAAACATGGTACACATAGTTGCTTTAAAATATGGGTATAGTAATTCTATTATCTGAAATCTGTGTGGGTCTGTTTTCGTTTTTTCTTATCCCTGCTGGTTCTCACTCAAGTTGCTTTGTTTCCTTGTGTGCCTGATTATATTTAGTCTCCTTACTGGTCATTGCCCTTGAATATTTATTTGCGGGGGTTCCCTGAGGCCTAGGATGGATATGTTTTCTTCCAAAGAGGCTTTGTGTTTGTTTCTCAAGCATCTTAAAGTACTCCCTGTCTGGGAGCCACCTTAAAACAAGTTCCTGGTTTGACGTTCCTTGGCTGATCCAGGCCATGGTGATACTAGGGTAATAGAAGAGAACTGGATGTGGCCTCATCTTCTCAGGTATGGATTTTTTATGCTTTCTTTTTCTTCTTCTCTTGCTCTGCTTAGTGCTAAGGCAGCCTTCTGTACAGTTTTCTGGGGTTGTTGGAAACAGCGGCAGGTTTAGTTCTGTTAGGCACTTAGACTGCAGGTATAACCCTTTGGGGTCCCAGCTTAATGTAGAGAGGGTCTCCTATTAAACTCCTACCTCAGGTGGGCCCTGGACCTTGATTTCTTTCCCTCCGGCTTTATGTGGCCATTGAATCAAGGCTTAGATGTACAGTGCAAGCAAATGACCTCAGAAAAAATTGGCTTTGTGCTCCAATATTCTGCTTACTTGTCTGGTTACAGGCTTTCATCCAAAAATTGCCTTCTGTCTTCTCAGCTCTTGGTACTTTTTACAAGTGATTTTGAAATTTTTATATAGCAATTGAATCAAATAACCAAACCTGCCATTGCTAGATACCATAAGCCCATTCCCTTAAATGTTCAAATACGCATACTTGACAAGGTCTATCTCTACCCTCTTCCCAAACAATTCAAGAACCTTAGAATGCTTTAAGTATTAATAGTCCCCTGCAGTCTTGCACGTTTTTGCAGTCCAGTGTTTTTGGTGTCAGCTTGTTTTTATACCACCATATTATTCAACATTGTTATTGTTTTATAAACTTAATGCTTATTTAGATTTCCCACACGTTTACCAATTTTGTTCATCATTCCTTGATTCCCACTCGCCACTTCTCTCCGATTTCAATTTCCTTCTTCCTGAAGTATATCTTTCAGTAGTTACTTTAGTGAGAATCTATTAGTGATAAACTTTCTTAGTTCTATTTTTTTCTTCTGAAAACATCCTTATTTTACTCTCAAAAAAGACTAAGAGTTCTTAACAGTATTTCTTGGAGCACTAACTGCCCTTGTAGCAATTTAATGGTGGATCATTTCTTTAAGAAGACTGTATTTTTGTTGCTGTTTGTTTCTGAGTATACCTTCAACAGATAGAATCTTTTTCTGGGGGAGTGTTCCATGTGCTTTGGATTGTGAAAATATATTGTATTAGCTTTTGCTGAGGTTCTAGGGGCTTCAATAGTTCTGCTCCAATTTTATATTTGAAATTTTCAGCATGTGATTCCTATAACACACAGTAGAAGAAATTGAGACCCCATATCCACATATGACATAGGCCTGGGGGTTTTATTTCTCCTAGTGGCTCTAGAGAAAGCATAAGCTTCTTCACTGCTTTCTTTCCAATCCCCTTTTCAGGGACAGAAATGCTATTAAGGACTTTAACCAGAGGTTTCAGTTCCAGCTCCTCTGCTTCTGATGGACCTGAGGTAGTGTTGTCAGTACCTGCATGAACATTAGACTGCAGCTCCAGGCCCCTGGCCCCTGGGGCCTGATATCTGGAACTGGGTCATTGCAGGGCAGTTTACAATGACTATTACACTAACTTTACTTTTTGTTTTTGGCTTCTCTGAAGATTTTACTCTTTCTTTTAAAGTTCAGCTATAAATTAAAATTTCCGTTAGTTTATCTAGCATTAATATGTGTTTACAGCCAGGAGCAGGGGTTGGGGGTGGGGTTCATATCATCTTTGTGTGCTATGTAACCAGAAGAAACCATACCTTATACACATGATTTTGCACCTCATTTTATTATTAAGCATTTTCCCTTATCACTTCCATCCCCATTAATACCCACTTCTTTAGGTTTCAAGGAAATTAAGTCCCCCTCGGGACCGTCCAGATTAAAGGCACACGAGGCCAGGTCTCTGTAGCATGTTGGATTACTTTCCAGATACACCACCCATGTAGTTTAAGTACATCATTCCCCTGGGCCTAAAACACCTTAGCACAGTGATTTTCAAACTTTTAAAAATGTTAGCAGCAGAACCCTTTCTTCAAATATTTCTTGGAACCCCAAAATGTAAAACAAACAAGAGCCATGCTGCTCTGAAGTGGGGTTGAGAGTTCTTGCTCCTCACCAGTTTGCCTTCCTCTTTGCTCCCTGGGGCATCTTCATAGACTCCTTGGACTCCAACTACCACAGTGTGGAAACAAACAGAATCGATCAGTGGTTCTCAAAGTGTGACACCGGAACCAAAAGCATCAGCATCACCTGAAATGTGTTAGAAATGCAAATTCTCAAGCCCTGAGCCCAGATCCACTAAATTAGAAACTATGGGGGCAGAGCCCAGCCAGCTGAGTGTTAACAAGCCCTCCAGATGACCCTGATGCACGCTGAAGTTTGAGAATTTACTGGAAGAGAGTATCCCATTCTGGGGCTACTGGAACAGGGCTGGGGTGTTGCCCAAGATTAGCAACATTTCTGGGTACTTAAATTAGCCCAAGCTTATCTGGGAGGCTGTTTTCCAACCACCATTTTCTTGTACCTGAATGAGTTTATAGACCCTGTGGAGGTCCAGCTTTGCAACGGCTTTGGTCCCTTTGAATTGGTTCAATAAATCAGAAATTACTGGGAAAGCACAGAGATTCCTGGGTCTAATGAAGTTCCTCCAAATTTTTCTTGACATAAAGACTTCCGGTTTGAAGCTCATAAACAATGTTAAGCAAAAGAAGTCAGACACAAAAGAGTACATACTGAACAATTCCATTTATATATGGTATAAAAACAGGCATCACTAATCCACAGTGAAAGGAGTTAGGATAGGGATTACTCCTGGGGGTTATTGACTGGAAGGAAGCAAGAGAGGTGCCTGTGAATTACTGGTAATGTCCTGTCTCTTGATCTGGGAGCTGTTTACAAAGATGTGTTCATTTTGCAGAAATTCGTCAAGCTGTACCCTTACTATTTGTGCACTTTTCCTGTATATTTATTATATTTCAATACAAAGGTTTAAAAAAGGCACTGATGGGGGTCACCTGCAGGGGAAGATAAGCTTGTAAGGATACACTGCAGTGAATGCTGGGGTACATACTCTCAGAGGACTTGGGCCTTCATTTCTGGGAGTAAAATATACGTTTGGAGCAAACACAGGTTCCTGACAATATGAGTTGTATTGGGGCCACTCTTTTTCTTGATTGGAAAAGACCTCTTGGTTGATGGCATCCCTGATCAGGATTTCCTGTGGATGGGGAAGAAGTGAGGCAGTTACCTATGTGACCTGAAGGCCAGAGGAAGGTTCAGCATCTGGGTACTCCAGGAAGTGGTAGAGTTCTGAATTTCTAACCAGGATAGGAAAAAACAAACAAATAATGGGAGCATGTGTAATGGGTGAAAGGGCAGTACCCCCATTGTTCGGAACCTCATTCTGAGCACCATTCACCCAGATCATAATCTATGAACTGAGGTTCCCCAGGCCTTACCAGCTTGTAGATGTAGATGGAGTCATAGTTCAAGAATTAACTTAAATTTCACCAGCTCTTGCCCCCATGCAAAAATAACCCAGTTGTGTCTGAAAGACCCCAGTTTGTTTTCAGCATCTCCCATGTTCTTCCTTACTTATTCTGGGCCCCATCTTTGTGTATTCTGCCCAGGAAGCTGCTTCAGAAGCAGTACCCACTCCCACTACCGCTGGGCCCACCATGGGAATGCTGATGCAGATGCCTCCTAATCCCTCTTAAGGCCCCAACCATGGAGTTGCCCACCCAGGTGCCAGACATGCTCAAACATGCCTGAATCTCAGTTTGAACTCAAGATAACATACCTGCTGAATATATGATGCCCTGGGTCCCACGGTGCTGTGATGTGAAAGCAGGCCCTGGCTGCTGTTACATTCCATGGCTCAATTTGGGGGTTGGTGACTGGTAGGGGCATAGGACTGGGCTTGAATGGCTCCCCTGTTGCTGAGGGACAATGGTGTTTTCCAGAGCAGATGAGGTGCGTGGTTCAATCAGGAAGTGCCAGGCACAGCTGCTCCCTCTGGTGGTCTGTGCCTTCCACCAGTGGAAACAGGGATGTCAGGTTCAGCAGTCTCGCACAATTCATATCTCTCATTGAGTTCCTCCTAGAACTATTCCTGAGTGCAGGGTATTTAAAAGACAGTTTCTGTATCAGACAAACCCAAAATAAGGAATGTTCTATTAGAAATGCTAATGTTATAAAAGACAAAGAAAGGTTGTGGAAATGTTCCAGATTAAAGGAGGCTAAAGTGACATGACAGATAACTAAATGCAATACCTCACCCTAGACCAGATCCTGTAATAGAGGGGGAAAGAACTCTATAAAGGACATTACTGGGTCAGTAGACAAAGATGGAGTATGAATTGTAGACTATTGTATCAATGTAAAATTTACAGATCTTAACTATACTGTGGTGATATAAAGGAAATGCACACAATTAATTAGGCATGAAAGGCCAGGAGGTATGTAATTGACCCTCATATGGTTAAAACACACACACACACACACACTCATTTATAAGAGAGTGAGCATGTGCAAATGGTAAAGCAAATGGGGTAAAATGTTAACAATAGGTGACTCTGGGTAAAGGGTACACTGATGTTCTTCATACTATTTTTATGTTTGCAACTTCTCTATTTGAAATTATTTCCAAATAAAAATGTTTAATTTTTTAAAAGTTTCTGTTCAAGCAATCAGAATCTGGTGGTACGTGCCTGACACCACTCTGCCCCTGGCAGAGATGAGGAATGGAGATATGGGCTGTGTCTTCCCAGGCAGGGCTATCAGATACATCCCAAAAGGCTTCATGAAGTTGCCAAGTGGCATCGGAGGCCACTCACCCCATGATTGCCCCCGCCCTGCAAGATACCAAAAATAACTTTTTACATTTTTTCCCTAAGACTATGGGCCCTGGATGTTGATGAAAATGTGGTTATGAAAGAAAGGTGCATAAGTTCATTCATCCATCCATCCATTCAGTAAATGTTTTAAATACCTACTTACTATGTGCCAGGTACAGTGCTAGGGGCTGAGGATGCAGCAAGGTAAAAGAGGAAACATAACCCCTGTCCTCAAGGAGCTGTGAGCTAGCTGGGGGTACAGCCCATAAACAAGTAAACGATTAAGTAAAAAATGTTTCCAAATGAATGGGCCACAAAGTAGACTTGGGAAGCCATGGAGCAGCCCAGCCTTTTACCCCAGGATCCAAGCCCCACAGATCTGATACATGTTCAATTGCCCCCTAGGCTTTTCTAGGTAGTGGATACTTTCGTACCTGATGCTGAGGAGAAAAGCAGGAATCACCAGTGCATAACCCATGCTAGGCTCATCCCATCTGTTTGGGCTGATGTCTCTACAGGCTGCCATGCCCTCTGTCAGAATCAGGGGAGAGTCCAACAAGCCACTCTACTAATATCCCTGGGCTGATGGACCAGTTTGCTTTGGAAAACAGTCTTTCTACTGATATATCCCTGTGGGTAAATGTAACAGCTAAACTCATAGTGCTTTTCAGAATCAAAGACCACCAAATACCCTCATGTGAAAACCTACTTTACAGCCCTCAAAGTCCCATCCCTGAGATAGTCATGAAAACAACATGACTGTCTTCCAAATGGACATAATGACCTTTTGGGGACACTGGTGGTTTTTCCCACCCCACTCCCAATCCAGGGTGTGGCACTGACTGTGACGCATTGTACACAAGGGACATTAGTGGAGGCCATTGCCTTGGAGATCCAAGGAGATAGTGTTGGGGAGTTGTGTATGTGTGTGAGAGAGAGACAGACAGAGAGAGCATCTGCATGTTAGATGATGTGTGTCCTTTCTGTCCAAGGGTCTCATTGGGACTGCCCCTCACCTCTGATACATTCTGGCCCTGGTCCAAAGAAGTTTCAGATTCAGATCCAACAAACGTTTACTGAGCCCCTATAAAGTTCCAAGCCTTTTACTTTGTACTTTGACACATTTTATATCATTTAATCTTTACAATAACCCTTTAAGGTAGGAATTATCTGCATTTTACAGATGAGAAAACAATTGCAAAGAGGTTCATTGATTTGCTCAAGTATATCATACAGCGTTTTTTTTTTAAACACACACACACTATACTCTCAGCTGAGGCCTGTCTGTGTAGGTTGCTTATCTTATAGTATTTCTTGTCTTCTCTACTTTTGGAGCAACTGCCCCCCTTGTACAAGCCCCCTTCTTTCTTCTTTCGTTAGCCCAGATGGGCTTTTCTTTTTTTAATACTGCATTTAATAGCACAAAAAATCACAAATACAAAGAAACTGGCAAAGGTGTTTGTCAATGATATCCCTGCCTCCTCCACTTTTCTGCTTTCATACCCATATACGCAATGGGCTACATTTTTGTAAACTTTTCTTTTTATCCCCCAAACCTATAACTGTTATGTGATTGGTCAGTTGAAGCTGGAACACCCATGGAGAAAGATGTTTTATGGTTACAAGGGCACACCCCCCCACCCCCCACCCCCCCCTCACCTTCCCACACAACCTTTTGGAGGAATATAGGATATGTACCAGTGTCAAACTTTTCCTGCTCCTGCCTTCCCCACTCAGAACATTCCTGCCATTTAATTTTCCTTTAAGTGACTGCTTAGACTAGAGCCTCCTCTGCCTCCCCCTATATTTCTCTTCCAATCAAGACCTTTTGGACACTGGGTACTGTTCAATTCTTACTCTGTCAGGCCAATGGGCCATGGTCAAGTAGGTCCTTTAAATCTCAATGCCAGTTGTAGTATAGGTGGTGTCATCTTCCATTACAGGTAGGTCTGTGTGTCACTTCAGTAGGCTTGCGTATTCATTTCTTTCACTTTTTCTGACTCATGTTCCAGGACCTGTTTGTGATAGAACAGTAAATACCCTTCACTGTCCAGCACGTCCTTAATACTGGCCTTGGTGATGACGGCATCATCACATTTGAACCACTGGTCCTTGTGGTGCCGGATGAAGCTGGTATAGTGGCCACTCTCCAAGGTTCCTTGGTGATTAACCACAGCAAACAAGGAATACTTATTCTCGTTGTTTCCACTATTGGTTGATGGCTGCAACTGTCCATTCATTCTGCTCTCTTTACTTGAGGCCATAAACGGTGTCATATCTAACTCCAGAGGAAAGGAAATGTACGTAGTGATCTTGCGCCTCTGTTTGGCTGAGTGTTCAAATCGTTTGAAATGAAAACAGGCAACGACAGGTAATTTATTCATGGTGAGTTGTTTGGTAGATTCCTGGTAGCTTTGGCAACTACCACACTTGATTTTGGCACTGCTTCCTAAGTGCTCTGGCCTTGTAAACCTCCGCAAGCAGTCCGTGAGTGTGGTGATTCCTGGTATGTGGCTTTCCCCATTCACACTGCTCTCCCTCCCTGGGCTCATGGGCCAGAAAGAGGTGCAAGAGCCAGGCAAGTCCAAACTGATGTCCCAGCAAGGGTCTATCGTGGTAGAGACACCGTGGCAGGCTTGACAGGTGACATCCGACTGCAGGCCACCAGTGAAGATTTGGTCTATGATGCAGTTACAGTGGTTGGGATTGTTGGCCGCCTTCCCAACATCGTCACCTTTGCAGTGCCTGTGCAGGACATCTAATGCCGCAATGAGGAACTCGTGGGCGTCCTGTTGCCTGTACCCCGCTAAATGACGTGCATGTATCCACACCAGGTGCAGTAATTTATAGGGAACATGAGGAGACGGGTTCCCAGAATACAACTCCCGAAAAAGTGAAGACATCTCGCAGACCAGACACAACTCAGGACTTGGCATTTCACATCTGTGCCTGTCAGAGAGGAAGAAATCTCTCAGTATTGGAGTGTGTGTAAGGGCCTGGACAATGCAGTTCATAAAGCATGTGTTCCCAAGATTGATGAGTCCTCTTAAACCGATGGTAAAGCTTGAGGTGATTCTTCTTCTCCTTGGGTTGTGTCCCAGCAGTTCTAACTCTGGTTTGGTTGTTTCCCAGGTTGGATATTTCTCACCAAGGCCTGGCACTGAACACTGCTGGTGAGAAACCTCTGTTGAGGTGGAGGCTTGTAATTTCAAAGCTTCTCCTTGCTCTTCTTTGGCAATTTGCTCAATGTCTTTGTCATACACATAATCCTTACACATAAAGCAGTATATACCTCCATAATAAAGGTCTACTGCTAAGTTGTGTTGTTTTGTCTCAGCGTGCTCGTGAATGTGCTTCTCTGTAAAGCAGCCAAAGAAGACACAGGAAAGGCAAGAGTGGAGCCTGTTCAAATGAGTGCCACACACATGGCAGATGCACGACTTTGCTTTGCTTTTCCTGGTCTCTGGGGTTCCACACCACACGAAGCACTGGTAGATCACCCGCAGTTCCTGCCTCCAGTTTTCTCCCACCTTAAAGCTGTTCACGTGGGAACATCCTGGGGGACCCAAAGTAAAATCCACATCCAGGCATCCGCCCCCAGGGCCGCGCCGGGGCCGTGGCGGGGGCCGTGGCCTAGGCTGCGGCGGGGTCCGGAGCCGAGTCTGGGGCCGGGGTCGGGGTCGGCGTCGGGGAGCACGACTGCGACGCGGAGAGGGATCTGGGGGCCGCGGTGGATCGCAGGGAAGGGTGGGGGGAGGAACCTCGTCGCTGCTGCCGCCACCGCCGCTCCGCGCTGGGTTCTCATCCTCCGGCTCCGGCTTCTGCTCCCCCTTCGGCTCCTGCTCCGCCTCCCGTATCGGCTCGGGTTCTGGCTCCAGCTTGAGCTCAACCCGTTGGCCCGGACCCTCGGCCGTCTCCACCTTCCCGGCGGCGTCCACCTTCCCGGCCGCCTCCACCTTCCCGGCGGCGTCCACCTTCCCCTCCACCTTCGCCTCCTCCTCCACCTTCCTCTCCGCCTGCTCCGCCGTCTCCGCCGTCTCCGCCTCCTCTACCTCCTCCGCCTCCACTGGCGGCGGCTCCTCCCCCTGCTGGCAGGGCTCAGGCGGCCACTGGGCGTGGCGGCGCGGGGGCCACGCAGACCTAGGGTGTCCCCCGCCCGGCCTGAGGGAGCGCGGTAGCTGTGGCAGCTGGACCAAAAGGGACTTTCACTGGAGGCGGCGGCGGAAGCAGGCGACGCCCCCGGGAATCCTCCCGCCGTAGCCCCCTAGCGGAGGCCGCTTCGGCAGCCAGGCCCCGTTTCCTTTAATTCAGCATTTCCCAAACTTGCTTGTTCACGAGAATCACGTGGGGAGCGCGTTCAAATTACAGATTTCCTAGACTCCACCCGCAGACCGGCTGAATCCGAATCTCGAAGGGAGGAACTCCGGAACCTGTATCTTTAACTAGGGCCTGAGAGGATTCTTATGAGCAGGCAAGTTTGGGAAACACAGCTCTAATTCATTGAGGCTGGTGGGAAGGGGGGCGGGAACCGCGCAGTCTCTTTAAGGCGCTTCCAGTTCTCAGCTCCAATCGCCGCTCTGACCCCCTTCATCGTCTCCTCCCCTCCTCTCCTCCTTCCCTTCGTCCATGCAGGCTTTCCCTAGCACCGCGGGGCTGGGGATAGAGCATTGGCAAATTCAGAAGCTTTTCTAAGGTTGGGAAATGGCACCTTAGAAGCTGGATCCTGGGGAGCAGAGTGAGAAGCTCTGCCAGACCATCATTTCTGCCGCTGAGCCTGCCCCCAAGCCCTGTCCACTCTCCCCTCCCATCCCAGGCTCGGCCCTTCTCAATAAGGATGAAGCTCCAGCTCCGTTTTGAGGCAGGCCTGGGCCCCAGCTCCGGAGGGTCAGAGTTCCCAAGGCTGCTAGGCCTGAAAAGGAATGTCCCTTTGCCCATCTTATCAGTGCTCTGCAGAGCCCGTGCCTGCTCCTCGCCGCCTCCTCGGGCTACCGAGGCCATGGGTGGGTTGAGGGTTTGGCAGCCAGCCTTCTGGCCCGGCAGATGCTGGCCCTGTAGGCAGAAACCAGCTCTTCTCTCCAAGGCCAGCGGAACGGACAAGGCACAAAAGGCCTGGCACGCACGCACACACACACACACACACACCCATGGCTGAGAGGGGCCCAAACTACTGGGCACAGTCCCAAGACCCTTAAGCCCCAGCCATACACTGGAGCCGGGCAGCAGGTGGGAATGGAAGGGGAGCAGCTTTGCCTGTGGAGCTGCCAGTGGGGGAGCTGGGTGGGGCATGAGTCTGAAGGGCTTCTGGGCAGTGCCCTGGTGAGAAGCTGCTGGCATTGTGTAGTAGCACCTCGGGGTCCATGAGGAGTGAGTCCAGAGCAAGTGGCCACGAACGTGGGGCATGGCTGGGGGGTGGGCATGTTGGGAAGAAGCTGCAGGTGCTGGTCACGGGGAGTGTAGCCCCGGGTAGATAACCAGTGCCTGAGGATCAGGGAGAGTGTGTTCTAGAAGTCGGGTACTGTGAGTCCCAGTGATGGCTGGCCTTGGCCTAGTACACACCGCTCAGCTTGTGGGTCTGTGCCTCCCGATGATACCATAGCTAGCACTGGGCACCACCTCTTCCACCTGGCCTTCCTCCAGGGAGCTGGGGGCCCAGGCACCTGAGGGTAGCAGCAGGAGTTGGTTGTCAGGAATCGGCAGGACAGAGCCCATCAGGCAGCCCCTGTGCTGGTTGTTCCAGAGTGCAGGGAGGGCTCCCGGCCCTCAGGTGAGGGAAGCACACAGGGGCTGCCATATCACCACGTTGGAGCTTCCCTCCGCACACCAGGAAATGATAGCAGGAGGGGCAGCATCAAGCTAGCTCAGGTCCCCAGAGCTGCCCTGTGCCTACCCTTCCTAAGTCAACTCTTGCTTCAATTCCTTGACGCATCCCAGCATCTTTCTAATAAATCCTTGCCCTTTGTGGCCTGCAACCAGGGCAATCATCCTGGTCCTGTTGCTCCTGCTGCTGCTAAAAGTAACTGAGGTCATAGAATATGGGGGGTGGGAGCAGGGATACTCCCCTCCCACCTTCAGAGTAACAGGCGTCCAAGAGCCCCAAAGATCTAACCATGGTAACCTGGCTGCCTCGCTGATCAACTTCCTGCAGAAGCCTAGGATTCGATCCACCTGGACTCTGCCCAGGCCAGCGTGCTCTGAAAGTGGAGGACTCTGCCACCATTCACTCAACAAATGTTTATTCAGCATCGACCCAGAGCCAGATGCTGTGCTGGGAGCTGTGGACATAGCACTGAACCAGAGGTACTCCACACCCTTTATCCCAGGGCCAGAATCAGTGTTGGGTTCCCCAAAAGGCAGACTACGAAGTGTTTAGGTTGCCATCACTGAAGGAGAACCAAAATAAGAGAGTCAAGAAAAAAATATTGGAAACGGTGATATTTGATTTAAAAAATTAGTCCCCATAGGAAAAATCAGAACTTTGTTGTACTTCCTTACATTCATTTCCTGATTGCATGTTGTTTTTACTTTGAATCACATGTGGAGGACGTCACCATAATCTTGTTGCTTAGTGCCTGTATGGGTCTGGATTCGGACCTGAGCAGGATTTAACCATCTCTAGCCCAGAAAGGCCTGACAGAATGCTGGCAAAAGGGGCCAACCTAAGCCCCTCATTATAGCTGATGTACCTGGGTGTTAAATACAACTCTGACCACAAGGTGGCAAAAGAGCAGGTGACAATTCCTCCTGTGTGTGTGTGTGTGTGTGTGTGTGGAGGGGGTTGTAGGTTTATATAAAACTACCGGTTTATATCAAAATACTCTTTAAAATATTTTGAAAAACCTTGTGCCCCATCACACGTTTTTATGTTGATATCTAAAATTTTACATTATAAATAGTGTGAATGATGTATATTCTGGCAAATATTAGCATTTCAAAAATAAAACTGCATCTCTATTTTGCATAAATACAGTGAAACCTAAATATCATAGTGATTTGCTAACCACCATCATCTGCTTTAAAGATTCATAACTAAGCTCTTTGATGGTTGAAAGTTGCACGTTTTCCCTTTTCATCCAGAGTTCTTAATTCCATTCTATTTCTCCAACAGAATTTTATCCTAATAATATTTTTGCACTTGAAACTGTTATTGACTTTAATGTATCTCTGCAGTGAAAATGTTTATATTTTGCAATTTAAATGCTTTTTAAATGTATCTGTGATCATAAGGGCTCTAAGTGTTTGTTAAAAATACTCTTGCTTGAGTTATCATGACAATTGTATATTAAAGTACAATGGATTAAATCATTGTAAATATATTACAAAATTTTGATAGATAATTATTAGATATAAAAACAATTTATTAGGGATGCATGTCTTGAGATGGATAGGGTTTTTTTTTTAATTAGAGGATAAATATTGCTTATAGCTAGAATGAGACAAGGATTCAGCATCAGTCCTTTTCCTACTTTTTGTTTGGTTAGATATTAGCACACGGAAAACCTTAAATATGTAAATAAGTAAATGGGAGTGGACATTTTGTTTTAGCAATGTCACTCAATTGTTTGAATTCCTTCGGAGATATATGGGGAAAATTACACAACGATTCATCATCAAAATTATTTTTCGTGATTTATCAGCTGACAACTCCATTGGGTTCTTCGATTTTATTGGAGGCAAAGAATTGGAAACCATCTAAGTTGCAAAAGGATTTGATCCCCATTCATTAGTTAGAGCAAAATGTTTTTTTCACCATTGTCTTTGCTGCCCTAAGGATTTTACACCCTGGGGCAATGCTCCCAGGTAAGATTCAAGATAGGGAAAAAGATTGCTTTTCTTTTGTAAAGTGCACAAAGGACCATTGTGAAAGGGGAAATGGAAAAAGAAAACCAGCTTGATTCCTCCTCTGCAAGTGCATTCTCTGGCAGATCAGTTTTAGGAAAGAGTAGATATGAAATTTAAGAATGTAGAAATTGATTCCCTTAACACTCCTAAGTGCTTATTTACCCCATAGCAAGTCTTCCTGTACCCTCTAGGTAATGCATTCTACACTCTGAAGGTTGCTGGTTTGTATTTATTTTATTTTTTAAAAAATATGGAATGCTTCACGAATTTGCGTCTCATTCTTATGTAGGGGCTGTGCTAATCTCACCATAGCCTTTTTATAAAATATAAATGAGACTGTACCATACATACGGAGCTATAACTTAGCAATATATATTGGACATCAAGCAGTTCTCTCCAAGATGGTGTCCACAACTAATGCAATTGCAGTAAAAATTCCAGTGAGTGTTTTTTGGGGAGATTTTACAAAGTAATCCCAAAATTAATGGAAAGGAGGATGTGGTGACAACTGAGCAGCCACCTTGGAACAGATCATGAGGGAAAAGTCCAAAAAACTGATTCCCTCTGGACCTCTTCTTACAGGAGAAAAAAATACTATAGTTCATCAACTCTAAGAGGCACATCTCTTCACATTTTGACATCTCTGAAATCTGTGAATGGCAGTTTATTATTATATTTGGCAGCATTTCCCTTCTTGTTGGCACAAAAAATAATGGTGTGTCACAGAGTTGATGGCGTCTTAGAATCAATGTAATATTCTAAATGTCATCCTATTTAAGCCTTTTGTTATTTGGATTCCATTTATATGTAGCTAAATACAATTCTGACCTTGATTTCTTAGACCTCACCTCCTATCAGTTCCTTGCCTCAAACAAACTGGACTCATTGCTGTTCCTTGCATTAAGCTAAGCAAGCTTCTGCTTGGAAAGCTCTTCCCCTAGATATCCTCATGGCTTTCTCCCTTGCCTCCTTCATATTTCTGCTCAAATGTCACCTTTGATCTCAAAGTCCTTCCTTGACCTCTCTATAAAATAGCACCCCATTCCTGCTTTGTTTTTCTTTATAACACTTAGCACTCACTTAATGATGCATTAAATATCAAACACACACATATACAGAAAATATATACTCCATGAGAGCAAGATGTTTACTATTCCCAGTGCCTCTTTGGCACTAAATAGATTTGTAAATATTTGTAAAATTAATGTTCATGACAACATTAATGTTGTTCATATGTTTATTGGTCATTTTGTATTACCTGTTTTGTGTACTGTTCATAATCTTTGCTTATTTTTCTTTTGGCTTATCTTTGTGTTATTAATCGTAATAATAACACTTATATGGCAAGTATGCCAGCGCTTTTCTATTATATTGCTTAACTCTCACTGCAGTTTTAAGAAGTAGGAAACAGAGGCACAGAGAAATTAAGTAATGCCCAGGGTCACAGAGGTGATAAGTGTTGGACCTAGGATTAAAGCCCAGCAGCCTGTGCCCTTAACTACTAAACTGTTAGCCCTTGTCTGTCATATTCTAGTAAAAAAGTTTTCCATTTGTCATTTGACGTATTTTTTTTTTTTACCATATGATTCTTAAGATTATTATGCAGTCAAGTTTCTCACACTTCTTTATAGATTCTGGGTTTTAGTGTTTTATTTTTGAAAATGCTTTTTTTTTTCTGATTATAAAATATAGAGCAAGTACAAAGAGCCTGATACAAAAAAGAGCTGTTGATTTCAAGAAATGAAAATAAGGCCAATATGGCTTGAGCTTGATGACCAAGAAGGAGGAGAGTGGTACAAGATGAGGACAGAGATGCAGGCAGAGGCCAGATCACATGGAGCCTTGTAGAATACTGTATAGGATTTGAATATCATCCCAATCGCATTTCAGGGGGAGGAGTTAAGAAAGGGAATGACGTAATATGATTTATGGTTTATGTATAATTATAATAAAATAATAGTAACTATTTATTGACTGCTTATGATATGTCAGGCACTGTTTTATAAGTACTAAGTTATTTAAACCTCATTACACCCCAGTGAGGTAGGTAATATTATTCCCATTATACAAATGAGTAAGTTGAGGCCCAAAACCATTAAGTACCCTGAATTTGCTTATGATTACTCTCTGCTTCTCTTCCTTTCCCATTCAGAATGTACCTAATTTCAGCAACAAGATGTCTGACCCCTACTTTGTCCAGGCCCCTGATATCCCACTAGTGGTCTGCAAGTTTTCACTGGGCTAACAAAAGGGAAAATGGCAAGTCCACTAAGGACCAGGACCTCTAAGTCTGGGAGCTAGTCAGGTGGGCTCCTCCCATCACATTTGGACCATACCAAATGACCCTAAGTTCAGGAACAGCGAGCCTCCTGGCCCATTCAGGATGACCAAGGTAGTAAGCTCAGCAGCCCCTATTTACCACTGCAGTAGGACAAAGGCCTTGCTGCTTGCACTCACATAGCTAGCCTAGCATTCAGGGAACTGAGACACAGGGTCATCAGTATCCACCATAGGCTTCTAGGAGATGGCAGCTCTACAGAAGGTAGCTGCAGGCCTAGTGGTATGGAAGAGGCCGAGAAAATGGAGGAGCCCAAGGCCTCCTTCAAGCACACGTCTAACTCCAGGTAGCCTGCAACCATGTGATTCCAGTGGCCCAGGTCCTTCTCTTGCTGAAAAGAAAGAAATGTTCACAGAGATTGCAAAGTCATGCCTGTGACGGATTACGGCAAAGGTGTAGGTTACGCTGCATCACAACCTAACCAGCCATTTCTCCAGTTTTCACCATATATTTTCTCCAGCTAATTTTTTCCTTAGCTTCCCTCAATCTTCAGCAATTCTATACCCCTTCAAACTGACACCCCCATTTGATCAAAAATTTTGATTCTCTGCTTACCTGCTCTGCCTGATCTGATCAGCATCCTGCATTCTGGCCAATTGATAACCACGTCTCTTCCCCTACCCTTTTGGAAAACCCTGTAATCCCAAAATCTGTGTCTTGTTTTGTCTTATCCTATGGGATGTAGCTTGGCCCTGGGCCTGAGTTTAGATAGAGGCACAATGAACACATTCTCCAATTTTACTCACCAAAGTGTGGAATCTACTACTTGGTACTTGTCCTAAATGCCTCTTTCAAGTTGAAGGGTGGTGTATTAGCCAAAGAGGTGCTGATGCAAAATACCAGAAATCTGTTGGCTTTTATAAAGGGTATTTATTTGGGGTACAGTTACAAGGCCATAAAGCGTAAGTTACTTCCCTCACCAAAGTCTGTTGCTACATATTGGAGCAAGATGGCTGCTGATGCCTGCAAGGGCTCAGGCCTCCTCTTAAGGCTCTGTGGTCCAAGCTTCTTCCAATATCAGCTTGTAGGCTGGGATAAGTCTCGTCTCTCTCCAAAGGCTCATTTCTCTCCAGGTTCAGCTGCTCTGCTCTCTCCACAAGGCCAACTGTAGACTATCAGGCTAACAGCTCATCTCTCTTCCTGGGGCCTCTCTCCTTCCTCATGTATCTGCTTCTCTGTGTGTTTACTTCCCGGGGCTCCAATATCAAAAAACTCCAACTCTCTGCCCAGTCGTTTTCTCTGTGAGTCCCAGCCCACCAAGGGGCCAGGGACTCAATGTCTTACTGATGTGGCCCAGTCAAAGCCTTCATCATAATTTAATCATGCCCAGAGGAACAGACCAGTTTTATAAACATAATTCAATATCTATTTTTGGAATTCATAAACAATGCCAAACTGCTACAGGTGGGAAAGGCTAGAGTTTGTTATATGGTTCTAAAACTGGTTTTAAAAAATCCGATCACACTTTTTTTGTGGTTTTTTTTTTTTTTTTTTAGTTAATTTTTTATTTTTAAAGAAGCTTTAGACTATATATATATAAATGTTACCTCAAAAATATAGGGGATTCCCATAAATCCTACCACCTCCCCCTCCCACACTTTCCCCCATTAACAACATCTTTCATTAGTTTGGTACATGTGATGAACACATATTGAAGCATTGCTACTAGCCATGGACTGTAGTTTACATTATAGTTTACACTATGCACTGCACAATTTTATAGGTTTTGATAAAACTTACAGTGGCCTGTATCCATCATTGCAATAATGTACGGGAAGATTCCAATGTCCCCAAAGTACCCCATGTTATACCTGTTCTTCCCTCTCCCTCCCCTCAGAACTTCTGGTGGTCACTGTCTTTATATCAATGATACAAGTTCTTCCATTGCTAGAATAATTATAATTCTACTTAAGTAAAGTCCATAGTTGCATTCCCCCCTTATGTTTGTTCATTCCTCAGTCTTGAGGATTTTGGTATGGTGATGCCCACTCTGTTTCTGATTGAGAGGGGGCTTAGATCCCATGGGGCATATGGATGGAACTGTCTTGCTTGCAGTTGTAAATACTCTCTGTTTTTTGGGATGGTCGTTGTCCATCATCATTCTTTTGTTAGTTGTCCTGGGCGGGTCCAATGAACTGGAGAGTAGGTGTTGCAGACTGAAGATTTAAGTTTCTGGGACATATATTTAATGAGCATAGTGCTAATTATAGGTTCAAATAAAAGGGACAGAAGAGTCATGTGTAGGGAAATTGTAAATAAGTCTAATTCTGTTACATTGGGGATCATATGTTCCAAAGTAAGGAACAGGGTGTCAAATTCCTGAGATTGTCTGCCCTGCCTGGAGTGTCAGAATGTCTCTAGAGCCCTCAGGAGCCCCACTGTTTGAGGTACTGTTTACTCTGGCAGTCAGTGAGATCCTGCTGAGATGTGCATATGTGTAACCTCTGGAATGACCTCCACTCACACTTTTTATTCCTTTTTCAAAATCCTTTTCCTTGTAAAACCACGACAAGCAATACAAACAAAATTGTAAAACCCCAATGGAGGGAAATTTAGCAATGTCTAGGAAAATTCCATGTATATTTACCATTTGACCCAGTAATCCCACTTCTAGAACTCTAACCCAAAGATACACTAGTAAAAGTACAAAATTACATATGCACAAAGTTACTCTTTGCAGTACTATGTGTAATAGTAAAAGACTGGGAAAAAAATACTCACTGGTAGACCAGTTGAATAAATTATACTGGTGTCATGAAATGGAGTAATATGGAATGAGATAGATTTCTATATAATGATTAGGAATAATCTCTGTAATATATCTTTAAGTAAAAAAAGCAAAATATAGAATATATATTTATATATTGTATAGAATATGCTCTCTTTTGTGTAAGAAAATTAGGTAAATAGAAATGTTTAAGAAACATTTACCTTCTTTTAAAAAATAGAACAATGGAATGAAAAACCGAAAATTAATTAAAATGACTACCTATAGGGGAGGGAGGGTGGAAGGGAGATACAAGAAAACAAGGTTTTTCTAAATGTACCTTGTTTCATGGTTTTGACTTTAGAATCCTGTCAATTAAAAAAAAGTTCCTAAAAGCAAACTGAATCACATGATCCTGTGTAGCAAATTGGTGATATAACCACATAAAGAAAATGATTATGTCAAGTGACTTTAATATACAATATTTTGATTATACATCTCTAATGGTGTATAGTCAAGAGGACAATAGGAAATGCAAAGAAGTCTTAAGCAGTGTTAGAGTAATATTGGTATTATTATTTCAAAATTATTAAATGTATGTTGTAGTATAAACAAGTAATTATTTTCATATAATAAACTTTATTTTTATTTTTATTTATTTATTTATTTTAAAGATTTTATTTATTTATTCATTTATCCCCCCCTTGCTGCTTGCGCTCGCTGGGTCAACCAACCGCGCCGTGTGGGCGGGCTTGCCCTCACCAGGAGGCCCCGGGAACCGAACCCGGGGCCTCCCATATGGTAAATGGGAGCCCTACTGATTGAGCCACAGCCACTTCCCAATAAACTTTATTTTTAAAGAAGCTTTAGATTTCAGAAAAGTTACATCAAAAGTATAAGGGGGGAAGCGGCTGTGGCTCAATTGGTTGGGCTCCCGTTTACCATATGAGAGGCCCCGGGGTTCGATTCCCAGGGCCTCCTGGTGAAGGTAAGCCGGCCCACGTGGTGCAGTGAGCTGACGCACCAAGATGACGCAACAGAAGGAGACAAGCAGACACAGGAAAAAAAAAAGACACAAAGCAAATGGACACAGCGAGCACAAGCAGCAAGGGGGAATAAGTAAATAAAAAATAAATCTTGAAAAAAAAAAAGTATAAGGGATTCCCATATACTCCACCCACTCCCCCTCCCACATTTTCCCCTATTAATAACATCTTATAATAGTGTGGTACATTTGTTACAATTGATGAATAAATATTGAAGCATTGCTACTAACCAAGGTCTATAGTTTACCTTATGGTTTACACTTTGCACTGTACAATTTTATAGGCTTTGGCAAAATGTATAAATGGCCTGTATCCGTCATTGAAATATCATGCAGAACAATTCCCATACCCTAAAAATGTCCTTTGTTCCACCTATTATTCCTTCCTCCTCCTCTCAGAACCTCTATAAATCACTAGCTTTATATCAATGTTACATGTTCTTCTGTTACTACAATAAATAATAAGTTTATTTTCATCCATGGTTACATTCTTCTCCTTAGGTTTGTTCATTTCTCAATCTTGAGGATTTTGGGATGGTGATACTCTGCTTCAGATTGAGAGGGGGCTTAGATCTTATGGGACAGATGGAAGGAACTGTTTTGCTTGTAGTTGTAGATACCCTTTGCTTTTTGGGATGGGAGTTGTCCATCATCATCATTTTTTTGTTGTTGTCCTGGGCAAGTCCAATGAACTGGAGAGTAGGTTTTGGCTGCAACTCTGCTGAGATTCAGGGCTCAACTGGCATATGAACAGGCCAAAGATTTAAGTCTCTGGGCCATATATTTAACAGGTATAGTGCTAATTATAGGTTCAAATAAAAGGGATAGAAGAATCATGTGTAGGGAAATTATAAATAAGTCTAACTTCTGTTACATTGGGGAAATAGGTTGTCATATATTCCAAGGTAAGGACCCCCCAATGGAGTGCTGATTTCAAGGGATTGTGTGCCTTGCTTATAGTGTCCAGATGTCTCTAGAGCCCTCAGAAGCACCCCTAATTGAGGCTTTGTTTACTGTGGCAGTTGGTGAGATCTGCCTGAGAGATGCATAAGTGTATCCTCAGGAATGACCTCCCAACTCACTTTGAAATCTCTTAGCCATAAAAGCTCTTTTGTATTTGATGTTTTCCCCTTTTGGTCAAGGCCTTTTTCCAAATGCATCACTAGTTGGTGCTTGGTAGTAATCCCTCAGTCATGTCCAGAGTCATGTCCCACACCAGGGAGAGGGGAAGGTAGTGCATTTATTTGCTGAGTTTGTCTTACAGTGAGGCCACATTTGAGTAACAAGGAGGTTTTCAGGAGATAACTCTTAGGCAATAGTTATTATTAGGCTAAGTTTCAATTGTACAAGAGTAAGGTTCATAAGTACAACCATTAATATCGAGGGCTTGGCATATCGATCTGTAACAAAAGCAAGTGTTGTCAGGAACCAAGATTTTTAGGATAAGAGAAAAAAGATACAATTATAAAATTAAAAGGTCAGGGAAGCGGCTATGGCTCAATCAGTAGGGCTCCCGTTTACCATATGGGAGGCCCCGGGTTCAGTTCCCGGGGCCTCCTGGTGAAGGCAAGCCCGCCCGCACGGCGTGGTTAGCTGACCCAGCGAGCACAAGCAGCAAGGGGGGGATAAATGAATAAATAAATAATAAAAAAAAAAATCTTAAAAAAAAAAAATTTAAAAGGTCAGAAAAAAAAACTCTACAATCTTAAATTTGGAATATAAATATACATATTTCCTTGCTCTGCCCACTGAAAAGGCATAGCAACAATGGCAACCAGTAACAGTGAGTACATCTGATGCTCAGACTGTGGTCTCTAAATGCCATTTTCTACTAAAAGGAGCCAATCCTTCTTGGAGAAATTATTGTTTCCATGTCTGGAATAGTAAATGTACAAAATGAGCCTGGGACATCTTGGTTTGCTAGAGAGCAAGAAAGATGTCAAAAACTAATGAAGTCAATGTCAAAAGAATACAGAATCAAAGATGAAGAGGAGTTCCCACTTGCTTATATTAGGACAATTAAAGCATCAACAATATCTGCAATTAATTGAAGCCTCAAATGCCTCAAATATATAAAATACATGAGTTCATAATGACATTAAAAACAGTCACCCCTGGGTGATGATAGGGCACCAAATTATTCCAAAAACTAATAAATAAAAGGAAAAATAAAGAATTTATCTTGCCTTTCTTGTATGCACTATATTTCAAGATAACCAAATAGTTAATTATGCACTTCTTCTTTATACAAGAATTCCAGATAACAAATGCAGAAGGAATGATAGAATTAGTATATCACTATTTGCAATCCCTAATGAAATAATAGATTTAGGCCAGGATTTCCTCAGCACTATTGACATTTGGGCCCAGATAATTCTTTGTTGTGGGGGCTGTCCTGTGCATTGTAGGATGTTTAGCAGCTTCTCATCCTTTACTCACTAGATCCCAATAACATCCTCCTCAGTCATGACAGTTAAAAATGCCTCGACATTTCCAAGTGTCCCCCAGAGGGACAAAATCAACCCATGATGAGAACTACTAGTATAATGATCATGAATAGCTTTTTTAAAACGTTTAGGTAAAATGATGATGGGGAACTTTACAGTGGAAGGTTCAGTTAGATACCACCTGAAACCACTGATTGATCTTAGCATCACTAAGATTGGGACAGCTAAATAGTGTCTGCCTCCTATGGAATTCAATAGGAACCATACAGTACTACCTATGATGTATTGATGCCAAAAATAAAAATTGAACCTAAGTCTAATCAACTGTCTAGATCTAACTGACAGTTTAATGGCAATTTTAGGAGATGGGGGAATAAGTCAGTGCCATCACTAGGAAACAATCAGCCAAATCCAGAATGTGAGACCTTTAATAGGAAAAATTACATGATTTCTTCAATGATAAAGAGCAGTATGAAGGGGATGAGGAAAAAAAGATGGGGAGCTCATAGACAGATATCAACCAAATGTAATGTTACATCTGGTTCAGTTTCTATTTTGAAAAATCAACTTTAAAAACACTTTTGCAAGATAATCAGGGAAATATGAATATAGATTGGTATTTAATGATCTTAAAGAATTATTGCTAATTAGTGAATTTTGATAAAGGCATTGTGGTTATATAACAAGAAAAAGTCTTGTTCTGTTAGAGATGCACACTTACTTTGAGTAAAATGGTATCATGTCTAGGATTTGCTTTAAAAGACTCCCAAGGGGAACAGATGTGGCTCAAGTGGTTGAGCACTTGCTTCCCACATGGAAGGTCAGGTTCATTTCCCGGTGCCTCCTAAAAACAACAACAAAAAAAAAAAACAAGCAAACAAACGAAAAAACCAACTTAGGGAAGCTGGTGTGGCTCAGTGGTTGAGCACCGGCTTCCTACATACGAGGTCCCAGGTTCAATCCCCAGCCCCAGTACCTCTCTCTATATATGTATGTTTTAAAAAAAGACTCCCAACAAAAATTGGGGTGGGGGTGGTAAATGAAACAAGATTGGAAAAACGTTGATGCCAGTCTCTCTGCTTTTGTGCATGTTTACATGTTTCCATAATAAAATTATTTTTTGAGTTGTTTTTTCATTTGTTTGCTTGTTGTTGGGTTTTTTGTTTGTTTGTTTGTTTGTTTTAGGAGGCACTGGGGGCTGAACCCAGGACCTCCCATGTGGGAGCTAGGCACTCAACCACTTGAGCCACATCTGCTCCCTAAAATTATTTTTAAGAACAAAGTAAATGGGATGTCTGTTTCCAGAAAGACATAGTAGATGTATTTCTCTCTACTCCTCCCACTAAGTAAAGTGAAAATTGCTGGGAATTATATAAAACAAACATAAGAAGACTCTGAAAGGTAGGCAGAAGAAGGCAGATTGGCTACAAACCTCAGACACTAAGGAATGACAAAGCAGTGAGTTCCCTGAATTTTCCTTTTGCCTCATACATTCTAGACTTGGTGCTGGAGAAGCCAGAAACCTGGAAACATCAGTAAGTGCAGACAAAAAGAAATCCCACTCTCTCTAGCCAAAGGACCAGGAAAGGGGCAACCTAGAAAGACAGAAAACTTTTAGACAATAACCACTTTACTCCAAGTAAACACCACTGAAAAATTTATCGTCCAGTCCACACCAACAAAGGCCAAGTGAGGAAACTAGATTTCTACCCTTACCAGACTGTTGCAAGGGACCCCAACTGTCCCCTGTGGGGATGGTGTCAGAGAAGGGCAAGTGAGGAGCCAGAATTTTCATTCCCACTGGCTGATAATGAGCCCTCTCCACTGCAGTGTCAGTGGAGACTACATGGGAAGCCTGGACTTCCATGTCTACCTGGTGATAATGAGTCATCCGTCCTTTCCTCCCCCCTGAGATGGTGTCAGAGGAAGCCCAGTGGAGAACCAGGACTTTGGTAACCACCGCTCCCACCCTTTGGTGTCAGTAGAGACTATGAGAGGAGCCATAACAAGGCACCTTTGTGCCTCCCAGCAGGGTGATAGTGTAGCCCTAGTTGGAAGCTTAACTCCCACCTCACCAAGCAGTAATAAGGAGACCCTCCCCCACTGGGTGCCAATGGAGGCCAAATGGGGAACCTGGACTTCCAGCCCACCTGGCAGTAATGATGTGGTGTTCCCCTTCCCCTGCCAGAGTGCTGTCAGAAGAAGCCAGATAAAACATAAGATTTAAGTAAGATCCAGAGACTCATAACATAATCCCAAATGTCCAGGTTTCCATGGAAAATCACTCATCATATTATGAATCAAGAACATGTCAACTTGAATGAGAAAAGACAATCCAAAGATACCAAGAACAATATGACAGATGTTCAAAATTATCTGATAAAGACTTGAAAACAGCCACCATAAAGATTCTTCCATAAGCAATTACGAACTTACTTGAAACTACTTTAAAGAAAAATAGAAAGCCTCAGCAAAGAAATAGAAAATATAAAGAACTAAATGGAAATTTTAAACTGAAAAATACAATAACTGAAATTTTAAGAACCTCAGTAGATGGGCTCAACAACAGAATGGAGGGGACAAAGGAAAGAATCAGTAAACTTTAAGAAAAAATTTATCCAATGTGAGCAACAGAAAGAAAATAGACTAGAATAAAATGAACACACCCCAAGGAACCTGTAGGCCTATAACAAAAGATCTAACATCCATGCCATCAATGTTTGGAAATGGGAGGGAAAAAAAGGTGGGGCTGAAAATGTATTTGAAGAAATAATGGCTGAAAATTTCCCAAATTTGGCAAGTCACATAAATTCAAGAAGGTAAGTGAACCCCAAATAAGATAAAAGCAAAGAAATCCATGCCAATTGACATCATAGTCAAACTTCAGAAAACTAAAGACAAAGAAAATACCTTGAAAGCAGCAAGAGAGAAATGACAACTTATAGGGGGAAAGCAGTTTGAATGACAGCAGATTTCTCATCAGAAACCAAGGAGGCCAGAAAGAAGTGTCATAATATATTTCAAATGCTGAAGGAAAGAGGTGTCAACCCAGAATTCTATATCCAGTGAAAATATCCTTCAGGAATGAAGAGAAAATCAAGACATTCTCAGATTGAAATGTCTCAAATGAAAGAAAACTTAATTTGTCACAGTAAACCTACCCTGAAAGTATGGCTAAAAGAATAGAAAAGTACACTAGGTAAAAATTAAGGAAATCTGAATAAACTGTGGACTTTAGTTCATGCTAATGTAGCAATATTGACTCATTAATTATAACAAATGCAGCATAGGATGTTACTAATAGGGAAAACTATGTGCAAGGGTATATGGGAACTCTGTACTATCAACTCAATTTTTCTGTGAATCGAATACTTTTCTAAAAGATGAAGTCTATTAATAAAAAAAAAAAAAATTACCAGGGACATAAAAGGGTGAATCTACTGAGAAGGCATAGCAATCATAAATGTGTACAAACCAAACAGCAGAGCTTCAAACACATGAAGCAAAAATTGATGGAACTAAAAGGAGAATTAGATAGATCCACAGTTAGAGTTGGAGGCTTCAGCACATCTCTCTCAAAAATTGATAGGGCAGGAAGCGGCTGTGGCTCAATCAGTAGGGCTCCCGTTTACCATATGGGAGGCCCCGGGTTCGGTTCCCGGGTCCTCCTGGTGAAGGCAAGCCCGCCCGCACGGCGTGGTTGGCTGACCCAGCGAGCACAAGCAGCAAGGGGGGGATAAGTGAATAAATAAATAAAAATCTTTAAAAAAAAAAAAAAAAAATTGATAGGGCAACTACACAAAATTTCAGCAAAAATATAGGAAGGAAAAAAAAAAAGAATATAGGAAGAACTCAACAACACCATCAAATTACTGGATCTAATTGGCATTTATATTACACTCTACCCAACAACAGCAGAATACACATCTTTGCAAGTGCCCACAGAACAGTTACCAAGATAGATCCTAAGATGGACCATTAAAAAACCTCAACAAATTTTAAAAATTGAAATCATACAGACTGTTCTCTGACCACAATGAAATCAAGCTAGAAATCAATAACAGAAAGATAATAAGAACATCTCCAAACACTGGGAAACTAAACAACACACTTCTAAATAATCCTTGGATCAAAGAGGTAGTCTCAAGGAAGATTTTTAAAAATACATATAACTGAATGAAAATGAAAATGCAACATATCAAAATTTGTGGGATGCAGTTAAAGCAGTGTTGTGAGGGAAATTTATAATCCTACATGCTTATAATAGAAAAGAAGGAAAGTCTCAATTCAATAACTTAAGTTCCCACTTCAAGAAATTAGGAAAAGAAGAGCAAAATAAACCTAAAGTAAGCAAACAGAATGAAGGAAATAATAAATAACAGAAATCAATATAATTGAAAGTGGGAAAACAGAGGATATCCATGGGGAATAAAGCTTTCTTAAAAAAATCAATAAAATTGACAAATTTTAACAAGACTGACAAAGGAAAAAAAAGAGAAGTCACAAATAACAATATCAGGAACGAAGTAGAGGATATTACTACAGACTCTGTAGACATCAGAAAGATATTTAAGGCAATACTGCTAACAACTCTACAGACACATAAGTTTGACAACTTAGATGAAATGGATCAATTCTTCAAAAAGCACAAAGTATACCACAGCTTACCCAATATAAAATAGATATTTTGAATAGTCTTACAACTTTTAAGGAAATTGAATTTGTGGTTAACTCCAGAAAAAGGCATCTCCAGGCCCAAATGGATTCACTGGAAAATTCTACTGAACATTTAAAGAAGAATCAACACCAATTTTATACAATCTCTTAGAGCAAATAGAAGAGGAAGAAATACTTTCCAACTAATTCTATGAAGCTACTGTTACCCCAAACCATCCAAAGATAGTACCAAAAAACAAATAAATAAATAAAGCTATGACTAATGTCCTCATGAATATAGACACAAAAATCCTTAACAAAATATTAGCAAAGTTCAGCAACATATAAAAAGAATTCTATATCATGACCAAGTAGGGTTCATTCTAGGGATGCAAGGCTACTTAAAAATTTGAAAGTCAATCAAATTTTTTCAAATTTAGTCACAGGCTAAAAAAGAAAAATCACATGGCCATGTCAATTGATGCAGAAAAGCAATTGACAAAATTCAACACCCATCCATAAAAATAAATTCTTAGAAAATTAGGAATATGGGATGTTTTAGTTTGCCAAAGGGGTGCCAATGCAAAGTACCAGAAATGTGTAGGCTTTTATAAAAGATATTTATTTGGGGTAAAAGCTCACAGTTAAGAGGCTGTGAACAGTCCAACTCAAGGCACTATAACAGGTGCTTTCTCACCAGTCAGCTACTGTTAATCCTGGTGGTGTTGCCACATGGTGAAGCAAGACAGCCACCAATCTCTGCAGAGGTCTCTGCCTTCCCCTCCAGAATCTACCATCTCTTGGAGGTCAGCTGTGAGCAACCAGGCATAGGGTTTGTCTCTTCCAGGCCTCCTGTATCAGTCTCGGATGTTCTGCTCGCTTCCCACATTCAGCTGTAAGCTATCAGGCATATAGCAGGGCTGGTCTCGAGCTGCTCTGCGGGCCCAGCCTCTTGAGGGCTTCGTGCTTAAGCAGTTCTCTCTCACATTGCAGAATCAAATATGCCGGCTCCCTTTTTCCTCTGAGTCTCTGTGTCTCCCTTTATATCAGACCCAGCAAGAGGGCAGAGACTCAACATGAATCATGCCCACCACCCCCACGTAATCCAGTTAAATGGGTCTCACACCCACAAGAATGGATTGGTTTAAAACAATATTTCTCTTCTGGGCATTCATAAAATAATTTCAAACTGCCACATAGGGGAACTTTCCTAAACTTCCTTTAAACCATCTACATCAAATCTACAGATAACATCATACTTAATGGTGACTTACTGAATAATTTCCCCCTAAGATTGGGAACAAGGCAAGGATGTTTGTTCTCACCATTGCTTTTTAACATAGTACTGGAAGTTCTAGCCAGTGCAATAAAGCAAAAACAAAACAAATTAAAAAATAAAGGCAATACAAATCATAAAGACAGAAGTAAAACTGTCCTTATTTTCAGGTGATATGATGGTCTATGTAGAAAATACCAAGAAATCTATAATAAAATGCCTAGAGCTAATAAGTGAGTTCAGCAAGTTTGAAGGATACAATATCAACACACAAAAATCAATTGTATTTCTATATACTATCAAAAAGTATGTGGTGACCAAAAGTAAAAACACAATAAAATTTTTAGTTCTAAAAAGTGAAATACTTAGGCACATATCTAACCAACATGTATGGGAAATATATGCTGAAAATCCAAAAGTCTGAAAAGAAATCAAAGATGATCTAAATAAATGAAGAGACATATCGTGTTCATGGATTGGAAGATTCGGCATATTAAAGATGTCAATTATCCACAAATTTATATACAGTTTTAATACAATTCCTATCAAAATTCCAGCAAGAATTTCTGTAGATGTAGGTAATGTTACTCTAAAATCTATATGGAGGGAAGCGGCTGTGGCTCAATCAGTAGGGCTCCCGTTTACCACATGGGAGGCCCCGGGTTCGGTTCCCGGGGCCTCCTGGTGAAGGCAAGCCTGCCCGCATGGCGTGGTTAGCTGACCCAGCGAGCACAAGCAGCAAGGGGGGGGGATAAATGAATAAATAAATAAAATCTTTAAAAAAATAAAATAAAATAAAATCTATATGGAAAGGCAAAAGAACTAGAATAGCGAAAACAGTATTGAAGTAGAGGAATAAAGTTGGAGGAATCACACAGCCTGATTTTAAGACTTACTATATAGCTGCAGTAATCAAGGCAGTATGGCATGGGTGGAGGGAGAAATACATAAATCAGTGGAACAGAAGAGAGAACCTGGAAATAAGGCCACACAAGTGCAGCCAACTGATTTTTGACAAAGGTGCAAAAGTAATTCAATGAAGGAAAGATAGTCTTTTCAACAAATGATGCTGAAGTAATTGACATAAATAGGCAAAAAAAGAACCCTCAACCTAGACCTCCCATCTTATACAAAAATTAACTCAAAAGAAATCATAGATTTAAATGTAAAACTATAAAACTCTTAGAAAAAAATATAGGGGAAAATCGTTGTGACCTAGGGCATGTTGAAGAATTAGACAACATCAAAAGCACAATCCATAAAAGGAAAAAAAGGAATAAATCGTACTTCATCAAAATAAAAAAAATTTTTTTTCCTAAAGACTCTGTTAGGAAGATAAAAAGATAAGTTAAGAATGGGAAAATATTTGTAAACCACATATCTGACAAAGGGCTCATATCTAGAATATATAAAGAACACTCAGAACTGAATAGTAAAAACAATCCAATTAGAAAATGGCAAAAAGACTTGAGATATTTCACCTAAGAAGATATATAGATGACAAGTAAAATGAGAAGATGTTCAGCATCACTAGCCATTGGAGAAATGCAAATTAAGACCATGATGAGATATCATTACACACCTATTAAAGCAGCTAAAATTTTTAAAATAGTGAAAATACTAAATGCTGGTGAGGATGCAGAGAAGCTGGATCTCTCACATTGTTGGCAAAAATGTACAGCTACTCTGGAATATAGTTTCGCCATCTCTTACACAGCTAAACATGCGCTAACCATATAACCCAATAATCTCACTCCTGGGCATATATCCCAGAGAAATTAAAACATGGCCACACAAAAACCTGTATGTTCATAGCAGCTTCATTTGTAATATTAAAAACTGGAAACAACAAAAATGTCCTTTAATAGTTTGTCTTAGTTTGCCACAGGGCTGCCAATGCAAAGTACCAGAAATGGGCTGGTTTTTTTTTTTTTTTTTTAGGAGGTACTGCATGAATCTGGGACCTTGTACATGTGAAGCAGGTACTCACCCACTGAGCTACACCCACTCCTGGGTAGGCTTTTATAATGGGGATTTTATTTAGGATAAAAGCTTACAATTCCAAGGCTGTAAAATGTCCAAATCAAAGTACCCTCAGAGATGCTTTCTCACCAAAGTCAGCTACTGGTGATCCTGGTGTCTTGCCATATGTTGAAGATGGCAGCCGATCTCTGCTGAGGTCCCTGCCTTCCCCTCCAGAATCTTCTGTCTCCCGGAGTTCAGCTGTGGGTAACCAGGCATAGGGCTTGTCTCTTTCCAGGCCTCCTCTCTCAGTCTCAACTGCTTTGTTTTCTTTCTGAGTTCACCTGTGGGCTGTCAGGCATATGGCTTCTCTCTTCAGCCTTGAGCTGCTCTGTGGGACCAGCCTCTTGGGGTCTTCGTGCTTAAGCTTTGGCTGCTAGTGATCCTAGAGTCCTCTCTTACATGGCAGGATCAAAATGGCAGCTGCCTTTCTCTGTGTGTGTCTCTCTGTGTCTCCATTTATACAAAGCTCCAATAAGAGGGCAGAGACTCAACCTAAGTCATCCCTCCCCGACATAGTCCAATCAAAAGGACCCCACACCCATAGAACTGGATTAGTTCAAGAACATAATCTTTTTCTTTTTGGGATTGAGCAAATCAAACTGTTAGAATAGATGAATGGTTAAACAAACTGTGGTACATCCATGCCGTGGAATACAGTTCAGCAATAAAAATGAATGAAATATTGATACACACAAAAGTGGATGGATCCCAAGCATTATGCTGAGTGAAAAAAGCCAATCTCAAAAGTTCATGTACTGTATGATTCCATTTATATAACATTCTTGAAGTGACAAAGTTATAGAGACAAAGAACAGATTAGTGGTTGCCAGTATCAGGTATCATGGGTGGGAGGGGAGTAGGTAAAACTATAAAGGAGGATGATCTTCGTGGTGATAGAATTGGTTAGTATCTTGACTGTGGTGATGTTTACACAAATCTACTCATATGATAAAATGGCATAGAACTATATACACATTGTTCCAATGCTGACTTTTTGTAATGCAAGATGTAACCATTGAGAACAAAACACATGATAAGGTGGAAAGGGGTGGTTTGGCAGTGGATGGGGGTGATAGTGGTACAGGGATGTGAGTGGGCTCGAGAGTGCTGGAATGTGAGGGTGAGCAGGGTGGGGGTGTTGGGTTGGACAATCCATGGAACTGGGGGGAGGGCTGGAGATAGGAACAGGTGAACTCTGGGGATTTGTAGGTCTATGGTTGGAACTAAAATGGTGGGAATGTTCTTTTCACAAATGGCAAGGTTACTGGTGCAGGGCATTGGTGGTGGAGGGATATGTGGGAAAGGGTGTACCTGGGACATGCTTCTATGGAATATGAATGTGTTCATCTTGTCTTAGGATGTTATCTCAGTGTGTGGAGACCCACTCAATAAACAAGAAAATATTAAACTCCCATCCTGGGGAGTCCTGCTACAAATAGAGGGGCAAGAATCTCTCAAGTACATAGGCAGTGCCTAATAAAAGAAAAAAGATCAGCCTATCAAGCCCTCAATATTAATGCATGTAGCTATGAACATTATTCTTCATAAATTGAAACTTAGTCATCGCCATAGGTTCTGAGGGGAAGGGGAGGGAAGAATGGCTGGAACATAGAACATTTTGGGTGTGTTAGAATTGTTCTGCATGATCTTGCATTGAGGGATACAGGCCATTATACATTTTGTCAGAATCTATAAAAGTGTACGGTGCAAAATGTATACCATAATGTAAACCATTGATCATGGTTAGTAGTAATGCTTTGATATTTGTTCACCAGTTGTAACAAATGTACCATACTCATGTAGGATGTTATTGGTAGGGGAGGATGTGTGTGTGAGGGGAGGGGAGTATATGGGAATCCCCTATATTTTCTTTGTGACTTTTCTGTAACCTAAAGCTTCTTGGAAAATAAAGTGAAAAAGAATAAGACCCTGGGGGAACATACAGAAGAAATTTTCAATATCGTAAAAGATAACAGATCTTATGGTGATGAAAGGCACAATGCAAAAGATTTATTTATTTGTTATTATTTTTACTTCAGTTTATTTTTTATTTATTTTTATTTTTTGGCTTTGTGTTTGGGGAGGTTTTGGATTGCAGAAGGGTTGCAGCTGTATGGGGGAAGATCACTGGTGTGTGGTGTCAGTGGTGTGGGGAGGTGTGGGGAGGGGTGCACCTGGGGCCATGCCTCTAAGGAATATGAATATGTTCATGTGGTCATGATGTGTTGTCTCGTTGGGTGGAGACCCACACAATAACCAACAGACTATTGAATTCCCATCCTGGGGAGTCCTGCTACATTCTCTAATAGAGCGGCAAAAATCTCTTGAGTACATGGGCAGTGCCTAATGAAGGAGGACAGACCAATACACCAGGCTCTTGATATTGATGCTTGTACTTATGAACCTTGTTCTTGTGAAATTGAAACTTAGCCTAGTAATATATATTGCCTGACTTACCTCCTGAAAGCTTCCTTGTTGCTCAAATGTGGCCTCTTTCTGAGCCAAGCTCCGCATATAAGCATACTACCTTCCCTCCCACGTGGGACATGAGTCCCAGGGATGAGCCTTCCTGGCACCAAGGGATTATTACCAAGCGCCAACTAGTGAAGCATTTGGAAAAAGACCTAGACCAAAAGGGGGAAATATTAAATACAAATGAATTACTTTTAGGTACCAGGGGCCGGGGATTGAACCTGGAACCTCGTATGTGGGAAGCTGGCAGTCAACCACTGAGCCACGTTGGCTCCATGAAGTTGGTTAATTTTGTTTGTTTTGCTTGTTATTTGTTTTTTTTTTTTTTTTTTTTTTTTGAGGAGACCCTGGGAACTGAACCTGGGACCTCCCATGTGGGAAGCAGGTGCTCAACTACTTGGGCCATATCCCCTCCCCTACAAATGAATTTTTATGGTTAAGAGATTTCTAAGTGAGTCGGGAGGTCATTCCAGAGGCAACACTTATGCACATCTCAGGATGATCTCACTGACTGCCACAGTAAACAGTGCCTCAAGCAGGGGTGCTCCTGAGGATTCTAGAGACATCTAGACACTATAGGCAGGGCAGACAACCCCAGGAAATTGACACCCTACCAGTGGGCCTTACCTTGGAATAGATAATAATCTATCTTCCCAATGTATTAGAGTTAGATTCATTTATTATACTACACATGGTTCTTCTGCCCCTTTTATTTGAACCTATAATTAGCACTATATTCATTAAATATATGTCCCTAAGACATAAATCTTCTGTATGTTTATATGTAGGTTCAGCCCTGAATCTCAGCAGAGTTGCAGCCAACACCTACTCTCCAGTTCATTGGACTCAACCAGGACAACTAACAAAAGGATTATGACGGACAATGCCCATCCCAAAAAACAGAGAGTATCTACAACTGCAAGCAAGACAGTTCAAGCCATCTGCTCCATGGGATCTAAGCCCCTTTTCAATCAGAAGCAGAGTGGGCATCACCATCCCCAAATCCTCAAGATTGAGGAATGAACAAACATAAAGGGGAATGCAACTATGGACTTATTATTATTCTAGTAATAGAAGAACTTGTAACCTTGATATAAAGAACAATGGTCAGCAGAGGTTCTGAGGGGAAGGAGAGGGAAGAATAGGTGCAACATGGGGGCATTTTTGGGACATTGGAATTGTTCTGCCTGATACTGCAGTGATGAATACAATTTAAAAAAAAAAAAAAAGAATTGTGTATAAATATGAGGGTTTACGTCTGAATATTCAGTTCCATTCCATTTTTCAATATATCTATCATTGTGAAAGTTGCATGCTGCTTTGACCACTTTAACTTTGTAATAAGCTATAGGTCAGGATATTGGAGTCATCCAACTGAATTCCTCTTGTTCAAGATAGTTTTGTCTATTTGAAGCCCCTTGTATTTCCAAATAAACTTGATAATTCATAAAAAAAAAAAACTTATAAAATTGTGCAATGCACAGTATAAACCATAATGTAAATTTTAGATCATGCTTAGTAGCAATGCTTCAATATGTGTTCATCAATTGTAACAAATATACCACACTAATGAAATATGTTGTTAATGAGGGAAAGTGGGGGGGATATATGGGAATCCTTTATACTTCCAATGTAACATTTATGTAATCTAAAGCTTCTTTAAAAATAAAGAAAAAAAGTTTTTAATTTTGAAAAGAAAAACGATGTACCTAGTGGGGGAAACTGGGTGTGGAATACACAAACAAAACAAACATGATCTCTTGAGAAAGGTATTTGAGTAAAAATATAAGGAAATTTAATTCCAGGCAATAATCTTCTACTATATAATTTTCAACTTGAATGGAAGTTTTTTTCCTGAATTCCGAGGTTCCTAAGTGTCTGCAGAGGCTCTGATAAGACTGGCCTCAGCAGAGGTCCATGTGACAGCATATCTTTTGCTGTCCGCACTGGGCAGCATTGGTGGAATATAAGGAAGCCCAGGCCTTCATCCAGGACCACGGCTGTAGGAGGAGCCCCAGGACCCTGTGGCTGTCACTAGACATGTCTCCACAGAAAGCTGACATAAAGGACTGACTTGGGCCTCCTGTTCTCTAGACCATGGGCCTCCAGCTAAATCACAGATAAACACCCTCTGTGCCAGCCTAACCAGTAACTGGTGAACACTCTTTGTGTGAACATGTTTCTTCTTTCATACAAGAGTGATTTGTATAAATTAAATATAACCCCATAAGCTGTTATTCTTGTTGGCACTTTGGGTTTTTTTTGTTTTTTTTTTTTTTCCCCCAAACTTGAAACTGGACTCAGAAATTTCTCACATTCTACATTTCAAAAATTACTAGTACTAGTGCGGCTTTCAATCTCTCCCAATTTTTTAATGCAGATAAATTGAGCTGTTTTATCTTCTACCTTGAGATTGGACAACTACCCCAAATTTAATACTACTTCAAGTGTGTCACTGGGGTGAAGGCTCTCCCCTCTCTAAGCTTTGGGATGGTGGCCAGTCTCTCTGCGAATGCCAGGACATAGACGCCATTCTCTCCGAGCATTGGGATGGCAGCCAGGCTTTCCACAAATGCTTGGACACAGAACCCACCATCTCTGAGCACTGAGGTGGCAGCACTCCCCCTGAATAACCAGGTGCAAGACCTGTCACCTCCAAGTTCCGAGGCATATGACATACCCCTTCCAAGCATAGGGGCAGACCTGCCCTTTCCATAATTACGGTGGGCCTGCTCTCTTGGCCGAAGGAGATATCTTCATTCCAACTTGCATGGCTCTACCTTAAAGTCATTCTTCCTTCAATTCATACCTTCTCTATCCCTTTCAGTCCAGGCTGGCAGTGGTTCTGCTCATACAAATTTTGCACACACACACACACAAAATTGTCGGCTTTGTGTGCAGATTGCAGGGGTCCAAATCATCAGACAATAGAACTTTCCAGATCCTTCTTACATAACTGCATTTCCAATCTTGACTTCCACTGAAATGGCTGACAGCATCTGTGTTCATTTAAACCCTCACATGGAGCCCTATTCTCTGGGAACTCACTCTCCATAAGCCTAGGGAAGTTCCTGATGAGCCCCTTCTGGCCCTAGTCTCAGAACGCACTCTCTGGATAGGCTCAGAATTTCCAAAACCATCAATTTTCTTGTTTCTTTGTGTGCAGGAGTTCAGTTCTCAGCTTATCCTTTTCCTCTCTCATTTCACTATAAGCCACAAGGAGAAATCAGGCTGCACCTTCCACACTTCGCTTGGAAATCTCAGCCAAATATCCAACTTCATCACTTTCAAGTTCTGCCTTAATCCAACAACAGAACCCAATTTTGCCAAGTTTTCAGCCACTTTAAAACAAGAATTGCCATTCCTCCATTTTCCAGTAACACATTTGTCATTTCCTTCTAAGGCTTCATTAGAAGTAATTTTAGCATCTATATTTCTACCATTAGTCTCTTCAAAGCAATCTAGGCTTTTAAAATCAAGCACCTCACAATTCTTCAAGCCTCTACCCATTGCCCAACTCCAAAGCTATTTCCACATTTTTGGTGTTTACAATTGCAGCACCTCACTCCTGGTACCAAAAACTGTTTTAGTTTCCACATTGCTAAAGCAAATTCATGCAATGGCTTGGCTTAAACAATGGTAATTTCTTGGTTCATGGTTTTGAGGCTAGGAGGAAGTCTAAAGCAAGACCTCATAAAGGTGATGTTTTCTTACCAAAGACTGGCATTCTGGGGCTTGCTGCTGGTGATCTTGGTCCTTGGCTCCTCTGTCATATGGCAATGCATTTGGTGGTCTCTCTTGGCCTCTCCCTTCTCTTCTAGGTTTCATTGACTTTCAGCTTCTGGCTGGTTCTTTCTTGGCTTTCTCTACATCTGTCTGAATCTCATTCTTCTTACAAAGGACTCCAGTAAGGAATTAAGACCCATTCTGATTGAGGTGGGCCACACCTTAACTGAAGTAACCTTATCAAAATGCTCTACTTACGATGGGTTCACACCCACACGAATGGATTAAGTTTAAGAGCATGTTTTTCTGGGGTACATAGCTCCAAACCACCACAGCCATCCTGCTGGGAAGGTTGAAGTGGGGAACTGGCTTCGTGAAGTCACAGTAGGTGAGCTTAGGCTACATATTTAACCCTGCTCTCAGAACCTGGAGTTGAGAGTAGTAGATTCAAGTGCTTCCCTTTCTGTCTGTCATCCTATTGGCCACTGTGACTTTTATAAAAACAAACAAAAATCAAGAATTGAGTTTCCTACTTAAAAGCCTGTCCTATTTTTTTTTTTTTTAATTTTAATTTTTTTGAGTGGAAACAACAGTAGCAGAAATATCAGGATGAGCCAAGTACCACAAGCCTGCAAATGTATCAGGAAGACCCCCAGAGAATTGGACCTCTAACATCTTCACAACGTCAGTAGGGACTTGGGGAGTCCTGAGGATGCTGGAAAAATCTGCTGCCCAGAAAAGTGACATGGAGAGGAATCCACCATGCCGGAGGAAATTTGGAGACTGATTTACCAAGAGTGGATTAATCAATTGGAATGGTGTTTCTTAAGAATGACTTATTTCTAGATAAGCTCCCTTTATTTATTTAAGAGTCAGATTGAGAAAGATTGGGTAAGGATGAACAGATGATTCTGGGATTACATTCTCTTGGATGAAAATGTTATCCCCAGGGGAGAGGAAAAAAATCAGGAAGGCTGAAAACAGAACAATGGATCACATTACCAGAATTTGAAACAGAGCTTTCCCTTTCCATGAGGTGGGCAGAAGCATGGACAAACAATAAAGAGTGGGATATACCATCTCTTAGAACTGGTTACTACCACAGATGAATAGTCTAAGTTTTTATGTGTTAACTTTTTACTGGTTATGATATCAGAAGGTGGCTTCTTCCTGACATGGGCCCCAGGCTTTGACGATCAGAAGTCTGTCAGAATGGGCAGGGTAGGGAGGCGGCTGTGGCTCAATTGGTTGGGCTCCCGTTTACCATGTGGGGGGGCCCTGGGTTCGATTCCTGGGGCCTCCTGGTGAGGGCAGGCAGGCCCGCGTGGTGTGGTGAGCTGGCACAGCAAGATGACGCAACAAAAGAGAGTCAAGCAGACACAGAAAAACGCAAAGAAAATAGATACAGCAAGCACAAGCAGCAATAAAAATAAATCTTAAAAAAAAAAAAGAATGGGCAGGGTAGCAGGGGGTGTTATATTCCTGTCATGGTTCTCTTCCAAATCAACCAAAGCTAAGACCAAAGGTACATCATGAAAGCAAAAACAAAAACTGTAAATCTTTGTTTGCCAAGTCCCATAAAATAGTTACAAATAAAAAATGTACAGTTTTAGAAAATATTCCAACAGACTACAAAGCACATAAAAATACACTACTATGTCTAAAATGAAATACCAACTATGTAAATATTAACATTTAATCGTTAGTAACTTGGCTTATCTTTTTAAAATTTGGGAGAACTTTTAATGGAATTCAGATGAGTAGATAATGTATCTTTAAAAGGCTGCCCAATGAACTCTGAACTGATGTGTTATTTTTCTGTATTTTTTCGGTATCCTCATAGCAAGCAGAGATATTAAAGTTCATTCAACAACCCTAGAGTTGGGATCATTTCTTTTAAAAATAGGTACTGCAGCACATAAGACACTGAAGACCTAAATGAAGATTTAGAATGTAAACAGCTCTCGGTTCTGCCATCTTCCTACCCCATTCACACTGGATTACTTTGCTATTCTCCCTGCCATCCTCAGCAAAATTAAACAAACAAATAAACAAACAAAAGGAAGTCACAAAGGGTGACTGAAATTGTGTGTGCACGTGTGTGTGTATATATATATAAAAGGGAAGAAGACATAGGGTAAGCCTATTTATGTGTTTAGGGATGGAGAGATGCCCCAAAGTCTTTTTTGTTTGTTTTTTCAAATTTCACCCTGCTGCCTCCCTGAGTGAGACTCCCAATTCCAGTAGTGCAGGACCTACTATAAAAAGAAACTGAAGAAACAGGTAAAAGCCTTGAAAAGAAGAAAATAAAAGTCTTTAGCAGTGAAGTAAAAGTTTTAAATAGACCATTTTGAAGGAGTAGAACAGTGACATGTTCATGGTATCTGCTTTAAGCAGCTTAGGAAACTAAAACAATGGCAAAATTTTGAATGTACAGACACGAGCCAGTGTTGAAATCCTACCTCTGTGATCTCCTAGCTATACATTTAGCAGATTATTTAACATCTCTGTGTTTCAATTTCCTCACCTGTAAAATAGATGTAGTAATAATAATGCCTCCATTATAACATTGTTGTGAGTGATAGTTGGCTTAATACATGTAAAAGCACTTCGAACAAGCAAGAACTCTTATAAATGTTATCTATTAATATTACTATTTTCATTGCCAAGAGCCAAAAGTATAAAGGTGAATGGAGAAATCATAATTGGGAACATTGGATGCTGTTGCAGAGTGAATCATGTCCCAAACAAAGACGTGTTAAATCTTAACCTCTAGACCTCATTTGAAAATGGGATCTTCAAAGATCCCATTAAGATGAAGCCAAACTGAATCAGAGTGGGCCTTAATCCAATATTATTGGAGCCTTTATAAGCAAAGGAAATTTGGACATGGAAGTAGAAGCCTGAGAAGGAAACAGAAGGAAACAGGTTGAGCTACCACCAGAACGCTTCAGATTTTGGAGAAGGCATGGCCTGATGATTTTTTACTTCTAGCCTCCAAAACTGTGAGACAATAAATTCTTGTTGTTTAGGCCAACTAGTCTGTGATATATGTTATAGCAGCCCTGGCAAACTAAGACACTTAGCCAAAGTGTGCAGAGAGAGTCTACTATAAAGACCTCAGAACCAGAGACCTGAGCTGGATCCTCTTCTCTGAATTTTTGTTCCTGGCCAATACATCTTGGAGGAAGGCCAGGGACACCAAGGCATCACACATATCCCTCTATGGTGGGTAGGTCAAAACTTTCCTTTACATTTATGGAAACTCCTGCCATAACTAACCAAAGTTGGTATAGGGACCTAAGACAATAGATATTCTAGCCTCCCTGAATCCATGATGCTCTCACACACATTGGATGATGGAGAGAAGTGAACATTAAAAGGGAGAATTAGTTTACTACTTGCCTAGAATGCTCCCTCAATGGTCCCAAACCAGCCTTCTTAAAAATTCCTTTCAGGAAACTTCTAGGTGGTGCCATGACTTTAGGTAAATTTAGGTAAACTTTGCCAAACATTCTTCAGGGTTGTTTGTACACAGTTTTAGAAGATATTTCAACAGACTTCTTGGCAGTAGTTCGGAGATACCCTTGTCAACCTGAGACCATTGCAACTATGAACAATGCTCTCCTCACCATGACCATGGGAAACCACTCAATTAAGAGGTTTTGCTGCTTAAGACAAAGAGGATACTTTTGACTAAGAAATGACATGCTGTGGCAGTGTGATATTACTTATAAATTCCAAAAAGAGATATTGATTATGTTTGTAAACTGGTCCATTCCTCTGGGTGTGATACCCCTTTGATTGTGTTAAATTCAGAGGTTTCACTTTTACTTTATTAAATCAAGATTAAGGCTTTGATTTAACTGTCATTAGGGTGATTTAGTTTGAGTCCCCATCCCTTGGTGGGCTATATAAACAGAAGTAGCTACTCAGAGAAGAAATACAGAGGAAGAGAACTCCATAGACATAACAGAGGCCCTGGGAAGAGAGATGAGCCTGATAGTTTGCAGCTGAAGAGAACAGAGCAGCCTAGAAGCCCTGAGAGATGAGCCTTATGCTAACCTACAGCTGATATCGGAAGAAGCTGGGACAACAGAGCCTTAAGAGGAAGAAGGAAGTCTGAACCCTCGCAGACATCACCCACCATCTTGCCTCAACATGTGGCAACAGACTTTGGGTGAGAAAGTACCTCTTATGGTACCTTGAGTTGGACTCTTTAGGGTCTTGTAACTATAAGCTTCTACCCCAAATAAATACCCTTTATAAAAGCCAACAGATTTCTGGTATGTATTAATCAGCCAAAAGGATGCTGATGCAAAGTACCTCCAGGGCTTGTTTCTTTCTGGGCTCAACTGCTCTGGTCTCTTCACAAGGTCAGCTGTAGACTATCAGGCTCATCTCTCTTTCCCGGGGCTGCAGCATCCTCTGTGTATCTTCTCCATGTGCCTACTTCCCTGTGAGAGTCTGTTTTATCAGCCCACCAAGGGATCTGGGACTCAATGCTGAGCCACACTCTAATGACATGGTTGAATCAAAGTCCTAATCTTAACATAATTTAATCAGACGTCTCAGCTGAATCTAATACAATCAAAGGGTTATCACACCCAGAGGAACAGACCCGTTTACAAACATAATTTATATCTCTTTTTGGAATTCATAAATAATATCAAACTGCCACATGGTACTTTACATCAGCACTCCTTTTGTCTGACTAATACACCTGATAAATAGAAAAACATGGATGGTCCCACATATTTCACCAAACTCAATGCCATGGACAGTGTTAGGAGGATAAATAAGGTCTACAGGTTGAGCTGTGTAAGGTTTGGAATGCCTTAAGTTCTAATTGGGCTAAAGCCCTGCCCTTTAGGTTGATGAGCCCAAGGAATATATTCATATTAAAGCCTCATTGACAAATGTGTGGAGGCCTTAATACATTGGGTGTTCAAGAGTGGGAGCCAGTTGGCAAAAAGTTTCAACAGTTAGTCCAGGGTTTTAAACTTTAAATCCATTAGCTATATGTTAGGGTCTAAGGTCCAGGCCAGGATTCCACTCATACCAAAGAGAAGGCCCTAAAGTGATTGAGAATTGATTATGGCACATTTTTTTATGAGGTACCAGGGATTGAACCCAGGACCTCATACATGGGAAGCAGGTGCTCAACCACTGAGCAACATCCGCTCTCCAATAGGAGTTGGTTTTTTCAATTGTTTGTTTATTTGTTTTGTTTTTAGGAGGTACAGGGGATCGAACCCAGGACCTCGTACATGGGAAGCAGGAGCTCATCCACTTGAGCTACATCTGCTCCCTAAATGCTCTTTTAAGACAGTAAATTTGGGGGGCAATTTATTACAGAACAATAGATAACTAAGATAACCTGTACCAAGTCTGTCATTCTTTCATGGTTAGGCTAGTTCCAAGGCTCTATGCAATGCACAATAGGTGAGACTCAGGTGTGGGGGTCTATTTGGAATTTCCTGACATGGGATAATATGTTAAAAATTAAGCAGGTGACCAAATTGAACAGCACACTGAAATAATTATACACGTTGATCAAGTGGGATTTATCCTTATGCATGGGTGGTTTAACATAAGAAAATCAATGTAATACACCACATTAACAAAATGAAGGGAAAATACACATAATCATCTCAATTGATGGGGAAAAAGCATTTGAAAAAATCCAGAACTTCTTCTTGATAAAAAAAAACAACAACACTTAGAAAACTAGGAATGAAAGGAAACTTCCTCATCATGATAAAGGACATATATGAAAATCCCACAGATAATATCATACTCAATGGTCAAAGACTGAAAGCTTTTCATCTAAAATTAGGAACATGACAAGGATACCCACTGTCACCACTGTTATTCAACACTTTAGTGGAAGTTCTAGCCAAAGCAATTAGGAGAAAAAGAAATAAAAGACATCCAAATTGGAAAGGAAGAAGTAAAACTTTGCCTATTTGGGGATTGCATGAACCAATATATAGAAAGTCCTGAAAAAACACAACAAAGCTACTGGAGCTAATAAATGAATTCAGCAAAGTTGTGGGGTACAAGATCAGTAGTGTTTCTATACACTAATAATAAACAATCTGAAGAGGAAATCAAGAAAAAATTCCACTTATAATAGCAACTAAAAGAATCAAATATCTAGGATTAAATATAACCAAGGATGTAAATGACTTACACTTAGAAAACTACAAAATATTTCCAAAAGAAAAAAAAAGAGCACTCCATGCCTCAGAGGACGATGCCCATCCTCTACAGTGGTGAAAGCTGCCTCGGGAGATATTCCATGGCTGGAATTGGAAGCTCCACTTCCCAAACACAGGGGAGGAAGAGATGGTTGGGCACCGATTTCAGCTACTGATTAGTAAATTTGGCTGGCTAAAGTATAATCCTAAGAACAGATAAAGTTTGAACCTGTCCAAGTAGGAAAGAGGCCAGTAGCTGCCATTTTAACTTTGCCCCCAGCATGGGGGAAGCAGGGCAGACTGAAAACCACAGTGCTGGTAGGAATCGGCTTCTTTCCATCCAGATCGGACTGCAGCTCTAGCCTAAGCCCCAACCCCATCTCCGGCTGGGCGGAAGTTGGTGGGACCTGCACCAGCCTCTCCGGGAAATTACAGGCCACACCGCAGAGGCCGGTGATCATCCTACTCTGGTGATACAAGTTGCTCAGCAGCTATTCTGTGGCTGGAGTTGGAAGCTCCATTTCCCAAAAACAGGGGAGGAAGAGACAATTGGCCACTGACTTCAGCTACTGATTAGTAAATTCGGCTGGCCAAAGTATAACCCTAAGAATAGCTAGAGTTTGAACCCATCCAAGTTGGAAAGAGGATGGTAGCTGCCATTTAGACTCTGCCCTTGGCATGAAGGGAAGAGGGCCTGATTGAAAATCACAGTGATGGTAGGGACTGACTTATTTATTTATTTATTTTTTAAAGATTTATTTTTATTTATCCCCCCCCTTGCTGCTTGTGCTCACTGTGTCCATTTGCTGTGTGTTTTTCTGTGTCTGCTTGTCTCCCTTTGTTGCATCATCTTGCTGCGCCAGCTCACCACACCGCGCAGGCTGGCTTGCCTTCACCAGGAGGCCCCAGGAATCGAACCCGGGGCCTCCCATATGGTAAACGGGAACCCAACCAATTGAGCCACAGCCGCTTCCTGGGACTGACTTCTTTATACCCAGATCGGCCTGCAGCCCTAGCCTAGGATTCAGCCCCACCTCGGGCAAGAAGGAAGCTGGCAGGACCTGCACCAACCTCTCTGGGTAACTGCAGGTACATTTGGCTGGCACAGACTAAATAGTCGGAAGTCTACTGGGGCAACTGCAGTCATTTTGGACCCACACAGCATAGATTGCTGCCCACACCTGCAGCTCCATCCCTGCCCCAGGCAGGAGAGGAGGGGGCGTGAAGTTGCATCAGTCTCTCTGGGCAACTACAGTCTAGGCCTGCATGACTTAGATTATTACACACGGCTGTGGCTCTGTCCCTACCCCTGGCAAAGGAGAAAGAAAGGTGGGAGAAGCTTCTTCGGTCCCTGGGGCAACAAACTTTAAAAGACACTAGTAATGTGCAATCTGAGGAGAAAGTCAGGGGGAAAAATTCCATTTACCATAGTGACTAAAAGAATCAAATATTTAGGAATGAACTTATCCAAGGATGTAGAGCACTTATATTCAGAAAACTACAATGCATTATTTTTTTAAAATAGTTAGTTGTAAACATTTTATTATAAACCAAAACAACCTATTGGGTGTGTGCCAAGAAGCCCTCCAGTGGCCGCACGCTCCCTTATGGAATCACCGGATGTGGTACAAACAACCTACTGGGTATGTGCCAAGAAGTCCTCCAGTGCCCCGCACTTGAATCACCAGATGTGGTACTCCCTAAAGCACTTGGCATGGATGCCCTTCCGGCACTTCTCACACCGCGTGTTTGTCTGCGAGTGGCAGAAGGCACACTGGGTCCTCTTGTCCTGGTGGGTGATCCAGTGGCCGATCATATTGAAGCGGCTCTCAGTCTCCAGCCGCCTGCTCTGCCTCCCCTGAGACGATACGTCAGCGTTGCTCTCCAGATATATAGGCTCCTCCTGAGTACCGACTCATCAGTTTCATTGGCTCTATGCCCACCGCATTGGAGCAGATGTTGACCACGCTGCTATCATGCCAGCGGCACACGATGATCTCCTCACGCTCATCAACTTTGTAATCAAAGGAGCCCCTCTTCATTTTTTTTAGTTCTTTGGGATCTTTAAGGGGGCATCTTTCAGTCTTGTACTCACGGATAGTTCCTGTGGCCTTCACCCCCTTTTTCCTCAAAATGGACATCAGTTTGACACTTGTAAAAACCTTGTCAAAAAATATGTGGTATGGCAGACAGCCTTGCTGCTGAAGTGCCTCCACAAATTTTATCACCATACTGCCTCCTAGGTCCAAACCCTCATCTGGCTTGGTGAAGAATGTTTCCTGAGAGGGCTCAAACCATACTAAGTAGCCTCTGCTGGTTGTTCCAAACCAATCTTGTAGCCAAGCTGGGCAGGTTTTCCCATGTACAGCTGTTTGGACAACCTGTGCCCAAAGTATTCCCACATGGACTCACCAAAGCTGTAGAACTCTCCCAAGGGCGCATGCTTCTGGAAATTGCAGTTCATCCAGACAATGAGAGGCCTGACCTTACTTAGCAAACCTATCAGTTTCAGTGAGTTCATTGTTATCTGCAAAATGCAGGTATGAGAAGATAAGTTCATATCTATCTCTTCTAATTGCATGGGCCACAGGTGGTGATGTGAATCAGGAGATATTTCCCAGAACATCCTTCTCCTGGGATAGCAGATATACCCACTTAAAATCAGATTGCCCAAAACACACTTCTATTCCTGGGCTGTGAGACCCCAGGTCAAAGTTTTTCTGCCAAGCATAACAATTCGTTTCATTAACAATGAAATTAATGGTTCCTTCATCAAAAAAGAATTCAAAGAGGCCTATAGGACTCAGTTCCTGGCTTTTGAGATCCTCGACATGAGGATCTGATGCTGTCCAACTGCCAAAGTCGGGGTGGATATCTCTTTTGGTCCACAACCCCCTGAGATTTGACACTTGTCTTCTGCCTCTTCTTTGCTGGCTGCAGCTCCAGATCATCATGGTCCTCCCCAGTGCCAGAGTCCTCAGACACAACAGAGGTGTGCAGTATGCTCGCAGGCAGGTAAGCGTTTCGCTGGCCGTCTTCATCACCCGAGTCTTTGTCGGTGAAGTCCCCCGCAGCGTTCTCAGGTGGTGAGATGAAAATCTCCTCCCCGCCACTGCCAGGCTCTTCTTCCTCGAGAACATTCAGAACCTCAAGCAGCTTAATGGACTTCACCTTTGGGCAGACCTCTCTCTCAGAAGTGGCATCTAAACTTTGTGCTTGGGAGTGAAGAGGGAATTATTTTAGGCTTTTCATGTCATAAAAGAATCAACATAATCATTGAAATGGATTTGGTCAAACAGGTGCAGATGAAGGAAGCCTTTGCCCATTTCATAGGAAAGACTGCAGTAATCTCCCTGTCAGCCTTGTCTTTTCTCCATTCTTCTTCCTTTCTCTCTCTTCTCCATTGTTTCTTATGCTTCCTGGATACCAACTGCTCTGTGAGGCCTGTAGGACTCAGGGCTTGAGGGTGAAGCCATGATGAACTGAGCAGCAGATGAGGCTGCTGTCTTTGCTCCCAGAGTCTAAGAATCTTCCATATGCCTTGTTTCCTTGCCTGCAAAAAGGCCAGAGCGGGAGCTTCTGGGTCCGCACCAGACGCCCTCAGCAGCGCCCAGCCCCGAGCGCTGCAAGGCGCTGGCATTGGGCGTCACGGCCCTGCAACGTCCGGCCTACAATGCATTATTAAAAGAAATTTTAAAAGACCTAAATAATTGGAAGAACATTCCATGCTCATGGATTGGAAGACTAAATATCATTAAGATGTCAATTCTACCCAAATTGACATACAGATTCAATGCAATCCCGATAAAAACTCCACCAGCATTTTTTAAACAAATGGAAAACATAATTATTGGATTTATTTGGAGGGGTAAGGGGTCCCAAATAACCAGAAACATCTTAAAAAATAAAAGTAAAGTTGGAGGACTCTCACTGCTGGACTTTAAATCATATTACCTAGCTACTGTGGTAAAAGCAGCATGGTACTGGCATTAAGACAGACACATAGACCAATGGTTCAGAAACAGACTCTCACATCTAAGATCAAGTGATTTTTGACAAGCCTGTCAAACCCACCCAGCTCAGGTAGAACAGTCCATTCAATAAATGGTACTGGGGGAACTGGATATCCAAAGAATCCAAAGATATCCAAAAGAAAGAAAGAGGACCCCTATCTCACACTTCATACAAAAATTAACCCAAAATGGATCAAAGACCTAAATATAAAAGCAAGAACCATAAAGCTTCTAGAAGAAAAATGTAGGAAATCACCTTCTAGACCTGGTGGTAGGTGGTGGAGTCTTGAAGAAGATAAGAGGAGGGCTGAGAAGGACTACTGATGCTTATGTTTGTAGAAGTAATAATTAACTTTACTGTAAAAGTGTGAAAATGTATAGAGTTGATGGTAACACATTACAGTGAGTAACAGCTGGTTTATAAATGGGAATGTGGCTGGAAAGGGTCGTCTAGGGATGTAAATGTCAATTGAAAGGAAACTAGAGAATAATCTAGGGATTGAATAACACAGTGAACCCAGAGGTGGATGAGAATTGTGGTTGATGGTACAGATGCAAGAGTGTCCTTCTGTGAGCCAGAGCAGATGTATGTCACTATAGCAGGGTGGTGGGAATGTGGAGAAGCATGGGGAAAATACAACTGGAGTGACCTATGGACTGTGGTTAACAGCAATACTGTAATATTCATGCATCTATGCCAAAGATGTATTGTGTTGATAATGGGGGAGTATGGAAAAAGTGTGCCAAATGTACGCTATGGACCATGGTTGGTGGTAATAGTCTGATGATATTATCTCATGATCTGTAACAAATGTTCCACCTACAGCATGGTGTGTTGATGAGGGGGTGTTGTATGGGAGTTGTATGCATGTGCATGATTGTTTTGTAGGTTCACAACTTCTATAATAAAAATATATTTAAAAAATAATAGGGTGGATTGGTGGAAAAACACACCAAATGTAAGATATGGACTATAGTTAGTATATAGTTAGATTTTGATGATATTTTTTCATAATTTGTAACAAACATCTCACAACAATGCAAGGTGTTGGTGGTGGGTTGATGTATGGGACCCCTGTATGTAAGAGTTCACAACTCTTACTATACACTTATTGTTTATGTATGTTCATCTATGAATGAGAAACAAAAAAATAATACAGTGGGTTGGGGGAAAAATACACCAAATGTAAGATACTTTGGTTAGTAGTAATATTTTGAGGATGCTCTTTCATCATTTGTTAAAAATGTTTCACAACAATGCAAGGTATTGGTGGTGGGGTGAGTTATGAGAGCCCTGTATGATGTTATGTATGTTTGTTTTGTAAGCTCACAACTTTTACTACACACTTATTGTTTATATATGCTTATGTATGAGCGATATACTTCAATAAATTTTTAAATTAAAAAATGTGGAAAAGATTTGAATAGATATTTCTCCAAAGAAGATATACAAATAGCCAATAAGCACATGAAATGGTGCTCAACATCAATAGCCATTAGTGAAATGCAAATCACAACCACAATTTCACACCCACTAGAATGGCTTCTATTTTTTTTAAAATGGAAAATAATAAGTGTTGGAGAGGATGTGGAGAAATAGGAACATGCATGTATTATTGGTAGGAAAGTAAAATGGCGCAGGCACTGTTGAAGATAGTTTGGCAATTCCTTAGAAAGCTAAGCATAAAATTACCATATGACCTGGCAATCCCACTTCCAGGTATATGCCCCCAAAAAACTGAAAGCAGGGACTTGAATAGATAGTTCATGTTCAAAGTGGCATTATTCACAATTGCCAAATACCCAATTATCTATCAACAGATGAATGGATAAACAATATGTGGTATATCCATACAATGGCATATTATTCAGGCCATAAAAAGGAATGAAGTTTTGATACATGCGACAACATGGATGTACCTTGAAGACATCATGTTGAGTGAAATAAGCCAGACAGAAAAGGGCAAATATTGTATGATATCACTTCTATGAAATAAGTAGAATATGCAAATTCATAGAGACAGGAAGTATATTGCAGGTTATAAGGGACTGGGGGTGGGTGGGGAATGGAGAATCAATGCTTAATGGGTACAGAGTTTTTGTTTGGGGGATGGAAAAGAATTGATAATGGATGGCGATGATGGTAGCAAAACGTTGTGAATGTAATTAACAGAACTTAATTACATATTTAAATGTGGTTAAAAGGGAAAATTTTAGAGTGTATACATGATACTAGAATAAAAAATTTTAAAAACCGTAAGCATGTACAACACAGTGAACCCTAAAATAAACTATAGACTATTGTTAATAGTATATTTATAATAATATTATATCAATTATAATAAAGGTACCACAGTAATATAAATTGTTACTAATAGGGAAAAAATAACAGGGAAAACTGCATTTGTAAGGAAGGAAATCTTTACTTTCTGCATGGTTTTTCTGTAAGCCTCTAACAAAAATATTTTGAGTAGGTGTTAGAGGATGATGAGGATTTCAGAATGGACTGAGGTTTGACAATTGTTTTAAAACAGATCAGTGGGCTCAAATCTCAGAGGCATATCAGAGCAACATGGGAATCCCAGTGGGTTCCGTGTAATATTTTGGGTAATCTAAGCACCTCTTAAAATATATGTATATATATATATATAAATAACATTTTTGTAAGCAAATACACATATATGCATATATATTTATATATAATTTTGCAAATGTTTGTTTGTATTGTGAGAATTTTGATTTTTACCCATAAAAAAAAAAAAAAAAAAAAAGAGTAATGGCAGCCTCAGCCTGGAAATGGTGTGACACGTAGCTGTGGTTTGTTTTGCAACAATAGATAAATGAAACATGGAAAAGTTATGGCAATTCCATATTTTTGTACAAAGCAACGACAAAGTGCATTCTGGGCCCAAAGAAAGGAAGATATCCACAAATAGTTGAAACTATGGTATGTTTTATTATTGAGATATAGTCAACAGGTTTGCTTTTCGCAGGCAAAGCGAGAAAGCCTCATGCCAAAACTTGCAGCTTCAAAGCGGCTTGGAAGAAAATCCCATGGGCAATAGTGGGCTACTCTTTCAAGAAGTGCTGCATTGATGCCACAAGCCAGCAGACACTGCAGCCCACAGGGAGTGGATGTAGCTCAGGCTGTTGAGCACTGGCCTCCCATGTGGGAGGTCCCGGGTTTGGTTCCCAGTGCCTCCTGGAGAAGGTGAGCAAATAATGAGCAGACAGACAAGAGAACCATCTGAGGGAGGGGGGTAAAAATAAAGAAAAAATTAAGATTTAAAAATAAATCTTTTTTAAAAATGCTGCATCACCAACAATTTTGATGGCAGAGGACAATGATGTGTGGAAAAACTTGGACAATCTCAACTACAATTTGAAAAGTGTTTCAGATTAGTCAGACTCTAGATGTGAAGGCATTTTAGAAATGTTTTAAGCCATTCATGTTGCTTATATTTCTTTTTTTTTTTTAGTTTAGTTTTTATTTTTAAAGGAACTTTAGATTACATAAATGTTACATAAAAAATATAGGGGATTCCCATACGCCCCACTCCCTCCCCCTTCCACACTTTCCCCCATTAACAACATCTTTCATTCATATAGTACATTTGTTCCAATTGATGAACACATATTGAAGCATTGTACTAACTGTGGACTATAGTTTATATTATAGTTTACTCTCTGCCCCACACAATTTTATAGGTTATGGCAAAATGTATAATGACGTGTATCCATCATTGCAATGTCATGTAGGACAATTCCAATGTCCCTAAAATGCCCCCATGTTACACCTATTCTTCCCTCTCCCTCCCCTCAGAACCTCTGGTGGTCACTGCCTTTTTATCAATGATAAAAGTTTTGTAGTTAAAACTACAGAAATGCTTATATTTCTTATGTATTAACAAGGGAGATAAATGAAAAGATATTATGTCTATGTAAGCCTAAAAGAACTCTTTCAATAAGTTAAAATAAAAATTATAAGAAAACATTGATATGGTTTTATTGGCAGCCTCTTTACTTTCTGATACATAAAGTAATGGTATCTCTTAAACTTGATGTCTCCTTAGATTTAATGAAATACGGTGTCTGGGGATAGTCCTTGGCCAGACCCAGCTCAGACCATGGCTTTCACTTCTGTTCTTTACACTTTTTTTCAGGAGGTACCGGGGATTGAACATGGTACCTCGTACATGTGAAGCACATGCTCAACCACTGATCTCCACCCGCTCCACTGTTCTTTACACTTTGAGGATGTTCATGCCTAAATAAAGGCCCACAAATCCATCATTCATTGAATGAGGTAGCTCCAATCCAGACAACCTTCACCTCACACCATGATGTAGCTATGGTCTAGACCAGGGCCCTAACTTCTGCTCCCCACATGAAGCACCTGCCCCCTTTAACCTCCTCCAAACCCCAGACTGGGGACCTTATCTTTCCTCCATCAATACTTCATCCAATTGCTCCAGCCTTTGGCCTGTATGTGGAAGGCATTCACAGAAAACAATAGGATCTGCAACCCCCTCCTGTCAAGGTTGACCATCATCACCCAGCTGCAATAGCCATGCTGGTGGGGAGGCAGGTAGGGCTTCCTCTCATCACGTCAGTATGATCTAACACCGCCACAAACTCTGGAAGAAGCTCCTGGTTCAATTCATGTAGAGAGAATGAGACTGAGGGAGGAAAGGGAGGGCTCTCGTGTGGTTGGGAACTGTTAGGTTCTCTCTTGGGCCCTGTCTTGGGCAAAGGCGATTTCACTATGGGAAGGGCAGACCTGAAAGTTTTGGTTTAGGAAAAGCTGTCGCATGGTGTGAAGGGCAGAAGTGAGAATGGTCTTTATATGGACTGTTTCAGTTTGAAAATGCTAAAGGGCCTGCACAGCAGCTGCCTAATTGTGTGAGGGACTTCATTTGTGTAGGAAACAGGTGAACTTGGGGGGAAAAAAAGAAATATTAGGTTAGGGGAGTGGCATTGTACAATTTGGGCAAAATTATAAAAATTTGAATTGGTAGAAAATGAAATTTTTCTAATCAGTAATGTATAATTTTTCAAAAAGTTTGAATGGCTTTGGGTTCCGTTTTCAATGTTTTTCATGAGTCAAGTAAATTTGTCTATTCTGTCTGGTGTTGAAATTTTTCTTAAACTTTTAAGTTTGCAAATTGGCTGAAAACAAATGTCTACCAATATCAGTTTATACTTTTTAAACTGTTGATTGTGTTCATTTTAAAACTATTTAATGTTACTGTTCTGGCCACTTTTTCAATTTGTGACTTTTTAAAAATTAATTAAAAATGGTTCAATGATTTCTTTCATTGTGTACTTATTTCATAGTTAAGCTTTTCATTTGCACAATTTTTATCAGTCTCTGATATTATTTTGAGACCATACAATTTTGGGAATTGAGGATGTGAACATTCCTAGTCTTTCTATTTGTACATTTGATTAATTTTATAACCCTGTATAGCATTTTCTAAGTTATTTAAAAGTATGTTTTAGTATATTTGTATGTCTTCCAGAGATTTGGGGGTGGTTAATCCATCTTTTAATTTTTATCTTTTAAGTCTATTTGAAGTCAATTATTCTTGCTCTGTCTGGCGTGTTTTCATGAAATTTTCAGTTGCAAATTAGCTTAAAATGTGTCCTTCCAATCACCAGTTTACACTTTTGGCAACCTTTATGTATTCTGTTTGGATGTTATGAAATTGGGAGTTAAGTTATTCATACTACACAGTTTATGGCACATTTTCATGATTGGTCAGTACGAGCCCTATTCTCTTTTTATTCTGTTTAATTACTTTTTCTCCTTCACCCCAAATCCTTATTCTCATTTCTCTCTCCATCACACTCTAAATGTATTTGAGATATGTCTTCAAAGTTTGCAGCTTTAAAAAATTTATAGTGTTGGGAGGCGGTGTGGTTCAAGCAGTTGGGCACCCGCCTAACCACATGAGAGGTCCTGGGTTCAGTTCCCAGTGCCTCCTAAAGAAGACGAGCAAGACAGTGAACTGATGCAACAGGCTCGGTGAGCTGATGCAATGAGATAATGCAACAAGGAGACACAATGAGAGACACAACAAGCAAGGAGCAGATGTGGCTCAAGCAATTGGGTACCTCCCTCCCACGTGGGAGGTCCTGGGTTTGGCTCCCAGTGCCTCCTAAAAAGTAGATGAGCAGACACAGAGACCACACAATGAACACACACAGAGAACAGATAGCCAGCGCAAACAGTGGGGTGGGGGGTGGGGGATAAAATAAAACAAATCTTTTAAAAAAGTTATAGTGTTGTTTGATGTCACCAATGTTTTAATGAACTTTTTCTAAAAAAGCTTTTTCAAATTTTAGTTTCATTTTCAGACAGTAATATTCACATTACAGAATCAGCCTTGGCATTTTTTGATTGTCTCTGTCATTTACGTCATTGGAGGTTTTACTCAGCATAATGCTTCTCCATCCAATGACATTTGTTATATTGCTACTATTTGTATTCACTTTCAGAATTGAAACTTTTATCTCACTGGGCCTATTTCATATCATGGAAGGCTAGTCTCAGAGTGTCAGGGGCAGGAATGAGAGGCTTTCTCTGAACAGGGAAAGACTGGTGATGAACTGTAAATTTGCTCACCAAACATTTCTAACTATTTTCTATTGTGCCTTCCTTTCTTGCAGAGGTTGGAAAGCTAAAAACTATATTTGCTTACTTCATTGAAACAAAGCAATGGATGTAATTTAGGTTCTGTTAATCAGATAAACTCATGTGAGAATTATCTTTCAAAATGTAGTTAAGTGGGGAGAAACGTGGAAATATGAGAGAACTCTATTTTGCTGCTGTGGATGTAGCAGGCACAGGATGGCTCTGGAACAATAAGTATGACAGCAGCTTCCTGATTTCGGGAACGCAGTAGTGTGTTCCTAGAGCCAACAGCTGTGGTGGTAGATTCCTAATCCCTGGATTTTGGCTAAGGTGGCGTGATCCTGAGCCCAGCTGTCCGGAAAGAAACTTCCTGATTTTCCCAGCTTATTGATGGTGGCAGGGGTAGCAGTCTTTCTGGTGGGATGGTTCTATTTGTTGTTCTAGTAATCATTCCTAGAGGCCAAGTCTAGATGTTGCTCTTCCAGCCCTTCCAATGATTTCATAACTACCTTATTCCCTGTGTTAAATCCATATCCTATTAAAATAGCTGGTGATTTCTTTTATCTACAACCGAACTTTGAAAACAAATTTGTTGGTGGAGGAACTCCTTTCCCTAGGCAATGAAAACCCCCTATCCATGATGGAATTTAGTTTTAGTTACTCCCTGTGTCTCTCCTCTCAGAATAAATTGACTTTATAGGGAGGAATGTTTCAGTCCTTTTTTCGCCCAGAACCCTGACCTACAAGGCTTGGGTCCAATAAGGGAAGAGATAAGAGGAGAAGAGTAGGATCTACAGGTCATTTTAAGAAGGCCAATGGAAGAAAAGAGCAAGAATTATAAGTTTCATTTTGCTTGTTTGTTTTTGGTTTTTGTTGGTTTTTCTTTCTTCTTTTTTCTTTTTTTTTTTTTTTTTTTGTGGAGTAATGAAAATGCTCTAATATTAATTGAAGTGATGAATGCATAACTCTGTGATTATACGAAATACCATTAATTGCACACTTTAGATGGATTGTATGGTTTATGAATATGTTTCAATAAAATTGTTTTTTTTTTTAAAAAGAAGCTGAAATGGAACTCGGAAGAGAAGGAAGAGACCAGGAGATGCTGCCATGTGCCTTGCCATGGGACAGAAGAGCCAAGGATTGCCGGCAGCCAGCCACAGAATGCCACAGTCTTTGGGAAGAAAGCATCGCCTTGGTGACACCTTGATTTGGACTTTCTTTTTGCCTCAAAACGGTAAGCTAATAAATTCCCATTGTTTATCTCTCCCCCCCTCCCCCCAAAAAAAGAATTATAATCTTCAAGGACTGCAGGTCTGGGAGCTGGTCAGGCCGGCTCCTCCCATCTCACTGGAACCATCTGGTACTGCACCAAGCTCAGAAAGAGCCAGCCTGCTGATCCCCTCCAGAGTGACCAAGGTAGCCTTCTCACCAGCCCCTGCTCCCTGCTTACTTTGATTCTCACACCCCCAAAGTGTGTGCTTTCAGTCAGAGAATGAGAATGAGAAAGCATGCTCCTATGTAGAATGTATCTGCAATGCTTCCAGATATTAGCTATTTGCCCGATAGATTGGGAGGAACCTGGACAGCCCAAAGGAAAGTACACAGAGGGTGTTAGGCTATGCAGATGAGGGACAATTGCACAAATGGTAGTTCTACCAAATTAGGTCCTAACCGGCTCTGCATTCATATCATCCCAGTCATTTTGTTACTTATCTTTATTTTGTCTTTTTAAGCTTTACTTGGCCAGGTTGATACCCGTTTAACCTACACTCTGAGTTTTCTACATTTTGGCTGTATTTCCTAGGTTCATATTAACCACCTGCCTCTTAACATTGTATCCCTCCCAACTGATAAATTCCTAAACAAACCCTTTTTTTGGGGTCCAATTCTGGATGCTCTTGTTGCCTGTGCACTTTCCTGGAAAGCAAGTAGGACCTGACCCAGTTCAGACTGAGGGCTTACTAAAGAATATCCCCACTCTATCCCCCACTACACATATTATTTTGTATGATGATCTGAAATGCATTTCAAAGTTGGAGGGTTTGGAAAGGCAGAGCATATTCCAAGGTTACCGGATTGATGATTGGCTGGAAAAATCCCTAATATCGCTAAGGTAATGCTAGCTACCATAACAGATAAACTCTGAAAGAATTTCAGTATCTTAACACAATAGAAGCTTAATTCTTCCTCCATAAATCCAATGATAACATTCTTGGCTAATGGTGGCCTCTTTCCATCTTGTGACTTTTTTCTTCTCTAGGACCCCAGTGTTCCCTTCCATTTAGTTGGCAGAGGGGGAAAGAGACCATGGAGAAGGTATAGCCCCTTATTGGCCATATAGTAACACTCATATTCCATTAGCAAGTACTAGTCCCGTGACCTCCCCTGGATGGATTGGGGTAGCGGACTAAGAAATATAATTCCTGACTGGGTAGCTGCTCCAAGCAACAATTCATGCCATGGAAAGAAATCATGAATCTTTGGTGGCCACTAAGCTATGTCTGCCACACCCTCCTTTTTCCTTTTCAATGAGGTTCCAAATAAATCATAACTGGAGATCAAATTTTTAAATTTATTTAAAAAAGCAATGAGGCAAAATTTCCTGAAAATAAATTAGAGATAAAATCCTTTTTTGTATCTGAAAAATGACCAAAAATATAAAAATGGGCTTGAAAAGCTTTAAGACTCTTTCATGGTACTTAAAAAATAACACCCTCACTTTTTTTTTTTTTAAAGATTTATTTTCATTTATTTATTTATCCCCCCCCCCCCTTGCTGCTTGTGCTCATTGTGTCCATTTGCTGTGCATTTTTCTGTGTCTGTCTCCCTTTGTTGCATCATCTTGTTGCACCAGCTTGCTCACTGAGCCACGTGGCCAGCCTGCCTTCACCAGGAGGCCCCAGGAATCGAACTCGGGGCCTCCCACATGGTAAACGGGAGCCCAACCAATCGAGCCACAGCCGCTTCCCAACACCCTCACTTTTTACCCACATTTAAATAATTTGACACAAACACTTACAGGTAAAAAAATGATTAAGAGTGAAATTCCCCAAACTCCCTCATAGTACACAAAATTTTCAAATATTTGCAAAACATTGGAAATGAAATAATTTTAAACTCGTTTTAAAAAAAGATAAACTATATGCTTATTCCTGCTTATAAGTTACTCTTTGGGATATGGCAAGACCGTCCCCAGCAGGGCACTTCCCTCCTGTCACCATCTTTGGGGGATGAAGCCCAGGTCTACTTCTGGGTGGTCAGCTCTAGGAGGAGTTCTAGGAGAGTGTAGGCTCTCATTAGAGGAGACTCCATCTCAGTGGTCCCTAGGCCTCTCTAGCCTGTGGCCTGTGGCTAGGCACAATAAATACTCTTCACTCCAGCCTAATAGGTGAATGGTGAACACTGGCTCTTTTCACGCAAAGATTTTCCTTTATTCACACAAGAGTATATATAAACCATATGCCTGCTACCTTGGCCCACAGGCTCTGTTTTTCTCCATATCTAAATGAGATTTTGTTCACATTCACAATAAGGAATACATTCCTATTCCATAGTGAGCATTGTGGACTTAAAGATTTCTTAGGGGAGATGTGTTAGGAAGGTTGCCCCCCTGCCCCGAATTTAACTAGAAATTCTCATTGAACATTATTTCTACTCCCAAGTCTTTCTTTTCAGCCTGCAGCTACCAGATTCCTCCTGCACCCCGGCCACCTGCACCATCTTCCAAACAGCCTTTCATTTTTCCTGGCTTCTGTCTCTCCCTCAAGGATCTTCCCTGGGTCCTCTCAATATCTCTACTTGCTCTTGCAGGGAAATTCAAGTCTCTTCTATCTTCTGTCTCCAAACTTGCCATTTCACCACTACTGAATACTGCCTTCAGATATGTGACAGACCATTGATTATATTGAGGTTGATGACTTTGTATCTAATAAAACAAATTCCTCCATTAACAGGGCCTACCCTCCTAAGAAAGTTCCGGGATGGTATATATGATTTTCTTCTCTGCTGCTTCCTGTACATCATCAACATTCTGGTATTTTCAGTTCACTTGTAGAGGAGACACTGTGTTTTAGGGCATTGTATCTGCAGAAGCCATTCACCTGGACATTGTCAGATACTGGGGGGAGGGGAATGCAGATTAGACCAAGTAACATGTAAAACACATATAACATATTTTCACCCAAAACTAGTCAATGTGCTTAATCTTGTGACTGTGCCTACTCTTGTGAATGAGCATCACTGACACTTGAAATTGATTCATTCAGAAAAGAATTCAAACACTCACAGTTTGTTTACTCTAGCTGTCAGAAGCAGACAACTACACTGAAGTTATATTAGATGAAGACGTTTTACAGTGGCACAAATTCATTTAAAAAGTGAATTGCTCCTGGTTGGTGACTAATATAAAAACCCTAAGGTCATTGTATTCGTCTGCCAAAGGGGTGCCCATACAAAGTACCATAAATCTGTTGGCTTTTATAGAGGGTATTTATTTGGTGTAAAAGCTTACAGTTTCAAGGCCCTAAAGAGTCCAACTCAAGGTTGCTTTCTTACCAAGGTCAGTTGCCACGTGTTGAAGCAAGATGGCTGCTGATCTCTCCCCTCTAGGCTTCCTCTCTCTCAGCTGTACGCTGGCATAGGGCTTGTCTCTCAGGGCTTCCTCTTTCTCCTGGTTTAGGGCTTATTTCTTTCTAGGCTTTCTATATCAGTCTCTGCTCTCTTCCCAAGGTCAGCTGTAAGCTATCAGGCAAATGGCTCATCTTTCCCCAGGGTCTTGGCTGTTTGAGCCTTCTCCTTTCTATCACATGGCAAGATCAGAAAGACAAAGTTTCTCCTCTTCTCGTGTGTCCATTTATATTGGCCCATCAAAGGGGCAGGGACTCAGCCTGAGTTATGCCTTACAGATGTAGTGCAATCGAAGCCCTAAATTGATTTTATCAAATAAACTTAATCAGAGACCCCTCACTGAATTTAATACAATCAAAGGATATTACACCCAGAGGAATAGACTAGTTTACACACATAATCTTTCTCTTTTGGGGATTCATAAAATAATCTCAAACCGCCACAGTCATACAGATTGCATTACTGACAAAGAATGTGACAAGTGCAGTGTACACAGTGTTTGAGTTGGGTTATGTAAAGAAAAGATAAAAGATGATGATTTTGGAAGAAGACACTTTGCCTCACTTATGACCTTCACCTAGCTAACTCCTAGCTCCTGAGCCTCCTCTGGATTCCTCCAAAGGTCATGGGGTCCTCGCCTTGGTGAAGAAAAGGCACTGGAGCCAGCCTATAGAGGTGTGGTCTAGTCCTAATTGCCTCAGCTATACCCTTCCAAACTGGGAATATTGAGGACCAGAAGAGCAGTCCTGAGAACCGACCTCACTCGACTGCTATAAAAGCAGACAGGAGCTTGTTAGGAATGCCCACCAATGGAAAAAAAAACCCAAAACAATAAAGCTGCCCTTAGGGAAGAAATTAGTTCTGTGCTGGAGTGGGCTACAACTGACTCCTGAGAGCATTTCTTTCAAACTCCATGTTTCATTCAATGCCATTGTGTTGGTAGCTTGAAATTGTTTGTGGTAGTTTGAGGCTTTTATGGACCCCAGAAAAGATCATGTCTTTACAGCTAATGCATTCCTGTGGGTGTGAACCTATTGTAAGGGGGATCTTTTGATTAGATTACTTCAGTTAAGGACCTTTGATTAGGTGACTTCAGGAAGGTATGGCCCAGGGTGGGTCTTAATCCTCTTACTGGAGTCCTTTATAAATGCGATGAATACAGAGACACAGAGAGAAAAGCCACAGAAGCAGAGAGAAACACGGAAGCTGAGAGAGGAAGCCATGGAAACCAGGAAGCTGAAAGTGATGAGTCCCGGAGGAGAAGGGAGATGTCGCCATGTGGCTTCTCATTTGAGAGAGGAGTCCGGGATTGCCAGCAGCTGGTCTTTGGGGAGACAGCTTTGCCTGGAGCCTTGATTTGGACATTTTCACTGCCTCATAACTGTAAGCTTTTAAGCTAATAAATCCCCATTATGAAAAACAACCCATTTCTGGTCTGTTGCTTCCAGCAGCAAATACCAAACTAAGACATTGGCCATAGGAGGAATATTTTTATACCATGGAAGGCCATGGTAGGAATATTTTCACCATGGAAATAGGCAAATGCTATAAAGCAAGGCTGTTTCCCCCTGAGTGCTGTCTTACCAGCATACCACTGCCTGTGGGTATGTGTTTATCTAGGTAGGAGATGGACCTCCCCTGTGCAAGACCCTTGGAATGCACAGTGCCAAACCAGCCACTTTACCTATTGATCTTTTCTGTTTGCAATATCTCCACTCATCTTCCTTTTGATAATAACACTCTCTGTTCTCTTCCTTGGTCCTGATAGTTTGTTTCTAAATTTCTCTTTTACTTGATGGATTTGCAGTGGGCCCAGTCATATGATGTATAAAAGAGAGTGGGCCACATATATGCACAAGTTAAATCCAAACTGATTGTCCCATTAGAGAATTTTACTTCAGAACAAGGAAAGTCATGGTTCCACCACCTACCATCTCCCTCGTAGGCTGCATTTACTGAGCACCGACTATGTGCTGGTGCTTTAAGTAGATTATCTCCTCCAATTCTCACAACCACTCTAGGAACTGGGTATTATTTTCCCTCATTTTGATAAATGGGGGAACTGAGACTGAGATGCTCTAAGTGCATAGCTAAACGGCACACAGAGCCAGAGTCTGAGCTAGAATTTGAACCCACGTCTGTGTGACTCTAAGTCCAATGTTTGTAACCACTATGTTGCTCTGCTCTCAACACACTGATCAGGTATCCTGGTAACAAACAGTGATGTGCGAGGAGACAAAAAGTGCTTGGGGACCACCATCCTCTTTTGCCCAGCCTCAATCTCATTATACTTCAGACAGTATGTGGCGAGAGTGCTGAGGAAAAAGAGCCAGCTGATGCGTGGGATTGCTAAGCAACAGCTTATGAAATGAACTCAAACCATGGCAACCAAACACTGTGGACCCAGCAATAGCCTCATTTCATTTACAAGAGTAAGAGGAGAGCTTTGTCAACAACTGATGTGATAACAAATTAGAAGAGCACTGGCTATGCAAGTACAAGGCATTATCACCATCATCATCATTATTTTTGAAGCACACAACACCAAATAATCTATGAAAATGAGCCCTTGAAAAAATGTAGATTAAACACAGATGGCATATATAAACTGTGTACACATACATTTTTGAAAATTAGGACTCTCTGATATCCAAAATCTTAACCAACTGATCTTTATTTAATAGAGCTATTTAATTTTGGGGGGAAAGGGGGACTAACACTCGAATACACTCATTTAAAAATCAACTTATTTACAAAGCACCTTCTTATTAATTCCTCACAATAACTCTGTGTGCTTGGCATTGTTTTTCCCCACTCCACAGGCAGGAATAGTATGACGTGGGGATTGTAAATGAATTTTCATAGGGTGAACAGTTAATAAAGCACAGATACAGGACTCTCTCCTGCAAAAAATGTCTTAGAGACATTCTGAGAATTGTCACATTTACAGCCCCTCTCCCTTGAAAAATTCACAAATGCACCTTGGATACTACAGTTTTCCTGTAATTCTATGGAACTCATGGTTTCTCCTGATGTACATCCATGCCACCTTACTGGAGGAACAATATTCTGTTGCTTTTGACCATGGTACATGGTACTCTCAGGGCACTTTTATTTGTTTTCTTTAGTGGTTACATGATACTTCCCCAAATTCAGAAGGTTGTTAAGCTAGAAGCAATGGAGTGTTGGCAGTTACAGGCAGAAAGGATTGGAGATCACTGAGTTGCTATTATTTTGACCTGGCCCAGTTTTTGTCCCTCAAAATTCAATCTGTACACCATCCTTTGCTCATTGCCTTGGCCAGACACCTTGCCACCAGAAATGGGAGAATATGACATCTTTCAGTGAACAACTGATCCCAGAACAAGTGGCTCTTCCTCTTTCTGGCTATGGTGGGCCTTTTTGTTCACCTCCTTTGACATGAGCAGTCACCATGCTGTCAGGACTCTTCAAAGCTGTGCCAGTAATGAGAAGAGTAGGGTCTCCTCCTGGTAGTGACTACCAGACCAGTGTCTTTTTTTTTTTCTTGGAGGACCTAAAGTGGTTTGCTGAGGACCCACCCACATCAGGCAAACTCTAAATCTTTAATATTACAGGCCTTTGGCTTCAAATCCCTCTTAGCCTGATCACTGTCACTGGATCGTCTATGAACATTTCCTCCCTTGACTAAAAGCAAATTCAGTGGCATTTATGACCCTCCAGGTCTTACGGCTGTGATATTTGGAGATGAAAGGGAAACCAAATCCAGTGGAAAGAGTGGGATACAATACACACACGTACACACACAAGTGGAGTGTTTTCCTTATGACTTCAATGGAGTCTGAAATGTGAGTTGGAGTCTCTGGGCCTCGAATGTCATCGGTATCTTTCTGCCCTCCCTTCAGTCTTTTGGATCTTTATCTTGTCTGGGATGCCTGGAAGTTCTTCAGACAGGCCACATATGTCGACAGGTCTGGTCCTTATCTCTTGGTATTCAAAAAACCAAAGATCTTATAACTCAAAAAGACTTTTCTTTCAGTTCTATTTTCTCTATGTAGATTTTCTGAAGTCTTATCTGAAACTCAAAAGCTGGTCTTAGACTCTTTGGTTCTATTAGGATTTCTGCTGAAACAACTCTACTCTGTGAAAGAAGCCTGGGACCTACCTGTCTGTTTTTCACCCCCAGGTGAAAAACAACAGTTAATAATTCACGATGTCACACTTCCACAGAAAGAAAGAACAATAAGCTTGTCAATAAAGATATAAGTGTTCTTGTGACCTAAACTTCTTTGAAAATTAAATGAAAAATTGGGAGACAATGGGGATTGAGAGGAGGAAGGTGTCATGGCACACCAGACATCTGATAACACAGTGATAAAGGGAAGGAAAAAAGGGAAAAAAGAAAAGAGAAAGGAAAAAAAAAAGAATATATATATATTTTAAAGGCATTTCCTTTGCTTTTTTGCCCATTTTTTGAATGTCCCAATCCACTAATTATATTTTATTTTGTTTTGTTCTTTGTTTGATTATTTGTTTTTTTTCCTTCTCTCTTTTTTTTTTTTTTCCCCTGAGTTTCCTTATGTTTGTCTCTTGCATGTACGCTTATCACACTTGTTTCTTTTTCCTAGTAAGTGTATTTGATTATTTTATGGACTAAATGTTCATGGAGGATTTGGATCACAGAAGGGTTACAATGGGTACTGCGGGGGATTATTGGGGGGGTTTCGTGGGGATTGGTTCATCCGAATATACATGAAAGATATACAAAATCATTCAAAGGATCGGGGGATGGGGCATGGTCACGATGGGTGGATAATCACACAATAAATGAGGGAATCTGAATTCCTAGCCTGGAGAGCTCTGTCACAGTCTCCAAGGGAGCAACAATAGTCCTCTGAGTGTAGGGACAGTGCCTGTCAAAATAGGATTACCCACTGATGTTTTTTGTTTTGTTTTGTTTTGTTTTTTTATTGATGACTACCCTTGTGAGTCTTTGCTCTTGTAAATGAGACTTAGCCTGCAGTTGTGGGGTGCCTAAGGGTTGCCACCTGAGAGCCTCCTTGTTGCTCAAATGTGGCCTCTCTCTAAGCCAAACTCAGCATATGATTGCATTACCTTCCCCCCAACGTGGGACATGACTCCCAGGGATGAGCCTCCCTGGCAACGAGGGATTAATACCAAGTGCCAATTGGCAGCTTTGCACAGTGGCAGTATCGTAGCCAATGAGGTTTATCCGAGGCACGATTATTGCTAATTGAAAACTTTTCCCAAGTGCCAACTGGCAACACAACTGGAAAAAGACCTTGAACAAAAGGGGGAAACGGTAAAGACAAATGAGTTCAAGTGGCTAAGAGACTTCAAAGAGAGTCGGGAGGTCATCCCAGAGGTAATTCTTATGCACACCTCAGTAGGAGCTCATAGAACATCTAAGTGCTTATCACCCCACTCAGTGGGGTTCCTGAGAGCTCCGGAGACACCCTGGTCCTATATAAGGGGGGATAGCCCCAGAGACTGGTGCCTTATCAGTGGGTTCTATTTTGGAATCTGTGCTCCTGAGAGTGACAGAATTAGACTCAAATAAGTCCTCCCTGCACATGGTTCACCAGTCCCTTCTATTCAAACCTATATGCGATGCTGGAGTTTTTAGGTATACTTCCAGAGACTGGAGCCTCCTGCCTACCTATGTGCCAGATGGCGTGAAATCTAGGTGGAGCTGCAACTCCTACCCTACAGCTCAATGGACTCATCCAAGTCACCTGGTGAGGAGACAACGATGGGAAATGGCCATCCCAGGGAATGGAGAGGGCCTGCATCTGCAGGCAGGATCATCCCACCCACCATATCCATGGGATATAAGCCCTCTCTCACTTGGAGTTGGAGTGGACATCACCATCCCAGTCCCCTCTGGATTGGGGGAAGAACTATGGACTAGAGTGGACTTGATGGTATTCTCTTGTTCACATATAGTGATTCTAGCAATGCAAGAAATTATAACAATGAGGTGGAGCCAGTGGCCACTTGACACTTTTGGGGTAGGGAGGGGACGAGCAGTTGAAATACAGTGGCTTCTTTGGGAGTTGGAGGATGTCCTGAGTACTGTTGTGGCAACGGATATAGGCCATTTTAAATCAGCACACACCACTCAGAACTGAGTGGGAGAGAGTGTGGTCTACAGTGTGAACTGTGGTCTATGGTTGGTGGCAAGGCTCCAGGATGTGTAAGTTCATTGAGGGTGGTGGGCCACACTGTGGGAGATGTTTGTGTGGGATGTGATGGGAGGTGTGGGAGGTGGGCAACATGGGAATCCCAGTGGGTTCCGTGAAATATTTTGGGTAATCTAAGCACCTCTTAAAATATATGTATATATATATATATATATAAACAACATTTTTGTAAGCAAATACACATATATGCATATATATTTATATATCATTTTGCAAATGTTTGTATGTATTGTGAGAATTTTGATTTTTACCCATAATAATAAAAAAAAAAAAAGATATAAGTGTTCAGAAGAGAAAAAGGCCAAGGTATCCTAAAAGTGAGCCTCTGCCTCTTCTCATATTTCTCCCCCAAAAGGAAGCTCCATGCGGAAATAGGAGATTTTAATCTCGTTTCTGCTCTCACTGTATGTTCTATCTCCCAGCACGCTAGCCATTATGATCTGGAAGGTATTGTCTTGTACATGTACTATGTGCATTATCTCATTTAAATCCAGATAGGCAGTGTTATCTGTGAGCAGATGAGGAAATGAGAATCAGAGAGAATAAATAACTTATTTTTGGTCATACAGCTAAGAATTTAAACTGGAATCTCTTTTCTGCCAAGTTCCCGTGCTAATAATCACCATGATTGAACACTTTCCTTGATCTTGGCTCTTATCGGGGTTGTAGCCCCAAGAGGTTAAAGGTTAGAAGTGCTCTGACTTTGAATATGGAGGAAAGGGCTGCAAGCCAAGGAACATGTTTGCCTCTAGAAGCTAAGGAAACCCTCAGTTTATAGCCTGCAATAGAACAGGGACCTCAGTCCTATAACCTCAAAGAATTGAATTCAGCCAACAATCTGAATGAACAAGAAAGGAAGAAAACCCTGCAGACACCTTGAGTTTAGCCTGGTGAGACCTGTGCTGGAGTTCTGACCTTCAGAACTGTAAAATAACAAATTTGTGTAGTTTAAGCCTCTAAGTTTGTGGTAATTTGTTATAGCAGCAATAGAAAACGAATATAGTGCTTAACCTGTCCTCAAATTGATATGGGTGGTTCATTGTGCCTAAATTGTTTGTAGAAACAATGCAGTTTATGCTGAACACCTGCTTTGCTTCAGAAAATCTGGAATTTTGGTAGTTGCTAGTGAGACTAGTTGCAGAGGATGCTTGCATTTCCAGCCACCAATAAAAACCTTGGGCTCTTGAGTCTCTAATGAGCTTCTCTGGACAGAACATCGCACACATGTTGCTGAATTTTCATCACTGTGGAAGAGTGTGCTTGGTGTGCCCCCATATGGGAGGGAGAGAACATAAAGAAGCCTCTGCATGGATTGCTCCAGACTCCGCCAGTGTCTTTCTTTTCCTTGATGATCTTATTATATATCCTTTTGCTGTAATAAAACTTAGACATGAATGCAATTATATGCTGAGTCCCCTGAGTCCTTCTAGCAAATCACCAAACGTGCAGGTGGTCTCAGGGACCCCCAGAATGATGGGGGATCACCAGCCACATTTTGTGTGGCCAGTAAATTTCAAAGTCCTACAGTGGACATTATCTGAAGACAAGTCTTTACAATCTATATCTCACTTGGGGTTGGTGATTGGTGGGGGCATGAGGCCAGGCCTGACTAGCTTCCCTGTTGCTGAGAGCTGTGGTGTATTCCAGAGCAGATGAGGTGGGAGGATAGTCAAACAGGTAATGCCATGTTCCACCATAGCAGAGGCATACCTGTTCCCTCTGGTGGTCTGTGCCTTTCCACAGTAGCAGTTAGAGGTGGGAACTTGCCACTCGGTGATGGGCAGAGCAAGGTCAGCTTTGGGTGAAGGTGTAGTGTATCACTGGCCAAATCTATGGCTGGATGTAAAAGTTCAATTCCAACAGGCCTTCAGATCCAGCAATCTTGAGCAATTCCTGTCAGAATGTTTCATGCATCCCTCTTGGAAATATGTCATAAGTGCAGAATTGTTTCAAGAAAGTTATCTGGTCAGACATCAGAATCTGGGAGCACAGACTTGATCATGCTTTCCCTCTCTTTGACTGGAAACACTGAAAATGTCTGTTCAGGCAGACACCCCCTGAAGGGGAATCAGAAACCCAACCTGAAGTTGTAGTTTGGTATGAGTAGAGCTACTTCTCTTTTGTCTACCCTATTTAGCAAGACACCCCCTAAACAGCATCTCTTATGCCTCTCTTGAGGATTAGGGGTGCTGGCTGTGGAAATTTACACAGTGGTTAGCTTAGTTTGTTCATTCCAGCATTCCAGCGTTCATTCATTCATTTATCTATTGAGGCACTGAACTAGCTGCTGTGGAAAACAATGGTAAACCAGACTGACATGGTCCCTACCGTTGTGGAGTTCCCAGTCTAGGAGAGCCCTTCCTCCTGGCAACTCCATGGCCTGTCCACTGGATAGTCAATGTGGAATCTGATCACAGAAATTAGACATACCTAGATTCCCAGTAGTGCCTGGGCCATATCCAGAACTTATTGCTAGACAGGAAGGGCCTGAGGAAGGGACATAGGGATGAAGAGCACATGCTCAACCCCCTCTCCCTAGGGACAGAGCGCCACCACTGCTCTACCCAGCATCTTCTGAATAGCCTTTCTAAATTTGGGGAAATCCCACATTGGGAGTCCTGGCTTCCTAAGGTGGAAACCAGTACTCAATCCCAGGGAGAGATCTAAGCTCCATAAATCAGATGTTCTCCAGCAATGCTTTGAGTCAGGAGATAGAAATGTATGGAAACGATTGCCCAGTGGAATCTTTGCCTGGCGAAGGTAGTGGAGCATGGCCAAGAGATACTCAGCTTTCATAGACAGCTGTAGTAGATGTCCTAGTGGCACGGTCTTGGGTTCAGTCTCAGCAGTACCCATCCCCAGAGGAGGTGGGATTACGCCAAGTTCCAGCTGCCTAGCCCCCAAGCCAGAGTGTCTTGGCCTGGTGGAGGTTGACTTGAACTACCGAATAGTTGTTAATTATAAATCCCCTTTCTACTTAAAGAAATGAGAATGAGCTCTGTTACTTGCAACTACGAAGGCTGATGGATAAAGAGGGACCCACAACCCAACAGCGACCAATTTGCTGTTTCTCTTTCACAGTCCAGGAGACCCAGGATCAAAGGAGACTAATGAGTAGGGTTTAGTTATATTATATTTATTTAAACTCTTTTTACATTTTAAACAGCATAGGTCCTCCACCCACCTAAGGCCTGACCTCACGCTCACCTATAAAGAGAACTGAAAATATACAAAGTGAACCACTGCTTCTTACTGACACAGATGTTCCTACAGGGCATGTGCTCCGCTGACCACAAGATGGCGAAAGAGATTATCACATCAAGCCTGCCTGTCTTCTCTTCCTCCACCTGCTGTGTATCATTATTATCCCAAAAAGGATTAGCATTCACTGAGCACTTGCTGTGTGCCAGGCACTGTTCCAAGGGCTCAAATGCATTAATATATATATATTTAGGAGGTACTGGGGATTGAACCCAGGACCTCGTACATGGGAAGCAGGTGCTCAACCACTTGAGCTACATCCGCTTCCCCTCATCTATATCTTTTTATTTTAAGCTATTTTTTGGTCATAAAAGTAACCAATACTCATGGCGAAAATAATCAAATGATAATGAATGGTAAAAATTAAAAATAAAGGTCCCTTCAGAATAATAAATCTTGATGGCCAACCTCAAAAAAAAAAATGTAATGGTCCCCTCTCTTTCCTGACCATCATCCCAGTACCACTGCTTAATGATAACCACTGTTAACAGTTTCTTGTGTATAATTTCATAAATTTTCTATGAATATGAAAGCATATTTTACACACACACACACACACATACACTGTTCTACAGCCTACATTTTCCACTTACCAATGTTTCTTGGGCATCAGCCATGGGCTTGGACTTTTCTTGCCTGAGGGCCTCATTTATAGGCCTTGGGTATGACACTACCTGCACCTGCCTGTGCACTAGGGAGCAAGTAGTATAGACTGGTGCACTGGAGCCCCAGGTAGAGAAAGGGAGTTGACAGGGGGAAGGAGGTGAGGTGGGGGTAGATGAATGTGAACAGCACATGATGGAGGAGAGGTAACTGGTTCTCAGACAGGGCTGACCCTCACCTCTGGTGTATTCTGGCCTCCAGCCCAGATCCCAGAGAAAATTCAGATTTGGATACAACCAACACTCACAGTGCCATTAGAACAGGCCTAGCCCTTTGCTTGGCACATTGACAATTTTCATCTTGCTTAATCTGTACAGAACCCCTACAAGGTAGAAATTAACCACATTTTACAGGCAACAAAGTTGAGACTTGAAGAGGACATGTTAAAGGTAGACATGCTGCTTTTAAGAAATATAACCAAGAGACACCTCAAATCTTTTGATTCATGTCCAGTGTACTGTCCACTGCACTCCAGCCAAGGCCTCTGCGGAGAGATTACCTTGGGCCACACACAGTATTCTTGCAACACCTTTAAGCCCTTATCTTCTTACTTTATCCTTCCCTTTGTCCATGCAGGCTCTCCCCAGCACTGCAGGGCTGAGGACAAAACATTGGCTAATCTAGAAGTATTTCTGAGGCTGGATCCTGGGGAGCAGAGTGAGAAGCTCTGCCAGACCATCATTTCTGCCGCTGAGCCTGCCCCCAAGCCCTGTCCACTCTCCCCTCCCATCCCAGGCTCGGCCCTTCTCAATAAGGATGAAGCTCCAGCTCCGTTTTGAGGCAGGCCTGGGCCCCAGCTCCGGAGGGTCAGAGTTCCCAAGGCTGCTAGGCCTGAAAAGGAATGTCCCTTTGCCCATCTTATCAGTGCTCTGCAGAGCCCGTGCCTGCTCCTCGCCTCCTCCTCGGGCTACCAAGGCCATGGGTGGGTTGAGGGTTTGGCAGCCAGCCTTCTGGCCCAGCAGATGCTGGCCCTGTAGGCAGAAACCAGCTCTTCTCTCCAAGGCCAGCGGGACGGACAAGGCACAAAAGGCCTGGCACGCACGCACACGCACACACACACACACCCATGGCTGAGAGGGGCCCAAACTACTGGGCACAGTCCCAAGACCCTTAAGCCCCAGCCATACACTGGAGCCGGGCAGCAGGTGGGAATGGAAGGGGAGCAGCTTTGCCTGTGGAGCTGCCAGTGGGGGAGCCGGGTGGGTCATGAGTCTGAAGGGCTTCTGGGCAGTGCCCTGGTGAGAAGCTGCTGGCATTGTGTAGTAGCACCTCGGGGTCCATGAGGAGTGAGTCCAGAGCAAGTGGCCACGAACGTGGGGCATGGCTGGGGGGTGGGCATGTTGGGAAGAAGCTGCAGGTGCTGGTCACGGGGAGTGTAGCCCCGGGTAGATAACCAGTGCCTGAGGATCAGGGAGAGTGTGTTCTAGAAGTCGGGTACTGTGAGTCCCAGTGATGGCTGGCCTTGGCCTAGTACACACCGCTCAGCTTGTGGGTCTGTGCCTCCCGATGATACCATAGCTAGCACCGGGCACCACCTCTTCCACCTGGCCTTCCTCCAGGGAGCTGGGGGCCCAGGCACCTGGGGGTAGCAGCAGGAGTTGGTTGTCAGGAATCGGCAGGACAGAGCCCATCAGGCAGCCCCTGTGCTGGTTGTTCCAGGGTGCAGGGAGGGCTCCCAGCCCTCAGGTGAGGGAAGCACACAGGGGCTGCCATATCCACCACGTTGGAGCTTCCCTCCGCACACCAGGAAATGATGGCAGGAGGGGCAGCATCAAGCTAGCTCAGGTCCCCAGAGCTGCCCTGTGCCTACCCTTCCTAAGTCAACTCTTGCTTCAATTCCTTGACGCATCCCAGCATCTTTCTAATAAATCCTTGCCCTTTGTGGCCTGCAACCAGGGGAATTATCCTGGTCCTGTTGCTCCTGCTGCTGCTGTTAAATGTAACTGAGTTCATAGAGTATGGGGTAGGGAACAGGGGATACTCCCCTTCCACCTTCAGAGTAACAGGCGTCCAAGAGCCCCAAAGATCTCTTTGACGACTAACCATGGTCATCTGGCTGCCTTGCTGATCAATTTTTTGCAGACACCTAGGATTTGCTCCACATGGACTCTGCCCAGGCCAGCATGTTCTGAAAGTGGAGGACTCTGCCACCATTCACTCAGTAAGTGTTTATTCAGCACCGACCCAGAGGCAGATGTGGACACGTGTATACACAGCAGTGAAGCACTCAAACTGGTTCCTTGCCATCACAAAACTCGTAGTGTAGATGCCCTTCCCCTCCATCTGGCACCTCTATCTCCTGTTCCCCAGGTGACAGATGTGCAAACTGAACATGGTGTCCAGGTTGTACTAGATTTCCTTGGGTGCCTACAGCAACTCTAGTAGCTGGTGGTTGACTGGGTGGGGCAAAAACTTGAAGGAAGGATCAGGCATCCTATAGTATGCTTGTTTCACATCCCCTTTCCAGGGCAGGAATCAGTGCTATGTTACCCTAAAAGCAGTCTAAGCATGTGCTTAGGTAACCAACAGGGAAGGAAGCCTATCAACAATGAGATAGATATCATTGGAAACATTTTTATATTGGAATTTGTTGTTCAAAGAAAGAGCAAAATAATCATCATGGGAAAATTTTAAACTTTATCATTGAATTTTTTAATCATGAAATATATATGTCAAGTGGGAAGGAGGGCACACCGTAATTCTTTCAAGACAGACTCAGAGCCTTTAAGAATCTTAATGTGATTCTGGAAAGAATGGTTCCATCTCTATTCCTCTGAGACCTGGCTGCACCCTGGCCAGGGAAGAGAATCAAATGAGAGTTGCTGCTTCTTCTGACAGGGGGTCATGTGCACCTCTAAACACAAGATGGCTGCAAAGAAAGTGGCTGAAAGCGTTTCTTTAAATATATATATATATATATATATATATATACACACACACACACACACACACTAAAAATAGGTCCTCCTGTTTTCTAATATTACCCATTCTTCTACTCAGAGATAAGTTTCTCCATGAGCCTTCCAGTATGAGCTTTTCCATGTTACTATGGAAAAGTGTCCATGTGCCAATACACCAACCTCTCCACTTGTGCTGATTCCCACTTTTATAGCTATATCAAGGTCTTCTATCCACTATTGGATCATTTTTACCAGCACACAAATATGCCTTAATATATCACTCACTCAAAAAACAATCCCCTCTGGACCTCATGTCCATCTCCTAGCTAAGTTTCCATCCCTTTCTTCTCTTTCACATCAAAACTCCTTAAAATACACTTCTATAATCACCATCTCCACTTGCTCACCTCTCATTATCACCTTAATCCTCTTTAATTACTTTCCTAACTCCTGTTAAAATGGCTTTTATCAAGGCCTTCGGTGACATATATCTTGCCAAACTAATTTCCTATACCCTAATTACATAACCTTTCACCAGCATTTTAAAACTGCTGACCACTTATTCTATCTGCAAACATTTTTCCTTTAGATTTTCCTGATACCACACTCGCTGTTTCTTCCTCTTTGGCAGTCCTTTTCCTCAATCCTTTATGGGCTCTTGGTTTTGTACCATGTGCCAGCAGTGGTTCTCTTCTCTATAATGTCCACGTGTACCCATGGTTTCAAATGCTACCTTTTGAAGTACCATAAATGACTAAATAAAGCTGCCTTAATGACTGTCAAATTTGTACCTCTCTCCTAAACTCATTATATCAAAATTCCTACTTAAGACAGGATAATATGCAGTAAGTAACCCATCAGTTTAGAGAAGGGAATGATACATCCCCTCACCCCACTAGCCTAACCAGTCTAATGACAAGACTAGTAGATGTTTGCAAACTCCCTAAAGAGTTTTTGTTGAAAAATAAAATAGGTAAGAGTTCTGAATTCCCAACTTAGTGGGGATTGGTATATAGTGAATCCTCACTTCTCTAAGCTGGAGGGGAGGGTATGTTACCTACCCTCTTTGAAACCAATTAGAGGAGGCTCTAAGACCCATGAGATTTGGAATATGTTTAAGAAAAGGAGACTGACATCTCACCAGCTGTATGTTTACTGAGCTGTAGAAAGTCATAGATCCATACCAGTGCTGGCAACCAGAATAGTCTGATGACCAAGTTTTTAGAGCTTGATGTAAATCCTCTGGAGACTACTGTCTCAGGTTTTCCGGGAGAATTTTCAAAGAGGAAAGGCTTGTACAGCAGGCTGTGACAGTTGAGAAAAGAAAACACAGCATAGGGACAGGCTCTACTCCCACTATTTCACATGGTAAGAATGAACTACTTTCTAACAGGCCAAGGGGATGCTGAAGAAGGCAAGAGGACTTGAGCCATTACCAAGGGTCCTTTGTTCTCTCAGGGCAAGGAGACCATAGCACTAAAATCATGTGGGGTATAGGTGAAAGATAGGAACTAAGGAGCCGAAACAAGTCAGAGTACATTATCTATATTAGGGTAGTCTGAAATGCAAATAACCCTGTGGGTCACTGAGAATCCATCAATGTATCCCATGAGCACCAAACTTTCAACAGCTGCCCCATAGAGAGCATGGGAGGCTGGAGTATAACAGATTTTTGTTATTTCTCTTCTAATTCCCCCTATCTCCATCCTGCCTCAAATGGTTCAACTGCATTATAGGGAAAAGTTGGAGGAAAAACGAAGTAAACTACTCTCCTCTTTCCCACTGCAGGTGATTTTTTTTTAGGAGGTACTGGGGATTGAACCTGGGACCTTGTACATGGGAAGCAGGAACTCAAACCACTGAGCTACAACCGCTCCCTGCAGGTGGTTTTAACTGAGAGAATGAGCAGGCATAAAAATAGTAAGGATATGTACGATTTGTACATTATGATGGACAAATTTTACCTAGTGGAAATACACAGAATGCTGCATTCAGTAACTGAATACACATTCTTTTCAAAGCACATATGATTTTTTTTTTTCCCAAAAACTGACCACGTGCAGGGCCATAAAGCAAATCTCAACAAATTTCAAATATCCAGTGTGTATTCTGATAGGAAAAATTTAACAAAAGATAAATATGACTTCTTCAGAGAAAACTTTAAAATTTTATTGAGAGAATTTCACAAGTTGAACTTCCAATATAGCAACAACATGCGTGGTTTCAGCTTGTCTTCTTTTTAACTTATGGCTTCCCATCACCTGTAAGATAAACATATAAACAGTTGAGCACATTACTTAGCAGAACTTTTACTTAGATGGTAATAAAAGTATATAATGAACACTAATTTTTTTTTTTTTTAAGATTTATTTATTTTTACTTTTTTCCGTTTTAACCCCCCCCCCATTAGCTGTTTTTGTGTCCATTCGCTGGGCAATTCTCTGTGTCTGTTTCCTGCCCTCTCTTCGCATACTTCTCCTCCTGTCTTTACCGGGATTCAATCCTGGGAACCTCCGATGTGGGAGAGAGGCGTTCTGCCACCTGCACCACCTCAGTTCCTGGTTTTTCGGCACGTCTCGTCTTGGCTCTCCCCTGTGTCATTCTCCTGTTACGTCTTCATCTTGCTGCATGGCTCGCCCACACGCCTTCTAGATTTTTATTTTACTGGGAGATCTCGGGTATCGAACCCAGGTCCCTCCACATGGGAGACGGATGCCCAACCATTTGAGCCACATCCGCCCCCAATATTTGGGTTTTATAAGATGAAATTTAAAACCAGTTAACTACTACATAGGCTTCTATTCTAATGTACACATTTTCAAGGATATGAGCATGAAATTTTTAAAACACATCACTCTTTTTAGTGGTAGGAGGAAACAAACAGAACTCTCAAGCCCAGAACAGATTAAATCCTATGAGGCTATTTAAAGATAATTTTCAGTAAAGAGCAAGAACTGTCATTGTTTTTTGGGAAAAAAATCAACCAGAGAGATTTCCAGCTGACTAAGATGGCAGCTTTAGATGCCCCACCCCCACAGAATCTTTGAATGAATACCCAAAACCAGCAGAGCCATCTTCCTCAAAACTCCAGAAAAAAAGGTAAAGGGCTGTAGTAACTGGGCAATCGTCGATCAAGAAAATGTACCTTTAAAAACAGTAGAAGAGGGTCATGGTGCCATTGCTGGCCCCTCCCTGACATGAGTGGAGCCAGCCTGTGCTCCCATTGTGGGTCCATGCCCTGTTCCAGAGAGAGAAAAGTAACCCCTATGGGCATACTGGGGTGCCTGTAGATCAGTACCAATCTATCAGGTGGTAGCCTGAATGCAACACTAAACCAGGGAACTCTTTTCTAGCTGATGTTGCCAGAACTTGCCTTGCAGGCAGAAGTAGCTGGCAAAACAAGTAAAGGAGTTTAAGAAACAACTTTTAAGAAATAAGTCCTCAAAAGTAAAAGCATGATATTAAAAGTAATGATTTTAAAGGCTAAAAAAACAAACAAACAACCAAATGGTGTTGGAAGCTTGTGATAGGTGAGAAAGGGTAATAAGGGTCATTTGTTTGGGAAGAGAATGTCCATACTCATCCTGAACATTCGTAAAAAAGAAATTCATGTATGTAAAATATTTAAGTGTAAGCTAGAAAATAGCATTCAAATCATTAGAAGGGGAAAAATTGAAACAAGGAATTGATGGAAATCTAAAAAGAAAACCCTCAAGCACAATAGGAAAAGAACCAAATATATCAATTAAAATAAACATGAGATTAAATTTGTAATGTTTAGGAAAAAAAAAAAAAAAAAAAAAAAGAAACAATGAAGTCAAAGTGGCCTAGGACAAAGGATAACAAGCTTTAAGACATATAATACAGGACCTGAGGGGAGGGTCTATTTAATAGGGAGTAGAGAGGACATTCAGATTCCTGTAAATAAGAGAAATCCTTTGGCCAATACTCAGCATAAGCCCAGGACAAGATGCAGTAAAGAGATTGAATCAATAACCAAAAACCTCCCAACAAAGAAAAGCCCAGGACCAGATGGCTTCCCTGGTGAATTTTACCAAATATTCCAAGAAGAATTAACAACAATCCTGCTCAAATTCTTCCAAAAATTTGAAGAGGGAACACTTCCTAATTCATTTTATGAGTCCAACACCACCCTAATTCAAAGGCCAGGTAAAGAAAACCTAAGAAAAGAAAATTATAAAGACCTTATGAATATAGATACAAAAATCCTCAATAAAATACTACCAAACCAAATCCAACAACACATTAAAAGAAGTATACACCATGAGCAAGTGGGATTTATCCCATGTATGTAAGGGTGGTTCCACATAAGGAAATCAATGGAATACATTACAAATCACATGATCATCTTAATTTATGCAGAAAGGGAATATGAAAAAATACAGCACACCTTCTGATAAAAATACTTAGAAAACTAGAAATAGAAGGAAACTTTTTCAGCGTAAGGGTCTATATGAAAAGCCCACAGCTAACATCATGTTCAGTGGTGAAAAATGAAAACTTTTCCTCTAAGGTTGGGAACAAGGGAACAATGCCCACTTTCACTACTGTTATTCAATACTGTACTGGAAGTTCTAGCTAGAATAATTAGGCAAGAAAAAGAAATAAAAGGCATCCAAATTGGAAAAGAAGAAGCAAAATGTTCCCTATTTACAGATGACATGATCCTATACATAGAAAATCCCGAAAAATCCACAACAAAGCTACTAGAGCTAATAATTCAGCAAAACAGTGTTTCTATACAGTAATAATGAACAATCTGAAGTAGAAATCAAGAAAAAATTCCACTTACAATAACAACACAAAGAATCAAATATCTAGGAAAAAAATTAACCAAGGATGCAAAGGACAGAAAACTAGAAAATCCTGCTGAAAGAAATCAAAGACAACCTGAACAAATAACATTCCATGTTCATGGACTGGAGGACTATGAAGGTATTATTTCTACCCAAAGCAACCTCAGATTCAATGCAATCCTAATCAAAATTCCAACAGCCTAACTTTACAGAAATGGAAAAGCCAATCATCAAATTTTTATGGATGAGTAAGGGTCCTCAAATAGCTAAACCCATTTTGAAAGAGAAGGACAAAGTTGAAGAACTCACATTTTTCCAATTTTAAAACTTATTACAAAGCTATAGTAATCAAAACAGCACAATACAGACACAAGGACTGCCATATAGACAAATGGAATCAAACTGAGAGTTCAGAAATAACCCTCACACCTCTATAGCCAAATGATTTTTGACAAGGGTGCCAGGTCTACTCTATTGGGAAAGAATAGTCTCTTCAACAGATGGTGCTGGGAAAACTAGATGTCCATATGCAGAGAATGAAAGTGGAACCCTTTCTGACACCATATACAAAAATTAACTCAAAATGCATCAAAGACCTAAATTTAAGAACCCAAACTATAAAACTCCTAGAAGAAAACATAGGCAAGTCTTTTCAGCACCTTGATCTAGGCAATGATTTCTTAGACTTTATACCCAAAGCATATGCAACAAAAGAAAAAACAGATATATGGGAGCTCATCAAAATTTAAAACTTCTGTGTATAAAAGAACTTTATAATGAAATTAAAAGAACAACTTACAGAATGAGAGAACACATTTGGAAACCTGTTATCAGGAAACTGTTTAATTTCCAGAATATATAAAGAAATCCTACAATTCAACAACAAAAAGACAACTCAACTAAAAATGGACAAAAGACTTAAATAGACATTTCTCCAAAGATGTATAGATGGACAATAAGCACATGAAAAGATGCTCTATGGCATTAGCTATTAGGGAAATACAAATCAAAACCACAATGAGATACCATTTTTCACCCACCAGAATGGCTACTATTCAGAAAATTGAAAACAGTAGTTTTGAAGACGATATGGAGAAATAGGAATACTCGTTCATTGTTGGCGGGAATGTAAAATGGTGTCGTCGCTGTGGAAAACAGATTGGCAGTTCCTCAGAAAGCTAAATCTACAACTACCATATGACCCAGTAATCCCACTACTAGGCACACACCAAAAATAATTGAAAGCAGGGATTCGAACATATATTTGTACACTCGTGTTCACAGTGGCATTATACCCAACTGACAAAAGATGGGAGCAACCTAAGTGTCCATAACTGATGAACAGATAAACAAAATGTGGTATTTATACACCATGGAATATTATGCAGCCAGAAAAAAGAACGGAATTCTGATACATATAACAATATGGATGAATCTTGAAGACATCATGTTGAGTGAAATCCGTCAGACACAATAGGACAAATATTGGATGATCTTACTTATCTGAAATAACTAGAATATGTAAATTCATAGCCACAAACCAGAATATAGATTTTTGTTCGGTGTGATCAAAAAGTTTTGGTAATGGATGGTAGCGATGGTAGCACAACACTGTGAATGTAATTAACACCACTGAACTACATATTTGAATGTGGTTAAAAGGGGAAAATTTAGGTTTTATGTTACCAGAATTAAAAAAAAAAAAAAAAACAGAACTGTACAGCAAAACATTCAACTCTAATGTAAACTATGGACTATAGTTAATAGTATAATATAATAATATTGTTATATCTATTTTAAGGATGGTACCACAGTAATAAAAAATGTTATTAAGAGGGGAAATTGCATGTGTGAGGGGCAGTATATGGGAACTGTTTTCTGAATGAGTTTTTCTGTAAACCTACAACTTCTCTAATAAAATAATTGAACTTAAAAAAATTCAACCAAATAAAACCCCTAAGAAACAAATCAAACAAACAAGTGAACCCAATGTCACTCAAATGTACTGAATTGAAATACTGTTCTACTTATATATTTGCTAAAACAGTAATGTCATACTTGGAACTGCTTAACTAAAGAAAGAAAGGGCAAAGAACAGTATTCCATTTGGTTCGTCTCTTTTGTGGAAAAGTGAAAAAATATTTCATTGACGTAGTTCAACCTTTATGTGGTATATTTTAAGTAGGGTGACCATTCATCCCCTTTGTAACTGTTGTCATGGTATAATTATTCATAGCATTCCCTTTCACTCTTAAGAGCGTCCCAGTTTGGATGATAAAAATTACATGGTTACACTAGTTTTAAGCCACTACCATCACAGATGACTTTAAAACGTGAGAGAAAATGCTACAATTTCTCACAGACTGGCTCACAAAAACAAAGAAAGCAAGCTGGAAAGCCAAAACATACAGATGGATCTTATTTTTCTTGGCATCTAAAAGATAATTAAGAAGCAATTCTACCATGCTAAAAAATAATCATCAATGTTATTGTACTGTTTAACCATTATTCAATTACTTCTGGTTTATGTTAAATAATTTATATTCTTTTAAAAGGATTTGCAGGGGGTCGGATGTAGCTCAACTGGTTAGGCATCCATCTCCCATATGGAGGGGCCCGGGTTCGATCCCCGGGACCTCCCGGTAAAAAAAAAAAAAAAAGGATTTGAGCATTACTAGCTTTTGGTTTTAAAGGACTTCTATTCCAAAGTAATAAAATACGCTCGTATTTTATAATTCAACAACACGGTTTTGATCTAATTCATTTCTGTCCCTGACACTGTCTTGAATTCAAGCATTTAGTGTCTCAATTACCTTTCAGAAAGCCTTTATATGTAATATTTGTTACTGAAGTATATTGCAGAAACCAGCAACCCCATAACTTGCATGCTTATTGGATAACTTACCTGCTTCTGGAATTTTAGCAGCCTCTAGATTAGGTGGAGTCTTCCCCTTCACATCAGGACCATCTCCACGTTCACCTCCAGTCTTTTCCAGACCCATTTCCTGGCCATCAATTTCTGGTCCAGGTTCTTATATAAATAAAAAGTTATTAATGTAAGCAATAAAATATGGATTAGTGCTATTAGTGCTCTGTAAGCTAGTGTGATGATAATTGTGATGCATGAGAACACAACGAGCATTATTTCAAGAGTTTTCTTCTGAAAAGCTTTTGGGTATCTCAAATATCACCTCTTCTATGAAGCTTTTCTTTTCCTAAGACTGTTCCAGACAACTTATCTGTTGCCTCTGTACTCTCTATATATTTCTATTTATCGTGTTTATCTCATTAGAGCAGTTATTTGTTTACATGAATTTCTATGACCAGATTGTGAATTCAACAAGGAAATCATGCTCTCATTTGTATATATATCCCCAGCACCAATTTTTAAAATAACATGAGGCAAACACAAATTGAAGAACATTTTACCAAACAACTGGTTTGGACTCCAAAAAATGTCAATGTAATGAACGATAAAGACTGAGGAATGCTTCCAGATTAAAAACCAAAGAGACATGTCAGCTAAATGCAATGGATTGGATCTGGATCAGGAAAAAATTGCTATAAAGGATATTATTAAAGCAACTGATGCAACTAGAATATACAATATATTAGATAATAAAATTTTCTCAATGTTAAATTTCCTGAACTTGACAGTTGTACTGGGGTTATAAAAGAGTCTATCTTTTTTTTAGGAGATACCTATTGAATTACTTAAGGAGTATAGGGTTATGATGTCTGAAATTCTTAAATGGTTCAGCAATAATAATAGTGTGTATTAATATAGAGAGGAGTATAAAGCAAATGTGGTAAAATGTTAGCAAATGGTGAATCGAAGTGAAGAGTATACAAGAGTTCACTGTGCTTTCTGGTAACTTTTCTGCAAGTTTTAAAATCTCTTCAAAATAAAAAAAATTTTTTTTAAAAGCATATGTCATTAGAATATAATCAGGAAGACAATAGTAAGACAAAATAATTTTAGCAGTAACTAGGAAAGGATTTCATATTTCTACTTCTCTATATAATAAACCTTTTAAAAGATTACAATCTATAAGCCAATTATACTACATCTAGGTATGTTCAAACTTTTGATGCAATGACTTAAGAAGCCTAGAAATATCCCAACAAGACCACGTTTAACTAGTGAAATAGTGTGTAATTTTATGTCTAAATTTAATGTAATTTCCTTTCATTTGCTAATGTAGAGCCCTTGGCAAGGATTGTATTTTCAAGTAAGCCAAATAAGTCTTAAAATATAGGATGGGTAAAATGCTAAAAGAGGAAAAACTCAGCATAGCCACTTTCAGGGACTGCTTTGTTTATTCCTATTACTAGAAAAACATCATACATGCAATATAAAATGTTCCCTCATCCCCTCTTTACCTTCAACTGCAGGAGCACCCTCATTTTCTCCTTCCTGTCCAGGATCAACATCCTGACTCTCAGTTGGTGGTTCCTCTTGTTGAGGTTGTTCATCACCAGGCTGCTGGGCCTTGGGGAGAAGGGTGCAAAGAAAGAAAATTGTTATTAATACTATGACAATATAAGGCTCAAATATACATATTACATGGAGATAACATATCACAAATAAATCTGAAGAGATTTTTTCCTGTACTCTTCTCTGTAAGTACTCTCAAGTTACCTTTTCTATATAGAAAATACTGTAAGAAAAGAGTTATCTGCACCAGGGCATGTAACTGTGAATCTTGACATTCCATGGGTTAGGAGAGGGGGGTATCATGGGCCCTGGGGGGCTGGGGAGAAGGGAACAGTCAAGATCTAATGGGATGTTTGGTGGTCATGGGGAAGGTTTTTCATTACCTTTCAGTAATGGACACAGGACATGGTAAATATCATCAAAATTATTTAACTGTATCATCTAAATTGTAAACTATACTGTAAATCACTGACAATGTTTAGTTGCTAAAAAAAAAAAAAAGAGTTATCTGCAAGGACCAATACTTCTGGAAACCATTTTAATCTTCTCTGGGATGAATGTGCATTATTCGTTTATTAATAAGCATGATAGGGAAGTCGTAGCCACTATTTCCAAGCTCTTAAGAACATATATCCAGGCAACACCAGAATATAATTCTTCTTGCTCAATGTCTCATTAATGGGATCCAGTTTTCACCCATTTTCAGCAAGGAAGGCCTTTCTACAACAGGGCTACATTGTTCAACAATACACTGGCTCAACAACTTTTTTTAATTTTTATTTTCCAGAAAAATTAATTTCTGCCAATAGAAACAAGATGTCAAAGCACTCACAACCACAGGTCCAACCGGATCAGAAGACTCCTGACCATCTCCTCTTCCTCTGGATCTTGATCTTGCTCGTCCACTCATATTTCACGCTATGAGTAGAAAATCGTCACCCGAAGAAAGTAATAAAAAAGAATAATTATACATGACTATTTCCATGGTCTACTACTGATTGTAAATTCTTTTCCACATTTGGTAAGATTTCCAAAATAAGTCCTGAGTTAATAATAATTATGCATGTTTTCCAATCACATCAAATAAGCCTTTCCACAAATCCCTCTGTTTATGTCAGGGCCCATTTGGCAGCAAAGTGACCTTCAAGTAGTTGATTAAAAAAAAAAAACGAAAAAAAAAAAAAAAAAAAAAAAAAAAACCAGGGGACTTTCTTAGAGATTTGGTTTCACAACTGGACTACTTATTATGAAGAGATTTTTGCAAAATAAAACCATAGCCACCTCTGCTCCCCTCCCCAGATAACCACTGAGGACTCTGGAATCTATCCCTGTTGGCAGTTCCAGGTGCCTCCAGGACTCAGAAACCTCAAAAAGCATCCCCAAGACTCAAGGCACCTTCAACTAACCACCTCCCCTGTTGCCTACCTTCCTCCCTTGCCCCAGCCCCACTACAACAAGAGCCTTGAAAGCAGAGAAGCCCTTGTGTAAAGCACACTCAATTGTCTAGGACCTTCCTCCTGGGACACTCCTGATCCATCCAAATCCTGGTGGCTACCCCTCACACTTATACCCCTCACACTTGTGTGTGTGTGTATAAGTGTGGGACTGATCTCTAGATCTACTGGCCAAGTCTCAGCCAGTAATAAAGAAATGAAGATGGTAGGAATGCAAACTTCAACTACACTGCTCTGTGCACAGGGCACTCAGTCCGGTGTGTGCTGCCCTGGGGTTTCCCCCTTTCCCGGTACCCACTGAGGACTCTGGAATCTCTCCTCCGTGGGCAGTTCAGGTGCCCCCGGGACTCAGAAACCTCAAACAGCATCTCCAAGAGTCGTCCCCTACATCAAACCCCCTCCCATCCGCGGCCCGCCCTCCTGCAGATCCCAGCCCCACCACCACCACAAGGGTCACTGCGGCAGGGCTGCCTGTGAAGAGAAGGACTCCGACCATCGACGACCTTTCTCCTCAGAGGCCACCAAATGCACCGCCCCAAACCGCCCGTAGCCAGCTGGCTCCCCTTCACTCTCACTCAGACTTGAATTCGTGGGAGGACCGATCTGCAGATCTCAGGCCGAGGCTCAGCCAGTGAGAAAGAAACAAACCCGTGTGAACACGACCTCGGTCCGCACAGCTCTACACACACCGCAGGCAAGAAGGCATGCTGGGCAATACACATGCGCACTGAGCCCATGTGACACGTGAGCTGAAGCCTCCCCTCCCCCATCCACCTCAGCAAGAACCCACTGAGGACTCTGGGATCTGTGCTCTGTGGGCATTTCCAGGTGCCTCGTGACTCAAGACCCTCAAATGGCTCCCCCAAGACTCACCCCTCCTTTCAACTAACCCCCTCCCTCCGCGATCCACTGTCCCTCCCGGCCGCACACGACGCCAAAGGCCATGGCGCAGGCGCGGCGTTAAGACAAAGACAACGACCGTCGACGACCATCCTCTGGACACCCCTTCCCACCCGAAGCCGGATGGTTCCGCACTACTTTCACTCACACTTAAACTAGGTGAAGAACCGATCTGCAGACCTACCGGCTGCGATCAGTCCGAGAGAAAGAAACCAGAAAGTGGAACCCGACTTTCGTCAGCACCACTCTGGGCTCAGAACGCAGGGGGCAAAGCATGCTGGGCAATGTGCATGCGCAGAGTGCAGGGGGGCCCGCGCCAACGGAGGCCCCTCCCCCCGCAGGTGCCCACTGAGGACACTGGAATTAATGCTCTGTGGGCAGTTTCGAGTGCCTCAGGACTCAGAAACGTCAGCCAGGGTCCCCAAGACTTTCCTCCCCCTTCAACTAGCCCCCTCCCTTCCGTGGCCCGCCCTCCCAAGTCCTGGCCCCACCACGACAAGGGCCACGGCGGTGCCGCTTGTGCAAAGAAAGACAAGACTGTCGAAGACCATTCTCCTCAGAGGCCACTGACCCGTGCCGCCCCGATCTTCCCAAGCCTGCTGGCTCTCCCCTCACGCTCACTCACTCACACCTATTCACACTTGCACTTGTGGGGACCCTGGTCTGAAGACTTGCCAGGTGAGTCCGCGAGACAGCTGACAGTCTGGCTGAGATTCAGGAATGGAATGAAAATGGTGCTCACCGATCCTTGCCGCCTAAACGCGACCCTTCTGAGGTCAACTTGATCAGCCAATCTCAAGCCTCTGAGGAGCCCGTGGTAACACCCCTGCACATGCGCAGCGAGGTGTATGTCACATGGCTTGTCGTCCACGCCGTCCTCCTCCCCACCCTTCCCCAACCCCATAGAGGCTTGCCGGGAGGAGGGCGGGAAGATGCTTGACCTTCCCTTCCATGCCCCAAATTTCCAGCCTTACGTGTCCAAGAACGTCCCCAGCCCAGCACTTAATCTGCTGATTTACCCTCCAAATTATCATATCGGTGCTGCTGCCTTTACTGGCCCTGCACCCAAAGCTGCCGCCGCACGCCTTAGACACACGATAGTTCCAAAAAGTCTTCAGTTTCCCCAGATATGTGAAAGTTTTTAGAGAGATGGCAAAGCTATTTTAAGCATGATAGGAATCCAGAACATCTAAAGAAAAGGATTGATAAACTCAAAGCCTTAACATCTGCACACGTCCTGTGATCCAGAATTTCTACTTCTGGGACCGTAGGTTAAGGAAACTGTTTTGGATGTGAACAAGGATTTAGGTACATGGGACTTTTAAAGCAGCTTAATTTATAAAGCATGATCGTGGAGTTGGTATCTAAATTATGGCATATTCAGAAGTGAGGCGTGGCTGGCCATCAAAACTCATGCTGAATAATAGTTTGCTGCTGTGGTGGTGCTACTCATATGAACTTACTAACGTGAAACATCAGGTTAAGCAGCATTGTGCATGTACAACATGATCCCAAAAGCATAAGGGAGGCTTTGGAAAAGGCCACCAGCACTACCACATCATCACCAACCCTATTCTCAGAAAGTCAATATATGCTTTGTTCTTTTGCAGCCAGCAAATCTTTCCCAGGCTCCAAAGAAACATGGTTCTTCAAGGGCAGTAGAGCAGATAAAATGCAGTTCTTGGGGTTGTAGATCACCTGCATCTGGTGCACCTCAAAAGGTATGGCCATGACCTAGTCAGTCTGGCTCTCCCCTTTTGGGGAAGGGGTGGTGTGAGGGGAGTGGGGGCAGAGCCCAGTTCTACTGCTTGGGGGCAAACAAAGGTAGATGGGTATCCTCAGGGTAGCAAAGAACTTGCCCTGCCCTTTCCTACTCCTCTAACCTCTAAAGAAAAAAAAAGATTTTCTGTCCTTGCATGTCCAGGGCCAGGACCCAGCCTTTTATCTCCTAGGTTACACTTGGAGAAGCATACATCCTTTGAGAGTTAGAAAAAGCTCCTGTGACAGAAGTACAATTGCTGGATTCCCCCTCCCCTCCCCCCCCCGTCCTCCCCTCCCCCTTCCCTCCCCCTCCCTTCCTTTCTATGTCTCTATCTCACATACAAACACGATATAAAGTAAATATAGAGCCAAGGATAAAGAATATATAATTTTTCCTTAATCTTACCAATCATGGATAACCACTTTTAATATCTAGCCAGGAGCTACTCCTACAATTCAGATCTTTATGTGGATAAAGTAAAGATTTGTTGAGAACTACTGAGCTCTCACACTCTGCAGTGAACTTAAACTGTGGGCTCTGAGCTCAGTCTCCTGTTCCTCTTCAAGTAATGCGCTTTCGTTGACTCTTAGTAGCTTCCCGTTATCGCTTGAAAAGGCTAAGGCATGCTGACCCGCTGTCTCCCTGACCTTGGTGCTTCAAGTCTGTTGGCAGCAGCTGTATTCTCTGGGTAGGATCAAGTTTCTCCAGGACCCTGTGAAGAAGTTAGAGGGAAGGTAAGGTCCTTTCTGTGTGAGATCTGGAGTCTGAACTGAAAAAAGGAAACCCGTGTCACCGGCCTTCCTAAGTAATCTCATCTCCAGGCAATATTCGTGCAGAGCAAGCACTCTGACCAGGGATTTTCTGGTACTCTCAAGCCCTTGTTTGTATCATTGTGTTGAGTATAGATATCACTTTCATTTTATTTGTTTTATGACCCAAGTAATATTTGTTCCCTACAAATAATCCAATTACTAGAAATTGGCCAGTCCCACTCTCTTGTCATTATTATTTAAATCTCAACCTAAGGAAACCTAATTCTTGGTAGCATTAACACCTGGCAGTAATACTATTGTTGCTGGGACCACTGAGGGCACCCCTCCTCTGCCCCTCTCCTCCATCACCATATCAGAGGAAAAGGAGATCCTTTGTCCACCTATTTGCTACAGTCAGAGGTGATAACCAAGAGTGGGAACAGGTGGCTATGCCCAGTCTGGAGTGGAGCAGGTGTCAGGGTCACACCTGGGGCCAGGGCCCAGGTGGTGCATGAGTCACAGGTGAGCTCTGTGCAGACTGTCTAGAATCCTGATGGGAGTAATGTGGGAAATGGAGTTACTGCCCGCAACCCCCCTCCCCCTTCCTCTGCATCTGCAGTTGGGGGAAATCCCAATAGTCAGCTTTAGGAAGAAAGAGCAATAGAAGGTGCAGCTGGGTGTTTGAGAGGTGTCTGTGTTGAGCCCCAACAGCTTCTATAACTCATCCCCACCCCTGTAGAGTGGAATGGGGAGGGAGCAGGTTTAACACTCTCAGTATCTCTCAATTAGTAATGCACCTAAGCATTCTTTCCCAGCAATCGCCCTTCTGGGATTCATCCTAAAGGTATAGTCACCCAAGTGGACCACAGTAAATACACAATAGTTGGAACAGTGAAAATTCAAAAATGCCATTTGTTTATCAGTAATGCACTTGCTCAGGTGAATTGCAGTAAAACTAGACAATGAAATTTTTGCAGCCATTGAAGAATTAGAAAAATTAGTGTAGAGTGTGATATCCATTAATTAATGTTAAATGCTAGTAAAAAGCTGTAGAACTCCTCCATTTGTTTTATTTATGTTTTAAAAGATGTATTTATTTCTCCCCCCACCTCATTGTCAGCTCTCTGTGTCTGTTTGTTGTGTGCTCTCTGTGTCTGCTCGTCTTCTCTTTTTTTTGTTAGGAGGCACCGGGAACCAAACCCAGGACCTCCCATGTGGGAGGGAGGCACCCAGTCACTTGAGCCACATCTGCTCCCTGCTTGTTGTGTCTCTCGTTGTGTCTCCCTGTTGTGTCTCCTCGTTGCATCAGCTCACCATGCCAGCCCATTGCATCAGCTCGCTGTCTTGCTCATCTTTTTTTTTTTAAGCAGGAGGTCCTGGGGATCGAACCCAGGTCCCTCCATATGGGAGATGGAAGCCCAGCCATTTGAGCCACATCCATCCCCCTAACTCATCTTCTTTAGGAGGCACCAGGAACCGAATCTGGGATCTCCCATGTGGGAGGCGGGCACCCAACTGCTTTTTTCTTTGAAAAAAAAAAAAAATCCCTACATGAAGAAATAGGGGCTTGAGAGTATTTAGAACTTGTCCAATGTTAGACCCTCTGGTAAGGTATTTCCAGAATTAAATCTCTGTCTTTCTGATTCCCCTGCCTTTGCTCATTTCTTTACCCCATGCTGTCTGATGGATCAGCTAGTTCCAGTGTATCAGAAGGCTCTGCCCTTTATCTCAAGGAGAAACTTAGCAACCCCATGTCCACCATCCACAAGTGGTGTTGGGGTGTAAGCACCCACATCTGCAGGATACAGTACAGGCAGAAGGAGCATCATCAGCTAATTCATGGCCTGCTTGGGAACTACCAAGAGGCCACTGGACTGGAGATTCTGGCTGTGGGTCAGAGGGAGATCTTCTCTTTAGTATCCCTTGACCAACAGTAGATCATGATAGGTGCATAAGTAGGCTGTGAATATAAACATTCTGTGGGGTAATTTTTCTAAATCACTGCCTTGGAAACATGAAGTTTTCATGGTTACAAAGGAGAGTTCTTATATATCTGATTGACAAAATATGTCATTTTAAACTTTGACTCCAATAATCTGTTTAAATCAGATAATACTTATGCATTTAGTTGCTGCATATACACTTACATATATTCATATGTCTGGGTGGTTCACCTGAAGCAAGTGGAGAGGAAGGAAGTCTCTATCCCTCTTGGCAGTTCCATCATCTGAAGCTGCCTTTTTTTAAAACCTCCTCCTTATAGAGAAGCCACTAGGTCTGCCTTTCTGTGCCAACTGATTCCCAATTTATAATTGTGTTTGTCACTTCAGTCTTCATGGACAATTGTGCAGACTTCTCACTTGTGCTAGAAAGATCACTGGCTTTATGCTTCTCTTGTTTGGATGAGTTTCCACTTCTGCACATATGCCTGGTAGTCAGGCAACTGACTACCTGACTACTAGCCTTGGACATGCTGGCCTTTATTGGTTCTTATATACCCTTTGTATGTATACCTTTGCCAAAAATCAGTTGTCCAACAAAAGGACAAATACTATATGAATGCGTTACTATGAACCAAATATATTGTGTAATATATTGTTTGATTAAAAAAAAAATTATATGTATCCATTACATTTAATTGAGAAATGTATATATTTATTCATCTGTGTTTACTTTTTAGTTTTTAATTGTTTATATTTTCAATTATTAAATGTACAAAATAAAGTTAAAAAAATGTTTAAAAAAATCAGTTGTCTATATATATGCGGGTTTATTTCTGGACTATCTGTTGTGTTCCATTGATCTATTTGTCTATCTTGACAAGTTGTCTATCTTGTCCAAATTGATCTAATTTTAATGCAATCCCAATCAAAATCCCAGCAGGCTTTTTTTTGGTAGAAATTGATAAGCTGGTTCTAAAATCGATAAGCTGGTTCTAAAAGTCACGTGAAAATGCAAAGGACCTAGATTAGCCAAAACAGGATTTCATGAAGTATTATAAATTTATATCTCAATAGTGTTGTATCATACTTTTGAGATATAGAGAGCTGTTGTATCACAGTAGTATGGTATTTGCATAAAGTTATAGATCAACTTGGGGATAGTTGACATCTTAATATTGAGGCTTTAGACCCATAAGTAAAGAATATCTTTCCATTTATTGAGGTCTTAATTTCTCTCAGAAATATTTTGTAGTTTTTGGTGTATAGATCTTTCACTCTTGTCAGATTTATCCTTATGCACTTCATATTTTATGCTATTGTAAATGGCATTGTTTTTTATTTCAATTTTTTATTGTTTGTTGCTAATATATAGAGAAACTATTAGTTTATATTGATCTTGTATCCTTCAACTTTGCTGAACTCACTTGTTGCTTTAGTAGGTTTTAATTAATTCCATCAAATTTTCTACATAGATGATCATGTCATTTGTGAATAGACAGTTTTACTTCTTCCTCTCTAATCTGGATGCATTTTATTTTTCTTGCCTGATTGCACTGCCTACAACATCCAGTACAATGTTGAATACACAGTGAGATCAGACATCTCTGTCTTCTTCCTGATCTTAGGGCAAAAGCATTCAACATTTCTGCAACTATTGAAATAATAATGTTTTTTTCTTTTTTAGTTTGTTAATACGATGGATTTCATTGATTGATTTTAAAGTAGTTTTATTGAGGCATAGTCACATACCATACAATCCATCCAAGGTGCACAATCAGTGGATTTTAGTATAATCAGAGAGTTGTGCATTCATCACCATGATCAATTTTAGAACATTTTCATTACTCAAAAAAGAAAAAACCCCACACCCCTTAGCAGTCATCTCTCAATCTCTCTATCCTTCCCCAGCCCTACATAACCACAAATCTAATTTCCATATGCCCCCCTATTATTGACATTTTGCAGTGGTGTGGTACCTTTATTTCAATTGATGAAAGAATATTAAAATATTACAGTTAACTATAGTCCATAGTTTGCATTAAGACTCAGGGGTTCTTAGCCTTTTTGTTTCATGGACCATTTTGCCAGTCAGGTGAAAATCACAGACCCCTTACTAGGTCCACTGTATTATTTAACAAATATATCACACCTGCACCAACACATCCCCACAAGAATAATGTGTTTTTGAATTTCAATTCAAGCTCATGGACCCCTGTATTAGTTCTATTTTTCCCATTTACAGCCCTATTATTAAGACCTCATAAGAGTGACATACATTTGTATGTCATGAAGAACATTCTTTTTTTTTTTTTTTTTCATTTGTTGGAGGAGTCTAAGAATCTTCACTTTTTTTAAAAAAATTAATTTTTTAAAAAAGATACTTAGATTACATAAGTGTTACACAAAAAATATAGGGATTCCCATATGCCCCACCTCCCACACCTCCCACAACCTCCCACATAAACATCCTTCATTAGTGTGGCACATTCATTGCAATTGATAAACACATCCTGGGGTTTTGCCATTAAGCATGGACCATAGTTCACATTGTAGACCACACTCTCTCCCACACAGTTCTGCATGTTATATGATGATATAAAATGACTTATATCTGTCATTGCAATGTCACTCAGGACAATTCCCAAGTCCCCCAAAAAACCCCTGTATTATAACTGCTTTAAGGAATATTCTAATATTTGTACTATTCACCACAGACATCTTCTACCACAGGGTTCACTATGTTATACAGTGCCATGTTTTTTTATCCTCTATTTTTCTTTCTAGTAATATACATGATCTAAAACTTCCCCTTTCAATCACATTCACATACCTAATTCAACGCTGTTAATTAAACTCACAGTAATGTGCTACCATAACCTCTATCCATTTCCAAACATTTACAATCAACCTAAATAGAAATTCTGCACAAATTCCCCCTTCTCTATTCCCATTCTCTTTCCTAGTAGCCTATATTCTAAATTCTAACTTTATGAGTTTACTTATTATACTTAGTTCATATTAGTGAGATCATACAATATTTGTCCTTTTGTGTCTGGCTGATTTCACTCAACATAATGTCCTCAGGGTTCATCCATGTTGCCACATTCATCAGGACTTCATTTCCTCTTAGAGCTGAATAATATTCCATAGTATGTATATACCACATTTTTGCTTATCCATTCATCATTTGATGGACACTTGGTTTGTTTCTATCTTTTGGCAATTTTGAATAATGCCCCTATAAACATAGGTGTGCAAATGTCTGTTCACGTCCCTGCTCTCACTTCTTCTGGTTATATACCTAGTAATGGGATTGCCAGATCATATGGCAATTCTATATTTAGCTTCCTGAGGAACTGCCAAACTGAGTTCCACAGTAGCTGCACCATTTTACAATACCACCAGCAGTAAATGAGTGTTTTTCTTTTCTACATTCTCTCCAACACTTATAATTTTCTGTTTTTTTTTTTTAAGTGGCCATTCTAGTAGATGTGAAATGTTATTGTGATTTTGATTTGCATTTCCCTAATATCTAGTGATGTTCAGCATCTTTTCATGTGCCTTTTAGCTAATTGTATTTCCTCTTTGGAAAAATGTCTGTTCAAGAATTTTGCCCATTTTTAAATTGGGTTTGTCTTTCTATTATTGAGTTATAGGATTTCTTTATATATTCTGGATATTAAACACTTATCAGATATGTGGTTTCCATATATTTTCTCCCATTGCATAGGCTACCTTTTCACTTTTAACATTAAGTCCTTCAAAGCACAGAAAGTTTTTTATTTTAAAATTTTTACTGAGGTATATAATTCATACATGAACATACATAAACACTAAATGTATAGTAGAACTTGTGAACTTACAAAACAAATATGTGTATCATCACACACGGCTCCCATACATCACCCTACCCCCAACACCTTGCATTGTTCGGAAACATTTGTTACAGACTATGAAAGTGCATTGTCAAAATATTACTACTAGTTCTAGCCCCTATCTTATGTTTGGTGTTTCCCCGCCTCCCCACCCTATTAACATCTTGCATTAGTATTATGCATTTGTTATAGTTCATGAGAGAGTGCTCTCATATTTGTTCTGTTAACCACAGTCCATCTTCCATCACAGGATTCACTGTGTTATGCAGTCCCATGCTTTATACAATCCATTCAAAGGGTACACTCTGTGGCTCTCATTTTCATTACAGAGTTGTGCTGTCATCACCTCAGTCAATTTTTAGAATGTTTTCATTACTCCAAAAGGAAAAATCACATACCCCCATATACCCTGTATTGTTGTTTCTTAAAATTGATATATCTTCTTTGCCATTACTGAAAAATATTAAATATTACTGTTAACTATCATCTGTAAGTTAAATTAGTTGTAATTTTCCCATGTGTCACCATATTCTTAACACTTTGTAACAGGATAACATTCTTATATTTATACTACTAACCACAATCTTTATCCACCATCGAAATCACTATGTTATAGTCCCTAGATTATCCTCTAGCTTCCTTTCAATTGACATTTATGTCCACAGACTAGCCTTTTCATTCACAATCACATTTATAAATCAGCAATGTTAGGTATACTCACTATAATGTGTTACCATCAACTGTTCATTTCCACACTTTTACAATAAACCTTATTAAAAATTCTACATACATTAAGCATCAGCTTCTATTCTCAACCCACATTCTATTTCCTAGTAACCCATACTCTAGACTTTACCTACGTGACTTTACTCATCATATTTAGTTCATATTAGTTCTGGCTTATTTTACTCAATATAATATCCTCTAGGTTCATCCATGTTTTCATATGCATCCAGATTTCATTTCCTCTTACATCTGAATAGTATTCTAGTGTATGTATATACCACATTTTGTTTATCCATTCATTGATTGATGGATGGACACTTGGGCTGTTTCCGTATTTTAGCAATTGAAGCACAGAAGTTTTTAATTTTGAGGAGGTCCCATTTATCTATTTTTTTCTTTTGTTGCTTTTGCTTCGGATGTAAAGTCTAGGAAACAATTGCCTACCACAAGATGTTGAAGATGCTTCCCTACATTTTGTTCTAGGTTCTTATATTTAAGTCTTTGATTCTTTTTTAAAAAATCAATTTTATTGATACATATTAATACAGCATGAATCCATCCAAAGTGTAAATAAATGGTATTTGGTATAATCACGTAGCTGTGCATTCATCACTTCAATGATTATTAGAGCATTTTCATTATTCTAAGAATAATAATTAAAAAAAACACAAAAACAGATAAACAAATAAAACTCATCACCTCTCAGTCTCTCTAAGCTTCCCCTGCTATACATAGCTGTTATTCTGTTTCCATCTCTCTAGTTTATTTGTATTTATATTTTGTAAAAATAGTCTTATATATGCAATTATTACCCATATTCATACTTCACATGAGGTTTCATTATGTTATACAGTCCCAAGTTACATTTTTAGCTTTCCTTCTAGTAATATACATGTCCTAAGACTTTCCCTTTCAACCATTGTCATACCCATATAAGAGCTCAGCTAGTTAAAAACATTATGGTGTGCTTTCACCATTTCTATTCATTTCCAAAGATTCGCAAACAACCTTTTTACCAATTCTGTACAGATTAACCCTCAGCTTTCCATTCTCTAGCCTCATTCTATTTTCTGGTGACCTAGTATTTGTCCTTTTGTGTCTGGCTTGCTTCACTCAACATAATGTCTTCCAGATTCATCCATGTTGTCATATGCTTCACGACTTCATTTCTTCTTACACCTGCATAATATTCCATCTTGTGTATACACCACAATTTGTTTATCCATTCACTGGTTGATGGACATCTGGGTTGTTTCCATCTTTCAGCAATTGTGAATAATACCACTGTGAACATTGGTGTGCAAATGTCTGTTCGTGTCACTACTCTCAATTCTTCTGGGTGTATACCTAGTAGTGGTATTGCCGGGTTACATGGCAAGTCTATATTCAACTTCTTTAGGAACTGCCCAACAGTCCTCTACAGTAACTGTACCATTCTACATTCCCACAAACAGTAAATAAGCGTACCTATCTCTCAACATCCTCTCCAACACTTGTAGTTTTCTGTTTTGTTAATAGTGGCCGTTCTAGTGTGTGAAATATCTCATTTTAGTTTTGATTTGCATTTCCCTAATCATTAGTGATGTTGAACATTTATTCATGTGTTTTTTCACCATTTGTATTTCTTCTTTGAACAAATGTCTATTCAAATCTTTCGGCCATTTTTTAATCAGATTGTTTGTCTTTTTATTGTTAAGTTGTAGTATCTCTATATATCATGGATATTAAACCGTTATCAGATATGTGATTTCCAAATATTTTCTCTCATGAATTGGCTGCCTTTTCACTCTTTTGACAAAGTCCTTTAAGGTACAAAAGTGTTTAATTTTGTGGAGGTCCCATTTATTATTTTTTCTTTTGTTGTGCATGCTTTGAGTGTAAGGTTTAAGAAAGTACCACGTACCACAAGATCATGAAGAAGTTTTCCTACATTTTCTTCTAGGAGTTTTGTAGTTGTCCCTTTTATATTTAGGTCTTTGATCCATTCTGAGTTAATTTTTGTATGAGGTGTGAGATAGAGGTCCTCTTTCTTTTTTTTGGATATGGATATCCAGTTCTCCCAGCACTATTTGTTAAATAGATGGTTCTGGCCCAGCTGTGAGGGCTTGACATCCTTGTCAAAAATCACTTGACGGTAGATGTGAGTTCTTGATTTGGTTCCATTAAATAATCTGTCTGTCTTTATGCCAGTACCATGTTATTTTTACCACTGTAGCTAAGCAATATGCTTTAAAGTCAGGATGTGAGAGTCTGCCAACTTCGTTCTTCTTTAAAGACATATTTGACTATTCAGGGCTCTGAATAACCTTCCAAATAAATTTGATTTATTGGCTTTTCCATTTCTGCAACAACAACAACAAAAAAGGCTGTTGGGATTTTTATTGGAGTTGCGTTGAATCTATAAATCAGTTTGGGTAGAATTAACATCTTAACGATGTTTAGTCTTCCAATCCATGAACACAGAATGTCCTTCCGTTTATTTAAGTCTTCTTCAGTTTCTTTTAACAATGTTACATAGTTTTCTGAATACAGGTCCTTTATGTCCTTGGTTAAGTTTTTTCCTAAATATTTGATTCTTTTAATTCTTATAGTTGCTATTATAAATGGAATTGTTTTCTTGATTTCTTTTTTGGATTTTTCCTTGCTGGTGTATAGAAACACCACTGATTTTTGCATATTCATCTTGCACCCTGCCATCATTTATTATCTCTAGTAGTGTTCTTCTAGATTCTCCTGGATTTTCTTTATATAGGATCATGTCATCCTCAAATAGGGATAATTTTACTTCTTCCTTTCCAATATGGATGCTTTTTATTTCTTTTTCTTGCCTAATTGTTCTGACTAGCATTTCCAGTACAATATTGGATAGCAATTGTGATAGTAGGCATTCTTGTATTTTTCCTAATCTAAGGGTGGAAGCTTTCAATATTTCACCATTCAGTATGATGTGTGGTAAAAATTTTTAATCTGACCTATTTGGAGGTCTGAATTCAAGATGTGATGGATCCTTTCTCTTTGAGGGTCTCTACTGCAAGGTCAGAGTCTAAGATATTTAGAGGTCTGTGTGAGGTCTCTGAACTTGTTGTCTGACATCTCTGATTCAAACTTTGAATCTGAGATATTTAGATATTTGAGTATCTGTGTTTGGGTTAAGAGTTCACAGAACTCATTAAGAGTGTGTGTCCCAGTATTTGGGTTGTATGCTCAGTTGTGAGGTCTCTGGATTCTTTGAGGGTCCATGTTCTAATATTTGAATATGTAATATTTGGGGATTGGATTTCAGGGTGTGAGGTCTCTGGCTCTTTGGAGGAGTTGTTCCTAGAATTGACTGATATTTGGGTGTCTGTGCTTAGAATGTGAGATCTATGACCTTTTTGCGGGTCTGTGTTCTAAAATATGAGTTTAACATATTTCCAAGTCTGTGGTTAGGGTGTGAGGTCTTAGGACTTTTAGACTGCATGAATTCCAAGTTTGAGTCCAAGGAAGATGTTGCCATGTGCATTGCCATGTGACAGAAATGCCAAGGAACTCCAAAGATTGCTGGCAAGTCAGAAGATCCTGAGCCTGAGAGGAAGCAAGCCTTATAGCCTCTGAACCTATGAGCCAATAAATTCCTGTTGTTAAGCCAATCCATTGTATGGTATTTGTTTTAGCAACCAAATGAATATAGCTTTTGTTACCAGAAAGTAGGAGTGTTGCTATTACAAATACCTAAAAATGTGGCAGTGGTGTTGGAATTGGGTAATGGGTAGAAATTGGAAGAATTGTGAGGGCTCAAAAATGAGTGAAAGCTGTAGAGAAAGGTTGTATCATCTGAGAGAATACATAATTCATCATGAATGGAATGTTGGTTAAACATGGACATTCCTTTAAGGAAATGATGAATATGTCATTGGAAATTTGAACAAAGGTGATCCTTGTTATAAAGTGGCAGAGAACTTGGTGCAATTGACCTTTTTTTTTTTTTTTTCGGAGGTACTGGGGGATGAACTCAGAACCTCGTACATGGGAAGAAGGCACTCAACCACTGAGCTATATCCACTCCCCAATGAGAGTTGGTTTATTTGTTTGTTTGTTTTTAGGAAGTACTGGGGAATGAACCCAGGACCTCATACATGGGAAGCAGGCACTCAACCACTTGAGCTACATCTGCTTCCCAATTGAGTTCTGATGTTGGATGGAAAGCACAGCTTGAAAGCTATGAACTTGGACATTTAGCTGAGGAGATTTCCAAGCTATATGTGGAAGGTGCAGCCTAGTTTCCCCTTGAAGCTTTCTGTAAAATGAGGGAGGAAAGGGATAAGCTGAGAATTAAACTCTTAAGCACAAAGGAACCAGAAATTGATGATTTTGAAAATTCTCAGCCTATTCAGGTAGCATGCTTTGAGACTAGGGCAAGAAGCGACTCTATCAGGGACCTTCCTGAACTTTCATGGAGTGCATCCCCAGAGGGCAGGGCTCCACATGAGGGTTTAACCTGAACATGGATCCAGCCAGCCCATTTTAGAAGTCAGGATTGGAAATGCAGCTATCCATGTAGGATCTGTGGAAAGCTCTATTGTTTGATATTTGAATCTGCTCGAACTGCACTCAAAGCCAGCAAGGTTTGTGCAGAATTTGTATGAGCAGAACCACTGCCAGTCTGGACTGAAAGGGACAGAGAAGGGATGAATTGAAGGAAGAATGATTTCAAGGGCAAAACCAGGGAAGCAAAGATCTAGACTAAAAAGATTTCCTCAGGCTAAAAGAGTGAGCCCACCCACATGTTTGGCAAGGGAAGGTCTGCCCCTGTACTTGGAGGGGACAGGCCTTGTGCCCCCTTGTTCAGGAAGAGTGCCACCACCCCAGTGCTCAAAGAGGGTGGGGCCTGCAACCCAATGTTTGTAGAGAGCGCGGCCACTGTACAAGCACTTGGGAGGGTTGGGACTGCTGCTCTATCAGGCCTGGAAGACAAAGAATGAAGCCACAGACGGCTCTCAGACCTTGAGATCAAATGAAGTTTGCCCTGCTGAGTTTCAGATTTGTTTGGGATCCATGACTCCTGTTTTCCTTCAAACTTCTCCCTCTGGCATGAGAATGTTTATCCTATGCCTGTCCACCAATATATACTAGAAGTAGATAACATGTTTTCTAGGTTTTACAGATCCATCAGAAAGAGGAATTTTGCCCCAGGATGGACCACACCCATAACCGATTCTGATGAGACTTTGTACTTAGTATTGTTCTAAAATGGCTTAAGGCTTTGGGATGTTGCAATGGAATGAATGTATTTTGCATGTGGGCAGAACATGTCTTTTTGGGGTCCAGCCAGTGGGCTGTGGTGGCTTGGAGTTATGTACCCTTTGAAAAACATGTTCTTAATCTTAATTCATTCCTGTGGGTGTGAACCCATTGTAAATAGGAACTTTTGATGAGATTACTTCAGTTAAGCTGTGGCCCAACTGAATAAAGATGGATCTTATTTCTATTATTGGAGGCCTTATAGAGAAAGCCACAGAGAGGGAAGCTATGGGGAGCAGCCAGTAGCTGAAAGTCAACGGAACCCAGAGGAGAAAGGAGAATACACTGCTATGTGCATTGCCATGTGATAAAAAAGCCAAGGAATCCCAAAGATTGCTAGCCAGCCAGAAGATACCAACACTGGGAGGAAGCAAACCTTCTAGTCTCTGTTACTGTAAGCCAATAAATTCCTATTTTTAAGCTAACCCATTGTATAGTATTTGTTATAGCAGCCAAGAAACTAAAACAGACATATTTGGAGTCTGAGTTCAAGGTTTGTGGTTTCTAAATGCTTTGATAATCTTTGTTCCAAGGCTCTTAGGTTCCTAGAGTTCTGTATCCAGAGCATTTGGTGTGTTATTCAGTGTTTTAGTCTGAGGGGTCTGGTGGCTCTGTGACTTGGTTTTGAGGTTTATGAACTCTGATGGTATATGTGATAAAATTTGAGTCTGATGTATTTGGTGATCTGTATTCAGGTTGTGAGGAGTCTGAACTCCTTGAAGGACTGTGTTCCAAGTTTGAAACGTGAAATATTTTGGGGTCTGTGTTCTGCATGTGTGGTCTCCAAAGTTCCTTTTTTGCCTGAGTCCCAAGGTTTCAATGTGAGGTAAACATGAGGTATATGAGATGTTATGGAATCTTTTAATCAAATGTTAAGTCTGAGCTAGTTAGGAATCTGTGAGGTGTCTGAAATTTTTAAGAGTCTGTGTCCCAAAGTTTGAGGGTTAGGTGTTTGGGCTCTATGTTCAGGGTGTGAGGTCCATGATATCTTTAAGAATCTGTTACAAGGTTTTAATCTGATGTTTTGTGCTGGGTTTTCAGTGTGTAAGGCATTTGGACCTTTAAAATGTCCATATACTAAGTTTGGGTCTGAAGTATTTGGTGTCTGAGTTCCTCAATCTTTTTTAAGGCTCTATGTCCCATAGTTTGAGTCTGAGATATGTTTGAGTCTGTCTGTATATTGAGTGAGTTTCTGAACTCTTTGAGGATCTGTCTTAATTGATGTATTTGATATATTTGGGGGTCTGTGATTAGATTGTGAATTACCTAAAATCACTGAGATTCTGTAATACAAATTTTGAATCTGAAATAGTGGTAATCTGTATTCATTGTTGTGAGTATCCTGTTTTGCAACGTCAGAGTGTGAGGTATTTGGGGGTCTGTTTTTAAGGTATGAGGTCTATGATTCTTTAAAGGTCTTTGTATTAATATTGAGTTTGAGGAAGTTGTTTAGCCTGTGAGATCTCAAAAATCTTTGAGGGGCTGTGTTCCATGGTTTGATTCTGAGGTAACAATTTGGGTCTGGGTTCAGGATATGAGCACTCTCAAATCTTTTAGGATCTGTACTTTAATGTTTGAATGTGAAGTATTTGAGTTATCTGTTCAGAATGTGAATTCTCTGATTAATTTTAGTGTCTGTGACCCAAAGTTCAAGTCTGACGTATATGGCTGTCTGTGTTCAGGAGGTGAGGATGTAGAACTCTTTAAGTATGTCCCAAGGTTTGAGACCAAGGGATCTGGTGTTTGTGTTCAAAATGGGAGGTCTTTGAACTCTGAGGCTCTGTGTTCTAAGATTTGAGTCTGTGTTATTTGGGGATTTTGTTTTCAGGGAATGAAATTTCTCAATTCTTTGTTGGTCCCTGTACCAAAATTAGAATCAGAGTTATTTGGGATCTGTGTTCAGGATTTGAGGTATCTGAACATTTGAGGGTGTTTTTTTCTAAGGTGTTCAATTGGTTAGGATCTCGACTTACTGAGAGTTTTTTTTTCAAGGTTTTAAGTCTGAGATGTTTGGGAGTCAGTGTTCATGATGTGAGGTACCTGAACTCTTTGAATGTGTTTTGTTCTAAGTTTTGAATTTGTGGTAATTGAGGGTTTGTATTCAGGGCATGAACTCTCTGAATTCTTTGAGGGTCTGTGTTTCAAAATTTGAGTTGGTGGTATTTGTGTTTGAAGTCTTTGAATGCTTTGCAATCTTGTATTCCAGGTTTGAAACTGTGGTATTTGGGTGTCAGTGTTCAAGCTCAGAGATATCTGAAATTTTGTGAGGTCTGTCTCTGAAAGTGTCTGTCTGAGGTATTTGAGAATCTGTATTTAGCATCTGGGATCTCCAAAATTTTATAGTGTTTATGTCTTAAGATTTGAGTATGAGTTGTTTAGATCTGTGTTCAGAGTTTGAGGTCCCTGAAATCCGTGAGTGTTTATGTTTGAAGATTTAAATATGAATTATATGGGTCCTATATTCAGGATGTGAGGACTTTACACTATATTATAGTCTATTAAGTGTGCAATAGCATTATGTCTAAAAAAGCAATGTGCATACCTTAATTAAAAATACTTTATTGCTAAAAATGCTTTAAAAATTGGTTATGAGGGGCTGCGATGAGGGTAGAGAATGAGATCTTAATGCTTAATTTGCACAGAATTTCTATTTAGGTTGATTGTAAAATTTTGGAAATAGATGGTAGTGATGGTAACACATTATTGTGAGTGTAATTAACACTGAATTATATAGGTGAATATGGTTACAAGAGGATATTTTAGGTTGCATATATGTTTAAAATAAAAATTAAAGGATAAAACACAGGACTGTATTACACAGTGAACCCTATTGTAAACCATGGACTATGTAGTTAATAGTACAAGTATAAAAATGTTCTTTCATGGGGAAGCGGCTGTGGCTCAATCAGTAGGGCTCCCGTTTACCATATGGGAGGCCCCGGGTTTGGTTCCTGGGGCCTCCTGGTGAAGGCAAGCCCGCCCACATGGCGTGGTTGGCTGACCCAGCGAGCACGGGCAGCAAGGGGGGGATAAATGAATAAATAAATAAAATCTTTAAAAAAAAAATGTTCTTTCATGAATTATAACAAATGTGCCACAATAATGCAAAGTATTAATGATAGGGTGGTATATGGGGAAAATATACCTAATGTGAACTATGGACTATAGTTAATAATACAATTTTAATATTCTTTCATCAATTGTAACAAAGGTACCACTCTAATGCTAAGTGTCAACAATAGGGGGTATATGGGAATGCTATAATTTTTACATGAATTTTTCTGTAAACTTACAACTTCTCTAATTTAAAAAATGAAAGTAAAAAATCCCATTTGATTATGGTTTATAATTCTTGTAATTTACTGTTGGATTCTATTTGGTAGTATTTTGTTGAGGATTTTGGCATCTCTGTTCCTTAGGAATATTGGTCTGTAATTTTCCTTTCTTGTAGTATCTTTATCTAGCTTTGATATTATAATGATTTGGTCTAATAGAATGAGTTAGGGAGAGTTCACTCCTCTTCAATTTCTTGGAAGAGTTTGAGCAGGATTGCTGTTAATTCTTCTTGGAATGTTTGATAAAATTCACCAGTGAGCCACCTGGTCCTGGGCTTTTCTTTGTTGGGAGATTTTTGTTTACTGATTTAATCTTTTACTTGTTATTGGTCTATTGAGATTGTCTCTTACTTGATTTTTGTACTTTAAATATATCATCCCACTGCCTTCCTGCCTCCATGTTTTCTGGTGAGAAATCAGCCCTTAATCTTATTGGAGCTAACTTGTACACAACCATTGCTTTTCTCTTGCAGCTTTCAAAACTCTTTCTTTGTCCTTGGCATTCAGCAGTTTGACTACTATGTGTCTGAGTATAGTTCTCTTTTAGTGTATCCTGTTAGGGTTTCATTGGGGTTCTTGAATGTGAATATTCATATCTTTCATTAAATTCAAAATGTTTTCTGCCATTATTTCTTTAAATGAATGAAGAAGTCTCTTTCTTCTCCTCTGGGACTCTTATAATGCAAATATTGGTATGCTTGATGGTGCCCACAGGTCTCTTAGTCTCTGTTTGCTTTTTTTTTAAAGATTTTATTTATTTATTCATTTATCCCCCCCTTGCTGCTTGTGCTTGCTGGGTCAGCTAACCACGCCATGCGGGCAGGCTTGCCTTCACCAGGAGGCCCCGGGAACCGAACCCGGGGCCTCCCATATGGTAAACGGGAGCCCTACTGATTGAGCCACAGCCACTTCCTTCTGTTTGCTTTTTATAATTCTTTTTTCTTTCTGCGCCTCAGCCTGAATTATTTCAACTGTCTTGTCTTCAAGATCCTTGATTCTTTCTTCTGTCAGCTTCAATCTGCTGTTGAAACCCTCTAGGGAATTTTTCATTTTAGTTATTGTGGTCTTCAACTCCAGTATTTCTATATGGTTCCTGTTAAAAATTTCTATCTCCTTTTTGATTCTCATATTTTTTGTTCAATATTTTCCTTATACCCTTTAGTTTTCTCTTTATTTTTCTTTATCTCCTTGAGCATGTTGAGGATCTTTTTCTTTAAGTTTTTGTCCAGTATAGCCAATGTCTTGTCTTTTTAGCTGATAGTTTTTGGATTTTTATCTTGTTCCTCTGGATGGGCCATCATTTTCTGTTTCTTTGTCTTATAATCTTTTGTTGTACACTGTACATATTAAAATTTTAAAGTATTAACTCTGGGATTTAGTTCCTTAGGTGTCTGTTCCTTACATCTGTTTCCAGCTAGTGATATGACAGAGATTTCCTTGAGTGCCAGGAGCTAACAAAAGCAAACCAACTAACACAAAGAATACCTTTCACAATCTTTGAAAATTGGCTCTGCTTTGATAAGTGCTCACCTTCAGAGTTTAGCTTTCCTATCAAGAAGATCAACCCAAGTTGAATGTGAACTGCAGGGTCCTCTCCACCTTCTCTGAGCCTGTACCTTGACCTGGGCTTGTGCTTGCTCATGACCTTAGGAATTCTCCCTTTACAGAAATTCAAATGCCCCTTCTACTCTCAGTGAAATGGATTTTCTCCTCTTCCCTGGTGCTCTATTGTTTGACTTAAAGCAGGTAATTCTTTACCCCAGACCATTTAGACTTAATTGTTTCTTATACTGCTTCAGCTATCCACAAGCTGTTTTGGGCCTGTAGGGAAGGTTCTGGAATGTAAAGCCTGGGTTTCCTGGCTCAATCTTTCAAGCTGCCCCCTGATAGATTGGCAATGACAAACAGGAACCCCAGTCTGGCTCCACACTGTGCTGGGGAGGAGGTGGATGAAGGCCGATCAAGGGCACCAGGAGCCCTCCTACTGTTTTTAAAGATGTGTTTCTTGACTTGATCCTTGCCCAGTGACTGCAATCCTTTAACTCTTTTCTGGAGTTGTGAGAAAGATGGCTCTGCCAGTTTTTGCTAGTTGTTCAAAGATTCTGTGGGGGAATAGCACCCTGAAGCATCTTATGCCACCATCTTGGTCAACTGGAATTTCTCAGATAGGTGTCTGAACTGATTGAAAGACTATTTTTCAATAATTTATTCTGAGTTGTTGGGGGTCAGTGTTCAATATATGAGGTCTCTGAATTATTTGAGGTTCTGTGCCCTATGTTTGTGTTTGAGGTACTTCATATCTAAGTTCATGATAGGAGTCCCTTAATCTTTTAGAGGTTCTGTGTTCCAAGGTTTGATGGCTTGAGGTATTTTGGGTTCTGTGTTTAGAGTGAGAGGTCTCTGAAATTTTATGGTGTTTGTGGCCAAAAATTTGAGTGTGAGGTATTTGAAGTTCTGTGTTTAGGGTGTAAGGCCTCTGTAATCATTGAGGGTCTGTGTTTCAAGGTTTGAGTCTGAGGTTCTATGGGTTCTCAGGGTTGAGCACTCCCAAGTATTTTAGAATCTGTGTTTTAATGTTTGAATGTGAGATGTATGGATGATGTGATCAGGGTGTGAGGTCTTTGAACTGATTGTGGTTCTGTGACCCAAAGTTTGAGTCTGAGGTATAGACTGTGAAATTTCTGTATTCATTCAGGGTATGTGCCACAAGAGTTGATTCAATTCTGAAGTATTCAAGGTGTGAGATTCTGGGTTCCAAATATCGAGTCTGAGTATTTGGGGTTATGAGTTCAGGGAACTTTTTTAGGGTCTGTGTTCCAGGTTGGAGTCTTCAGTATTTAGGAGTGAGTCTTTGTTTAGATGCTGAGGTCCCCGAAATCCATGACTTTCACTGTCCCAAGTACTGAGTCTGCAATATTTGGAAATCCTTGTTCTGAGTGTGAAGTCTAAGAGTTATTTGAGAGTCTGTGTGGCTGCATTGAGTTGAAGATATTTGTGTGTCAGTGTCAAGCTGTGCAGTATTGGAAATTTTATGGTGTCTGTTTCCCAAGGTTTAAGTATAAGATATTTGGAAGTCTATGTTCAGCATGTGAGTGTGACATATTAAGAGTCTGTGTTCAGACTGTGAGCTCTCTGAAATCTTTGAGTATCCGTGTTTCAAGTTTGAATCTGAGATATCTAGGATTCTGATTTCAGGGTGTAAAGTCTCTGATCTCATTAAGAATATGTCCTCAAATGTTTGAGTCTGAAGTAGTTCAGGGCCTGTGTTCAGGGTGTAAGGTCTCTATACTGGTTGAGGTTGATTGATGCAAAATTTGAATCTGAGGTATTGATTCTATGTTCATGGGGCAAAGTCTCTGATTTCTTTGTGGATTTGTGTCACAAGATTTGAATCTGAGGTGTTTGGAAGTTAGTTTTGGGGGTGTGAGCTCTGTGAACCCTTTGAGGGTCTGAGTTCCAAATATTGCATTCCAAATATTGAATCTCAGGTATTTGGAGGTTTGTGTTCAGGTGTTAGTGTCTGGAACTCTTTGAGGGTCTGAGTTCCAAGGTTGTGGAGATGTTGGTATCTATGTTGAGGGAGTGAGGTCATTGAACTCTTTGATTGTCTTTGTCTCTTTCAGTCTGATGTATTGGAGTGTTTATTCAGGGTATAATGGTTCTAAATACATTGATGATCTATGTTCCAAGATTTAAGCTTGTGGTAAAAAGGGTTTATGTTATGTGCATTAGGTCTCTAAACTCATTAAGGGTCTACTTTTCAAGGTTTTCATCTGATGTATTTTTGGTAAGTGTTCAAAGTTTGGGTCTCTAAACCATTTGAAGACTTGTTTCCTAAGCTAGGTGTACAGTATTTGGTATCAGAGGTAGGAGGTGAAACCCTAGAACTTTTTGTGTCTTTGAGTCCCCAGATTTGAGTTTGAGGTATTTAGGAGTCTGGATTTAGAGTGCAAGGCCTCTGAATTCTTTAATGTTCTGTGTTCAAAGGATTGAGTTTGTGGGAATGTGTGTACATGGTGTGATGTCTCTGAATTTTTGTAGGATATTTGTTCCCAAGTATGATTTAGAGGCATTTGGTGTCTCTAATCAGGATGTGATTGATTCATCTGATCTTTTTGAGAGTGTTCATCCCAAAGTTTGTATCTGATGTATTAGGGTTTTGATCAGGGTTTGAGGTTTCTAATCACTTTTATAATCTGTGTTTCAATGTTTGAATCTCAATGTTTGGGAGAGTGGGGCAGGTCTGTGTTCAGTAAGCTAGGTGTCTAAACTAATTGTGAGTCTATTTTCCACAGTTTGAGTCTGAGGTCTTTTGGGTCTGTGTTCAGGGTATAAACACTCTCACATCTTTTAGGGTCTGTGTTTTAATGTTTGAGTATGAAGTATATAGGTTCTGTGTTCAGAGTGAGGTCTCTGTACTCATTGATCCTGTGGCCCATAGTTTTGAGTCTGAGAAATTGGCAATCTGTGTAAAGATTGTGAAGTCTCTGGAATATTTCAGGGTATATAACAAGGTTTGAGTCTGAGGTGTTTGGAAGTTCGTGTTCTCAGTGTGAGCTCTGTGAGCTCTGTGAGGGTCTGAGTTTCAAATACTGAGTTTGAGTATTTAAGGTCTGTGTGCAGGTTGTGAGGTTATGGAATTTTTTTTAGTATCTGTGTTCCAAAATTAGAGACTGAGGTGTTTTGTCGGTGTTCAAAATGTGAAGCCTCTGAACTCTTTGAAGGTGTGTATGCGAAGATTTGAGTCTGTAGCATATAGGGATCTGTGTTCAAAATGTGAAGTCTCTGAATGCTTTGAGAATCTGTGTTCCAAGGTTTGAAGCCGAAGCATTTGGGTTCTCTGGTCAGGGTGAGAGGTCTCTAATCTCTTTAAGTGTGTTTGCCCCAAGAGTAGAGTCTTAGGTAATCAGGTTGAATTCAGGGTTTGAGGTTTATAAGCACTTGAGGATCTGTGTTCCACTGTTTGGTCTGAGATAACAAGGTTTGTCTGTGTTCTGTGTGTTTGGTGTCTGAAATAATTGAGGGTCTAGTTTTTAGAGAACATTTTAGTCTGAGGTTTTGGGGGCAGTGTTCAAGTTGTAAAGTCTCTGCACTCTTTGAGGGTTTGTGACCTACATTTGAGTTGGGGTCTGAGTTCATTATATGCCCTTGATCCTGTTGAATTTCTGTCTTCCAGGGTTTGAAACTGATGTATGTGAGAGTAAGTCTGTGTTTAGAGTGTGAAGTCTCTGGAATGTTTGAGGGTCTGTGTTGCAAGTTTTGAGCTGTGTAATTTGGGGATTTGTGTTCTGAGAGTGAAATCTGAATTCTTTGTGCATTTGTGTTGCAGGGTTGAGTCAGAGTTGTTATGTGTCAGTGTTCTACCTGTGAGGTATCTGAAATATTAGGGGGATCCATTTCTTAAGGTTTAAGCCTTAGTAAGTTGGTATGTATTATCTGGGAGTCGGTGTTCAGCATGTGAGATATCTGAGTTCAAATATTTGAATATGATTTATTAATGATTTGTGTTCAGGGTGTAAGGTCTCTGAACCCCTTTGGGTATTTTCCCAACATTAGAGTCTGATATTTTAGAGTTGAGTTCAGGGTTTGAGGTTTCTTACACATTGAAGATCTATGTTTCAAGGTTTATGCTGAGGTATTTCAGGGCCTGTATTCAAAGAGTCAGGTCTCTGAACTCTTTGAGGGACCGTGTTCCAAATTTTGAGTCTGTAGTATTTGGATATATGTGTTCTGGGTGTGAAGTCTGAGTTGAGAGAGGGCCTGTGTTCAAAGAGGTGAATTATTGGCATATATGATCATCTATGGTGAGGAAGTAAGAGGTGGCTGAACATCTTAAATGTCATTGCTCCAAGATTTAAATCTTAAATATTTTAGAGTCTGTGTTCCAGGGTTGTTTTAGTTTCCTTGACTGCCTAAGCAAATACCATGAAATGGGTCAGGTTAAACGATGGGAATTTATTTGCTTATGGTTTTGAGGTTAGGAAAAAGTCCAAATCAAGACATCATCAAGGCGATGCTTTCTCCTTGAAGACTGGCATTCTGGGGCTGGCTACTGGCAATCCTTGGTCCTTAGCTTGTCACATGGCAAGCTACATGGCAGCATCTCCTGGTCTCTCCCTTCTCTTCCAGGTTCCATTGATGTTCAGCTTCTGGTTCCTCCCTCTATGACTTTCTCTCTGTGTCTGAATTTCATTCTGCTTATAAAGGACTCCAGTAATAGGGTTAAGACCCATCCTGATTGGTCTGGGCCATACCTTAACTGAAGTAACCTCATCAGAAGGTCTTACTTACAATGGGTTCATACCCACAGGAATGGATTAGATTTAAGAATATGCTTTTCTGGAGTATGTACAGCTTCATACCACCACAGGATGTGAGGTATCTGAATGTATTAAAGGTCTACATCCCAATATTTGACTTTAAAATAATTAAGTGTCTGTGTTCACGGTGTAAAATCTCCAGACACTTTGAAGATATTTGTTCCAAAGTTTGAGCCTGATGTATTTGGAGTCTCATTTCATGGTCTGAGTTTGTTAAACTCATGGATGATTCTGTGATCAATGATTTGAATGTGAGTAACAAGAAATCTGTGTTTATTGCATTAGGTGTCTGAACTTATTGAGGGTCTTTTCAAGGTTTCATTCTGAGATGTTTGTATTAGTGTTCAATGTCTGACTTCTCTGAATGCTTTTAGGGTTTGTGTCCCAGGTTAGAGTCTGAAATACTGGATGTCTGAGTTCAGCGTTGGAGATCCTTGATCTTTTTGAGACTGTGTATTTGAGCCTAGGTATTTGGGAGTTTATGTTAGAGCATGGCGTCTCTGGACCCTTTGACGTTCTTTCTTCCAAAATTGGAGTCTAAGGTATTTGAAGATTGTGTTCAAGGTGTTAGCTCTTTGCAATCTCTGAGGGTCTGTATCCCAAATATTAAATCCAAGGTGTTTGGAAATCTGTGATCGGCTGTGAGTTCTAAGAATTTTTTGAGGGTCTTTGTTCCAAATTTTGAGTCTGAGGTATTTAGGTGACTGTTTTCAGCATGTAAGGTCTCTCAGTTCTTTTAAATTGTCCATCCCAAAGCTTGAGTCTTATGTAATTGAGATCTGAGTTCGTGTTTGTAGATTCTACAACATTGGTGATCTTTTTTCCAGGTTAGACTCTAAGGTCCCTGTAAGTCTGTGTTCAGTATGTTAGGTCTCTGAACTCAGAGAATCTGTTTTTCAATAATTTTTTACCTAAGGTATCTGGAGATATATGTTCTGGGTAAGAAGTACAGAACTCTTTGAGGATATATGTAACATATTTTGAATATAATATATTTTATCTGTGCTTAGGGTGTGAATTCTCTGAATTCTTACAGAGTATGTGTTCAAAGTTTGACGTCTAAAGTATTATGGTCTGTGTTCAGGGTCTGAGGTCTCTAAATGCTTTGAGAGTTTGTTTTCTAAGAATTTAGACTGAGGTATTTGTGGTCTGTGTTCATGGTGTGAGGTCTCAAACCTTTATAGAGTCCCTGTTCCAAGTATTGGGAGTGAGGTATTTGTGGTCTGTGTTACACGGTCAGAGTCTGTGTTATTTGGGTGTCTGTGTTCAGGTTGTGAGGTCCCTTTGGTCATGGTGTGAGAGTGAGAACCATTATGGGGACTGTGGGGGAGGTATACACCAGAGCTGGAGAGTGGGTGGCAGCCTGGAGCCCAGATGGAAGGCAGCTTAAGGGGTTGTCATATTCCTACCTCTGCCAGGAATGCTATTGATCCCCTGCTCCCCAAGCTACAGTTTACCAATCCAACACAGTAGCCCTCCCCTGGAGTGGAGTGTTCCATCCTTGTGTCCCTCCAAAACTTCACCAATGGAACATTCCATCCCAGTTCCCTGCCCATTCACTAGATGGATTCTTCCATCCACAAATCATGCTCCCTAGACCATCTTTCTCTGTTTCCCCACTCTAAGATCTAGAAACGAACTGTCCCAAACCCTGAATGTCTTCTTGAAAAAAAAAAGTCACGGTTCCAATCCCTTGTCTCAGAACTTTATCCTGACATGGGGTCCATAGCCCTCCCACTGGATTAAAGCCCCGACCCCAATAGAGGAGTCTAGAGTTCCTGCCCCCAGGCAGTCAAGCTTGAGGGCCTTTGCATCATCTAACCTTTTTGTCTAGAACACCCTTCACACAGACCTGAACTTGACCTTTTCAAGGCTTTGTTAAAATATCACCTCATCTGACATCCCTCTCTGACCTCCCCAAATAAAATATATATTACCCCACATCATCCCTTGCCATCCCCTTAAGCATGTATTATTTCCCCCTCTCCCTTTTTCTACCCTCAGTTCTGGCATAAGGACCAAGTGCTTTGGGGCCAGTTGAAAAAGGTAGAATTCCTGCAGGACAGCCAAGTAGAGGGGGACTTGCCTGACTCTTTCATCAAAAATAACATGAACTGTGACTGGACATCACTTGGGGTTGAGACTTATCTCAGGAGTCCAGGGCCCTAGACCTGAGTGAGTGTTGACATGTGTCAGACACAATAGTGGTTTATGCCATTGTAGAGATGGGAATAATGAGGCCCAGAGGCCAAGGGCCCCAAGATCTAGGGAGGTAGTGGGTGGGGAATGGGACCATACCCTGCCCTCCCCCACCTTTGGGATTCTGCATAACAGGAGGTGCTAAAGGACTGAAAAAGGCCCATCACGCAACTATGGAAGACAAGTCAGGCCCAGACGGAGCAGCCCCTCCAGAGGAGCAGATATCAGGGTAGCCCGCTGTGATGGTTAGGCTAATGTGTCAACTCGGCCAGGTAATTGTGTCCAGGTGTTTGTTCCAGCAAGTACTGGACTAATTGTAATACAAGAACATTTATGGACTTCGATCATCAGTGAGTTTACTGTGTGGATGGCTGATTACATCTGCATAAATCAGGGAGATTACATCATCAATGGGTGACGCTTTTATCCAATCAGTTGAATGCCTTAAAAGGGGAAGTGATTTCAACATTCAGAATTTCCCAGCTAATCGTGGGACAGCCATCTTCTCCCAGAAACTCATCAAGGACCTTTCATCAGACTTTCATCGGAGCCCCTGGTTTGCAGCCTGCCTGCGGACCTGGACTTGTGCATCCCCACAGTCGCGTGAGAGACTCTTTTAAAATCTCATATTATTGACAGATATCTCCTGTTGATTCTGTTTCTCGAGAGAACCCTGACTAATACACCCACCCACACCCCCCTCCCTAGGTTCCGCCGGGCTTTGTCATCAGCATTAGGAGCTTGCCTTTCCCCATGCGCACAGAGTCTAGCAGTCCTGGGGATTGGTCTGGATCTCCTAAATCCCTCCGGGATGGAGGATCTTGCCCTGAAAGACCTTGCCCTGGAAGACTGTGAGAAAAGTCTCAGACAATAATCACTCTGTGAAGCTCCAGATCTGGGACCATGGCAGACAGGTAAGGAAGGCCCGGAGTGTGGACAGATGTGGACACTCACATGATCCACTCTGACCAGCATGTTCCTGCAGTCCAGCCTTCCTCCCAGGGGTCACCCCTCCCCACAGAACTGGCTCCCCAGGGAACCTCACTTTATCTGAGTCCCTACCAGCTCCTCTGAAAATAATCATGTCTTCCCACTCATGATCACACCTCTGTGTGGGACAGGTCCAGACCCAGGAGTCTGTACTTCCACAGGCCAGGGACACTGTTCATTGGAATGGGGTTAGCGTCTGCTTCACTGGGATATCCCTGCTCACCCCATCTCCTGAGGGACCCCACATGAGTCCCTCCTCCCTCTGAACCCCCAGAAGACTTTCTCTCTGACCTTGACCAGTCTGGCATTTAGCCAAGTGCAAAGAGCCCCACTCAGTTTTCTGGCATGCTGCCACCAATTTTGAGGTCCTCCAGACCTCAGGGTGGTAACTTCCATTTCCACCTTGCATGGCTCCTTTTCCACACAAGTGCCCTGGGCTCAGGGATCCCCTACCAGACAAGAATTCAATGGTAATAATTGTCCAATAGTTCTGCTTCTCACAGCAGAAGACAGGAGACAATCTGCTTGTTCATCCATGGGGAATGGAGAGCAAATTATTGATACTCATCCTCACCTCATGGAGGGTAGGGGGCAGAAGTTACTAATGTGGATTGTTGGGCACATTGTCTCCAAGGCACATTGTTCAGTGAAAGCAGAAAAGGACAGACAGTGTGTGTGTCAACTTGCTTTCAAAGCTGGGATGAGAGTAGAGGGTAGGAAGTGTATTTCCACTATACCCTCTGTGGTGCATTGGTGTTTTGTACAGTATGTGCATGTGTATGTTTATTACCTATTAAAATTATTTTCTAAAATTCTAATGATGGTAGTTGAGGCTTAAACATCAACCTGATGAAACAAAAGAACCCCCAGGTCATGCTCCCCAAATATTTTTTTTTTTTTTTTTTTTTATTATGGGTAAAAATCAAAATTCTCACAATACATACAAACATTTGTAAAATGATATATAAATATATATGCATATATGTGTATTTGCTTACAAAAATGTTATTTTTTATATATATATATACATATATTTTAAGAGGTGCTTAGATTACCTAAAATATTATACGGAACCCACTCGGATTCCCATGTTGCCCACCTCCCACACCTCCCACCACATCCAACACAAACATCTCCCATAGTGTGGCCCACCAACCTCAATGAACTTACACCTCCTGGAGCCTTGCCACCAACCATAGACCACAGTTCACACTGTAGACCACACTCTCTCCCACTCAGTTCTGAGTGGTGTGTGCTGATTTAAAATGGCCTACATCCATTGCCACAACAGTACTCAGGACAACCTCCAACTCCCAAAGAAGCCCCTGTATTTCAACTGCTCATCCCCTCCCTACCCAAAAACTGTCAAGTGGCCACTGGCTCCACCTCATTGTTATAATTTCTTGCATTGCAAGAATCACCATATGTGAGCAAGAGAATACCATCAAGTCCACTCTAGTCCATAGTTCTTCCCCCAATCCAGAGGCGACTGGGATGGTGATGTCCACTCCAACTCCAAGTGAGAGAGGGCTTATATCCCATGGATATGGTGGGTGGGATGATC
>JAKSZT010054419.1:9224559-9260092 GCA_026826555.1 Tolypeutes matacus | reverse complement strand
TCCTCTGGCCCCTACACATTGGTGCCCTGGGATGATGAGGTGGTGGCCCTGTCCCCTCTGTCAGCCTCAGAGACAGGGAGAGACTGAGGAGGGTGCAGGTCCCCTGGGGAAGGTGTGTGGGGACCCAGAGCCTCTCAGGGGGCAGGCCAGGAAGGGTCCTGGAGAGAGATCACCTGCACATTGTACACTGTTGAAACAGTACACACGTGAAGGAGGCCATCATGGAGTTGTTAATGATGGTGATCACTAACATCAGATAATGTGTATTGAGAGTTTACTAAGTGCCAGGCATGGATCCAAACACTTTTACATTAACCATCTCCTTAAATCCACAAACAGCTCTGAGGGTGGGTCTATTAATACCCCCATTTTGACAATGAGGATACTGAGGTATAGAGAGTTTTGTTTATTCTTCCAGTCCCTGCAGCTACTCTGTGGGAGAAGCAGGATTCGCACACTGTGCTTTCTGGCCCTAGGTGGCCTGCCTTTAAACGACCCCTATTCTGCCTTTGGGACTAGTACAAGATATCCCATAAATGGTGCACATGTGCCCATACTTTACAGATATCCTCATGAAATTTGTAATCTCATGGTAGAAACAGCTGTTTAACCTCTTGATTGATGGAACTCAGAGAGATTTCCTCAACCTCCTCCTCACAGGACACCCCCACCACCATCTGAGAACATCCAAACCCTTCAGCATGGAATTCAAGAACTGACTCAAGACTGGCCTACTTGTCTGGTTAATCTAGTCACTCTTCTACATTCACTCGCTATCTTAGTTTGCTAGGGCTGCTGTAACAAAATACTAGGAACCAGATGGCTTAAAATGACAGAAATTTATTGTCTCATAGTTCTGGAGGCTGAATTCCAAAATCAAGGTGTTGACAGAGCCATGCTGTCTTTGAAGTCTCTAGGGAGGAATCTGTTCCAGGAATGTCTCCTGGCTTCTTGTGATCCCAGGCATTCCTTGGCTTGTAGATGCATTTACCTACATCCTCATATGGCTGTCTTCTCTTTTCGTCTGTGTCCAATTCTCCCCTTCTTTTAAGGACACCAGTCATATTGGAGTAGGACCCATCTAATCCAGTTTGTCTTCATCTTAACTAATAACATCTTCAAAGACCCTGTTTCCAAACAAGGTCACATTCACAGGCCCTGTAGTTCAAACATGTCTTTTACAGGGCATAATTCAACCTATAGCACCCAACTTATTCATTAAACTAGTATTTGTTTAGGGCAACTGTACACCAAGAACTGTGCTAGGACCTAGGGAATCCAGCAAAAACAAAACAAAGCTCCTGCTTCCATGGAACTTATATTCTAGAATGAAGTCAGCAAACTTTTGCTGTAAAAGGTCAGATAGTGCATAGTTTAAACTTTGTAGGCTATCTGTTCTCTTTCGCAACTACTCCACACTGCTGTTGCATGTAGCACAAAAGCAGCCATAGATACTATGTAAAGAGATGAACATGGATGTGTTCCAATAAGACTTTATTTACAAAAATAGGTGGCAGGTCAGTTTTGGCCCATGGACCATAGTTTTCCAAGCTCTGTTCTACAAACAGGCATTAAACCAATACATAACAAATATGTGCCAGGTGGTGATAAGTGCTATGGAAAGAAATTAAACAGCATAAGAGAATGAATAATGACTGCTGCTAATGGCTATTTTCCAAGGAGATCAGAGAAGGCCTCACCATAAAGGAGATGTGAAGCATAGACTTGAAGGAAGTGAGGGAGTAAGCCAAGAGGATACCTGGGGGAAGAGTGTCCTAACCAGGGGAAGCATTTAGGATAAAAACACTAACTGAGGTCAGAGTATGATTCCCTCTATCATCACTTCTCTCTGGTCTTTGCCTAAATGGCCCCTATTTGTGAGGCCTTCCCTGCCCACCCTAAGTATAATTCCTCCACCCCCAATATAACCTTTTCTCTGATCCTGCCTTATCTTTCTACATAGCACTTGCCATCCTCTGACGGAGGATCAGAGGATATATTTACTGATCAACTCTATAAGATCAGGAACTTTGTTGGTTTTGTTCTCTGTTGTATTCACAGGATCTAGAAGAATAATCAGACATATAACAGGAGCTCAGAAAATTCTGGTTAAGCCATGTACTTTATATACATCATTAAGACACACAGATATCCTCCAAGGTGGGCATTAGCCCCATTTTATTGATTATGAGTCATAGTGAGGCCCAAGGAGACAAATGACTTGCCCAGCATCACATGACCTGGACTTGGGGGCTCCAAGCATTGAAACCATGTCTGTCAGGCCCCAGAGCCCACAGTTCCTTGATTGTTATGGGTGTCAGTGAGGCTTGAGGGGAGATGGACTGCAACAGATAAGGACAAGATAAACAGGTGTCCATCCCCTGAAAGATGATTCCATTGCTAATGTCAGGAGAAACAGAAGAAATTTCCTGCAATGAGATCGCCGCAAAGTAGTCCAAGTGTGGGTGTAACCCAAAACTCCAGGGGAGCAACTAAAGCAGGGGTTCTTAACAAGGGGTCTGTGAGCTTGAATTGAAATTCAAAAAAACATTATTCTTGTGGGAACATATTGGTGCAGCTGTAATATATTTATTAAATAATACACAGTATAGTGTGGACTTAGTAAGGGATCTGAGGTTTTCACCTGACTGGCAAAGGAGTCCGTGGAACAAAAAAGGTTAATAACCCCTGGTCTAAAGGAAATAGTCACCTAAACACCATGGTCTAGGCAAGACGTGGATGAGTTCACAAAATATTACATTGAACCCATCTTTCACCCACCTTTTTGGACAGTGGCCAGACTGACACGCCAGGGGCAAGCACTCATAACTGGATTTTTTTTTTTTTTGAATAAGAACATCTTCCATTTATTGATTGTCTCCTATTCCCAACACCAGGATATGCTCTCACATATAATGTCTTCTCTCTTAGAAGTGATGCAAATCTATATTCTAGCATTCCCATTTCATAGCATAATAGAATAAAATCTGAGCATGATTACAGAACTTACCCAAGGCTAATTCTCTAGAAAGCAGTGGAGTCAATATTCTAATCACAGTCTATTTGGCTCTAAAGTTCACAGGTTTTTTTATTCAACTTCCTTCTGATATTAATGGCTTCTCTGATAGTATTCTTTTTTTTTTTTTACTTTTTTTAAAAATTTATTTTTTTATTTATTTTTAATAAATCAATCAGTAAAATATAGATATATTAACATTTATGGCCAAATCACAAACTTTTTTCACAATAAAATGTTTGGTCTTTGATGAAGTCTCTCAGAATGACCTAATGGAGAAATAGATGAGCTCTGGATGAGGTAAGGTGGGTTTATACCCAGAGGCCCCCACTATATGCATTATAAACTGTTATAACACACATATGCATATACATACACATGCATGTACATGCATATACATACACACACATATACACACACATCTGTGAGGGTACTGGTAATAATAATAGTACTAGCTGTTGTAGAGACATATTACAATACTGACATCTACTGAGCATTTCCTCTATGCCAGGTCTGGTTTAACAACTTTATACTTTCCATGTAGTATCTCATTCAATCCCTTCCCACCAGGTCCCTTACATCTTTAAACGCCACATTTAAAAGGCGACTTCTTCATGAAATCTGCCATGATCATTGAACTTGAAAGTGATCTCTTCTTCCTCTGAATATTTATGACATTCTCTGTGTACCTCTTAGTACTTCTAGATACTTCTTCATCTTAGTTGTTTGTGTGCCTCTTGCCTCCAAGATTCTAAGAAGTTTTATTCCAAGAGCTTTTCTCATATATCACTTTAGTCTTTGCCAACCTCACATGGTGCATGAAATATTTGAGAAGATCTAGGCTTAGCAACCTTCTAAATGTTATGTCACCTCCCCATGTCTTCATTGCCTTTATCTGTAAAATGAAGAGAATAATAGTATCACCCTGGTAGGTTTGTTGTGAAGAGTAAAATGAGATAATGTTAATGTCCATAAAATGCTTTACATTATGTCTGGTATATAATTACATAACTAATATTAGCTATTATTTATTTTATTTTTGTTATTGATCATATATTCAGAGTGATGAATAAATGGAGATAGTAATACATATCAATAGGTACAAAAGCTTGAGTGCCTACTATTCACCAGAAGCTTTAAATGCAGTATTTTGTAGACTCCTCCCCATAATCTTTCAGGGAAGGTACAATTATAATCAATTTATAGTTATGATTCAACAAGTTATGTTCATCTGGTAAATGGTATCTGGCTCATAATTTATTCTTTGACCTGTCCTCAAAGACAAGGGAATCACTTAGGGAGCTCCAGGGATACTCCACTCCCACCCCAACTGTCCTTCACTTGTGTTAGAATGAGTGGACTGCACTCCAGAGGACTGGCCATGTTTAATTTGAACCCCACAATCTGGTCTGCATTTAAGAGTACCCCAGGTCCTTTGTTAAAAATTTAGATTCCTGGCTTCATCCCAGGTTCTTGGGAGGAATGTAGGAATCAGCTTTTGTAACAAACATACATGCAGTTTTATGCAAACTACCACAAACCATGCTTAGCAAAACAATGAAATGGGTGATTGGGTTATATTTGGGCAATTCTCTGCCACAACTGTATATTCACTGCAAGAATGCTTGAAAATAACTCCCAGATTCTGATTGGAGTGGGGTCTTAGAATTTGCATTTCTAATAAGCTTCCAGGTGATGCCGATGCTCCTGATCCTAAGACAACACTTTGAGATATGTGCTCAGGACTTATGACATCTCAGGATGTCGAGACTGTACTATGGCTCAGCTGGAAAGAATGCCATAATAGACTTGTCATGTCCTCCAAAGGAACAGTCGTGGAGGCTGCTGGCAGGAATGCCAGGTATTTCTCATTCTGAATCCCTCTGGAAGGGTGGCCTTTTTCTTAGGATATGTGAATCACTTCATCATAATGTAGTGTCCACTTTCCCATGCAAAGGTAAAACAACTGACCCCCTTTCCCTCATCAGCAGATATTATATTCTAACTTAGTTATAGAATAATGGAGGTTGCCCTGTATGGCTACATCCACTCCTTCTAACAAATAGTAACAAGCAGTAGGAGTGGTTGGTAAAGTTTAGAAGTTACCTAATGGCTATTGGATGGTGAAATAGTGTGTAACATGGATTAGGTACCAGTGTGCACCTAGGGTTAGGACTGAATCTTTGAATCCCTGTGGGAATTAAACCGGAAAGAGTGGTGTGGAAAAGAAATTAGATTTCACAAAGTGAAGCAGAACTTTACTTTCACCATTTTGTCAGGACTACTTTTCTTTAAAAAAAAAAAAAAACTATTATATAAATAACACGTTTATTGTAAGAAAGAAAGAAAAAAGAACGAAAGAAAGAAAAGGAAATGAAGCTCAATAAAACATTCATCCATAATTCCACATGTAACACTCTTAATATTTTAGAATGAAATCCTTATGAGTACAAACTTGTGTATCTTCATTACCTTAGAATAAATTCCTATCAATAGAACTTCTATGATTTTTAAATTTATTGTGATAGTATAATATAATATAAAATTTCCAATTTTAACCATTTTTAGGTTAAATAATTCAATGATATTATAAACATATACAATGTTGTGCTAAGTCACCACCATCCATTAAGAAAAACTTTTCCATCACCTCAAACAGAAATTCTTTACCCATTAAGCAATAATTCCTCACTCCCTCTCCTCTCAGCACCTATAAACTCTAATCCAGGGTTTCTTAACCTTTTTTGTTCCATGGACACCTTTGCCAGTCAGGTGAAAGCCACGGACCCCTTACCAAGTCCACACTATGCTGTGTATTATTTAATAGATATATCACACCTGTACCAACACATCCCCACAAGAATAATGTTTTTTGAATTTCAATTCAAGTTCATGGACCCCTCGTTGAGAATCCTGCTCTAATCTATCTTCTGTCTCTATATATTTGCTTATTCTAGATATTTCATATAAGTGAAGTCATATAATATTTGTCCTTTTGTGTCTGTCAACATGTTGTCTCAAGGTTTATCCATCTTGTAGCATGTATCAGAATCACACTACTTTATATGGCTGAATAATACACCATTTTATTACCATGTTATTTTTTATCCATTCATCTGTTGATGGAAACCTGGGTTGTTTCCACATTTTGGCTATTGTGAAGAATGCTGCTATGAACATTGGTGTACAAATATCTGTTCAAGTCCCTGTTTTCAGTTCTTTGGAGCATATACCTAGAGGTGGGATGGCAGGGTCATATGGTAATTCTATGTTTAAATTTCTGAGAAACCGCCAAACTGTTTTCCATAATGGCTGCACCATTTTGCATTAACACCAGCAATGTACAAGGGTTCTTATTTCTCCCCATCCTGGCCAGGATGTTTATTTTCCTTTAAAAAAAAATAGTAGGCATCCTAGTGGATGTGAAGTGGTATCTCATTGTGGTTTTGGTTTACATTTCCCTAATGGCTAATGATTTTGAGCATCTTTTCATGTGCTTATTGGCCATTAGTATATCTTCTTTGGATGAAAGTCTATTCAAGTCCTTTGCACATTTTAAAATTGGGTTGTTGCTCTTTTTGTTGTTGAGTTGTAGGAGTTCTTAATATATTCTGGATATTAAACCCTTATGAGAGAGATGTTTTCTCTCATTCTGTAGGTTGTCTTTTCACTTTCTTGAAAATGTCCTTTAATCCACAAAACTTTTTAATTTAGATGAAGTCCAATTAACCTATTTTTTCTTTTGTTGTTCATGCTTTTGGTATCATATCTAAGAAATTATTACAAATCCAAGCTCTATGTTTTCCTCTAAGATTTTGTGGGTTTAGCTCTTGTATATAGGTTCTTGATCCATTTTGAGTTAATTTTTGTATATTAATTTTTAAGTTAATTTTATGTGGTGTAGGTGTCCATCTTTTTTTCTTTTGCATGTGAACAGCCAGCCAGACCATATTATCTGTTGAAAAGACTATTCTTTCCCCCTATTTAATGTACTTGGCCCCTTTGTTGAAAATCAGTTGGCCATAAATATGTGGCTTTATTTCTGGACTTTCGATTCTATTCCATTGGTCTGTATGTCTATCCTTATGCCAATACTATATATTTGGATTGTTTTTGCTTTGTAGTAAGTTCTAAAGTTGGGAAGTATGAGACTTCCAATTTTGTTCTTTTCCAAGATTGTTTTGGCTATTTGGGACTCCTTTGAGGATTAGCTTTTCCATTTCTGCATAAAAGACTGCTGGAATTTTGATAGGGATTGCATTGTATCAGTAGATTACTTTGGGCTATTAGCTTGCAGATGGATTTGGTCTGCTAATATTTTGTTGAGGACTTTTGCATCTATATTCATAAGGGAAATTGGTCTGTAATTATCTTTTCTTGTGATTTTCTTATCTGGCTTTGGTATCAGGGTAATTCTGGCTTCATAGAATGAGTTAGGAATTATTTCCTCCTCTTCAATACAGTTGTTTATAGTATTCCCTTATAATCCTTTTTATTTCTGTAAGATTGATAGTAAAGCCCCCACTTTCATTTCTGATTTAATTATTTACATCTTCTCTCTTTTTTTCTTTATCTGCCTAGCTAAAGGCTTGTCAATTATATTAATCTTATCAAAGAACCAACTTTTGGTTTTGTTGATTCTCTCTATTGTTTTTTTTAATTCTCTATTTCATTTATCTCTGCTTTAATCCCTGTTTCCTTCCTTCTGCTCACTTCGGTTTAGTTTTCTCTTTTTTTTCCTAATTCCTTAAGGTTATTGATTCGAGATCTCTCTTCCTACTCCTCCTTCTTTTATAGAAGGTACTGGGGATCAAACCCAGGACCTTGTACATGGGAAGCAGGTGCTCAACCACTGAGCTACATCTGCTCCCCTTTCTTCTTTTTTTAATGTACACATAAGCAGCTATGAATTTCCTATGAGCACTGTGTTTGCTGTATCCCATGAGTTTTGTTATATTGTATTTTCATTTTCATTAATCTCTAAAAATTTTCTAATATCCCTTGTGATTTCTTCTTTGACCCATTGGTCATTTACAAGTGTGATGTTTAATTTCCATGTATTCATAAATTTTCTAGTTTTCCTTCTGATATTGATTTCTAGCTTCTTTCCATTGTAGTTGTAGAAGATGCTTTGTGTGTTTTCAATATTTTTAAATTTATCAAGACTTGTTTTGTGGTCCAACATATAGTCTATCCTAGAGAATGACCCATGTAAACTTGTAAAGAATGTGTATTCTGTTGTTGTTGGGTGGAATCTTCTTTATATGTCTCTAGGTCAAGTTGGTTTATAGCATTGCTCAAGTCCCCTGTTTACTTATTGCCCTTCTTTCTAGAGTTTCCACCCATTCTTTTTTCATTTATATATGTTTTTATTTATTTATTTATTTATTTTTAATATATTTTTTATTTTTTCTAAAAGACACTTAGATTACATAAAATGTTACATAAAAAATATAAGGGATTCCCATATGCCCCACTCCCCACACCTCCCAATTTTCCCCACATTAACAACTTCTTTCATTCCATCCATTATTGAAAGTGGTGTATTAAAGTCTCCAACTATTATTGTAGAACTGCCTGTTTCTCCTTTCAATTCTGTCAATGGTTGCAGCATATATTTTGGGGCTTTGTTGTTAGGTGCATATATATTTATAATTGTTATATAGTCTCAATGAATTTACCCTTTTTTCAGTATATAATGTCTTTCTTTGTGGAACTTTTAAGTTAAAGGGCTATGTACTTCACATAATAACTGACTATTTGTACTCCATGAACTGTCTATTCATGTTCTTAGTCCATTTTTCTGTCCTTTTTCTCCTGTATTAGTAAAGATGCTTTACATATTAAATGTCTTTTAAAATATATTCATGTTTAATTCTTCTGGGATTTATTTTGGCATAAGATGTGAACTCGAAACCTAAAATTTTGCATTTATTTATGTTTTTTTTCCAAATTGTGAACCAGCATTTGTTGAATAACAAAAACACCCCCTTCGCAAAATTATCTTATTTAATCCTCATAACCTTGTGAGGGAGGTCTTATCACTAGCTCAACCTTCCAGATGAGAAAATGGAGGAATAGAAAAGGTAGATGAATAGTTTGTTGAGGAGTGGAGCCAGACTTTTTTTCAAAGTTGTCAATAAAACATTCCTACTAAAGTAACTTTAGGGAGATCACTTAATTTTATTCCTTAAACTTAATTGATTCCCATAAAGGAGCTTGAGGCATTCTGCCTTCAAAGTTCCTACTTCCATAGGGACAACAATGCTGGTGGGCTTATATTGAATGGCTCCTTCTTCTCTGGGAATACATAAAAATATAGATTATCCTCCCCCAAAAAATGTAAGAAAAAGGAAACAGAGTTATCTGACTTGTCCATATTTCTTCAACTAAAAACTTGTAAGTTGTGGTATTCAATTCTACATTTTTCAAAACAAACAAAACAAATGCATGTGTGAAAACACAGGAAGCTCAGTTCAACTCTCTTAGAGTCTGCCAAGAAGAACTCCCTTCCAGGGGACTTATTTTTTATATCATCTAAAACTTTCAGCACTACCTCCCTGGTCTAAAATCTTCAGTGATTCCCCATGACAATAAAATAAAGTCCAAACATATTCAATTGTCCTTTTAGGCCTTTCACAGTGTAGCTCCACTTACCTTTCAATCTGATTCTCCATCCCTCTTCAGGAGGACTATACCTAATTTTATTTTTTCTTTTTAAGAAGCATCTTTTTATATACTTCTGTGTTGAATACAATAAAGAAATATAAAGAGAATTTTAGAAACAGGACCTTAAGACTCATCAGCCCAAGCTGGATATTTTAAAGCAGAAACTGGTGCCAGACAATATAACTTACTGCCAGTCATAAAACAAATTAGAGGATATAGTGTAGGAAGAACTTTGTTTTTTCACCTCCAAGAGGAGTTGCTGCTTCCTGAACATGTAATATGCACACAGCAAATACTCTGACTGTATTGCATAATCTGCAGTATATTCAGCTGTATTCTGTTGACCTGGCAGGAGTTGCTATCTTTGTTGTGAATGTGTGAGCCAAGGCAGGAAACCCATGCACATCAGTTGAGCAATTCAAAGGCCATAAAACAGTACAGACTTGCTGAAGAAACCTATGCATAATGGAGTCAGCTGACAACCATTAGAAATGTCAGGAGGTAAACTGGTGCATTCCAACTTCACAAAGCATATCCCCTTTACCCCCACCAAGAACGAGTTGAAACCCTGTATAGGAAGGTCTGTCAGCAAAGGTTTATAACCCCCACTGCCTGGCCCTGGTCATCAGAGAACACTAGAATCCCAGATTATTCAAATTTGAGGAGACCTTAGAGGAGGGGTTCTTAATAAGGGGTCCGTGAGCTTGAATTAAAATAATAAAAAAAAAAACATTATTTTTGTGGGGATATGTTGGTGTGGGTGTGATATATTTATTAAATAATACACAGTATAGTGTGGACTTAGTAAGGGGTCTGTGGCTTTCACCTGATGGTAAAGGGATCCGTGGAACAAAAAAGGTTTAAGAACCCCTGCCTTAGCGATTAGCCATCTAGTCCAGCATCTTCATTTTTAAGTGAGGAAACTGAAGTCCAATAGTGTAGAAACTGGTTTACAAGGAATCCTTCGTGAAAAAAAATCACTAAGAAAACGCATGAAAGATCTCAACAGTGGTTTTTATACTGTTGTGATGGTTAGGCTAATGTGTCCACTCGGCCAGGTAACTGTTCCCAGTTGTTTGGTCAAGCAAGCACTGGGATAATTGTAATACAAGGACATTTATGGGCTTTAGTCATCAGTGAGTTTACTGCATAGATGGCTGATAACATCTACGATCAGCCAGGGAGATTGCCATCAGCAATAAGTGATGCTTTATCCAATCAGTTGAATGCCTTAAAGGGGGAAGTGATATCAGCATTCAGAGAGAATTTCCCAGCTGTCTTGGGACAGCCATCGTCTCCTGGAAACTCATCAAGGACCTTCATTGGACTTTCATCGGAGCCCCTGGTTTGCAGCCTGCCTGTGGAACCTGGACTTGTGCATCCCCACGGTCATGTGAGAGACTCATAAATTCTCATACTATTTACAGATAACTCCTGTTGATTCTGTTTCCCTAGAGAACCCTGACTAATACATCTGTTATACAAGAGCATCTAAGTCACCTGCAGTTTCCCCTGGGCTTATTGCCCACAGCTAGAGAGATTCTCTCTAGTGGCTCTACCTTTACACGTCCCCATTTCCATGTCAGGTAGAGCAGCATTTGAGGGTTCTCTGTAAGATTTCATAGGGCAAAAACTAAAGAATCTGCAGTTAAAATACTTTGGTCTAGGTGTAGGGAAAGAAAGTCAGGTAGTGGAAGATTTGGGGGAAAACCCCACATCTCTCTCTCTCCCACTATCCTCTTGTCCATTATGTTAGAGGACCCCCCCCCTTCCATTAATTTGCAGCCCATCCATTTTACAGATTATGGAATTCCTTGGTTGGAGTGGGAGATGGGGAGGGATTATATCATGTTTTTTATAGTCACCATGTCAGTATTTCAACTTCCAAATGGGTTTGCTCATTTTTAAAGCAATTATCTTACTATCTCAATGGTGTTGCCATTTCTTCTTACATTTCTAGAAAACCTCTTTTTGGAATTGCCTTCAAATTCCAAAGCATAATTGTTTTTAAATATTTGCAAATGTGGCAAAGGTGTGTCATTTGAGTATGAATCTCTGTTTTGGGAACCATTTAATGATGTTTAGAATCAAGTCTAATCATTAAAGGTAGGGAAACAAAAGGTAAAAGTCCATTTGGGCCCTAAACAGGCTGTGGTTGAAAAGAAGCACAGCTGATTTCTTTGTGTATTTCTGAAAACCAACACTAAATTGGATACCAGGAATATTTTATGGTCTGGCCGCAACTTCTAAAAATAAATGTAGCATCTTGACCTGACCAACTTGAGAAGCGAGCACTTATTCAATGAAAATGAGAAATGCCTTGGCATAGGAGAAAGAGTAAGCCATTTGAAGCCCAAGAAATCTGAGTTTCTAGATTTCCATCTCTACTATTTCCTGTGGGATCCGGAATATTAGCTAAATACATCTGAGACTCAGTTTCCTGACCTGTAAACTGTGTTTAGGAATTCTTACCTTGTAGGATTGTTAGAGGAAAATGGACATACTCTATGTAAAGCATCCAGCTCAGTTCTTGGTCATAGTATGCAATAAAAAATGGTGAATATTATCATTACTATTATAGTTAAGTTTCTCTAAAGCTACCTGTAGTTTACAGTTATATTTTTATTGGGCTTATGTTCTCCATGAAAACAGAGTTTTTTTTAACAAATATTTGAGATGCAAACATTTAAAGTGGATTATTGGATAATTCCCTTCTCCACTCCCTTTATTTGTTTCCCCTTCCCCACAGCTTTGCATGCCACGTGCCTTCTTAATGATTACCATTTGCTCCATTTAAAATTAACTTCTTAATTTTTCAGCTGAGAGACTACAGCCAGAGAGCCTATCTGCTTTGTCAAAAACCATACCCAAGTTAGATCCTGAATGCATCATCAAGATTGTCTGATTCCAAATTGAGGGACTGTTCTACTCTACCACCTGCTATCCTATCAAGGTATTTCAGGGTACTAACATTCATTGAGTTCCTCCTTTGTATACTTAACCAAAAACGATTTCATTCTCATACCCACCATCCTATAAAGGTAGGTATGATAATTATTCTTACTTCATAGATGAAAATATTTAAATAAAATTTTATTGAAGTATATCATTCATACATGCACATACATAAACAATAAATATATAGTAAAATTTGTGAATTTACAAACATGCATACCACCATAAAAGGCTCTCATACATCTCCCCACCACCAACATCTTGCATCATTGTGAAACATTTGTTACAAACTATGAAAGAGCATTGTCAAAATATTACTACTAATTATAGCCCCTATTTTACATTTTCTGTATTTCCCCCCGCAACCTACCCGATTATTAACACCCTATATTAGTATTATGTATTTGTTATCATTCAGGAGAAAACATTCTCATATTTGTCCTGTTAACCACAGTCCATCATCCACAACTGAATTCCCTGCGTTATACAGTCCCATGCTTTGTACAGTCCATTCAAAGTGTACACTCTGTGGCTCTCATTTTCATCCCAGAGTTGTCCTGTCATCACCTCAGTCAATTTTAGAACTCAAAAGGAACAATCCCATACCCACTTATACCCTTCTATTATTGCACCTTAGTATTGAAATAATATCTTCTTGCCAATGCTACAAAAAATTACAATATTACTGTTAACTACATAGATGAAATTTTTGACAATCAGAAAGTGTAAGCGATTTTCCCAAGGACACACAGTGACCATATTATAAGATATATTTGTCTAAACAGAAAAGCCTTCAAAGCCATAGGAGTCAAAATATGACAATGGGATGACGTCTATTCCCACCATTCTCACCACCGACTTCCCAGCTCCCAGTGCATATAGTATGCAGTCCTGGGCTCCAGCCAGGAAAACCCCTCTTTGGCCCCTCCCTGAACCAGACTTCTAGTTATATCTAGAAGGTGAGGTGTCTCTGAATGTTACAGCATCCCTGATTTTAATAAGCAGAGTCTAAAGCCTACGCTCTTTTAGAGAGCGTTTGTTTCCCCCAAGGTTCAGGACCAAATCACATGGCAAGGTACTCTCCACCTTTGGTCTTCTCCTCATTAAAATGAGAGTTTGGACTAGACTCAGAGATTCTTACAGCTCTAACATGGAAGAAATAATGCAGCAATGTAGGGTGTCAGGGAAGATAGGGGCTCTGAAATCTGACAGGTCTATATGGGAAACTTTACTGTGCTATTTGCTAGCCTTGTGACTTTGGAGAAATTACTTATTTTCCAAGTCTCCATTTCCTCCTCTATAAAAGAGAGATTGTATGAACTAATGCATATAAATCAATGGCTAGCACCTGGTAAGCACTTTATAAATGTTAATTAATATACTTTTTAAATTAAAATTTCAAGAACAATCAGGGATACATTTATTCCAAAAAGTCTCTATCTACCACTGGCTCCATGTAGCATAGATTTCATTTCCTACCTGCTTCCTACTCTCACTAGGGGACCACAGTACTTTGGTGCTGCCTTTGGGAGGCCCAGAATAAATGCCAAATTTTCCTGGCAATAACTCTTCAGCCTCCAACAACTGTTCCCAACGCACACCACAGTCAGATTAAACTGTAAACACTATGTCCTCGTGTGCCCCAAGTCTGTCAACCTTTTCTTCCTGAGTTTCAGGACCTTGTACAATCTTACTTTTTTTTAAAAAAGATACTTATATTACATAAATGTTACACAAAAAAGCATAGGGATTCCCATATGCCCCCAAATTCTATCTATTGTTAAAGATCCAGGTCAGTTTTCACCTGCTCTTTAAGGCTTTGTCAAGCTTTTCTATGAATCCTTATGATACTTAACATCAATATCATAACACACTATCCTGCTGGGTTTATTGTTGCTTTAAATGGAATAGTAAGCACCCCCATGCTAGATCTTTAAACTTTTTAAAGATAGGGACCATGTCCTATAAACCTATATGTCTTTATATTATAACCAGTACAGGACTGAGCACCTAGAAAATGGACAATGTAGATTTCATTGATTGAGTACTTGCTTGTTTTTCCCTCTTTGGCCTCAGTGATCTGTAAAATGACAGGACTGTAAACCAATATCTCCTTCTAGATTTGATGCTCAATGGACCTATAATTTTTAAAACCCAAGCTTTATCAGAAAAAGACTCTAACAGCCTCTGGCATAAATTGGAAGAATCATACTTCCATATTTCATGATATGCCTCATCTTTCTGGAATTTCCAGAAGACCAAGAATTGCTGTTTCTTCCTCCACCAAAAGTAAGAAATAGTAGAATCACTGAGGTAAAACATAACATCACCCAGTTGGGAAGGCAACTTCAGTAAGTGTTTTAATTTTCTAGTCTGCTCAAGTAAATACCATACAATGGGTTAGCTTAAGCAATGAGAATTTATTAGTTTGCAGTTTTGAGGCCAAAAGAAAGTCCAAATCAAGGAATCATCAAGGCAATTCTTTCTTCCCTAAGACCAGCATTCTGGGGCTGACTGCCAGTAATCCTTGGCTCCTCTGCCACATGGCAAGGCCCATTGTGGCCTCTCCGGCCTCTCCCTTCTTTACTGGGTTCCATTGGTTTCAGCTTCTGGCTGCTCCCTCTGTGGCTTTTTTTTCTGTGTCTGATTTTCACTCCACTTATAAAGGACTCCAGTAATAGAACTAAGACCTATCCTGATTGAGGTGGTCCATACCTTCTTAACTGAAGTAAACTCATCGAAAGGTCCTACTTACAATGGGTCCACACCCACCGGAATTGATTAAATTTAAGAACATGTTTTCTGGGGTGCATACAGCTTCAAAACACCATGGGAAACATTCCAAAAATTCAGTACAAACTGAAGTTTCATATTTTGTCAATGGGACATCATATAAGAAGTAATGAAATAATGAATACTGAATTTACAGCTGCAGGAGGGACCGTCTCTCTACTCAAACCTTTTCAAAATGAGCACTGCACTGACTCCTTAGAGTCCTGATGTAGGAGATTGGAATTCTTTCCTAAAATTTGAGGACATTTATAAAAACAGAAAAAATATCACCTTCCTTCTGTAGTGCCCCAAGTCCCTAGCATTGGGTTGGGCACAGAACAAGTACTTTTTTTTTTTCAAAGATTTATTTTATTTTTATTTATTTATCCCCCCTTGCTGCTTGTGCTCGCTGTGTCCATTTGCTCTCCGTTTTTTTCCCTGTGTCTGCTTGTCTCCCTTTGTTGTGTCATCTTGCTGTGCCAGCTCACTACGCCGCGCAGGCCGTCAGCCAGCTTGCCTTCACCAGGAGGCCCCAGAAATCAAACCTGGGGCCTCCCATATGGTAAACAGGAGCCCAATCTCTTGAGCCACATCCACTTCCAGAGCAAGTGATTTTTAAAGCTTGGTCCCTGTGGTAGGTTGAATTATATATCCCAGAAAAAAACATGTTCTTAATCCATTCCTGTGGTTGTGAACCCATTGTAAATAGGAACTTTTGAAAATGTTATTTTTAGTTAAGGTTTGTCCAACTAAATCAGGTTGGGCTTTAATCTGGAGTACTGGGGTCCTTTATAAGCAAAATGAAATTCAGACAGAGAGAGACAAATCCATGAGAAGTTGGAAGTCAACAGAACCCAGAAGGGAAAAGAAAAGATGCTGCCATGTGCATTGCCATGTGATGGAAAAGCCATGAACCCAAGGATCGCTGGCAGCCAGCCCAGAATGCCAGTCTTCAGAGAGAAAGCATCATCTTGATGATGCCTTGATTTTGGACTTTGCCTAGCCTCAAAACTGAGAGCCAATAAATGCTTATTGTTTAAGCCAGCCCATTTTGTGGTATTTTTTTTTAGTGACTGGGAAACTAAAACAACCCCTCCAAGTAGAGAGGAGATGGGATGAATTGGGGGACAGAACGACACTGAGGAAGATGCAGGAGGCTAGAGAAAAGTAACTTTTTCTTAAATTTAGCCCCCCAAAGAAACTGAAAAATAATAAAGAAAAAAATTTAGTCCCAAAAGAGCCTTCTAACTTCAATCTATTTCAATTTAATCATGAGAAATTTCTATTTCATTCTAATCATGAGAAAACATGAGACAAACCCGAAGTGCAGGACATTCTATAAAATACCTGGCCAGTACTCTTCAAAGATGTCAAGGTTATGAAAGACCAAGGAAAGACTGAGACATTGTCACAGATTAGAAGCGACTAGGGCGACATGACAACTAAATTCAATGTGTGATCCTAGATTGGACACTGGAACAGTAAAAGGACATTAGTGGAAAAACTGATGAAATCTGAATAAATTCTGTAGTTTGGTTAGTAGTAATTTATCAAGATTAATTTCTTTTATTTTTTTTCCAAGATTAATTTCTTAGTTTTGATAAATAGTCTATGGTTATATGAGATGGTAACATAAGGGGAAGCTGGGTGCAGGATATACAGCAGCTCTCTGCACTACTTTTGTCAAATTTTGTAAGTCTAAAATCATCTCAAAATAAAAAGTACATGTAATCATCTCAAAATAAAAAGTTAAAAGAGACAGAGGTTTCCCCTCAGATATCTTCTTTCCTGCCAGCTCCTCACTTTTTCTGAGAACTCAAAAGTGACTCTTAAAGGCCTCTGCAATCTGAAGAAATAAGCTTTATGTACCTGCAATTTCCAAATGATTGAAGCAAAGCAAACTGCTTTGGAAGGCAGCTGGGAGGTCTGGTACCCCAAGGCATCCTTGAAGATCACTAGAATGTAGATCATTTCTACCACACCTTACCACACTGAGTTTTTCTGAGAGTGTGTTGTTATCCTTCTCCTCCTCCTCCTCATCATCATCAGTCTCAGTAATGGCCAGGGCTTACCCTGCAGAAGGCACATTTCTTGGGAGAAAATGTGATGCAGCAACAGTGAGCACCTTTTATCATAAAGGAGGCATCATGATATGTTTGTATGACATTGGAAGATAATTTGTGCCAAGGTTCTGCCCAGTACAGCAGCCAGAGCACCATGAACCCTGCAGGCTGTCACATTGGCACCCACAGATGCCACGTGTACTCCTGCTCTGTGTCACACTCCTTTCTTGACTTGGTAAAATTGTTTTTCTATAAACCGAAGGGCTGAATAGTCAGTCTTGAGGGTTCCTTCCAGTTTTAACATTCTAGGAGTCTGCTTTTCAAGGTATGATTTTCCCTTTTATATGAAATCCTCCAAAGCCATCAAAGAATAATTATCACCATGGCATGGTACAAATCTCAGCTTTATCAATCAGTCATATCCTTTCGTTTTGATGTGCATTACCCCAGATCCTGCCAGGACACACTTTAAAGAGCTTTATGGTTGAGAGAAAGTGTCAGTGTGAATCAACAGCATAAATGACTTGCCATGCACCAAACCATTGGGCTAACTTTGAAACCTCTTCTTGTGGAAGCAAATATATGATGTTAGCCTTGGGTGTCCATCCAAAGAAGGGGATGCTGGTGACCACCCAGTGGGCCCCAGAGAAAATGTGCCCAAGCTGCAGACTTTGGGAAATGCTTGAAGAAATTCCATTGACTTATTTCTTTCCTCTGTAGAAATCCTGACTTGCTTCAATATGATTCTATGTATAACACAAAGCTAGATGAAGAAATTCAGAAATTCTACCATACAAGCTCTTCTACCTATTCATCCAACTTGAGTAAAACCAAGGAGTGCAGGTGGGGCCTCAAGAGAGTTCCAGACAGAAGAGGTCAAGCAGGACCTCAGCAGACAAATTTGCTGAGGTATGGAGTTCAGGCTTGGGAGGAGGCACCCCCCACACCTCCACCCCACTACCAGGCACCAAGTCCAGGGGAGTTTAGGGCTGTACTTCCCACCACCACCAGGCCAACTTGACTCCTTTGCCCTGGCTTCAAGACCACTGCATTACTAGCCCACATCCATATGACCTTGAGGCAGAGGGATGGAGCATAAGGGGTGTGGGATTTGGGCACAGAACTGTGTTTGCATTTTAACTATGGCATTTATGAGCTGTTGAGCTTTATGCAGTTTACTGAAAGTCTCTCTGACTCAGTCCCCTCATCTAAAAGGAAGATAACAGTTCTACTCTGCAACAGGGCTATTGGGAGGATTAGATATAATGCACACAAAGCTCCCGATAACAGTGCTTAGGACATGGTAGTTATGGCAACCAATAAATGGTAGCTATTAAATTCTCTGTTCCAAATGAAAGAAGCCAGACACAAAAGACCACATATCATATGATTCCATTTATATGAAAGGTTCAGGCAAATCCATAGAGACGGAAAGTAGGTTAATGGTTGCCAGGGGCTTACAGGAGGGACGAATGGGGAGTGGTTGCTAATGGATAAGGGTTTTTGTTTTTGTTTTTTTTTTGGAGGGAGCAATGAAAATGTTCTGGAATTAGATAGTGGTGAATGTTGCACAAAATAGCAAATATACTAAAAATCACTGAATTGTATACTTTCAAAGGGTGAATTTTATGGTATGTGAATTATATCTTAATAAAATTGTTTAAAATAAATTCTCTGATCCTCAGTTTATTCATCTCTAAAATGGGAGATAATAGTAGTACCCACTTCATAGGGTTTTTGTGAAGATTAAATGAGTTAACTTTAAAAAAATCTTTAAACCAGTGCTGGCATACTGTAAAACCACAATAAATGTAAGCTATAATAATTGTTATTGTCATTATCGTGATGATGATCATCATTTTCATCAAAGGTAGCATAATCTAATACTCAAGATCAATGGGGTCTGAGTCAAACAGACCTACTTTAAAATCTTACCAGCATATATTAACAGTATAGTTAACAGTGTAGCCTCTGGGTTCAGACTATCTTGATCAAAATCCTGGCTCCACTATTTATCATTTCTGTGTCTTTAGGCAAAATTTTCAACCCTTTGTACCTCAGTTTCTTTATCTGTTAAATTGGGGTTAATAACAGTACATACGTAATGGGTTGTAATGAGAAACAAATGATGTATTCATTAAGATGCCCTTGCCCTCAAGTTTCAGAAACCTGGCTCAATTTGCCTTAAACCAGATAGATTGGAAAGAAAAGAGGGATAGAAAAGAGAAAATAATTAAGAAAAGTAAATAAAAGTCAAGAAAGGAGGGAAAAGAAAAAGAAAGGGAAAGGGAGAGAGAAATATGTTTATTTTCACCATCCATTAGTTTGAGGATGCTTCTAAGGGATTTCTCTGCCCAAATTTTCTTCCTGGGGTTTTAAGATTATTATTCCCATGTCTTTTACCCTTTTGGTAATAGGCAGGCACTAAACAAAACAATGCTACACGTATCTTATATGCATGGTATTATCTCTACTCTCTAGGAGTATAAATATCATTGAGGAAACTATTCGAAATGTTTAAGTAATGTAACGTTTCTGCCCAGTCAATACTGTCATTCAGAGTGGCATTTTGCAAAGAACAATACAATACCAACACACATCCTAAAAGGCTTACTTCCAGTAGGTTGATGCAGCTGGAAGCCAGAAACCAAGGCTATGAAATGGAGATGAGATTCCATCACTGATTGCTCTGGACCTTTTCTAACCTTGTCTGGCTTCAAATTCCTCAGTCACAAAAATGGATAATAAAAGCAGAATGCACCCTCCAGGGTGGCAGTCTAAGTATGGAAGAGCATCTTACCATCCTATTTATGATTATAGAATCACAAGATTGGACGGATCTTTAGTGAGGATGAATTTATTCTCTCGACTTGCAGACAGAGGCCCTGAGACTCAGTGAGCGAAATCCTTCCCAAGGTCATACCAGCTGTGTTTCAACAAGGATTAACCTTGTAGGTAGGTTCAAGACTTTCATAGCGTGTCATGATAACAGTGATATTGACATGATAATGTTCTACCACGACATAACACAAACTGATGAAGCTATTTCTTTCCCTCTTCTGCCCAATAATAGCAACTGATTTCAATTAAAAATTGTTGAGAGAAGAGCACCACCTGTAGACATATTTCATTTCTGTGTCAATTTACAAATATTTCAATTCACAAATATTTATATAGCTCTTAATGTAGAGATTGGCATTTGTCTAAAAATGGAAAGTCAAGGTTCTAACTGCTTTTCTTTTGGCCCAATTTGGCAAGGATCAGATTAGCAAATCATGATGAAGGTGAGATCGAGGTGTGAACAGTCATTGGCCTGACTTTTTCTTTTTAAAGATTTATCATTTATTTATTTATGTATTTATTTATGTATTTATTTATTTATGTATTTATTTATTTATTTATCTACCCCCTCCCCAGTACTGCTTGTGCTCGCTGTGTCCATTTGCTTTGTGTTTTTTTCTGTGTCTGCTTGTCTCCCTTTTCTCCTTATGGAGAAGAAAAACACATGAAGACAGAGGCAGAGGTTGGAGCGATGCAGATACAAGCCGTAGAATGCCAAGTATTTTCAGGAAGTACAAGAAGCCAGGAAGAGGCAAGAAAGGAGTCTTCCCTAGAGCCTTTTGGAGGGAGTATGGCCCTGCCAACACCTTGATTTCAGATCTTTAGCTTCCAGAACTGTGAGACAATAAATTTCTGCTGTTTTAAGTTGCCAAGTTTGTGGTAACTTATTACAGCAGCCCTGGGAAATTAATACAACTCCTTAGCAGCAGCTCATCCCATTCTCTTATTCATTTTTGTAGTTATTTTCCTAAATGTATTTGAACAAATACATTTCTTGTATGGATGGCAAATTTCAATGCTATAAACCATCTTCCATCAATAACTACAAGATATAAATAAATACTCAAACACCCTTCCAGTATATAAACACACATACATACATACACACACAGAATTATTATATATTTCATGACCATGGTTAAAACTCTAAGGGCATTCAGGTTTCTATGATTCTACCTAAGTAGAAATTCAAAGGGAAACCTGAGTTCCACCTCCACAACCTTGTCCAAACATTTCTCTTCAATGATATTATGGAAATCCACCCCAGGATTGTTAAAAGATGGCAAAATAAATAAGTGGTCTACTTCCTGGTCATTACTAAGTTTGAATTTGTTGAATTAAATGACATTAAACAGGAGCATGTTCAGGATGAGTATTACTTGGAGTCTTGTGTGAGAAAACACATTTGGACAGAGGCCTTATGGTTAAGCTCCTCTGAGCGGGCTGGACAGAATCCAGTTGTGATGGTTAGGCCAATGTGTCAACTTGGCCAAGTAATGGTGCCCAGTTGTTTGATTAAGCAAGCACTAGGCTAATTATAATGCAAGGACATTTTCTGGACTTTAATAATCAGTGAGTTGATTGCATCTATGGCTGATTATATGTACAATCAACTGAGGAGATTGTCTTCAGCAATGAGTGACATCTCATCCAATCAGTTGAGGGTCTTAAAAGAAGAGATTTCAGCAGTCAGAGAGAGAATTCCCATCTCTACTTCAGACGGACAGCATCTCCTAGGGAACTCATCAAGGAGCTTCATTGGAGTTCCTGGCTTACAGCCTGCCCTACAGAATTTGAACTTGTGTATCCCCACGGTCCTGTGAGAGAATCTTATCAAATCTCACACTATTTACAGATATCTCCTGTTGGTTCTGTTTCCTTAGAGAACCCTGACTAATACACCATTGATATCTAAATATCAGATGGGATCATTCTGGAAAGTAGGCCCTTTAGCTCTGCTGAGGAAATGGGGTGGAATTCACTACCAAAGCTTCCACATATTCCACTCCTCTTCCTTCAAAGGAAATCTCAGCGCTAAAGTTCCAAAGTAGCTTCAAGTGAACAGGAGGTCACCAACATCCCCTGCCTCTGTGGTATCACATATGGTAGGTAGGCAATTAATCACTGTGACCCTGGCAGCAGCCCAGCTCTCTCCTTGTTGATTTTGGCTGCAGGACCTCAAAGTCATAAATCACAGCTACTTGGGCCCACAGTACATTTTAGCACTTTTAGATGATGAATATTTAAAATGATTTTATTACAGTGGCAAGGGGTGAAATGAGCAACTGTCTATGGAATGGAGATTTTGAAGAGGCAGCCACCCCAGGTTCACCCCAGCACACACACATGCATGCACACACACATTCATGCACACACACACACACAGAAGCAGAGCTATACATGTGGGTCAGCAGATCTTTTTTACTTTTAAATTTAATATTTATTTATTTATTTTATTTATTTATTTATTTTAATCTTTTTTAGTCTCTTTTATTACCTGAATACATTATATTGGCTTTGGGATTTATTTATTTATTTATTTTTATTTTTATTTTTATTTTTACTTTTTACCGGGAGGTCCCGGGGAACGAACCCAGGTCCCTCCATATGGGAGACGGACGCCCAACCAGTTGAGCCACATCTGACCCCCAATATTTATTTTTTATTAGAGAAGTTGTAAGCTTACAAAATTATTGTGACTAATGTGCAGAATTCCCATACATCACCCTTCCACCAACATTTTGCATTGTTGTGGAACATTTGTTACAGCTTATGAAATAACATCATCAAAATACTACTACTAACTATGGTCCATAGCTTACATTTGGTATATTTTTTCCATACACCCCCCCCATATTAACACCATGCATTAGTATTGTACATCTACTATATTTCATGAGAGAACGCTTTTATATTTGTACTGTTAACCACAGTCCATCATCCACCACATGGTTCACTATGTTATACAATCTATCCTTGTACAATCTATCCAAAGTGTACACTCAGTGGCTCTCACGTTCATCACAGAGTTGTGCAATCATCACCTCAGTAAATTTTTGAATGTCTTTCTTAGTCCAAAAGAAAAAATCCCATAACTCCCTATTGTTGAGCCTTAGTGTTGATATAGTACATTCTTTGACATTGATGCAAGAATATTACAATATTGCTGTTAACTATAGCCCTTAAGTTACATTAATTGTATTTTCCCATGCATCACCATATTCTTACCACAATATAATAGTGATGCACATTTGTTCTAGTTCATAGAAGAACATTATTGTATTTGTACTATTAACCACAATCTTCATCCACTGCTGGGTTCACTAAAAGCAATTCCAAGAAATTTTTCATCAAAGAAATATGTCCTCAGCGATGGCTTAGCACTGTGGTAGTTGGTGATTGGTGTTCCTGAGTGACTGCAATGACCATATCTCTCACTGTGCTTTGGGCCAGCCCTTTCAGGGAGAATATTTATAGAATTGCACGTTCATTCTCCTTGGATATGAAGAGGTGCACAGATATCTCCTTTATAAGGCACCACAGATGACAAAGCCATCGCTTGCAATCTGGGCGTGGGGTGGGACCACCCATGTGCAAGTACTAGGTCTGCCCTGAGCCAGGGAGAGAGACTATATGACTGCTGGGAGGGTTCCTGCCTCTCCTGATGCTCTGGACACACCCAGATGGGAACACATTAGCAAACATGCAACACAGATTTCTCTGGACATGCCGATGCAGATGCATGACTAATTGTCTTTCCTTCAAGCGGCATATTCAAGATTTCCTGTGGCACACTGAGCTCCTTACAAATTGCAGCCATTACAAGATTGCTTTCTTTTTCTTTTCTTTTTTTTTTTTTTTCTTCATACCTCAGGCATTAGGTTTGAGGACATGAGCCATGCTCAGAGGTTTTGACCTAGAAGCAGGGAAGAAAGAGATCTACAAGGCCCTGTAATATGGGCACGGTGGTAGGCTAGAAACTTCATGCTTCCTCCCATTCAATCCTATAACCCACTGCAGATGAGGATGCTGAAGCTCAGAGTAACACACCCAAGGTCCTCCATTAATCGCTGGCCAGGCCCAGGTTTGGAGACTGGGTCTTGTCTGACTACACAGCCTCATGTACTGGGTGTGTGTTACCTACATGAGGGGTGCATCTTCACAGTCAACATCATTAAGAACTGAAAGAAAGAAATGAGTCGTTATTCAGATGTACAGTTGGCTTTAGATAGAGACAGAATAGATGGCAGTGATATGGCAGCATTTAAAAAGCTCTGAAAAGGACCCAGACCATTCTCTCTCTGAGCTGCCCTGCCAGCTTGTTAGTGCCTACGTTCCTTCCCCGGGAACACCTGTCATTTCTTAAATACAGATAAGGATTTAAAGTAAAATGTCCCAGAGAGTGGTAGTTCCTGCTCTGAAATACACTCTGAAAGTAGACCAGATCCTTTCCTGAAAGCAAGTTTGATCAGAAGAAAGAAAATAGAAGAGAGTAAAGATTGACTGAAGGTCTTCCCAGAAGAAACAGGTTGGGGGCACTCTAAAGACAGAAATTGCGAGTCTAATTTCCTAGAGCAGCCAGCTTGCTCTGTCTGATCAATTATGTGCTAGCATCCCATAGCTGGGTCAGTCTAGGTCAATAAGGCATCTCTATTTGCCTCAAGTCCCCATTTATAAAGTAGGGATAAACATTTCCACATAGCAAGGATATGAAATAGCTTCCCTGGAACTGCTTAATGCTGGCTTGAACACTGTTTTACATGGAAACAAAAGTCATATACATTGATCTGAGAGATAAATTCAAGTTAGGCCACCATAAAGAGGTCAGAAGGAGAAGGGAACATTTTGAAAAATAATTTAAATATGTAAATATATTCTCTAAATTTAAAGAGTGATGAGCAAGGAGTATTAGGAAAATAACGCCAGTTCCAAAAAATATGCTAACATATTCTTTAGACAGAGCTAGGAAACTAGAGCAATATAATTAAAGTCCCAGAACAAAAATGTCTGTGATCTTATTGATAAACCACTCCATGACAAGAAAATAACTACACTTAGAACAGCAAGAGGAAATCTAAGAGAACTGGGCAAAAGCAAAAAGGCAGGAGAGATTGCAGTCAGATATGTAGAAGAAGTTTCTGACCATCATGGGCATAAAACGTTGATCCCTGAGGTGTGGAACTCATTGCTCAGAAATATTCAGAAACGTGGTGCATTTGTCTATTTGGTTTCCTGATTGCACATTGAAGGAGTTTTTCTTCATACCCATAGATGTATATTTTGACTCCCCAAAATATATTAACCCATATTTGTTTTTGATGATTTTATATAATAAAGACTAGTATTATTTTCCAGGTATTATAGTAATAATTTTCCATAATGATTGTTATTTTATAGAAATATTTCTAATATTTCTAAAACATATCTTAGAGGCCACACACTTCTCACACAAAAATGCTCATAACCACCTGTAAGGTAACGAAGAGACTGGGGTACAGTGTGTTCAAGTAATCTACTGTATACTATGTATACCGTGGCTAATAAATGGTAAGACAGGAATTCAAAGAAAATTTGACTGACTTCAAAGCCTAGATTCTTTGCACTACACTAAACTGTCTAAAATGTACAAGACTTCCATTTTCAGATTATGTTCTCTCAAGCATTCTGGAAGCTCCTGGAGAATAGGGCTCTATGTTTGACTTCTGTCTTCCCCAAATCTGATCCTTGACTCCACATCTGATCATCCAGCCAATCTGGTTGATTCCTCCATCTCCTGAATATGTATTGAAGACGTTAATTTCTCTCCATCCTCAAAGTCATTACCTTTCAGTTGGCCACCGCCATCCTTCACAGGGAGCATGAAAAAGACCACTCACTATATTTCTCAACCTCTTTTCTTGCCTTCCCTTAGTCAACTTTCTGCATTGGAGCTAGAGACAGCTTTCTGAAATGCAAATCTAATCAAGGCACGCTTTTCTATGCAACTCTGGAGTGGCTTTGCATTGCCTCAGAGTGCCCTCTACGCTCATCATACAGCCCTTGACCTTTACACTGCTTGGGTCCCTCCTGGAAAGGCACTGTCTGCTGTCTCCACCAGGCTAACTCCTACCTGTTGTATGCAGTCCTGCTGGGCTCAGCTTAAGTGCCACTTTTTCACCTTCTTTGTTTGCCCAGGACTGAATTTGGGGCTCCTTCTCTGCATTTCTTTAGCACTCTTTGCATATCCCTCGAATAGTGTGCCCCATGCTGTATCACAAATATGGCTGTTGACTTGTCTTCTCTCCGACAAGACTATAAGCTGCTCAAAGGCAATGACAGCAACCACTACATAAATGACCCACAAGTCAGAAGTTCCCAATAGTTGTATATTAAATGAAAGAATGTATACTAAGAGTCTGGACTCAGAATCAAAATTTTTAAATGCTCAGTAGCTAAATGACTGCATTTGTGTGGTTGTGTGTGACCTGCTCTATGTTAACTAGGCTGCTACACAAAGTATTGTCTTCTCCCTAGATACTAAAACTTCACTTCAGACAGCAGAGCAAAAGCTCTTACTCAGCTCCCAGAAATAGAGGGTGGGGAGTGTTATATCTCTACAAGCAGGAGAAGAATGTTCCATGACCACTAGGTAATTGTTCCTGTTATTGTTTGTGTTAAAGGGTGAGTACATACATTGTTTTTCTTGAACAATTCAGTCTTTTTGTTATTCACCAGTAACAATTGTGCTAACTCCCTGTGACAACAGATTAATTTTGGTTTAAGCATGTGAATACAAAGTAATGAGTATTGGTACATAACGTACAATTTAATGATGTCACAGCACAAGGATGAGGAAGATAATTTAATTTACTCTTCCTGCAAGGGCAGTTCTTCTGAGCTAAAAATTCTCCCTTAAGGTGTTGTTGTAGATTGAATTGTGTCTCCCCAAAAAAGATATGTTCAAGTCCTAAGTCCCAGTACCATAAACGTGATCCTATATAGAAATAGGATCTTTCAAGATGCCTTTAGTTAAGATGAGTCCAAACTGGATTTGGGTGGGCCCTAATCCAATATGACTGGTGTCCTTATGAGGAGAGGAAATTTGAACACAGTCAAGACAAAAAGAGAGAAAAGAGAGCCATGTGATGGAGAAGGAGATTGAATTATGCCACAAGTCAAAGAGTGTTACCACCAAAAGAGTCGTTTGCCCGATGCTCACAGAAACCAATACTGAGTCACCAGGGTTTTGAGAAGAGTTTATTGCATGGTCAGCCAGCAAGGAGACTGGAGGCAAGCCTCAGATCAGTCACCCCAAACAAAATGGGCACTGGGGTTTTATACCATCTGGGGAAGGCAGGCTTAAGGGAGTGGCTAAAGATGGGGTGAAGTGCCGCAAGCCAATCCATTTTTGGAAAGTCCAGGTTAAATGGAGCATGCTCTGTTGAGCCAGCTTCAGAAACAGTAACTTTTCTGGCAAGGCTGCAAGCCTCCTGTGGATAAACATGAAGAGGTGGTGCATTTCAATGGATGTTTGTGGGAACTTCTACAAACCAGTAAAAGAGGAGCTACTCTGAAAATGGATTAGTGAGTGGTGGTTTCGAGGGGTGGGAAAGTGGTGGTTTCAAGAACATCATGGATTGCCGGTAGAACCCTATAAACTTCAGAGGAAGCATGGCCCTTTCAACACCTTGACTTTGGACTTCTAGACTCCAAAACTGAGAAACAATAAATTTCAGTCATTTTGAGCCTTCCAGTTTGTGGTGATTTGTTACAGCAGTCCTAGGAAACTAAGATAGGTGTCATGGGTTTTTCTTGGCATCTTCTTCTTCTATTGTTTTTTTTGTTTTATTTTATTTTTTTTCTTTCAGCTGAGAATTCTTTATTGATGTGGTTGTATTCAGAGAATGGGAGGGTCTCCCAGGCACTGATACCCTATCCCTTGGAACTTCTCAGTCTTCAGAGAGGCTTGGCAGGGCACCAGCCAATTCCACAACTCTGCTGTGCATAGGAACTGGCTACAAAGCCTTGGTTTGAGCCAAAATTAGGTCTTTGAACTGGAAGAGGGGCCATTGAGCTTATCTCTCTGCCCTGTGCCCATTTAGCAACATATCCTGATGTCTTATAACCTTATGATCAAGAAGGCTCTGGCATAAATCAGATTTGGCACCAACTGACCCTGTTGCGGCCAGCCGGAAGTAACCCAAACGGCACTCTTGCGAGCACGGATGAACAAAGAATTATTACTTGCAGGCCCAGAGGAGAGTTCACTCCCCAAATTCTGAGCCCTGTTTTCCAATTTTTATAAGTTTATATAGGTACACTAAGCAGGCAAATTCCTGAGCAAGCAGGCAGGCAGGATTACAAAGGCAGAGAAGCAAGGTTAGCTTATCTTTCTAAAAGCAGAAGGCCATTAGGGAGGAAAAGAGTCATTATCTGTATAGAGTTGTAAATTTCAATTCAAAAGGGCAGCCTGGGGTGCTTATCTTCCTGATTCCATGGATTCCATGGATAAAGGGGAAGAAGGAGGGGAGAGAGGGACCAGGGACCAAGGGGAGTTTATTTTTTTAAAGCTGTGGGTTTCTGCTGAGGGCAGGGTTGGGGTCCTGGCACTTCCTTCATCATTCTCCCCTTTTGATGCCCTTATAATTCTTTATGGGCATCACTTGCTATCATGGGGATTTTTCTATAGTCCCCAAGGGCTGGTATTTAACACGAGGCATTACTTGGTGTTTTAAAGTGTTTAAGCAGGAAGTGATATATTGTGTTAAGTGCCATAGAATGCATGGCCCAAAAGTTGAGAGGAAAAAGACTGAGGCTATTACTGGCATAAATGGCAAAATCCTGGAGAGGAGATACTGGAAGTAATTTCCGTTGGCAGATGCCTGGTATGCATGGTTTAAATGGTCTTTGGCTCATTCCTTTAGCAGGGCTACTTTGTCCCTAACTATTCCTGAGGAGTTTGCATCGAAACAGCATTCTTCCCCCAGGGTCTGGCAGATCCCCCCTGAACTTGTGGTGAGCAAGTCCAATCCTTGCCAGTTTTGCAAAATCTCTTCCGCCAACAAGTCTATCTGGTCTTGCAACCCGTTGAGAGCCCCCGATATTTCTTCGAGGGCATTTAATGTTTCCAGAGCTAGTGTTTGTAAGCCCCCTGACCAACTGCGAGTGAGGCCTCCACTACTGCTGCGCTCCCAACTACTCCTAGTCCTAAGAGTATTGGAATTGCCTGTATTGCTCGTTTGGCTTGGGAGAGCTCTCCAGGCAATTCATCTCCATACACTGAGAACAAGGGTACTGGCCAAGATGCCCTGGCCATCCTGGTAGGCACTGGTAGGCATTGGTGCCACAGACCCAGATGGTGGAGTTTATAGTGCATCAGTCAGACTCACTGAGTGGGCGGGTGGTGTCACAGTTGGCCCTTCCAAGAGGGAGGATGGTTGAAGGAGATCTAGTAGTTATGTTTTTACAGTTAGCCAGTTTTCCTGGGGGTTCGGTTATGAGGACTGGGAGGGGCCTGGCTCCTGCCGCAGAGCAGTCATGGGTCAGGAGGGTTAAGTTCCATGGGACAGGTATGGGGAAGATGGTTAGACTTGAGGAAGTACATAGCCAGCAGGAGGCAGCTATATTGGGTTGAGATTTATTTAGGAGTTGGTGGAAATTTTGAACCTGGTTCAAAAGAACGTTGTGGGGGCTGTTTTAACTTTGACTTTTAGCTTCTGGACAGCTTTACTGGTATTTTTCATCAGGGTTTTCTCTGGGGATGGGTTACCGAGATCAGTTGGACCAGTATGAGATCTCCTGGGTCCGGCCCTGATGGGTTGTATATTCCGATTCTTAGTTTCAGTCCTGCCTGGGCCTTTAAAAAGGTATTTTTTGATCCTGTGGTTATGTTTAATAAGGTGAGTTTTGCGGGGTCACAGGTTTCTATGCCATAACCTGCCGGGCTGGGGATTTTCTGTAGGAGATATGGAGAAGTCGGTGGGACCCCCTTCTAGGGAGTGGTGGCACCTACCAGCAAGCTCCAAGAGCGGCAGAATCCTTCACCTTTTTGGGGGTCTCGGCAGAGGTATTTGTCATAACTCCCATAGCTGCGACCCCTACACCCTCTCCTGGGGGCAGGTATGGGGGCGTGGGGGTATGGGGCAACCAGCAAGGTGTAAGGAACATGACCTTGGATTGCCCTGCAAGCGTCAAATATTAACAGAGGCTGAATTTGCTCCTGCCAAGAACGGGACTGAAGCATTCAGCACGGATTGTTTGCCCCAGCTTTGACTAACTTGCAGCTGCCATAAACTTTGGGGGTGGGTATTGGCTCCTAGGGAGAGGGCAAGGAAGGAAAGGACAAGCAAGTTAAGACACAGAAACATCCTATTATACACCAGTAAGCAATTGCAATTAGGACTCTATTCACAACAGTCCAGTCTGCAGGGGCCACAGCAGTGAGTCCAACTCCAAACACCAAGGCGAGCAGGCCGTATAAGCACAGGATCCACCAGGAGCAGGGGTGCATTCAGCAGGCATTTGACGAGGCCAGTGCTCAGGGATCCTGGGTGACTCACACTCTCAAGGGGTGGCCGGGTATGGGTTGGGCTGTCCAGCTGTCCTGCTCTTTATCAGGGTGTGCTTTCTTGACCTTGGAATGATGGATCCAAGGGACGATGCCTGCAACTTTAAGAGCAGTAGGAGTTACAAGGATCACAGTATGTGGACCTGTCCAGGAAGGCTGGTCCAGTCTTTGACCCAGATTAGGTCCTCTGGCTGGTGGGGGTGTACCGGGCATCCCAGGGGGATGAGATTCTGGGACAAGACAGTTTTATGTACTTTGGCTAGAGTTTTCCCTAGCTGCTGGAGAATGGAATCTTGGCTAGCCTCCTCTAGAAGTTTGAGATTTCCTCTGAAGGCCTGAATAATTGGGGGTGGCCATCCAAATAGAATTTCAAAGGGTGAACAGCCAGTGGGTCCTGGGGTGCACCTAACTCGGAGAAGTATCAAGGGAAGTAAGTCTACCCAGGAGAGACCAGTTTCTTGGCAGAATTTGGCTAGGGTGGCTTTGAGGGTTCGATTCATGCGCTCAACTTTTCCTGAGCTCTGGGGCCTGTAAGCGGTATGGAGTTTCCACTTGATTCCTAACATTTTTGCTAGCTCTTGAGCTACGGCAGCCACGAAAACCGGGCCATTGTCACTTCCAATAGACAGTGGCAGCCGTGTCGTGGAATGATTTCTCTAAGTAAAGCCTTAATCACTTCTCTTGCCTTCTCGGTGCGAGTGGGGAAAGCTTCGACCCAACCTGAAAAGGTGCATATCATCACCAACAGATATTTGTACCCCCGACTTGGTTTCACTTCTGTGACGTCTACTGTGAGATCTTCAAAGGGGGCCGTTCCCGTGTGCTGGACACTTGCTGGAGTAAAGGGGCCTTGAAAGGGGTTGTTTTTGGCACAAACTTGGCACTGGCTGCTGATGGTGGCACAGAGAGAAGTTAGCCAGGCTATGTAGTAGCATCTCCTGAGCAATACTTCTAGTGCAGTTTTTCCTAGGTGGGTGAGTTGGTGGTATCGCTGGATGAGGGCATGAGCAGCTCCTTTTGGTATAAAAATCTGGTTATCCAGGAGCAGCCAAGTTCCTTCGGGGGTTCGGCTTCCCCCTTCTTTTTCAGCCCACTCCTGTTCTTCCCAGGTATAGCTTAGTTGATCAGTCTTTTGTCCTAAGAGGGACAGCTGCGGTGTTAATTCCGGGACTCGTATTCCGTGGGTTCCTTCGGCCGCTTGCCAGGCTGCTTTGTCAGCTAACCTGTTTCCTTGGGTGACCATATCCATTCCTTTCTGATGTCCCCGGCAGTGGATGATGGCGACTTTGTTTGGTTTCCAGATTGCTTCTAACAGTTGGAGAATTTCTTCTTTGATTTCCTTTCCCCCTGCAGGTAGGAGACTCTTTCTTTATAAATTGCCCTGTGGATATGAACAGTAGCAAATGCGTACTTAGTGTCAGTGTAAATGTTTACCGCTTGCCCGGTGGCTAGCTGCAGGGCTCGGACCAGCGCCCAGAGCTCTGCCCGTTGCGCAGACCATCCCCACAGAGACGCTGCTTCCACCACCCGTTCGGGAGTGGTGACTGCATATCCAGCAAGCTTTTCCCCGTTTTTGATGAGACTGCTCCCATCTGTAAATAGTGTCTGATCTGGGGAAGGGAGCGGTTTGTCTTGGAGGTCAGTGCGACTGGTGAAAACTTCCTCAGTCACTTCAACATAGTCATGTTCAGGAACCCCTTCCTCCTCTGGCAAAAAGGTGGCAGGGTTTAGACTGTGCACTGTTTCTATTGTCACTCTGGGGTTTTCACAGAGTAAACCTTGATACTGTGCGAGCTGGGGATTCAATATCCACTGATGCCTCTGTGAGTTCATTAGGGCAGTGACTGTGTGGCACCATAACATGAATTGCCTGTTAATTTGTTGGCTTCTTTGACGAGGGTTATGGTTGCTGCCAGGGCTTTCAGGCAGGGTGGCCACCCTGCAGCCATGGGGTCCAGCTGCTTGGAGAGGTAAGCAATGCGTCTTTGTCAGGGGCCGACTGTTTGTGTGAGAACCCCCAATGCTACTCTGTTCTTTTCATGCACGAACAGGTTAAAATTTTGAGTTACATCTGGGAGCCCCAAGGCAGGGGCTCGGCCGAGTTGTCTTTTGATGTTTTGAAAGGCCCCCTGGTGAGCTTCTCCCCGGGCAAGAGGCTCTTTTTCTGGACCCGCCAGAACTTTGTAAAGGGGTTTGGCCATGGCTGCAAACCCGGGAATCCAGATGCGGCAGAACCCTGCAGCCTGGAGGAAACTTGCAAAGCTTTCTTTTTGTGGTGGGGTAGGGATGGTGCAGATCACTTTTTTTGTTTGGTCTGAGCGTCCAGTGCCCTTGTGTGATGCTGAATCCCAGGTACTTGACTTGCTGTTTACAGATCTGGGCCTTTCTCCAAGACACTTTGTACCCAGTCTGTGTTAGAAGTTGTAGGAGAGTCTGGGTCCCTCTCCAGCAGTCCTCTTCCATTTCACTGGCAAGTAGGAGGTCATCTACATATTGTAAGAGAGGGCACCTGCAGTCTTTCTGGGGGTAGGTGGCCAAATCTGCTGCCAAGACTTCCCCAAAAAGGGTAGGGGAGTTTTTGAAGCCCTGCGGGAGCTGGGTCCAGGTTAGCTGGGTTTTCTGCCAGGTTTTGGGATCTTCCCATGCAAAGGCAAACAGAGGCTGGCTCTGGGGGTGGGGGTGGGGGGCAGCCGCAGGCAGAAGAAGGCGTCTTTCAGGTCCAGGCAAGTGAACCAGGTGGCTTCAGGTGGCAGCTGTCCTAGCAAAGTGTACGGTTGGGAACAACCTGATGTAAGGTAAGAGTGGCGTTATTAATGGCTTATAAATCCTGCACTGGTCGATATCCGGTCCCATCCGGCTTTTTTACTGGCAATAATGGGGTGTTCCAAGGTGGCATTCGATTAGGATCCCCTCTCTCTTCAGGAGATCTTTATGTTCGGCTATGGCCAATTGTGCTTCACTGGGGATCGGATACTGCCTCTGCAGGATGGGGAACGCTCCAGGCTTCAGGTCGATGATGATGGGTACATGGTTCTGTGCCATTCTCGGTGGGGTTTTTTCCTGCCCAAACCTGGGGGAAAAGTTCCAGCAGTTTTTCCAGATTCTGACCTGAACTTTCTTCCGCATGAAGTCTCCAGTCTTCGCTTTGGGGCACGGTGACGAGGAGAGTGAGGCGGATCCCAAGGCTTAAGCTTGCTGCCCCCTCAGGCTTGAAGGTAATCTGGGATCCCAGTTTGGTTAAGAGGTACCTACCAAGCAGGGGAACTGGACATTCAGGCAGGTGCAGAAATTCATGAGTTACTTCGTGGCCACCGAGCTGGCAAGTTCTTGACTGGCAAAAAGGTCGTTGGCTTCACTGGTCCCCAGGCACTTCTATGATATTAGCGGTTTTTCTGCTAAAGGAGGCGACAAGGGTCGTGACCACAGAATGTTCAGCGCCAGTGTCCACCATGAAAGTCATTGACTGGCCCCTGACTTGTAGTTTGACCATGGGCTCGTGGGGGCCAATTTCCAGTGAGCCCGGTCGCCCCTATTCAGGGTTGAGTCCTGCCAGCCCAAGCAGATAGTCTTGGGGCTCAGGTCGGTATTTCCCTTTAGGGATGTTCCCTCTATGTGCCTGAGTCTTTTGGGGACACTCATTTTTCCAGTGTCCACTTTCTTTGCAGTAAGCATATTGGTCTCTGGCCAGTGGCACACTTCTGGTGCTTGTCCCCCCCTTTTCGAGGTGGTCCTTCTTGTCTGGTGGGGTCAGGATTTCCTAAGGCTGCTGCCAGTAGGGAGGCTTGATGTTTTATTCGCTTCTTGGCTTCTTGTTTGGCGGCTTCGTCTCGACTGATGAATACTTTTTTTGGTGACTTCCAGTAGTTGAGAGATGTTCATGCCCGCGAACCCTTCTAATTTTTGGAGCTTTCTTTTAACGTCCATTGCTGCCTGTGCAACAAAGGTGGCATTCACCATCCTCTGGTTTTCCAGAGCTTCTGGGTCAAAAGGGGTATAGATTCTGAAGGCCTCACAAAGTCGTTCATAGAAATCTCCTGGAGACTCGCCAGGCTTTTGAGTAACTAAAGTCGTCTTTGTCATGTTTGTGGGTCATTTTGCCCCCTCTCGGACCCCTTGGAGGAGCGCTTCCCGATATTGTTGGAGCGCAGCCAGTCCCTGTTCAGTGTTGAAATCCCAGTTAGGTTGGGTTTCTGGTGCCGCTTCTCCTGCCCAATCTTCCAGGTTTAAGACGCCAGTAGGGGCCTGCTCTTACAGCCACTTTTGGGCTTTCGTCAGGATTCGTCATCTCTCCTCCGTATCAAATAAAGTCAGGAGGAGTTGGCGGTAATCTTCCCAAGTAGGACGATGGGTTTGGAAAACGGATTCCATGAGATCAATAAGGGCCTGGGGCTTTTCCGAGTAGGAGGGGGTGTGGTGCTTCCAGTTTAAGAGGTCTGCAGTTGTGAAGGGCTGGTAGTATAACACAGGCCTCCCGGGTTGGATGGTCCCATTTTCACTGGTCTGGGCCTGTGTTTCACAGAGGGGCATCTGTAACACGGGTTGTGCCGACTGGAGTTTCCTTGCTATTGGGGTTGTAGGGCTTTCCTCAAAGGGGGTCAAGTTTCCCAAAGGGACCAAAGGTGGAGGTGTTTCTGGGAGATCTGCCTGCACTCCCGGGCTAGGAGGAGAGAC
>JAKSZT010054419.1:9184301-9224549 GCA_026826555.1 Tolypeutes matacus | reverse complement strand
GGTGTTTCTGGGAGATCTGCCTGCATTCCCGGGCTAGGAGGAGAGACTGAAGGTGGGGGTGTTTCTGGGAGATCTGCCTGCACTCCCGGGCTAGGAGGAGAGGCTAGAGCAGCCGGAGCGTATGGCGGTGGGGGTGGGGGTGGATCTTCTTCTGAGGACCCTTGATGAATGTCTTTCTTCCGGAGCCCCTTTTTCTGTGCAACCAGGACCCTGCTCTGTCCCTTTATTTCAACGCACAATCGAACCCAAGGGGGCAGAGTCTGGGCTATCTGCAACCAAGAGTTGATGTAGGGAAAGTGATCGGGGTGGCCAGGAGTTCCTGTGACCACCAGTCACACTGCATGGACCCTGGCTATATCCAGGGTCCCTTCCGAGGGCCAGTCAACGTTAAAAGTGGGCCACTCTACTTCACATAAGGCTCAGAGGGTGCCGGGGTTCATCAGGATGCCATCATGTCCGGAAAAACCCTTCTTGAAATTCTTGAGCATGCAGTTTAAGACAGTAGGTTTTGACTGTGATGATCCCATACCCTGCGTCAGTGGCGCAAGACAGACAACGGAAGGGGTCGCCTCTTTCAAGGCCACTCAGATGTCCGCCTGTCTGCGTCTGTCGTGAGAACTTAGGCTCGTCTTAGCTAAGGTGCCTGGGCAAAGTTCGGGTGAGCCATTATGCCACGGAAAACTGGTTAGGGCCCACACTGGCTCTGTAGCATATGCCGTGGAGTCACAGACTGGTACGGCACACGCAAGCCTCTGCCGTCCTCACTCTCTCACACAGTCACTCAGATGTTATGCAGTCCCTCCCACAGGGATTGCCCTATTCTGGAATCTCAGCACTCGAGATTTCAGGAGGTGATCAGTCTCTTCTTCCATCTGGAGAGACGGGCCTGACTGAGGGCTTGGCACCTGGGGCCTTACCTTTCTGGAGTCTTCTGGCACTGTTCAGTCTACCTCCCCACTGAGTCAGGCCAGGGTGTAGGGACACAGACTGCGGGGACAGCCTCAGAAAGAGGTCCCATCAAGAGGACAGGTGGCGCCCACCTCATTTGCTCGGAGATTGCCGTTGGCCGCACCCGTCAGCCCCAAGCCATAGGCACAATGGGCCTGCTCGGTTGGGTTTCCTGGTCAGGGAACAAAATGTTGCGGCCAGCCGGAAGTAACCCAAACTGCATTCTTGGGAGTACGGATGAACAAAGTTTTATTACGCGCAGGCCCAGAGGAGAGTTCACTCCCCAAATTCTGAGCCCTGTTTTCCAATTTTTATAAGTTTATATAGGTACACTAAGCAGGGAAATTCCTGAGCAAGTGGGCAGGCAGGGTTACAAAGGCAGAGAAGCAAGGTTAGCTTATCTTTCTAAAAGCAGAAGGCTGTTAGGGAGGAAAAGAGTCATTATCTGTATAGAGTTGTAAATTTCAATTCAAAAGGGCAGCCTGGGGTGCTTATCTTCCTGATTCCATGGATTCTGTGGAGTAAAGGGGAAGAAGGAGGGGAGAGACCCAACTAGGGAGCCAAGGGGAGTTTATTTTCTTAAAGCTGTGAGTTTCTGCTGAGGGTGGGGTTGGGGTCCCGGCACTTCCTTCATCAACCCCAACTCCACTCCCCTGATCATCCAATTCACCCAAAAGTCTTTGAGAATACAGTTTCCCAGATTCTGACTCAGAATATCTGGGGCTTTCAAGGTGATTCTAAGGATCTGCAGGATTTGGGGACCACTGACCTAACATTTTCCTACTCACTTCCTTGTGTCCTGTGCTTAAGAAGAATGGATATTAATAATTTGCTATAGACAGTGATGTCTCCCTTTTGCTTTTCAACTCATTATTAACATGGCTAAAAGCATGCACTTCCTAATCCATTGAGCAACCGCAAGAATATGTACCCTGAATAATGATGTGTGTCTGGGTTAATTGGAGCCTCCTTCCAACCTGGACTCAGTTTCAGGTTGATGTGGGTTATTGCAAGTTACTTCCCTTCTCTGTATCTCAACTATTATAAACTGTTAAATGGGGAATCCTATTTCCTTCTCTCTTCCTTAGTATGTAACCCAGAAGAATGGAAAAGTTATAAATTGGAAGCCTGTGCAATGTCCAAGTTTGGACATCTGAAAGTAGAGTGTGGCCCCTTTTGAGTGTCCCTAATGGAAGAATGGTTAGACCAAGAATGGAACTGAGACCACTCTGGTGAGGCTCATGCTAGGAAATCCACTGACTGGTGAATGAATGTGGGGTCAGCAGGTGCCAATTATATACCCTGAAGGCAGTCAGCACCTTCCCTCTGCTTAGTACATTTCAACCACAGGACACCCCACCCCACCCCCACTCCTTCTTCCTCAAGGGAGAGAGAGTGTCAGAGCAGTTGGCAATGGGCTGCTATCATGGGAGAATGTTTTGTTTCACAGACACAAAGGAGCACAGCATCAACAACAGAGGCTGTTAGCAGGTCTGTGTGAATACAGTGGGCAGCCAAAAATGCCAATGCCACTCTGGGTACAAGCTCCACTGGAATATAAAAGACTGTGTGAGTAAGGGGTGCCGAGGTGCAGACTTGGTCAGTGGGCTCATGCTGGCCCAGAGGTGGTACAGCTCCCTGCATTCTCCCACGTTCAGTTGGACAGTTGAACCAGTAGTGGAGCTGACCACCCCTCTACTTCATTCTCCTCCCCTCAGCTGCAGCAACCGTTCTTTAAATAGTTCAAAAACAGGAGATACTTTGCAGGCTCCTAGGTTTTTCCTTCTGTTCTTCTGCATAGGTTGGAACTTACTTCTATTTTCCTAGTGGGCTTTTCTGCATGAAAAACAGTGTACACCTCTTCTATTGCTTTTGTCTGACTTCTCTTGTGCCTTGGGAAAGTGAGCATGTATATTTGATAACAATCAGAATATGTTGTTGGGAATGTGAGACAGATGTTGAAAGTGAACAGAGGACAAACAGTGCTTCTAAAAGGAAAATAAAAGACTGTTCACCCTTGATTTCATAAACATTTTAGCATGCTTAATGACTTTATTATGTACCCTTAGGAAAAGGAAAGAAATGGAATCTTATATGGTCATTTAGATACTGCAATTGCCAATCTTTGTGTATACAAAGAATTTTTTTGTGGAGGCAGAAAATAACACATGGGTCCACAGGCTTCCTTTAAAGGACACTGTATGTTAATTAGTCTGACCCTCAAAGGTTTCCAATATCCCACTCCCCCGCCCAGACATTGGAAGCACTGGGATCTCACAAATTAGCAAGGAAAGGATCTTAGAATGTAGTAGACAGGAAAGAAGTAGAGGAGATCTGGCAACAGAGGAGGGGATGACTTCAAATACCACAAAGACATGAGGAGGAGAATGTTTTCCCAAGAATTAGCAATGATAGAATAATTGAAACACAAAATAAACAAAATACGAGTAGACTAAGCTTATTTATTAAAATTCATGACCAAGGTGTTCTGAAGATTTTGTTAATTCTTCAAGTAACACAAATCAAACCATACCCATTGTGTTTTTTGCAAATTATGTGGGAGAATGTTATTCTCTTATGATGTGTTCTTGAATGAGAAAAATAAAAGCCACCACTTTTTTTGGTCTCTATAGCCTTAATCTTGCTTAGGTAACAGTATGGCAAAGGCTATGTATGAAACACAGATCAAGGTGATGGCAGTGGTCTCAGAAATGGAGATTGTATAGACAAGATCAAAATTATCAGATAGCAACCATGCCCTTCCTAATTTAGGAGTGAAAAGAGCATTCAAAATAGTGAGTATTCAGGATGAAAGAAGAGCCCAGTTTACAAAACGCTTTCCACTGAAGGCATAAGACTCTTTACTGGCAGGTATAAACAAGAAGAAATAAATTTTAAAAGGCATTTTCCAAGTCTGCATTTTGGAAGAGCCTAATCAGTTAAATGAGTACAATTTATTTAACAATGCAATGGGTATCATCAGCCTTCAATTTGGTTGCATAACAATTCAATGTTATGAACTCTAAGCTACTGATGGAAGGAGAGATAGAAGGATCATGGAAATGAAACACTCCCACACACCCTAAAGCGCATTTGTAGCTAAAGAGTGAAAACATTGTTCTTTTTACCCCAGGTAAACCGTGTGAGAAGGAGAATTCAGGAAGAAGAATTAGGTGGTCATGCATAACAGTAACATTTGAGGCCTAACAGCCACCTACTCAAATATATCTTTCATCCGTGGCCATCATGTTTGAAATTCTACACGTCAAGAGCCACAGTCTTTCCATCTGTCAATGTCAGAAAGACTATTAATAAAGAAAGTAGTTCCATAGGAAGATGATGGGCAACTCTTATCTAAAGCAAAATTATTTGTAGTAAGCTGCTTCTCATACTATTTGGACAAAAATGACCTTAACTACAAGAATCTGATTTTAACACAATATGGTTAAACATAGGCTAAAAAGTTCTAAATAGATTATTTTAGATCATTCCCAGAATTAGGGTTTTCACATTGCACAACTCCAATGAGTGCTATTCCCATCGTGATCAATGTGAATCATGCTCCCTGGCGTACAGTTCACAGCCTGCACAGCCATACATAGCAGCCCCCTCCAGCCCTCTCTGGTTAAAGAATGATGCTGACCAACCTGCCATGGCAATTTCAAAAGAGTATACTTTTAAGCAGTTGCAGGTGCAGGTTAGGTAAAGGGACTTGTTATATAGCTAATGAATATGATGGGTAACATTAATGGACCCTTTAAGGATTTTAACAGCATTTTCAATAATCTTCGAGATTTTCAACTCAGTTTTTCAAGAATGGAAATCACACTGCACCTAAGAGGAAAAATAATAATGACCACTGCCCTCCACCAATGTTCCTGGTCAAGAATCAGATGGCGTTTCTTCCACTGAAAGCTTACTAAAACAGCAAAGTTTTAATCATAGACATCTCATTTGTGTACTGTGTTTTTAAATTTTCGAGTCAATTTCACAATTTCACATTATTTAATGTGATCCTTCCAATAAGGGTGGGTGTTGCTCACAGGAGGCAGATGAAATGTTACCAATCCTGTCTGACAGGTGCTGAAACTCAGAACCGAGGCAACTGGGAGATTTGTCTGTGGGACCACAGTCAATCGAGAGAGAGCGATAAGGTTGATCCATATTTCCTCTTCCTAATCCAGTGCACTTTCCTCTTCACAACACTACCTCCAGGCCCTGCCAAATAAAGCATCCAAACGAAATTTCAACCAGGTAAAGAGGCATACCCATGTTTTAAAATATCAAGCCCCACGCCAAACCCATCCTCTTCTCCAGGAAGGAGAGAAAGTAGCATGGCTTCTATATTTCTGCTGTGATTATGGCCGAGGTCACTCATAAAGCCAGACTGTTGTTTGCATGGCACAAATTCAGATATTCACACACTCCCCCACCCCCACCATCAATCCAAATCTAGGAATCAGGGATGCACCCTTCAGCCAGGGTTCACGCTGCAGTGACAGCGAGTGTCTGTCTGCTCACTGTGCCCCCATGTACCCATGTCTTCCTGTCCCACCCCCAAACCCTCTGTGGCCCTGTTAATCGAGGCGTTGTTCCCTGGAGCAGCCTGCCCAAGGTAAGGAGACAATGTCACTACTAAGCAACTGAGAAGCAAACACCATGTGAATTTTCTGCCCATAATTTCTCACGCAGTTCTCCTCTTGAGGTCCCAGCCTTGCTTCCTGATCCTGTTCTGGGCTTCTGAAGTGGCCGATGATGTCACTAGTTGTTTACTCAGATAGGTGCTTGAGGGATACCGGGAGGGGGGCTCTGGGCTTCAGAATACACTGGAACTAACCAGATCTCCCATTGCCTCCACAGACCCAGAAATAGGTGGCAGACTCCACATGCAAAAGAGAGAAGCAATGGGGGTTCTTTATTACATCCAGAAGCTCCTAGTGATCAGTGAGGATTTTTTCAGAGGCAAGTCTATTCCCCCTCACTGGACCTCAGTTTTCCAGTTTATGCTGCTTGGACCCTATAATGCTCCACATCTGATTTTGGGGTTTGTGTTTTGGGGCTGAGTAGAACCCACAACCTCCAGTTTCTTAAGCCAGTGTCTTAGAAATTGAAGTCCAAGTCCCTGTAGATGTATGTGGCAGCTTCTAGGAGGCACACACAGAGAAGCTGTAGGATAAATGTGACTCAGTATCTCAGAGCATCAATTTTACTTGTTGATGTTATTTATTTCATTATTATAAATATGTATCTAATTTGGCCTCTGGACTGATGGTCTGAAGTCTCATTAGCCCCTTTCCCAGTTATCTTATTAGCTGGGAGAGCAAGGCCTGGGGTCTTTGGGGCAGGTGCCACATTCCAGGGCCTTCTCACCACCCAGCTCACCATCACAGCAGCAGCAGAGGCTTTTTTCCTGACCAGGTTGGATATTAAACCCCTCCTGTCTGTCTTCCCAGCCCTGACTTGCTTTTATTGTTGTTGTTGTTTTTCTTCCAAACACCTTGAACATGCTGGCAATTCATACCTGCTCTGCTTTTGTACCAGCTATCTGCTCTACTTCCAATCTTGGCTTGTTAATATAACAATCTGCTCCCTTTTCATCAGCACCCAAATATTATCTCTGGCAAATGTAATCCCACTTTGTTTGTTTTCCAACAGTTCATTGAGATGTTACACTTGAGTATCCTAGTCAAAACTGGTGCTGATCTTTCTCTGATGTGTTTTATGGTGTTCAGCCTATCTGCTTCCTGGTCCTGATCTTCTTTTGGTGGAGATTGCAGAACATATTGGCCTGATTTCCCACTGATTACGTCCTTAGAAGGCCCTCTGTATGGGAGACTGAGCTGGGAGTTGGAATGACATGACCAATGTCATATTTTCACATTTGTGAAGAGACATCAGGGCTAACATTGAAAGAGTCTTGAGATTTCTGCTTCACACCAGTACCATAAAGTCAGCCTTTTATTTATCCTAATCTGTTTACAAAGTCAGGCCCCAAGATTCAGAAAGGTTACTAACTTGTGCCATACTGCACACATTATAAATACCAGAGCTGGGATTCGAGTTCAAATGCCAGGCTATTTCCTGTCTGCAATATTGCCTCTCTTTGTGAACTTTGTGGACTAACCTAGGTAGGGTTCTCTCCTTAGCCTTAACCTTAAGTGCAGGAGGAGATTGGCACTGGGTCCAGGTGACCCTGGAGTTTTAGACTTTCCTGCTTACTGTGGCCCTTAAAGATGGTTCTAGGAGACTGCTGTTCAGTCCCTCCTCTGCAGTCTCACAGCAGTTCAGTCACATTGCACCACTATCACAAAAATGTGTGTCAGGCTCCCTTGGGACCAAATCTGATTTCTGCCAGGTTGAGCCTTGCCTTACTCATCTTAGGAATAATGAACTAACTTCAATCACACCTAGAACACTCCAGGAGCAGGTGGAATATGGTGGATGGCTTAAGAACTTTAAGTATTAGCAAAGTTTCTGAGGTTTCCATCACAGGTCTCCTAACTACTTAGAGACACCTTAATCTCTTTGAGCCTTGATTGTCCCATCTGTAAATTCCTACCTCAGATAGTTATCATGAGACTTAAAGCAAGGAAGAAGTTATGTGAAACACAATGTCCAGCACACATTGGACACTTGATCAAATAAGTGCTCTTTTTCTCCTCCCTGTCCTTGAATGCTAATTTAGGGGTGCCCTCAGAAGGTGGAAGACTTTAGAAACCCAGAAACTCCAGGGATTCAGAGTTTTCTTGGGTTTTTGCTATTCTTTGGCTGTAAGCTCAATGATCTAAGCCATTAATGATTCATTTATCATTTTTAAAAATCTTTTTCTTTTCTTTTTTATTTATTTATTTACTCCCTCCCCACTCCCCCACCCATCCCAGTTGTTTTGTGCTCCCTGTCTGTTCTCTGTGTGTTCTTCTGTGTATGCTTGTCTTCTCTTTAGGTAGTACCGGGACCTTCTGGAGTGGAGAGAGGCTGCTCAATCTCTTGCGCCACCTCAGCTCCCCTATCTGCTGCATCTCTCATTGTCTCTCTTCTGTGTCTCTTTTCGTTGCATCATCTTGCTGCGCCAGCTCTCGGTGTGGGCCAGCACTCCTGCGTGGGCCAGCACTCCACTCAGGCCAGCTCGCCTTGTGGGCCAGCTTGATTTTTCACCAGGAGGCCCCAGGAATTGAACCCTGGACCTCCTATATGGTAGACGGGAGCCCAATCACTTGAGCCACATCCGCTTCCCCACTTATCATTCTTAACAAGCTAATATGCCTCCCGAAAGTTGCTTTAGTAACACAAGCAAAGAAATATTTTATTCCATGAATTTGAGTAATGTCAATAAGCAATCTGAACAACTCAGGTCCAACGGAATACTTCTTTTTCCTCCTTCATGGCAGAACTGATTTTGGCCTGAATCATTTGAAAAACTGTTCCCCAAATTCCCTAAAACACATCTTTCACATTATAGGTATAAACACTATACAAAAAAGTATTATTTTAACCCCTTGACAATAGAAAATAGAAAATCTCAGACAAGGTCACACAATACCTCTATAGCAGAACTGAAAGATTATCTCCAGGTGTCTTGGTTTGAGTCTTTTGTGGACTCCAGAAAATTATGTTCTTAAGCTAACACATTCCTCTGTGTGTAAGGTATGTGGGACCTTTTGGTTAGATTCAGTTAGAGGATCTTTTGATTAGATCACTTCAGTGAAGGGCCTTTGATTAGATTGCAGTACCCATAATGGGTCCTAATCCTTTTACTGGAGTCTTATAAAAAGGAAATACAGAGAAAGAACCACTGCCATTTTACCTTGCCATGTGAGAGAGGACTCCAGGATCACCTACAGCCACAGAAAGAGAAATCCTGAGAAGCTGAGAGGCCTGAGGCTAGAATCACAGAGCAGCCTTAAGCTGAAGAGACTAAGCCTGGAAGAGGGGAGAGATGAGCCCTGTGCCTGACCAACCACAGCTGGGCTCAGGGAGAAAGTGAGCCTGCAGGAGAAAGCAGAGAGAGAGAGACTGGAAGAGCCACCATTTTGCCTTGCCACCTGGCAGGAGCCCAGGATCCACCAGCTGACTTTTGGTGAGACAGCATCTCTGCTGATACTTCGATTGGACATTTTTCACAGCCTCAGAACTGTAAACCTTGACCCTAATAACTTCCTATTATAAAAGCCAACCCATTTCTGGTCTATCGCATTGGCAGCCTTAAGCAAACTAAAACATCAGTTCTCCAAATGTTCCATCCCCTCATCACATTTAAATAAAGCAGTGAGTGCTGCTTAGAAGCATCTATGCTTTAAATAGAAATAAAAGCTTTGCAGTTGTGCATGTCTTCCCTTTTTCAAAAAACAACAAAAACTGAAGCTGATATAATAATGAGGCAACCACATCAAAAGAATTTTTATAGTGTCCATTCCTCAAATGTCAGATATGTTCCTGCTCATATTTTTAAACCTTAACATTTTGTAACTTAGGTAAAGCAGAAAAACAACAATGGTCAAAGCCTTTATTTTTAATTGTCAAGGGAGAGTGATGCTACTGAGGAGTCACAAAGTCATCATTCATTCAAGTGTTTATCAGGCCCGTTCTCTGTGTAGACTATGCTCTTCCAGGCTCTCATCTGGACATACTTTCTAGAGGAGGTACTGTGGTGAGACTCCATGAGGAGATTGGTGCTGATGAGATGAAGAGGCTGGGGAGAAAAACGGTTAAAATGGGAGTTAAGTGGGATAATATAGATAATATATTATATATATATATGTTTTGAAAATAGTGGACTGTACGAACATGTAATTGTAATCCAATAAGGAAAGCAAAATAAGATCATGATTAACACAATGCTGTGAATATATGACAAACTAATGGATGTCCTCCATGAGGTTACAGAGGGAAAAACCCCTCCATGCCTTTACAGGTGTGAAATAACCCTTGTCGGAGCTGGAGTTAGAGTAGGATCTTCTGTTTGTCCTGATCTTTTAACCTTTGGGTCAACATATATTATTCCTGGACATCCACATTATAACATATGATTTGTTGAAGTATAAGTATGGAGAGGGGGGTACTATCCCAATTTTTTGTGGAAGGATATGTTGAAATGAAATGAAGTTTGTGAATTACCTGCAGCGTTCAGTCAGTAGTTGAATACCTCTTGCTCCTTCCCAAATAATTGAGAATTCTCAGCACACTAAATTCTGTTCTGACCTAAGGTGTTGATTGTTCTTGATGGGAGGGTGTTTCCTAATTATAAGCAATAGGGTAGGACAAGACTTCAGATCCATTATTTTTTTTTATTGTAGTAACATATATGGAATATAAAATTTCCCATTTTAACCATTTTCAGGCATACAGTTCAGTGGCATTAATTACATTGGCAATGTTTTGCTACCACAACCATAATCTATTACCAAAAATGCATCCATCACCCCAGACAGAAATTCTGCACCCATTAAGCATTGATTCCCCATCCCTCTTTCCCCCTGACCCTGGTAAACTGTAATCTACTTTCTGTCTCAATGAATTTGTATATTCTAGTTATTTCATATAAGTGAAGTCATATATCTGTCCTCTGTGTCTGGCTTATTTCATTCAACATGATGTCTTCAAGGTTCGTGCAAGTTGTAGTATGCATCAGAATATCATTCCTTTTTATGGTTATATAATATTCTATTGTATGTCTATACCCTATTTTGCTTATCCATTCTTCTGTTGATGGACTCTTGGGTGGTTTCCACCTCAGATTCATTCTTACTTTGGGATTCCTGTGCTCTGTGACCCTGGACAAGTGTATGAAGTTATATAAAATGAAGAATAATGACCATACTACTTACCTCACCAGACCATAGGGTTATAGTGAGAATGTTCCAGGATAAGATATGTTAACATGTTAACACAAATGATTAAAATGACATACAGATGCAAGGTATTTTCTTAAGATTCTGTTAGTAGTGGCTATTTTAGGACAGAAAAACACATTGATAATCAGTCAAAATATTTTTTTAAAAAATCTAATATGTGCTCTAGAGATGGCAAAGGAACACAACAGGATCACTTCATTGAAAGACAAGCATCGAGCTGTAGAGAAGCGATGACTGAGCACAGACAAGCTCACTTACCACAGGAACATCACGTGTTAAAGACTGGACACTTGCCTGTCATCTTAGGAAATAGAGAATTTTAGTGGAAGGGGAAATGGTCAGTTAGTTCAGGGATAAATGGGAAGGCTAAGAATAGAGGGAAAAACATTCCTGTTAAGAGACAGAATGTTGGTCCACAAGAGCAGAATTTCGTTTGTGTTCATTGCTGTGTCCCAGGTCCCACACTTCATGGTTGCACCACAGATATTAGCTGAATGACTGAATTGCTGAGGTATGGCATGAGCAAGATAAGGGGGTAAAAATGAGCACACTGAATTGTGTTCCTGGCAAGAGAAGATTTCTAGGTACTTCAAGTGAAGAATATGCTTGAAAAAGTAAGAAGGAGCCAACATTTATGGAAATACTAAGCCAAAGAGCCAAAGCCTCCAAGAATTTTGGAGCTGGAAAGAGTCTTAGATACCATCTAATTTAAAATTCCTTAATCTGGGGTGGATGAATTCTCAGGCAGGCAGAGGGTTCTTAAATAAGCTTCTGGGGATCCAGGAAATACCACCTCCTCTAGCAACTTCTATTCTAGACTTATTGTGATTCTAACAACGGAAGAAATAACAACATTAATGTGGAGGCAGTGGCCACTGGACGCTCTGAGGGCAGGGAGAGGGAAAAATAGGTGTGATATGGGGACATTTTCGGGATTTGGGAATCATCCCAACGACAGATATAGGCCATTATATATCTTCCCATAATATACAGAATTGTGTGGGAGAGAGTGTAAACTACAATGTGAACTATAGTCCATGTTCAATGGCAATGTCCCAGGATGCGTTTATCAATTGCAATGAATGTGCCACACTAATGAAGGATGTTGTTAATGTGGGAAAATGTGGGCGGTGTGGGGAGCAGGGCAGATGGGAATCCTTATATTTTTTTGTAACATTTATGTAATCTAAGTATCTTTAAAAAAATAAAAAAATATTTAAAAAAGAAATCATTTATTACACATTAGTGTTGCATTTTGGTGAACCCTCATAATTTAATAGTTGTAAGTCTTCATCATACTGTGTTTCATAGGTGTCCTTATTTTTCTCTCCACTAGATTATAAAACACTTCTGTCTCTGCTTGTTTTGTATAACTGCCTTTTGACAAATACTTCTCAGCAAGATGCAAGGGGCAATATTAGGGATTTCTAATGAATCTTTATTCTTTATTCATCTGGGAACCAGAAATTTCTTAAATTTATTTTTTAATTCACATAGTCACCAGCAACTGTTAAATATATTTTTATTACAGAAGTTGTGAACTTACAAAACAATCATGCACATGTGTAGAATTCCCATACAACAACCCTTCACCAACACACCAAACCATTGTGGAATATTTGTTACAGATTATGAGATAATATCATCAGACTATTACCACTAATTATGGTCTATAACATACATTTGGCATATTTTTTACATAACTCCCTATTATCAACACAGTACATCTTTGACATTGATGCAAGAATATTACAGTATTGCTGTTAACCATAGTCCATAGGTTACATTAATTGTATATTTCCCATGCTTCTCCACATTCCAACCAACCTGCAATAGTTACGTACATCCGTTCTAGTTCACAGAAGGACACTCCTGCATCTGTACCATCAACCACAATTCTCATCCACCTCTGGATTCACTGTGTTATTCAGTCCCTAGATTATTCTCTAGCTTTCTTTCAATTGACATTTACATCCCCAGGCTACGCTTTTCAGCCGCAATCCCATTCATAAACCAGCTGCTACTCACTATAATGTGTTACCATCAACTCTATACATTTCCACACTTTTACAGTCAAGTTAACTAAAACTTGTATATACATTAAGCATCAGTAGTCTTTCACAGCCCTCCTTTTATCTCCCAATAACCTATACTCTAGGTTTTAACTCCATGCGTTTATTCTTCGTATTTAGTCCATATAAGTGAGACCATGTAATATTTGTCCTTTTGTGTCTGTCTTATTTCACTTAGCATAATGTCTTCCAGATACATTCATGCTGTCATATGAGTCCCAATTTCATTTCTTCTTACTGCAGCATAGTATTCCATAGTATGTATATACCACATTTTGTTTATCCATTCATTGGTTGGTGGACACTTGGGTTGTTTTCATCTTTTGGCAATTGTGAATAACACCGCTATGAACATCGGTGTGCAGATGTCTGTCCATGTCACGGTTTTCAGTTCTTCTGGATATATTCCTAGTAGAAGAATTGCTGTATCATATGGCAGTTTTCTATATTTAGCTTCCTGAGGAACCACCAAACTGTCTTCCACAGAGCCTGCACTATTTTACATTCCCACCAACAGTGAAGGAGTGTTCCTATTTCTCCACATCCTCTCCAGCACTTATTGTTTTCTGTTTTTGTTTTTTTTTTAATAATGGCCATTCTATGAGGTGTGAGATGGTATCTCATTGTCATTTTGATTTGCAGTTCCATAATAGTTAGTGAATTTGAACATTTTTCACGTGCTTTTTGGCCATTTGTATTTCCTCTTTGGAGAAATGTCTATTTAAGTCTTTTGCCCATTTTTAAATTGGATTGCTTGCTCTTTTATTGTTGAGTTGTATGATCTCTTGATATAGAATGGAAATCAAACCCTTACCAGATAATGTGGTTTCCAAATATTTTCTCCCATTGAGTGTACTGCCTTTTCACTTTCTTGATGAAGTCCTTTGAATCACAAAACTGTTTAAGTTTGAGGAGGTCCCATTTATCTGTTTTCTTTCATTGCTTGTGCTTTCAGTGTAAGGTTCAAGAACCCACCACCTACCACCAGGTCTTGAAGGTGTTTCCCACATGTTCTTCTAGAAGTTTTATGGTTCTTGCTTTCATATTTAGGTCTTTGATCCATTTTGAGTTAATTTTTGTATAAAGTGTGAGATAGGGGTCCTCTTTGTTTCTTTTGGATATGGATATCCTGTTCTTCCAGCACCATTTGTTGAATGGACTGTTCTGCCCAAGCTGGGTGGGTTTGACAGGCTAGTCAAAAATCACTTGACTATAGATGTGAGGGTCTGTTTCTGAACCATCAGTTCGTCGCCATTGGTCTATGTGTCTATCTTTACGCCAGTACCATGCTGTATACATGCAGTATACATGCAGTACCATGTACCACATGCTGTATACATGCAGTACCATGTACCACAGTATATCCACTGTAGCTGGGTAATATGATTTAAAGTCCAGAAGTGAGAGTCCTCTAACCTCGCTTTTCCTTTTTAAGATGTTTCTGGCTCTTCAGGATCCCTTACTCTTCCAAATAAATTTGATAATTGTGCTTTCTATTTGTTTAAAAAAGGCTGGTGGAATTTTTTATGAGGATTACATTGAATCTGTGTACCAGTTTGGGTAGAATTGACATTTTAATGATATTTAGTCTTCCAATCCATGAGCATGGAATGTTCTTCCAATTATTTTGGTCTTTTTATTTCTTTTAGCAATGCATTGTAGTTTTCTGAATACAAGTGCTTTACATCGTTTGTTAAGTTTATTCTTAAATATTTGATTTTTTAGTCGTAATTGTAAATGAAATATTTTTTCCTGACCTCCTCTTCAGATTGCACATTACTAGTGTATAGAAACACCACTGATTTTTGCATATTGATATTGTATCCTGACACTCTACTGAAATCATTTATTAGCTCTAGCAGTTTTATTGTAGATTTTTCCGGACTTTCTAGGTATAGGATCATATCATCTGTGAATAGCGAAAATTTCACTTCTTCCTTTCTGATTTGGATGCCTTTTATTTATTTTCTTGCCTGATTGCTCTAGCTAGAACCTCTAGCACTACATTGAATAACAGTGGTGACAGTATGCACCCTTGTCTTGTCCCTGATCTCAACGGGAAAACTTTCCGTCTTTCAGCATTGAGTACAATGTTAGCTGTTGGTTTTTCATAAATGCCCTTTATCCTGTTGAGAAAGTTTCCTTCAATTCCTATCTTTTGTAAGAATGAAGCGCTCAGGTCTTCCATCACCCACAGAAATGCACTGCAATCTGTTTGTTTCATTGCAGGAATAATAAATGCCATGGCCTCTGGATTAAACAGTATCAACAACACAAGGGAAATATACCCAAAAGAAGATAGAGTAAAGCCTTCAGCCAGCTTTCTGACCTAGGAATTGCTTGCCTTACTAGTTATGGGGCAGCCCTTGACATCAGGTAGGGAGAGATGAGCGTTTATGAGGTGAGGCTCCAGAGAACTGCTGTTGCCAAGAAGATGGCAGGGACAGCTCTCAAGTGGTTAATGGCTGAGTACAAACAATTTACATGGAATCCTCCAGAAGGAATTGTGGCAGGCCCCATGAATGAAGATAATTTTTTTGAATAGGGGGCATTAATCATGGGCCCAAAAGATATCTGCTTTGAGTTTGGTGCTTTTCCTGCCATCCTGAGTTTTCTGCTTGGTTACTCATTAAATCCCCCCAAAATGAGATTTACCTGTGAGGTGTTTCATCCCAACCTCTACCCCAATGGGAGAGTCTGTATTTCCATCCTGCACGCTCCTGGCAATGACCCTATGGTCGAGGAGAGCAGTGCCAAGTGGTGGAGCCAGGTGCAGAGCACAGAGAAGATCCTCCTGTTGGTGATGAGCATGCTGGCAGCTCACCACCAACAGTATTACGTATTACGTATTAAAGAATTGCTACTAAGCATGGTCTATAGTTTACATTATGGCTTACCCTTTGCACTGCACGATTTTATAGGTTTTGAAAAAATGTATAATGGCTTGTATCCATCACTGCAATATGCAGAACAATTCCAATGTCCCAATGTCCCCATGTTACACCTATTCTTCCCTACCCCTTCCCTCACAACCTCTGGTGACCACTGCCTTTACATCAATGTTACAAGTTCTTCCATTGCTATAACAATAATGTATAATTTAATCCATAGTTGCATTCCCCCCTTATGTTTGTTCATTCCTCAATTTTGAGGACTTGGGGATGGTGATGCCCAGTTTGCTTCTAACTGAGAGAGGAGGCTTAGATCCCATGGGGCAGATGGATGGAACTGTTTTACTTGCAATTGTAGATACTCTCTGTTTTGGGGGATGGGGGTTGTGCATAATTATCCTTTTATTAGTTGTTCTAGGTGAGTCCAATGACCTGGAGAGTAGGTGTTAGCTGCAACTCTGCTGAGATTCAGGGTTTCAATCGGCATATGAACAGCCAGAATATTTAAGTCTATGGGACACATATTTAATGGGTATAATGCTAATTATAGCTTCTAATAAAAGGGGCTGAAGAACCATGTGTAGGTAAATTATAAATGAGTCTAGCTCTGATACATTGGGGAGATAAGTTATCATATCTAATGCAGTTTTAAAGTATTCCTTGGAAGGTTCAGGTAGATTATCAATGCTGCCATCATTGCCTTTCCCAGCTGAGGAGCCTACAGGCCCAACAGTTATGACCTCCTCAAATAGCTGCATCCTGTGGGTTCCCTTCCTTTGCCGAGTGCCAGGGGGCTTAACATGCCAAACTTTCAGTGGGTTCAAAGCAGTGCTACTCTTTCCAAAGAAATGGGTCTTTGTGGCAGAAGCCAGGGGCCAAGGACCAGAAGGCTCTTTGTAGGCCACTGCTGTTTTCATTCTGTGCCTGTGAAGGGTATGTGGCAGCATTCTATTATTTCATGTTTTATAAGCAGATGTTTTTCTTATAATCTACTTAAATCTTTTCATTTTTTGTATATTACAAACCATCACACAGAATTATTTTCAGGAAATAAACATTTTTTAAATGTGGATTAATGAAAAATAGATTACATAAAAAAGAAGTTTACTGCTGGTCATAAAGACCAACAGTTCTTTTCTGATTACATTTATCAAAGATTGACATTTATGTCTTAGTTACTAGTGAGTTTTTAGAGCAGGCATACAAGACGTGTGAAGTTGTAGTAAAGATTTCTCCTGGATCTACAGGAGTTTTTCTTTCCCAGGCTAAAAACTGGGAAGTTCTAAGGTTTTTCACATTGGGGTTGCACCAGGAGCTTTAACTGTTGGCAGAATCATTCTTCTCAACTTCAGGTAGGGAGGGAGTCCACGGTTAATGGAAAGTGCAGAGGTGTGCCTCTCAGCTCCTGACCGCTGGCCATGGAGGGTAGCATATGGGGTCCCCAGGTCCACGTGGGGACCAAGCACTTTTTTGTGCTTTAGGATTTTGTTGCAGTCTGGATGCTTTGCAGCACAGCCCTGAGAGGCTTTTCTGAGCAGTGACATATCTATGCCTACAGAATCAAATATCTGTCCTAGTTCAAACAGGTTAAGTTTAAATAGGAATTTCTATTTTTGAAATAAGGGATGGTCTGTAAGACATAGAATAGATTTTACTTTATGTTATCTTTTTTATCCTTTTCCTTCCCTTTTTATGATGTATCCAGTCAACAAATAGTCTCTCTTGCTGAAACCTCACACATAATTTCATGGTGTTAACAATTATTGTTTAAAAGGGGCTCCAGACCAAGCTTCTGTGGAAACCAGATTATTTCTTTCTCAGAAAGGAATTGTTTAAAATTTGAAATCCAATACGGTAATTTTCATTAGGAAGGGATTGGGGAAAGGCGAGATAATGTACCTAAACAGTATCTACAGGTATATTAAACAAGATGTAGTCCTTTCTATAAAGAGTATAAAAGTGGTGCATGCTGGTAGGTAGGCTATGTGGGAGTGCACATAGCTGGTATGGAATATTGTAGCTGCATCAAGAGGGAGCCCTCACAGGAGAGCATGCATTTACCCATCAGGTTTCCATGAAATTTGGAAAAGGAAGAGTAGAAGTCTCTTTGCAAAACAAAATATTTTTATTCATTTGAATTTATTAAATGGAAAAAAAGGAATCCCATGATATCCTTATTTTGTGGTGGAATTCAATTACATTGCTAAAAATAAAGTTATATATTTTCCCCTTAAAAAAAAGTTATGGGGCAGTTGAAGTAGGGGAAGAGCTGTATTTTGGAGAAAGCAGATTCAAGATCACAACAGTTTTGTTTATTGTCTGGGAACACAATATAAAAATTAAAAACAGTGGAACTGGAAAAACAAAAAACTCATGAAGTGACTAAGACTCTTGCTGAGGCTGGGACCTGTGCCTAGGCTGTCAGTGAATGGGCAAGGCCTTCTAGACTTGGAAATTTAGCACTGTCCTGCATAGAAGGCTTTGAGGTGGCCATGGGTGTTTTGTTGTTGATAGATAAGTAGCTTAGGAAAGCTTTGTCCATGAACAAGTGAAAAGCTGTTGCTATAGAAGCAAGGGTGCATACATACACAGCTTCAGGAAAACTCTTCTTAGGTTGCTCTGGCCTTAAACAAAAGCTCTCAAAGCCTTCAGGGACAAAAGAGCGCATGAGTCACCAATGGGACAGAGACCTGTGTCAGCAAGCATAGCTGTGGCATGGACACAATTGTAAGAAAAGGTCTTTCTGAATGCAAGCCTTTGTTAGATTTCTTGTATTTCATCTGTTAATTCACCAGGATCATGGTACTTTTACTAAGAATAGTGAGAGAGGGTCAGGACTTCTGAAATGACAGTGTGAGGAGCTCAGTGGACTCTCTTCCCAGTAAAATAATCATTTAACTGATAAAAATTATTAAACAACCATTTAAAGTTTCTAGAAATCAGTCTAAGGTCGAATAGCAAATCAAGAAACATTTATTCAAGAAAATCTAATAAACCTTGATAAGAACAGCAGAAGTCTGTGGCAACTGAGCTAGAATCTGCTCCCATCCCAGCTCCAGCTCTGTGTTAGAGAAGCTTAACTACAGGATGGTGTGGTCAAAAAGAGCAGGGCTCCTTTTACCCTCAGCTCCCAGTTATGGGCTCCAGTTTCACCCTGGGAAGGACAGGTCACAGGCATCTCTCATTCCCCCACTCCCAACCCCACCCCCAGCCCCCACAGCTCTGTGTTGCAGAAATTTTATTCCTGGCAAGCATGGCAGAAAAGACTGGAGCTCCCTTACTCCATTCAGCTCCCACTCATAGGGTGGAGATTCTACCCAAGCAAGGCAAGCCAAGAATACTGGGACCCTAATAGCAGCCCCACTCTACCCCTAGATCCTGCATATGGGGTAGAGGTTCCATGCAGAGAGAGACAAGCAGAGAAGACAGGGACTACCCACCCCTCCAGCTCCTCCTTGTAGGGTGGAAGTGTCACTCTGGGAGAAGCAGGCTGCCATCCCTGCCCCAGCCCCATCTCTAGTGCAGTAACCACAGAGGCTCTGCCCAAGGGAAATGCAAGACTAGAGGACTGGCAGCTCCACAGCTCTGCTGAGGGGCGGACTTTATTTGGAACAGAGTGTGGAGAAACTCATGCCTTAAGGTGTAGTTGAAAACTAGTAGAGATCTTAAAGCCAGGCAATTAAGAGAAGGCTACTAATTCCACGACACTGGTACCAAGACACAAAAGAGCAAATCAACCAGAAGTTTAAGAGAAAACCAAGAAAAGAGACAGCTAAAAAAGGACCCTGCTAAGATCATACTTATTCCTGGGGGTCAGGAAGGCTGCCAATATGTGCTAGGCTGTACCCACGAAGGAGTGACAGGCATGTGCACTTGAGAGTTCAGCAGTGGCTGAACGTGCAACAGAATTGAAAGCATTCCCCAACCCACACACAGATCCATCAGCAAAGGCCTGAACCCTTATTTGTTCAAGGAGCATAAACACAACCTCTGAATAATCACCATTTGACTATTAAACCATGCTGGCCCAGGGGCAACGTCTAGGAGGCTAGGGTTAAAAATAAAAATGAGGAGGAAAAATACGAAACAATGACATCAGAGACTGCACACTGTGAGGGAAATATACTTCACAGAATTAGTCCAGGCATGACGTTAAACAAATAAACTAACAAAAGACAACAATATTAAGGAGACCTGAAGGGAGTGTGGAGCTAATTAGAAGCCAAAGTAGCTACACTATATTATCTAAAAAATGTAGTTTCAAAAAAACATATGAGAAAAGAAAAAACAAACAAACAAAAAACATATGAGACATGCAAAGAAGCAGGTCAGTATGATTCTTGTACTGAAAAAAAAAAAAAATGCAGGCAAGAGAAACTGCCTTTAAATGGGCCCAGATATGGGACTTAGCAGACAAAGACCTCAAAGCAGCTTTTATAAATATGTTCAAATTATTTAAGGAAACCATGTTAAAGTAATTAAAAGAAAGTATGATGAAATGACTCATCATCAAATAGAGAGTATCAATAAAGAGATAGAAATTGTTTTAAAAATAAAAAAAAAAAAGAACCACTGCGAAATTCTGGAGTTGAGAAGCATAAGAATTGAAATTTTGAAAAATTAGTAGAAGCACTCAGAAGTAGAATTTAGCTGGCAGAAAAAAGAATCAGTGAACTAGAAGCTAGATCATTCAAGATTATGCATTCTAAAGAACAGAAAGGGGGAAAATGAAGAAAAATGAACAATCTCAGAGACCTGTGAGAAAGCATTAAGTGCAACATACATGTAATGGGAATGCCAGAAGGAGAGGAGAGAAAGAAATGGGCAAAAACATTATTTGAAGAAATAGTTGCTGAAAATTCCCCAAATATGAGGTAAACCATTAATCTATACATCCAAAAAGCTCAATGAATTACAAGTAAGATAAATATTTAAAAATCCACAACTAGACATATCATAGCAAAAGTATCAAAAGAAAAATGTCTTACCATGTACTCAGGAACCCCAATAAGATGAGCAGCTGACTTTTCGTCAGCAATAATGGAGGGCAGAGGCAGGGAGGTGACATATTCAAAGTGCTGAAAGAAAAAAAACTAGCAACCAAAACTCGATATCCAGCAAAGCTATCTTTCAAAGATGAATTTGAAATAATGATATTCCCAGGTAAACAAAGACCAAGAGAATACATTGTTAACAGGCCTTCCTTACAAGAATACTAAAGGAAATCTTCAGCCTAGAAGGAAGTGACAAAGAACAGTAATTCAAAGCCACATGAAAAACAAAGAGCACCAGTAAAGGCAATTATGTAGTACTCATAAAAGACAGTATAATTACATATTTTCTCTCCTCTCTTAATTGATTTTAAAAATAGTATAATAAAACAATATACATAAATGTAATTTGGGGCTTATGTCATATAGAAATATCATATATTTAATAATGGCAGTAGAAGGGGTTGGGAAGGAATCTACAGTGGAACAAGGGAATGATATCAGATGGTAGCTGGAATCCACAGGATTAAATGAAGACACTGGAAATGGTAAATAGGAGTGTTATGATAAAACATTTTAAAATATGTTTTCTCCTTTCCTCTTTTAGTTTCTTTGAAGACATAATATTATATAAAGCAACAATTATAACACTATATTATTGAGATTGTAGCATACATGTACAGAAGACATATGACAACAATAGCACAAAGGAGATAGGAGGGAATGGAGCTACAGTGGAACAAAATTTATTTATCTCACAGGAATTAAGTTAGTATAAATATGAACTCAGTTCTGATAAATTAAGGTATATATCATAATCCCTTACAGAAACCACTAAGAAAATAATTTTAAAATGTGCGCTTAAAAACTGAATAAAGGAATTAAAATAGTACATTAAAAAATATCCATTTAATACAAAAGAAAGAAAAGGAAGAACAAAGAAACAAAAAAGATATGTGATATATAGAAAACAAATAGCAAAATGGCATATGTAAATCTAAATATATCAATATTAACATTAAATGTAAATGGAGTGGGGAGTGGAATGTGCCTCAAGCAGATGGCACACTGGGTTTGGTCCCTGTTGCCTCCTGTAAACAAAGACAAACAGCAAGCAAACAAATGAAAAAAATGACTCAGGGGAGCCAATGTGACTCAGTGGTTCAGCACCGGCTTCCCACATATGAGGTCCTGGGCTCATTCCCCAGCCATGGTTCCATAAAAAAAAATGTAAATAGAGTAAACAATCCAATCAGAAGGCAGAGAGTGTCAGACTAGATTTTTTTAAAAATGAGATTTAGCTATATACTGTCTACAGGAGACACATGTGAAAGTCAAAGATACAAATATGCTGAAAGTAACATTTGCCGCAAAAGCAGCAATCATAAGAGAGCTGGAGTAGGTATACTAATACAAGATGAAATAAATTTTTAAAAAAAATTTTTAAAGATACTTAGATTACCTAAATGTTACGCAAAAAATATAGGGATCCCCATATGCCCCACCTCCCACACCTCCCACAACCTCCCACATAAACATCCTTCAATTAGTGTGGCACATTAATTGCAATTGATACACACATCCTAGGGCTTTGCCATTAAGCATGGACCATAGTTCACATTGTAAACCACACTCTCTCCCACACAGTTCTGCATGATATGTGATGATATAAAATGGCCTATATCTGTCATTGCAATGTCACTCAGGACAATTCCCAAGTCCCGAAAAAGCCCCTGTATTACAACTACTTTTCCCTCTCCCTGCCCCCAGAGCCTCCAGTCGCCACTGGCTCCACATCAATGCTGTAATTTCTTCCAATGCTTGAATCACAATATGTTTATAGTAGAATACCAGTAAGTCCACTCTAGTCCATAGCTCTTACCCCAATCCTGAGGACTGTGGGATAGTGACGACCACTCCACCTCCAACTGAGAGGGGACTTATATATCATGAGGAAGATGGATGGGACTATCCTGCCTGCAGCTGCAGACTCTCGCCATTCCCTGGGATGGTCGTTGTCCATCATCATCTCCCTGCCAGTTGTCCTGGGTGAGTCCAATGAACTGTAGAGTAGGAGTTGCAGCTCCACTGAGGTTCCAGGCCCAGCTGGCACATGGACAGCCCAAATACTCGAGTCTCTGGATGTACAGCTACAAACTCCAGCACCAAGTATAGGTTTAAATAGAAGGGACAGATGAGCTATGTGCAGGGAAGACATAATTGAGTCCAACTCTGTCACTCTCAGGAGCACAAACTCCAAAGTAGGGCCCACTGGCAGGGCACCAAACTCCGGAGCTATCCGCCCTGACCATAGGACCTGGGTGTCTCCAGAGCCCTCAGGAACCCCACTATTTGGGGTGGTATCCACTTGGGAAGTCTATGAGATCCTACTGAGATGTGTGTAAGCACTACCTCTGGGATGGCCTCCCGACTCTTTGAAGTCTCTTAGCCATATAAACTCATTTTTCTTTACCCTTTCCCCCTTTTATTCAAGGTCTTTTTCCAGTCACATTGCCAGTTGGCACTTGGTAGCAATCCCTCGGTGCCAGGGAGGCTCATCCCCAGGAGTCATGTCCCATGCTGGGAGGAAAGTAAGGCATTCATATGCTGAGTTTGGCTTAGAGAGAGGCCACATTTGAGCAACAAGGAGGCTCTCAGGAGGCAACCTTTAGGCACCCCATAACAATAGGCTAAGTTTCAATTTCAAGAGCAAAGATTCGTAAGCCTAGTCATCAATATCAAGGGCCTATCAGTGGATCATCCTCCTTAGCCAGCAACTGCCCCTGAACTTGGGGAACTGTTGCTGCTCCCTTAGAGAATGTGGCAGAGCTCTCCAGGATGGGAATTCAGTATTCTCTCATTTATTGAGTGATTCTCCACCCACTGTGACAATGCCCTGTGAACATTTGAACATTTTTATATACCTTATATGTATGCTCAGGTGAACTTTCTCCCATGCATCCCCCATCCCTGACACCCCACACCAATGATCCTCCCCCACCCCAGTTGTAACCCTTCTGTGAGCCAAGGCTTTTTCAAAGATGAAGCCATTTCAATAGCTGAATACAATTAATAGGAAAATGAAATAATAATGATAAGATTAAATGTAAGAGATAAAATACATAAAGATTTTTTAAAAACTGAAACTAAAATAAAATTAAAAGATTGGGATATTAAAAAATGAAAAATATATTAAAAAAATTTTTTTGACCTTTTGCCTTTCATCACTGCAATATCTGGTGTCCAGTCTGTACCATGGCATGTTCCCCCTTTCATTCCCCAGTGTCTCACTATTTTCCATTTTGTTTTCAAAGAAGTTTTAGATCACAGCAAAAGTCACACACAGAATACAGGAAACTCTCATATACCCAACATCCTCCCCTTTTCCTCCTCCCATATTAATACCTTTTTATATGTGGATGGTAGCATTGTTATAACTGATATACAAATAGTGAAACATAGCTACTAAACATTGTCAATCGTTTACACTATAGTTTACATTTTAGACTGTACACTTTTATAAATTTTGATGATATTTACCATGTCCTGTGTCCATCACTGTAAGGAAATGCAGAACATTTCCACTGACCACTAAATATCCCCTGTTCAATCTATTCTATTCCTCCCTCCCCATTTCCCCGGGGCCCACAGCGACCCCCTACCTTGACTTGTTGGATGACAAGATTCATAGTTACATGCAACAAGAGTGAGGTCTTGACACACTGGTTCATCCTCCCCTATTAGGAACTGCCCTTGCTCTCGAGAGATTCCCACGTGTCTATTTCTGAACAAATCGATCCTCCCGAGGATGGGAGTCCAACTCCTTCCCGCTCATTTTGTGGGTTTCAACCCACTGATACAACACATTATGACAGAATGCACACTCACACACTCCCTAGAAGCCTGCTCCAGGTGCACCCTCTCCCGAATGCCCCCCCCAACCAACACCCTAAACCAGTAACCCTTCCTTGTCATATTGCCATAAGAGCATTCCCAACTCTGTACTTTCAATATCATATCCACAAATCCCCAGTGTTCACCTGGTCCCTCTCCCAACCCTTCCCCCAGTACCCTGGACCTTCTAACCCACCCTTCCTAATCTACCCACCTGTCTACCCTGCACCACCAACCCAATAATATCACTACCCTCCTGTCCTATCCCTTCAATATGCAACTACACTCTTACCATAGATTATGTCCATAAGGGTGATGGCTCACAACTTTCCCTTCTCTTTCTATTACTTGTAAACCTATCTTCCACACAAGAGTTCTCTGAGACTGCTCAATTTCCTTAAATCGTATCAGTGAGGTCATGTACTGTTCATCCTTCAATGCCTGGCTTGCTTCACTCAACATAAGGTCTTCAAGATTCATCCATGTTATTCCATGTGCTAACACTTTATTCCTTCTTACAGCTGAGTAATATTCCATTGTATGTATGTACCACATTTTGTTTATCCATTCATCTGTTGATGGGCACCTGGGTTGATTCCAACTTTTGACAATAGTAAACAATGCTGCTACAAACATTGGTGTGCATATATATGTTCGTGTCTTTACATATATATGCTGATGAGAAATCAGCACTTAATCTTATTGTGCTTCCCTTGTATGTGATGGCTCTCTTTTCTCTTGCTGCCTTGAGTATTTTCTCTTTGTCTTGAGCATTGGACATTTTGACAAGCATATGTCTTGGAGTTGGCCTGTTGGGATTTATACTGTTTGGGGTGTGCTGTGCTTCCTGGATCTGCACATCCATCTCTCTCAATAAGGTTGGGAAGTTTTCAGCCATTATTTCCTTCAGCACTCCTTCTGTTCCCTTTCCCTTATCTTCTCCTTCTGGGATGCCCATAATGCGTGTGTTTGTGCATTTTGTGTTGTCAGTTAAATCCCTGAGTCCCTGCTGGATTTTTTTCTATCTTTTTGTCTATCTGTTCTACTATCTGTTTGATTTTCAGATGTATTGTCTTCCACATCACTAATTCTTTCTTCTGCCTGTTCATATCTGCTGTTATGTGAATCCAGCATCATTTTTATTTCTTGGATTGTGCCATTGATCACCATCATATCCGCTATCTTTTTATGTATGTTTACAATTTCTTCAGTATGTTCTCCCAGTGTCTTCTTAATATCCTTAATCTCTTCCTTCACTTCATTAAGTTGGTCCATGATATTTGCTTGGACAGCTTTGATTAGTTGTTTGAGGTTCTGCATCTCTTCCTGGTTTTTAGTTTGTTCATTGGACTGGACCATGTCTTCCTGTTTCTTAGTATGGTTTGTAATTTTTTGTTGCCCTCTGGTCATCTTTTTATCTTGATAGGTTTATTCAGTCGATTAGCTTCTCTCTCTGCTTTAGAGTTTTATTTAGCTGCTGGTTTTGTGTGTGTATTAAGTTTTCTCTTTGGCACTTTGTTCTTCTTGTTCTATTTCCTTGCTGTTTTCTATGTTCCCTGAAGGGAAAATATTCGGACCAGAGAAAGTGAAAGAGGTAAGAAAAGAAAAAGGATATAGTAATAATAATAATAGAAGTTAGAAGAGGGTCCATATAAGACTTAGTAAAATGAATATTTAACTCACGCAAGTGTAGAGTAATAGGAATAAAAAAGTGGAATACCTACAATGAAATGATAAACTGAATAGAGAAAAATATATAGAATGATTTAAAAGGCCAGAATGATGAGGAGAGAGAGAAAGAGTAAAGAAAGGACAGAAAGAAAAAAGTTAATAATAATAAAAAAAGAAAACAGAATAGACAAGGTAGAAAGAAATCAAAACCAGAAAAGTTGAGGACTAAATAAATAAAGGTGGAATGTAAGAACCACAAGAGAAAGCAGAAGATAGAAAGATGAGGGAAGGAAAAGAGATAGCGTTGGTAGACAAAATCAGTATACACAGAAAATATGAAATCAAGGAAGAAGAAACAAGCTAGCAGCACCTGATTTTTTAAAAAGCCGGTGGTGGGGAGAAGAGGAAAGAAATACAAGAAACAAACAAAAACAAACAAACAAACACAGAAGCCAGCAGTCAAACAAAGCTAAGGAAGAACAGCATTCCTTCTTGGGCCCTTGTGGAGCTTCTCAGGCTGCCTGTGTTCATCAATCTATTACCCTGAAGGCCTCTGTCAGCAGGTTTTGAGGCAGGTTTTAGTGAGTAAACTAAGTTAAATTTTTTTTAAAGTAACCTTTTTTTTTTTTGGAAAAACAAGGGACCCAAAAGAAACTACTACAAAAATAATGTCTATGTTTTCCCTGTCCTAAAGTATCAGGTGGATGTTAGATATCCCGGTGGATCACTACTCTTAGAGGAGCCGGGAATCAAACCAGGGACCTCATATATTCAAGGTAGAAACTCCTCCACCGAGCTACCTTTCTAATTGGGTCAGTTAGCTCTTCAGAAAGCTATTCAGTCACTTTCCCCTGGTAGGTTTTACTCTCCTAGGGCAGGAGGATTCAGCAGGCTGTATGAGCAGATCCTCCTCCCCTCTCCTGGTCAGGTTGAGTTCCCTTTTGAAATTCAAATGAGACCCTGATGACTGAGTTCACCACAGAGAAATGATTTTCAAGCCTCTTCTAGACCACTCCCTCCTCCCAGGGGACCCTAAATAGGCTCTTGGAAACTTATTAAGCACTTCCCACTGCCTGACTCCCTTCCGGGAGTTGAAATTCTTATAGTCCTCAGCATGGAACTATTAAACTGGCTGACTCTGCCCTCTCTCAAGCCAAGCCTCTGTATCCCAGGGTGATTACGTAAATCGGTCTTCCTCAGTAGATTCGCCTCTCCCCTCTGCCTGGTGCCACTTCTAGCTGGCTGGTGTGCTCCCCAAAGCTCAAAGGGGTTCCAGGCAACCAAACCCACAGAAAGGAAACCTCTCTCTGGCACTTGCCAAAACCCTCCCACTCTTGGAGAATGCACCCTCTTGCTAAGTGACCGGCAGGAGTCAGGGCTCACCCTGGCCCTTTACCCTGAGGGTGGGGCTTAGCCATCCATGATTTCCAGGCACAGGGCTGAAAACTCACGGTTTTATCTTTTTTTTTTTTTTTCTTACATAAATGTTATTATTTTATATATATTTTAAAGATGCTTAGATTACATAAATGTTACACAAAAATTACAGGAATTCCCATGTTCCCCATCTCCCACACCTCCCATAACATCCCACATAAACATCTTTCATTATGTGGCACATCACCTGCAATGGATATACACATCCTGGGGCTTTGAAACTAAGCATGGACAACAGTTCACATTGTAGACCACACTCTCTCCAACACATTTCTGCATGGTATATGCTGATGTAAAATGGCCTATATCTCTCATTGTAATGTCACTCAGGATAATTCCCCAGTCCTGAAAAGCCCCTGATTTACAACTGCTTTTCCCTTCCCTGCCCCAAAAGCATCTAGTGGCCACTGGCTCCACCTCACTTTTATAATTTCTTCCATTGCTTGAATCACAATATGTCTACAACAGAATACCATTAAGTCCACTCTAGTCCATAGCTCTTCCCCCAATCCTGAGGAGTTTGGATGGTGATGCCCACTCCACCTCCAAGTGAGAGAGGGCATATATCCCATGGATACGGTGGATGGGATTATCCTGCCTTTATCTGCAGCTCTCTCCATTCCCTGGGATGGAGGTTGTCCATCATTGTCTCCTCACCAGGTGACTTGGGTGAGTCCATTGAGCTGTAGAGTAGAAGTTGCAGCTCCACCGAGATTCCAGGCACAGCTGGCACATGGGCAGGCCAGAGGCTCCAATCTCTGGAAGTACACCTACAAACTCCAGCACCACATATAGGTTTGAATAGAAAGGACTGGTGGACCATGTGCAGGGAGGACTTATTTGAGTCCAACTCTGTCACTTTCAGGAGCACAGATTCCAAAGTAGAGCCCACTGATAAGGCATCAATCTGTGGAGCTATCCCCCCTTATATAGGACCTGGGTGTCTCCAGAGCCCTCAGGAGCCCCTCTGTGTGGGGTGATATCCACTTTGGTGTTCTATGAGATCCTACTGAGGTGTGCATAAGCGTTACCTCTGGGATGACCTCTTGACTCTCTTTGAAGTCTCTTAGCCACATGAATTCATTTGTCTTTACCTTTTCCCCCTTTTATTCAAGGTCATATTGCCAGTTGGCACTTGGTATTAATCCCTCATTGCCAGGGAGGCTCATCCCCGGAAGTCATGTCCCACACTGGGGGGAAGGTAATGCTGAGTTTGGCTTAGAGAAAGGCCACATTTGAGCAACAAGGAGGCTCTCAGGTGGCAACCCTTAGGCACCCCATAACAGTAGGCTAAGTTTCAATTACAAGAGCAAAGACTCGTAAGGCTAGTCATCAATAACAAGAACCCATCAGTGGGCCATCCTCTTTTGCCAGACACTGCCCCTGCACTTGGGGGACTGTTGTTGCTCCCTTGGAGAATGTGGTAGAGCTCTCCAGGCTGGGAATTCAGTATTCCCTCATTTATTGAGTGATTCTCCACCCACCATGACCATGCCCCACCCCTTGATCATTTGAACAATTTTATATATCTTTCATGTATATTCAGATGAACTTCCTCCCATGAATCCCCCATCACAGACACCCCCCACCAATGATCCTCTGCAGCCCCCATTGTAACCCTTCTGTGATCTAAACCTTCCTTGAAGATGAAACCCATATAATACCCAAATACAATTAATAGTAAAATGAAATAATAATGATAAGCTTAAATGCAAGAGGTAAACTACATGGAAACTCAGGGGGAAAAAACTAAAAATAAAATATAATTAATGGATTGGGACATTCAAAAAATGGGAAAAAACAAAACAAAATTTTAATTATTATTTTTTTTGCCTTTTATCACTGCATTATCGGGTGTCCAGTCTGTACCATGGCACCTTCCCCTGCTCATTCCCCAGTGTCTCCAAAATTTTCATTTAACTTTCAAAGAAGTTTTAGGTCACAGCAAAGTCACACACAGAATACTAGAGACTCTCATATACCCAACCTCCTTCCCCTTGCCTCACCCCATATTAAAACCTTTTTTTGTGTGTGTGTGTGGATGGTAGCATTGTTATAACTGTTATACAGATAGTGAAACATAGCTACTAAACATTGTCAATGGTTTACAGTATAGTTTACAATTTAGATGCTACAGTTTAATAATTTTTGATGATTTTTACCGTGTCCTGTGTCCATTACTGTAAGGTAATGAAAAACCTTACCCATGACCACTAAATACCCACTGTTTGATCTTTTCTGTTCCTTCGTCCCTATCCCCCTGGGGCACATGACACTCCCCTGTCTTGACTCATTGGATGACAAGATTCATAGTTACTTGCTCTGGGTAGTCTAACCTACCCTTCCTAATCTACCCACCTATCAACCCTGCACCACCAAACCCAGTAATATCACTACCCACCTGCCCTACCTTCAATATGCAACTATACTCTATCACTTTACCATAGATTATGTCCACATGGGTGATGGCGCACAACCTACTCTTCTCTTTCTCTCCCTTGTTAACTTATCTTTCAGACAATGGTTCTCAGAGACTGCTCACTTTCCTCAATTCAAATCAGTGAGGTCATATACCGTTCATCCTTCAATGCCTGGCTTGCTTCACTCAACATAAGGTCTTCAAGATTCATCCATGTTATTCTATGTGTTAGCACTTTATTCCTTCTTACAGCTGAGTAATATTCCATTGTATGTATGTACCACATTTTGTTTATCCATTCATCTGTTGATGGGCACCGGGGCTGATTCCAACTTTTGGCAATTGTGAACAATGCCGCTATGAACATTGGTGTGCATATATCTGTTCGTGTCTTTGCTTTCAATTCTTCTGGGTATATACACAGCAGTGGAATCGCTGGATCATATGGAAAACCTATTGTTAGTTTTCTGAGGAACCGCCAAACTGTCCTCCACAGTGGCCGAACCATTCCACAATCCCAGCAGCAGTGGATGAGGGTTCCTATTCTTCCACATCCTCTCCAACACTTATATTCTGCTGTTTTTTTTATAGCTACCATTCTGATGGGTGTAAGATGGTATCTCATTGTAGTTTTGATTTGCATTTCCCTAATAGCTAGCGATGTCGAGCATTTTTTCATGTGCTTTTTAGCCATTTGTATTTTCTTCCTTGGAGAAGTGTCTTTTCAGGTCACTTGCCCATTTTTTAAATGGGTTGTTTGTCTTTTTATTTTCGAGGTGTAGGATTTCTTTATATATGCAGGATATTAGACTCCTATCAGATATATGGTTGCCAAATATTTTCTCCCATTGGGTAGGTTGCCTTTTTATTTTCTTAATAATGTCCTTTGACGTGCAGAGGTTTTTAATTTTGAGGAGATCCCATTTATCAATTTTTTTCTTGCTGCTCGTGCTTTGGATGTGAAGTTCATGAAACCATTTCCTATTACAAGGTCCTGTAGATGCTTCCCTACATTATCTTCCAAGGTCTTTATGGTTTTGGCTCTTATATTTAGATCTTTGATCCATCTTGAGTTGATTTTTGTATAAGGTGTGAGATGATATTCCTCTCTTATTCTTTTGGATATGGATATCCAGTTCTCCAAGCACGACTTGTTAAAGAGGCCATTCTCTCCCAACTGAGTGGGTTTGGTGGCCTTGTCAAATATCAGGTGACTGTATATGTGAGGACCTATATCAGAACTCTCAATTCGGTTCTATTGGTCAGTAGGTCTATCCTTGTGCCAATACCATGCAGTTTTGATCATTATAGCTTTGTAGTATATTTTAAAGGCAGGTAATGTGATACCTCCAACTTCATTTTTCTTTTTCAATATGTCTTTGGCTATTCAGGGCCTCTTACCTTTCCAAATATATTTTGTAGTTAGTTTTCCCAGTTCCTTAAAAAATACAGTGTTGATTTTTATTGGGATTGCATTAAATCTGTAGATTAGTTTGGGTAGGATAGTCATCTTGATGATATTTAGTCTTCCTATCCATGAACAGGGAATATTCTTCCATTTATTTAAGTCTTCTTTGATTTCCTTTAACAGCGTTGTGTAGTTTTCTGTATATAAGTCCTTTACATCTTTAGTTAAATTTATTCCTAGGTATTTCATTCTTATAGTTACTATTGTAAATGGTATTTTTTTTATTTCCTCCTCAGATTGCTCGTTATTGGTGTACAGAAATGCTACTGATTTTTGAGCATTGATCTTATAGCCTACAACATTACTGAACTCCTTTATAAGTTCTAGAAGCTTTGTTGTAGATTTCTCAGGGCTTTCTATGTATAGGATCATGTTGTCTGTGAATAATGAAATTTTTACTTCTTCTTTTCCAATCTGGATGACTTTTATATCCTATTCTTGCCTCATTGCTTGAGCAAGTGCTTCTAAGACAATATTAAATAGGAATGGTGATAGTGGGCATCTTTGTCTTGTTCCCGATCTCAGAGGGAAGGCTTTTAGGATTTCACCATTGAAGATGATGTTAGCTTTGGGTTTTTCATATATACCCTTTTCATATTCAGAAAGTTTCCTTCTATTCCTATCTTTTGCAGCGTTTTTATCAGGAAAGAGTGCTGTATTTTGTCGAATGCTTTTTCTGCATCTCTAGAGATGGTCATGTGATTTTTTTCTTTCAGTTTGTTTATGTGATGTATTACATTGATTGGTTTTCTTGTATTGAACCATCCTTGCATACCCGGGATGAAACCCACTTGATCATGGTGTATAACCCTTTTGATATGTTGTTGAATGCGATTAGCAAGTATTTTGCTGAGGATTTTAGTATCCAGGTTCTTTAGAGAAATTGGTCTGTAATTTTCCTTTCTTGTGGTATCTTTGTTTGGTTTTGGTATTAGGGTAATGTTGGCATTGTAGAATGAGTTAGGCAATATTCCTTCTACTTCTATTTTTTGGAAGAGCTTAAGCAGAATTGGTGTTAGCTCTTTCCAGAATGTTTGGTAGAATTCAGCTGTGAAGCCATTTGGGCCTGGGCTCTTCTTAGTTGGGAGATTTTTGATAACTGAGTCTATCTCTTTACTTGTAATTGGACTGTTAAGTTCATCAATTTCTTCTTTTGTCAATGTAGGCTGCTTGTAAGTTTCTAGAAACTTGTCCATTTCCTCTAAATTATCATTCTTGTTGGCATATAATTTTTCAAAGTATCCTCTTATGATACTCTTTATTTCTGTGGGGTTAGTAGTGATATTCCCTTCCTCATTCCTTATTTTGTGTATTTGCATCTGTTCTCTCTTTTTCTTTGTTAGTCTGGCTAAGGGTTTGTCAATTTATTGATCTTCTTAAAGAACCCGCTTTTGGTTTTGTTTATTTTTTCTGGTGCTCTCTTATTCTCTATTTCATTTAGCTCTGCTCTAATCTTTGTAATTTCCTTCTTTCTACTTCCTTTAGGTTTAGTTTGTTGTTGTTTTTCCAATTCCTCCAGGTGTGCAGTTAGGTCTTCAATTTTAGCTCCTTCTTCTTTTTTAATATGTGTATTTATGGGTATGAAATTCCCTCTCAGGACAGCTTTCACTACATCCCATAGGTTTTGATATGTTGTGTTGTCATTTTCATTAGTTTCAAGGTAGTTACTGATTTCTTTTGAGATTTCCTCTTTGACCCACTGTTTGTCTAAGAGTGTGTTGTTTAAATTCCATATCTTTGTGCCTAATCTGATTCTCTGGCCCTTAGTGATTTCCAATTTCATTCCATTGTGGTCAGAGAGATTACTTTGTATAATCTCAATCTTTCTGAATTCGTTGAGAGTTGTTCTGTGTCCTAGCATGTGGTCTATCTTGGAGTATGATCCATGTGCACTCAAGAAGAATGTAAATCCTGCTGTATTTGAGTGTAGTGTTCTGTAAATGTCTATTAAGTCCAGGTCTTTTAATGTATTGTTCCGAGTCTTTGTTTCTTTATTGATTCTCTGTCTAGATGTTCTGTCTAATGATGATAATGGTGTATTAAAGTCCTTCACTATAATTGTAGAGGCATTTATTAATCCACTTAGTTTTTCCAGAGTTTGCCTCATGTATTTTGAGGCACCCTGATTAGTTGCATAAATGTTTATGATTGTTCTCTTTTCTTGAGAGAGTACCCCTTTTACTAATATATAGTGTCTATCTTTGTCTCTTACAATAGTTTTGCATTTAAAGTCTATTTTGTCTGATATTAGAATAACTACTCCTGCCCTTTTTTTGGCTATTGTTAGCTTGTAAAATTGTTTTCCAGCCATTCACTTTCAGTCTTCTTGAAACCCTGGGTTGAAGGTGGGTTTCTTGTAGACAGCATATAGATGGATCATATTTCCTTATCCATTCTGCCAATCTGTGTCTCTTAAGTGGTGAATTTAATCCATTAACATTCAGGGTTATTACTTGCAACTAATTTCTTACTTCAGCCATATTTTCTTTGGGTTTATGTATGTCATATGTTGTTTTGTTTCTGTTTTTGTCTTTTTAGTTGTTTTTAAACACTCCTCCAACTCTCTCTCCCTTGTTTTTTCCTTTCTACTTATAGAACTTCCTTCAGTATTTCTTGAAGTGCGGGTTTCTTATTGACATACTCTCTTAATTTCTGTTTATCTGTGCATATTTTGAACTCCCCATTATTTTTGAATGCCAGTTTTGCTGGATAGAGAATTCATGGTGGAAAGTTTTTTTCTTTTAGTAGTTTGACTATGTCATACCACTGCCTTCTTGCCTCCATGGTTTCAGATGAGAAATCAGCACTTAATCTTATTGTGCTTCCCTTGCCTGTGATGGTTCTCTTTTCTCTTGCTGCCTTGAGTATTTTCTCTTTGTCTTGAGCATTGGACATTTTGACAGGTATATGTCTTGGAGTTGGCCTGTTGGGATTTATACTGTTTGGGGTGTGCTGTGCTTCCTGGATCTGCACATCCATCTCTCTCAATAAGGTTGGGAAGTTTTCAGCCATTATTTCCTTCAGCACTCCTTCTGTTCCCTTTCCTTTCTCTTCTCCTTCTGGGATGCCCATAATGCGTGTGTTTGTGCATTTTGTGTTGTCAGTTAAATATCTGAGTCCCTGCTGGATTTTTTCTATCTTTTTGTCTATCTGTTCTACTATCTGTTTGATTTCAGATGTATTATCTTCCACATCACTAATTCTTTCTTCTGCCTGTTCATATCTGCTGTTATGTGAATCCAGCATCTTTTTTATTTCTTGGATTGTGCCATTGATCACCATCATATCCGTTATCTTTTTATGTATGTTTACAATTTCTTCAGTATGTTCTCCCAGTGTCTTCTTAATACCCTTATTCTCTTCCTTCACTTCATTAAGTTGGTCCATGATATTTGCTTGGACAGCTTTGATTAGTTGTTTGAGGTTCTGCATCTCTTCCTGGTTTTTAGTTTGTTCATTGGACTGGTCTATGTCTTCCTGTTTCTCAATGTGGTTTGTAATTTTTTGTTGCCCTCTAGTCATCATTTTATCTTGATTGGTTTATTCAGTTGATTACCTTCTCTCTCTGCTCTAGAGTTTTGTTTAGCTGGTGATTCTGTGTGTGTGTTAAGTTTTCTCTTTGACAATTTTTCTTGTTATTTTATGTCCTTGCTTCTTTCTATGTTCCCTTGAAGGCAAAAGATTATGGCCAGAAGAATTGAAAGATGTGAGAAAAGAAGAATGGTAATAGTAATATTGATAAAAGTTAGAAGAGGGGCCATATAAGACTAAGTGAAGTAATATTTAACTCATGTAGGCAGTGTAGAGTAATAGGGGAAAAAAGTGGAGTGCCTACAATGGACTGGGAAACAAAATAGAGGAATATATATAGAATGACTTAGAAGGCTAGAATAATGAGGAGGGAGAGAAAGAGTAAAGAAAGGGCTGAAAGGAAAAAGTTAATATTAATTAAAAAAGAAGAAAACAGAATAGATAGAATAGAAATTGACACCCTTAAGTTGTGGGGTAATAAAAAATGTGGTATGTAAGAACCACAACAGAAAGCAGAAGGCAGAAAGACGAAGGAAGGAAAAGAAAGAGCTTGGGGGGCAAAATCAATATGGACAGAGAATGGGAAATCACTGAAGAAGAAGCACAGCAAGAAGAGACAAGCTAGAAGCACCTAATTTAAAAAAAAATAAGAAAGAAAAAAGAAGGGGGGATGAAAGAGGAAGGAAAAGCAAGAGACAACAAATAAACAGAGAAAAACCAAACAACCACACAAGTAAGCAGTCAAACAAAGCTAAGGAGGAACAATTTTCCTTCTAGGGTCTTTGTGGAATCTCTCAGCCTGCTTGTGTTTATCATCAATTTCCCTGCAGGGTTCTGTCTGCAGGGTTTTGTTTTGTTTTGTTTTGTTTGTTTGTTTTTTTAAAGATTTTATTTATTTACTTTATCCATTTTAAACACCCCTTCCCCATTTGCTGTTTTTGTGTCCATTTGCTGGGCAATTCTCTGTGTGTGTTTCCTGCCATCTCTTCTCATCCTCCTCCTCCAGTCTTCACCAGGATTCGATCCTGGAGACCTCCAATGTAGGAGAGAGGTATTCTGCTGCCTGTGCCACCTCAGCTCCGGGCTTCTGGAGCTTTCAGAGCATCTCGTCTTGTCTCTCCTCTGTTACATCATCATCCTGCTGCATGGCTCCTGGGACCCGACAGCTCAGTGGCACACAGAGCCTGGCAGCCCATGCGCCTTCTATATATATATATATTTTTATTTTACCGGGAGGTCCCGGGGATCGAACCCAGGTCCCTCCATATGGCAGACGGACGCCCAACCATTTGAGCCACATCCGCCCCCAGTCTGCAGGTTTTGAGGCAGGTTTTAGCTATTAAACTAAATTAAAAAAAAGAATTCATTTTTCATTTTTAAAAGTGACTGTGTTCTTTTTTGTTTGTTTGTTTGTTTGGTGAAATAAGAGACCCAAAAGAAGTCCTCTTCTAGACCACCCCCTTCACCAAGGGGACCCTAACTAGGCTCTTGGAAAATAATCAAGCACTTCCCACTTCCTGGCCTCCCCAGTGGAGCTGAAGCTCTGATGCTTGTCAGTGCAGGACGATAAAATTGGCTGACTCTACACCCTCTGGAGCCAAGCTTCAGTGTCACCAGGCTGCTGGGTAAATCAGGCTTCCTCAGTAGATTTGCCTTTCCCCTCTGCCTGGTGCTGCTTCAAGCTGGTTTATCTGCTCCCCAAAGGTATGAGGGGGTCCAGGCAGCCAAATCCACAAAAGGGAAACCCCTCACCACCTTCTGTCAGAGCCCTCCCTCTCTTGGAGAATGCTCCCTCTCACTGGGTTGGTGGGGTTTGGGGCATATCCCTGGGCAGCTAGGTAAATCAACTTCCTCGGCATATTTGCCCCTCCCCTCTGCCTGGTGTTCATTCAATCCAGCTATTTTGTTCGCCCAAGCTGCCAGGGGTTCCAGGCAGTCAAAGCCACAGAAAAGAAACCCCTCTCCACCTTCTGTCAGAACCCTCCCACTCTCAGAGAAAGCTCCCTTTCACAGGTTGCCAGGCAGGAGTCGTGGCTCAAACCAGCCTTTTCCCTAATGGTTTTATCTTGAACAATCTATCTCCCTGTCTAGTTCCCTCCAGATAGATGCCCCAAAGACTCCTGCTCTGTGGGTTCCCAGAACAGCTCACTCAGGCAGTATCCTGTCCCCAATCAGCTGTCTCTTGTGAGAGAGATGGTGAGCACCCATTTAAACCAATGCCATCTTGCCTTCCTTCCTCAAGATGAAATAAATTTTAAGATAAAATGTCTCTAGAGAAAAAGAGATATTTTATAATGATAAAAAGGTCAATTCATCAGGAAGATATAACAACTTCAATAAAAATATATACACCTAACAACAGAGCCCCAAAATACATGAAGAAAAAACATAAAAGAAGAAATAGATGGTTGAACAATAATAATTGAAGACTTCAAAGAATTTAAAGAAAATATGACTAAAGAAATAAAGAATATTAAGAAAACACTTGGAGAACATAAAGAACAATTTGAAAGCCTGCAAAGAAAAGTAACATACCTTATGGGAATGAAAGACACAATTGAAGAGATTGAAAATACATTAGAGGCATGTAAGAGCATATTGGAATTGCTTGAAGACAGAATTAGTGATTTCAAAGACAGAACATCTGAACTGGAAAAGACAAGAGCACAGAAAGAGAAGAGAATGTCCAAAATGGAACAGTCATAGGGAATTGAATGACAATGCAAAATACACAAACATTTGTATGATTGGAGTCCCAGAAGGAGAAGAGAATGGAAAAGGGACAGAAAAAATATTTGAAGAAATAATGAATGAAAACTCCCCAATCCTTATGAAAGCCATAAACATCAATATCCAAGAAGGACAATGCACCCCAAACAGAATAAATCCAAACAAACCTACCCCGAGAAACCTACTATTCAGAATGACAAATATCAGAGATAAAGAGAGGATTCTGAAAGCAGCAAGAGAAAAGCAAAACATCACATACAAGGGAAACTCGATAAGATTAAGTGCTTACCTCTTATCAGAAGCCATGGAGGTGAGAAGAAAGTGGTATGGTGTATTTAAGGTACTGAAAGAGAAAAACTCCCAGCCAAGAATTCTGTATCTGGCAAAACTGTCCTTCAAAGATGAGGGTGAGTTCAAAGTCTTCACAGACAAACAAAAACTGGTAGAATATGTTACCAAAAGACCAGATTTACAAGAGATACTGAAGGAATTGCTGCAGCCTGAAAGGAAAAAACAAAGGCAAAAGATTTGGAGAAGAGTTTAGAAATGAAAATTATTAGGAAGTGTAAACTAAAGGATAAGAATACAGACAATAGAACAATATGACAAAGAGAACCGAAGGACAAAATGGGTGAAGAAAGTAATGCCTATACAGTAATAAAACTGAATGTTAATGGATTGAACTCCCCAATCAAAATACATAGCTTGATAGCATGGATTAAAAAAATATGAGCTGTCTATATGCTGTCTGCAAGAGACCCACCTCAGACATAAGGACACAACCAGGTTAAAAGTGAAAGGTTGGAAAAAAGTATTCCATGCAAATAGTAACCAAAAAAAGAGCTGGAGTAGCAATATTAACATCAGACAAAATATATTTCAAATGCAAAACTGTTATAAGAGATGAAGAAGGTCATTATATATTAATAAAAGGGGCAATTCACCAAGAAGAAATTAATATACTAAATATTTATGCACCTAACTGAATTCCCCAAGATACATGAAGCTCACACTGGCAACACTGAAGAGAGAAATAGATGTCTCTAAAAGTAATAGTTGGAGTCTTCAATACACCACTCTCAGTATTTAATAGAACATCTGGAGAATAAATACAGAGAGCTTGAAAAATATGATAAATGAACTAGACCTAACAGAAATCTATACAGCACTACACCCCAAAACAGCAGTTTTGGGTACATCAGTTGATGGACACCTGGATTGTTGCCAAAAGTTGGAGACAACCCAAGTGTCCATCAATTGACGAATGGATAAACAAATTGTGGTGCATACACATGATGGAATATTATGAAGCAGTAAGAAGAAATGAATTCATGAAGCATATGACAACATGGATGAACCTGGAGGACATTATATTGGGTGAAACAAGTCAGACACAAAAGGACAAATACTGTATGATTGCCCTAATAGAACTAAATATACTGTGTAAACTCATGGAGTTAATAGGTAGACTATAGGTCACCAGAAAATAGAAGGAGGGTAGATAAAGGAAAGCTGAGGGTTAATCTGTGCAGAATTGTTTAAAAGCTTGTTTGTAAATCTTTGGAAATGAATGTAAATGGTTAAAGCATATCACGGTGTTTGTAACTAGCAGTGTTATTGTATGGGTAGGATTGTGCTTGGAAAAAGAAAGACTAAGGTCATGTATATTACTAGAAGGAAAGCTAAAAACTGTAAAATGGAAATGTATAAGATAGTAAAACCTCATGTAAACCATGAATATGGGTGATATTGCATATATAAGACTGTTTTTACAAAATATAAATGCAAATATACTGAAGAGAAGGAAAAAGAATAGCAGCTATGTACACCAGGCGAGGCATAGAAAGATTGAGAGTGGTCAGTTTTGTTTGTTTGCTTTTTGTTTATTATTATTATTATTGCAATAATGAAAGTCCTCTGGAAGTGATTGGGGTGATAAATGCACAAACATGTAATTACACTGAATACCATTAATTGTAATTTGTGGGATGGATTTATGCTTTATTAATATGTAACAATAAAACCGATTAAATTTTTTAAAAAGACAAAACAACAACAACAAAAAGCATTAGAGACATACAACAGCAGACTCGAAATGATAGAAGAAAGAATAAGTGATACAGAAGACAGAACAGCTGAAATTGAAAGGAGAGAAGAACAGAGAGAGAAAAGAATGGGGAAAAAATGAGCAGGGCTCAGAGAATAGATAAGAAAGTTTCCTTCTATTCCTATCTTTTGAAATGTTTTTATCAAGAAAGGATGTTGTATTTTGCCAATGCTTTTTCTGCATCAATAGAGATGATCATGTGATTTTTTTCTTTTTTTTTTTTTTTTTTTTTTTTTTT
>JAKSZT010054419.1:9159098-9183391 GCA_026826555.1 Tolypeutes matacus | reverse complement strand
TCCGCAGCGGCCCGGGTCTTATCCCTGGGTGGCTAGGGAGATCAGCTCCGTTCCCCGACCAAAATCCCCCTCCGGTTCACCGGGTGCTGACTAGCTTTTTGCTCTGCTCACACAAGGTCCAAGGGGCGCCAGGCAGCCAGCTCCCCAGATAATAAAACTTTTTCGCCCCCGCCCGCGGCTCCCAATGGCCGTTTTATTTTTTATTTCCTAACCGCGGGGCTCAGCCGCCTGTGCCAACCTCCACCGGCAGCCTCAAAACTCACGAATCTCCACCGTTCGGTCCACGCCGCCGATCCGCGCAGATAGATGTCCCAAGCCTCTCACTCCACGCGTGCACAGCACAGACCCCCGGGCAGGACCCCGTCCCCAATCCGCCTTGCTCTGGGAGCTTGCAGTGTGCACCCTCCTACACCAACGCCATCTTGCCAGCTTCTCGATTTTTTTCTTTTCATCTGTTATTGTGGTGCATTACATTGATTGCTTTTCTTTTGTTGAACTATACTTACATACCAGGGATGAAACCCACTTGTTCATGGTGTATAATTCATTTGATGTGTTGTTGAATAAGATTAGCAAGTATTTTGTTGAGGGTTTTAGCATACAGATTCATTAGAGAGATTGGTCTGTAGTTTTCCTTTCTTGTAGGATCTTTATGTGGCTTTGATATTAGAGTGATGGTGGCATCGTAGAATGAGTTAGGCAATGTTCCCTCCACTTCTATTTTTTGGACGAGTTTAAGCAGGATTGGTGTTAGTTCAATGTAGGCTGCTTGTGGGTTTCTTGAAATTTGTCCGTTTCATCTAAGTTATCCATCTTGTTGGCATACAATTTTTCAAAGTATCCTCTTATGATACACTTTATTTCTGTGGGGTCAGTGGTGATATCCTCTTTCTCATTTTTTAAAAAAGATATATTTATTTATTTATCCCCCCCCCCCCAAGTTGATTGCACTCACTTTCTGCTCTCTATCTATTCATTGTGTGCTCTCTGTGTCTGCTCACCTTCTTTTAGGAGGCACTGGGAACTGAACCCAGGACCTCCCATGTGGGAGGGAGGTGCCCAGTTGCTTGAGCCACATCCTGCTTGTTATATCTCCTCATTGTTTCTCCTCATTGCATCATATTGTTGTGTCATCTCATTGCATCATCTTGTTGCACCAGCCCATTGCATCAGCTCTCTGTGCCAGCTTGCTGTCTTGCTTGTCTTCTTTAGGAGGCACACTGAACCCGGGACCTCCCATGTGGGAGGTGGGCACCCAACTGCTTGAGCCACATCCGCTCTCTCATTTTTTGTTTTATGCATTTGCATCCTCTCTCCTTTTTGCATTGTTAGTCTCACTAAGTGTTTGTGAATTTTATTAATCTTCTCACAGAACCAGTTTTTTGTTTTGTTGATTTCTTCTAGTGTTTTTTTAATTCTCAATTTCATTTAGCTCTGCTCTAAACTTTGTTATTTCCTTCTTTCTGTTTGCTTTGGGAATAATTTGTTTTTTTTGTTTTTTTTTTTTTTTTTCTAATTCCTCCAGATTTGCAGTTAGGTCTTTCACTTTAGCTCTTTCTTCTTTTTAAATATAGACATTTATGCTATAAATTACCCTCTCAGCACTGCTTTAGCTGCATCCCATAGGTTTTGATATGTTGTGTTCTCATTTTCATTCGTTTCAAGGCAGTTACTGATTTCTTTTGCAATTTCCTCCTTGACCCATGGACTGTCTAAGAGTGTGTTCTTTAACTTCCATATCTTTGTACCTATTCTTGTTGTCTCCCCCTTACTGATTTCTAGCTTCATTCTGTTGTAGTCAAAGAAATTACTGTGTATAATTTCAATCATTCTGAATGTGCTGAGAGCTGTTCTGTGACCTAGCATATGGTTTATCCTAAAGAATGATCCATGTGGGCTTGAGAAGAATTTATATCCCACTGTATTTGGGTGTAATGTTCTGCATATGTCTATTAGGTAAGATCCTCTAACTTATTATTCAGTGTTTGTTTCTTTATTGACCCTCTGTTGGGATGTTCTGTCAAAATGGTGATAATGGTGTTTAAAGTCACCCACTATAATTGTAGAGTCATCTATTTCTCCACTTAGTTTTTCCAATGTTTGCCTTATGTATTTTGGGGCACCCTGGTTAGGTGCACAAATATTTATGATTGTTCTTTCTTCTTGATAGATTACCCCTTTTTTTATTAATATATAGTGTCCTTCTTTGTCTCTTACAATAATTTTGTACTTAATGCCTATTTTGTCTGATATTAGTATAGCTACTTCCACCCTTTTTTGGCTATTGTTTGCATGTAAAATAGTTTTGCAACCATTCACTTGCAACCTCCTTGCATCCCTGGGTCTAAGATGAGTTTCTTGTAGACAGCATGTAGATCCATTCTGCCAGTCTGTGTCTCTTAATTGGACAGCTTAATCTATTAACATTCAATGTTACTACTATCAAGCCATTACTTACATTATCCATATTTTCTTTAGGTTTATATATGTTGTATTTTGTCTTTATTTCTTTTTTTATCTTTTTAGTTATTCTTACTAATAATCTTCCTTTCTATGCTCGCCTCCAACCCTCTCTTTCCTGTTCTTTCCTTTCAACCTGCAGAACTCCCTTTAGTATTTCTTGAAAGGCAGGTTTCTTGTTGATAAACTCTCAATTTCTGTTTATCTGTGAATATTTTGAGCTCTCCCTCATTTTTGAATGCCAGCTTTGCTGGATACAGAATTCTTGGCTGACAGTTTTTTCTTTTAGGCCCTTAACTACTGAGCTCTTGCCTCCATGGTTTCAGATGAGAAATCAGTGCTTAATCTTATCAAACTTCCCTTGTATGTGATGGGTCTCTTTTCTCTTGCTGCTTCCAGTATTCTCTTTGTCTTGAGTGTTTGACAATTTGATAAGTATATGTCTCAGGGTAAATCTGTTAGGATTTATACTGTTTGGGATGTGCTGTTCTTCCTTGATATGTACTTTCATGTCCCTCAAAATAGTTGGGAAATTTTCAACCATTATTTCCTCCAACACTCCTTCTGCACCCTTTCCCTTCTCTTCTCTCTCTGGGATGCCTATAATATGTATGTTTGTGCATTTTGTGTTGTAATTCAATTCCCTGAGTCCATGCTGAATTTTTTCTATCTTTTTATCTATCTGTTCTATTATCTGTCTGATTTCAGATGTACTATCTTCAACATCTATAACTCTTTCCTCTGCCTGTTCAAATCTGCTGTTATGTGCTTGCAACATATTTTTTATTTCTTGTGTTGTGCCATTCATCACCATCATATCTGTTATCTTTTTATGTATGTTTACAATTTCATCAGTATGTTTTCCCACTGTCTTCTTAATATCCTTTATCCTTTCTTTCACTTCATTAAGTTGATTCATAATATTTATTTTGGACATCCTTGATTAGTTGTTCCATGGTCTGCATCTCCTCCTATATTTTAGTTTGTTCATTAGATTGGGCCATGGTTTCCTGTTTCTTAGTATGGCTTCTAATTTTTTGTTGGTGTCTAAGCATCTCTTTATCTTGATGGGCTTATTCAGATCATTAGCTTCTCTCTCTAGGGTTTTTGTGGGTTTTTTTGTGGTAAGCTTCCTTTTTTTTTTTTTTTTTTTGACTGAGAGATTTCCGGTCACTTATTTTTATTTATTTATTTATTTAACTTTATTTTGTACATTTAATAATTGAAAACATAAGCAATTAAAAACTAAAAAGTAAACACAGATGAATAAATATATACATTTCCCAATTAAATGTAATGGATACATGTAAATTTTTTTGTTGTTGTTTTGTTTTTTGTTTGTTTTTTTGTGAATCAAACAATATATTACACAATATATTTGGTTCATAGTAATGCATTCATACAGTATTTGTCCTTTTGTGTCTGGCTTGCTTCACTCAACATAATGTCCTCCAGGTTCATCCATGTTGCCATATGCTTTATGACTTCATTTCTTCTTACAGCTGCATAATATTCCATCATGTGAATAGACCACAGTTTTTTTATCCATTCATCTGTTGATGGACACCTGGGTTGTTTTCAGCTTTTGGCAATGGTGAATAATGTGGCTATGAACATCGGTGTGCAGATGTCTGTTCGTGTCACTGCTCTCAGTTCTTCTGGGTATATACCCAGTAGTGGTATTGCAGGGTCACGTGGCAAGTCTATATTCAACTTCTTTAGGAACTGCCAAACAGTCCTCCATAGTGGTTGTACCATCCTGCATTCCCACCAACAGTGAAGAAGTGTTCCTATCTCTCCACATCCTCTCCAACACTTGTAGTTCTCTGCCTTTTTCATAGTGGCCATTCTGATAGGTGTGAAATGATATCTCATTGTAGTTTTGATTTGCATTTCCCTAATCATGAGTGATGTTGAGCATTTCTTCATGTGTTTTTTTGCCATTTGTATTTCTTCTTTGGAGAAATGTCTATTCAAGTCTTTGGCCCATTTTTTAATTGGGTCATTTGTCTTTTTATTGTTGAGTTGTCACATCTCTTTATATATCCTGGATATTAAACCCTTATCAGATATGTGATTTCCAAATATTTTTTCCCATTGAGTTGGCTGCCTTTTCACCCTTCTGACAAATTCCTGTGAGGTGCAAAAGTGTTTAATTTTGAGGAGGTCCCATTTATCTACTTTTTCTTTTGTTGCACGTGCTTTGGGTGTGAGGTCCAAGAAACCACCACCTACTACAAGGTCTTGAAGATGTTTCCCTACATTTTCTTCCAGTAGTTTTATGGTCCTGGCTTTATATTTAGATCTTTTATCCATTTTGAGTTGATTCTTGTATAGGGGATGAGATAGGGGTCCTTTTACATTCTTTTGGTTATAGATATCCAGTTCTCCCAACACCATTTGTTGAAGAGACTATTTTTTCCCATCAGCGTGGGCTTGGTAGGTTTGTCAAAAACCAGTTGACTGTATAGGTGAGGGTTTATTTCTGGATTCTCAATTCTATTCCACTGATCGATATGTCTATCTTTATGCCAGTACCATGCTGTTTTGACCACTGTAGCTTTGTAATATGTTTCAAGGTCAGGCAGCGAAATTCCTCCCACATTGCTCTTCTTTTTTAGAATGCTTTTGGCTATTCGGGTGCACTTACCCTTCCAGATGAATTTGGTAATTGCCTTCTCTAATTCTGTAACGTATAAGCTTCCTTTTTGATGCTTGGTTCCTCATATTCTATATCCTTGTAGTTGTTTGGGTTCTCCTGAAAAAAATATTAAGACCACAGAAAAAGAAGAGAGAAGAAGAGACAAAGAATAATAGTAATAATAATAAAATATGGAAAAGTAATCATAAAAGAGCCAAGAAACTAAGTAATGAGTGAAAAATCTTTAAAAAATAGAAAGGAACAAGAATTTAAGAGGTGGAAATAAAAAAATGAAACAAGAAAAAATTAGAAAAAAATAACATAAAATAAAGGACTAGAAAGATGAGAAGAAAAAGCAAAACAAAACAAATGATGATTAAACAAGAAAAGGAAGAAAGAAAGAAAACCAATGGAAGAGGGAAAAATGAAAGAAAGAAAAGAAATAAAGAAACTAAGGGGAAAAATAAGGAAAAGAAAAAAGGAAACAAAGAAAGAGAATAGACAACAAACAAAAAGTAAAACAAAACAATATCCCAGGAAAAAACAGCCTTCCCTCTTGGGCCCCTAGGAACCATCGCAGGCTGCCAGTGCTCATCAATCAATCACCCTGCAACCTGCCCTCCACAGGTAAGTTACCCAGTTTTAGCTAATAAAATAAAGAATAAAGAATAATAATTTAAAAAAAATAACAGATTAAAAATCCTAAAACAGACAAAAAAATTCTCATTCTATGAGTACCCTGTTGTAAGGTGCTGGCTAGGTGCCTGACAACCTGGTAGATTACTCTCTGGATCTCTTCTCTTAGAGAGTACCGGTTATCAAACCAGGGACCTTGTATATGCAAGGCAGGAGTTTCTATACTGAGCTACACCCACTCCACATGTTATGTAGGCTTCTGAAATTTGATCTGGCTCTTTCCACCCCCTTTGCCTCAGGTGAGTTGGGCTTCTAACAGTTTTCATGCTATCTCTCCTGGCTTCCTTCTCCCCTGGGCTGGTTAGATGCCTGTCTCCATCTATTTCCTCACTAACCTAGTTTCTCTCTCTTCCAGGGTGGCTGAGTATGACAGCCTGTCTGATCAGATCCTCCCTCCCCTCTCCCTGGGGTCACTTCAGTGTTGGTTGGGGTCTTTTTTGAAATTCAAAAGGGGTTCAGCTGGCCAAACTCGCTGAAAAGAAACCACTCTCTACCCTCCACCAGACCCCTCTTCCTCCCAGGGAGAACATTCTTTTCCACTCAGTTGGTTGCAATGAGCCGGGGGTTTTACGAAGTCTATTTGCCTTGAGGGTGGGGTATATGTGCCATTCCCAACCACAGGGTGAGTAACTCATAGTTTTCATTTACATGACCTTGTTGATAAGACCTAAGCATACTGAGCAGACTCACAGAACTAGATTCTGGAGGATAGTTATCAGGAGACATAAAGGGAGTAGAGTGTTGTGAGCCAATGCTCAATATGGGCAAAACCTATGATAAGGTGGAAGGAGGTGTTTGGGCAGTGGATGGGGGTGACAGTGGTGCAGTGATGTGATTGGGTTGAACAGTGCTGGAATATGAGGGGGAGTAGGGTGGGGTTTGGGTTGGATTATCCATGGAAATGGGAGAGAGTTGGAGGAAGGAGCAGGTGAACTCTGGGGATTTGCAGGTCTGTGGTTAAAACTACAATGGTGGGAATGTTCTTTTGGCAAATATGGCAGGGGAAGATTACTGGTGCAGGGTGTTGAGGGTGGGGGAATATAAGGGATAGGGCACACAAAGGGCATGCTTCTATGGTATATGAAAGTGTTCATCTTGTCATAGTGTGTTATCTCAGTGGCTGGAGACCCAAACAATGAACAAGAAAATATTAAACTCCCATCCTGGGGAGTCCTGTTATGTTCTCAATTAGAGGGACAAGAATCTCTTGAGAACATAGGCAGGGTCTAGTAAAAGATAACAGCCCAGTATGTCAAGTCTTCAATATTATTGCATGCAACTATGAACCTTATTCTTCAAAAATTGAAACTTAGTGGTTACCATTGGTTCTGAGAGAAGGGGATGGGAAGAATAGAATAGATGAAACATAGAGCATTTTCAGGGCAAGATCATTACATGATATTGCAATGATGGATACAGTCCATTTTAAATTTTGTCAAAACATATAAAAATGTATGATGCAAAATGTAAACCATAATGAAAACCATTGACCATGGTTAGGAGCAACGATTCCATATTTGTACATCAATTGTAACAAATGTACCATACACATGTAAAATGTTATTAATAGGGGAGAGTGGGAGAGGGAAGAGGGTGGGATATATAGGAATCCTCTTTATTTTCTATGTGACTTTTCTGTGACCTAGATTCTTTGAAGATAAAGCAAAAAAAAAAAAAAAAATAAGACACTGAGGGAACATACGGAAGAAATTGTTACTGTACTTAAAAGATAATAGATCTTACAGTGATGAGAGACACAATGAAAATTTTTTTTATTTTCTAATTTATTATTTTTATGTTTATTTTTGTATTTTATTTTTTATTATTTTTATTTGTTTTTTTTGGCTTTGTTTTTGGGGAGGTTTTGGATCGCAGAAGGGTCACAACTGTGGCAGGGGTGGATCACTGGTGTGGGTGTCAGTGATGGGGCAATGTGTGGGGAGGGGTGCATCTGGGGTATGTCTTTATGGCATATGAAGATGTTCAAGTGGTTATGAGGTGTGGTCTCGGTGGGTGGAGACCCACACAATATTCCAAAGAATATTGAATCCCCATCCTGGGAAGTCCTGGTACATTCTCTAATAGAGCAGCAAGAATCCCCTGAGTACATGGTCAGTGCTTAGCGAAGGAGGACAAACCAATATGCCAGGCTTTTGATATTGATGCTTGTACTTATGAACCTTTTCTTGTGAAATTGAAATTTAGCTTAGTATTATATATTGTCTAAGAGTTACCTCCTGAAAGCCTCCTTGTTGCTCAAATGTGGCCTCTCTCTAAGCCAAACTCAGCATATAAACACACTACCTTTCCCCCGGTGTGGGACATGACTCCCAGGGATGAGCCCCCTGGGAACCAAGGTATTACCAAGTGCCAACTAGTGATGCATCTGGAAAAAGACCTTGACCAAAAAGGGGAAATATTAAATACAAGTGAATTTTTGTGGCTAAGAGATTTCAAGTGAGTCAGGAGGTCATTCCCGAGGTTACACATATGCACATCTCAGCAGGATTTCATTGACTGACAGAGTAAACAGGGCCACAAGCAGGGGGCTCCTGAGGGCTCTAGAGAAATCCAGACACTATAGGCAGGGCATACAATCTCAGGAATTCAGCACCCTGTCAGTGGGCCTGATTTTAGAATATATGCTCCCCAAGGTAACAGAGTTAAACTCATTTATAATTTCCCTACACATGGCTCTTCTACCGCTATTATTTGAACCTATAATTAGCACTATATCTGTTAAATAGGTGTCCCCAAGACCTAAATCTTCTGGCTGTTCATATGCCGATTGAGCCCTGAATCTCAGCAAAGTTGCAAAGCCTACTCTACAGTTCATTGGAATCACCCAGGACAACTAACAAAAGGATGATGATGGGCAATGCCCATCCCCCAAAAAACAGAGAGTATCTACAACTGCAAGCAAGACAGTATCTTCCATCTGCCCCATGGGATCTAAGCCACTCCCAATCAGAAACAGTGGGCATACCAAAATCCTCAAGATTGAGGAATGAACAAACATAAGGGGGGGAATGCAACTATGGACTAAAGTAGACTTACTATCATTCTAGTAATGGAAGAGCTTGAATCATTTATATAAAGGCAGTGGTCACCAGAGGTTCTGAGGGGAGGGAGAGGGAAGAATAGGTATAACATGGGGACATTATTGGACAATGGAATTGTCCTGCATGACATTGCAATGATGGATATAGGCCATTATACATTTTGTCAAAACATAAAATTGTGCAGGGGAAAGTGATAACTAAAATGTAAACTATAGCCCATGGTTAATAGCAATGATTCAATATATGTTCATCAATTGTAATAAATATACCATACCAACAAAAGATGTTGTTAATGGGGGAAAATGTGAGGGGGTGCGGTATATGGGAATCCCATATATTTTTTATATAACATTTATGTAATCTAAAGCTTCTCTTAATGAATTAATTAATTAATTAATTTTAAAAATAATAGATGGGAAAGGGGGAAATTCGCTAATGTGTGGAGGCTAAACAACATACTCCTAAACAATCAGTGCATCAAAGAAGAAATTGTTAGTGAAATTAGTAAATATATTGAGACAAATGAAAACAAGAACACAACTTATCAAAATTATGGGATATAGCAAAGGCAGTGCTGAGAGGGAAATTTACAGCCCTAAGTTCCTTTTGAAAAAAGGAAGAAAGAGCTAAAATCAAAGATCTAAATGAACAACTGGAGAAACTAGAAAAAAGAACAACACACAACTCCAAAAGTAAGCAGAAGGAAAGATATAAAGATTAGAACAGACATAAATGAAATTGAGAAAAAAAGGATAGGAAAAAATCAACAAAACCAAAAGCTGGCTCTTTAAGAGGATCAATAAAATTGACAAACATTTAGCTAGAGTAACAAAGAAAAAGAGATAGACAATGCAAATAAATAAAATCAGAAATGAAAGGGGAAAAGTTATAACTGACCACAGAAATAAAAAGGAACATAAAAGGATATTATGAGAAACTGTATGCCAACAAACTAAGCAGCCTAGATGAAATGGACAAATAGCTAGAAACACACAATCAGCCTACATTGACTCTACAAGAAATACAAGAACTCAAAAAACTAATGACATTTAAAGAGACTGAAGAAGTCATCAAAAATCTCACAACAAAGAAAAGTCCAGGACCACATGGCTTCACAGGTGAATTCTACTAAGTATTTCAAGAAGAATTAACACCAATCCTGTTTAAACTCTTCCAAAAAATGGAAGAGAAGGGAAAACTAGCCGACACATTTTATGAAGCCAACATCACCCTAATACCAAAGCCAGATAAAGATACTACAAGAAAAGAAAAATTACAGACCAACCTCTCTAAGAACATAGATGCAAAAAGTCTCAACAAAATACTTGCAAATAGAATTGAACAGCATATCAAAAGCATTATAACAACAACCAAGTGGGATTTATTCCTGGTATACAAGGGGGGTTCAACATAAGAAGATCAATTAACATAATACACCATATTAACAAATTGAAGGGAAAAAACAACATGATCCTCTTGATAGATGCAGAAAAGGCATTTGACAAAATCCAACATTCTTTCTTGATAAAAACACTTCAAAAGATAAGAATAGAAGGAAAATTCTTCACTATGTTAAAGGGTATGTATGAAAAACTCACAGCCAACATCATACTCAATGGAGAAAGGTTGAAAGCTTTCCCTTTAAGATCAGGAACAAGGCAAGGAAGCCCACTGTCAACACTGTTATTCAATATTGTGCTAGAAATTCTAGCTAGAACAATTAGCCAAGAAAATAAATAAATAAAAGGCATCCAAATAGAAGAAGAGGAAGTAAAACTCTATTTGTGGATGACATGATCCTATATTTAGAAAACTCTGCAATGTCTACGACAAAGCTACTTGAGCTAATAAATGAGTTCAGCAAAGTGGCAGGATACAAGATCAACATGCAAAAATCATTAATGTTTCTGTACACGATTATTGAACAATCTGAGTAGGAAATCCAGAAAAAAAAATTCCATTTACAAGAGCAACAAGGAGACTCAAATAGCTAGGAGTCAATTTAACCAAAAAAGTATAAGAACTATATTCAGAAACTACAAAACAATGCTAAAAGAAATCAAAGAAGACCTAAACAAATGGAAAGACATTCCGTGTTCATGGATTGGAAGACTAAATATCATGAAGACGTCAGTCCTACCCAAACTGATTTATAGATTCAATGCAATGCCAATCAAAATTCCAACAGCCTAATTCTCAGAAATAGAAAAGGCAATTACCAAATTTATTTGGAAGGGAAAGTGCACCTGAATAGCCAAAAGCATTATTAGAAAAAGAGCAATATGGGAGGATTTTCAATGCCTGACCTTGAAACATACTACAATGCTACAATGGTCAAAACAGCATGATATTGGCATAAAGGTAGACACATTGATCAGTGAAATAGAACTTAGAATACAGAAATAAACTGCCACCTCTATGGCCAGCTAGTTTTTGATAAATCTATACCAAGTCCATGTTAACAGTACAAAACAGTCTCTTCAATAACCAAAAGAAAGAAAGAGGACCCCTATCTCACTCCCTATACAAGAAACAACTCAAAATGGGTCAAAGACCTAAATATAAAAGCCAGGACCATAAAACTACTAGAAGAAAATTTAGGGAACCATCTTTAAGATCTTGTGGTAGGTGGTGTTTTCTTGGATCTGACACCCAAAACACAAGGAACAAAATTAAAAAGAGATAAATGGGTATGCCTCAAAATTAAACAATTTTGCACCTCAATGGACTTTTCCAAAAGGGTGAAAAGGCAGCCTACTCAATGGGAGAAAATATTTGGAAATCATATGTCTGATAAAGGTTTAATATCCATGATATATAAAGAGATGTTAAAACTCAACAATAAAAAGACAAACGACCCAATATAAAAATGGGCAAAAGACTTGAAAAGACATTTATCCAAGGAAAAAATATCAACTGTGAAAAAACACATGAAAAAAGTTCAACATCACTAGCGATTAGGGAAATGCAAATCAAAGCTCAATGAGATATCATTTCACACCTATTAGAATGGCCACTATTAAAAACACAGAAAACTACAAGTGTTGGAGAGGATGTGGAAAGATAGGAACATTTATTGACTGTTTTGGGGAATGTAGAATGGTATGGCCACTGTGGAGGACTGTTGGGCATTTCCTAAAGAAGTAGAATATAGATTTGCCATGTGACCAGTCAATACTACTACTGGGTATATACCTAGAAGAACTGAGAACAGTGACACGAACAGACATCTGAACACTGATGTTCATAGTGTTGTTATTCACAATTGCCAAAAGATGGAAATAACCCAGGTATCCAACTGATGAATGGATAAAAAAATTGTGGGGTATACATATGATGGAATATTATGCAGCTATAAAAATAAATGAAGTCGTGAAACATATGACAACATGGATGAACCTGGAGGACATTATGTTCAGTGAAGCAAGCCAGACACAAAAGGACAAATACTTTATGATTGCAGTATTATGAACTAAATATATTGTATAAACTCGTGGAATTAAGAACTAGAATATGGGTCACCAGAAAATAGAATGAGGGTAGAGAATGGAAAGCTGAGGGTTAACTTGTGCAAAATTGGTAAAATATTGTGTGCTAATCTTTGGAAATGAATAGAAAGGGTGAAAGTACATGCTTGTAACTAGCAGTGCTATTATATGGGTATGACAGTGGTTGAAAAGAAAGACTAAGGTTATGTATATTACTAAAAGGAAGGCAAGAGAATGTAACATGGGACTATTTAACATAATGAAACCTCATCTGAAATATGAATGTGGGTAATATTGCATATATAAGGCTGTTTTTCTTTGAAACTGAAGAAATGTTATGTATGTTAATGGTATCAAGAAAAAAAAAAAAAACACATTGTGTTAAGTGAAAGAAACCAGACATACATATGATTCCATTTATATAAAATGTAAATATAAATCTATTTATAAAGATGGAATTATATTGGTGATTATATAGGACTCAAGAAGGATAGAGGGATTGAGAGGTGACTGCAAAGGGGTGTGGAGTTTTTCTTTTTAGAGCATTGAAATTGTTTTTGTGGTGATGAATGCACAACGCTGTGATTATACTTAAAGCATTGATTGTATGCTTTGGATGGATTGTATGGTATGTGAATATATCTCAATAAAACTTCTTTTAAAAAAGAGATATAGGGACAACCAGCAAGATGGCAGCAGAGTAAGACACTCCTAGAGTCAGCTCATGCTACAGGGCAGTTAGTGATCAAACAGAGCTATCTAAAGCACCTGTTTGGAGGCTCCAGGAGACCAGAAGAGCAACATCTTTGAAAGAATGGAAGGAAGAGAATGCCCATCTGCAGAGAAGATTCATAAGTAGAGCACTCCAAGCCACAGAGGCTGGTGCCCATCCTCCACTGGCGGCACAAGCCACCTCGGGAGCTATTCCCAGGCTGGAGGGGGAAGCTCCATTTCCCAAAAACAGGAGAGGGAGAGACGGTTGGCCACTGACTTCAGCTACCTATTAGTAAATTCAGCTGGCTAAAGTAAAACTCTAAGAACAGCTGAAGTTTGAAACTGTCCAAGTCAGAAAGAAGCCAGTAGTCGCCATTTTTACTCCACCCCCAGCATGAGGGGAAGCCGGGCTGATTGAAAATCACAGTGATGGTAGGGACTGGCTTCTTTCCACCCAGATCGAATGCAGCCCTACCCTAGGCTTCAGCCCCACCTCTGGCAAGGAGGAAGTTGGTGGGACCTGCACCAGCCTCTCTAGGTAATTGCAGGTATATTTGGCTAGCACAGACTGAATAGTTGAAAGTCTACTGGGGCAACTGTGGTCATTTTGAACCTGCACAGCATAGATTGCTGCCCACACCTGCAGCTCCATCCCTGCCCCAGGCAGGGGAGGAAGAGGTGTGAAGCTTCATCAGTCTCTCTGGCTAACTACAGTCTAGGCCTGCATGAGTTGGATTATAACACACGGCCCTGGCAAAGGAGAAAGGTGGGAGAAGCTTTATTGGTCCCTGGGGCAATGTGGACAACTTGAGCCTCCACAGTTTACAGCACCAACTACATCCTTGGCTCCTACTATACAACTAGCAAAGGAAAAAGGGCAAGAAAGCCATAAACTAAAGAGAGAAACAGCACCCAGAATAAATGCATCTAGTAAACCAGATGTCAAGACACCAACAAAACATTACAATCCATACCAAGAAACAGGAAGATATGACCCAGTTAAAAGAACAAGATAAGCCTCCAGATGACATAAAGGAGTTGAGCCAACTAATCATAGATGTTCAAACAAATCTCCTTAATAAATTCAATGACATGGCTAAAGAAATTAAGAAGACATTGGATGAGTACAAAGAAGAATTTGAAAGCATACATAGAAAAATAGCAGCTCTTACTGGAATGAAACTTGCAATAAATGAAATTAAAAATACACTGGAATCATATAACAGCCGATTTGAGGAGGCAGAAGAAAGGATTGGTGAATTTGAAGAAATGGCCTCCAAAAGAGAATATAAAAAATAACAGATGAAAAAAATGGAAAAAATTGAACAAGGTCTCAGGGAACTAAATGACAGCAAGAGAAGTGTAAACACAGTATCATGGGAGTCCCAGAAGAAGAGAAAGAAAATGGGGAGAAGGAATATTTGAAGAGATAATGGTAGAAAATTTCCCAACTCTGTTGAAGGACATAGTATCTGTGATCAAGAAACTCAACATACTCCCATCTGAATAAATCTGAATAGACTTACTCTGAAACACATACTAATCAGAAGGTCAAATGCCAAAGACAAAGAGAAAATTTTGAGAGCAGCAAGAGAAAAGCAATGCATAGCATATAAGGGATACCCAATAAATTTAAGTGCCGATTCTTCATCAGAAACCAAGGAGGCATATATATATATATTCCGCCAAGAATCTTATATCTGGGAGGATTGTCTATCAAAAATGAGGGCGAGTTTAGAATATTCACAGATAAACAGAAACTGAGAGAGTTTATAACCAAGAGGAGACTGTCTTTGCAGGAATACTAAAGGGTGTGCTACAGTCTGAAAAGAAAAAACAGGAGAGAAAGCCTTGGAAGAGAGTCTAGAAATGAAGATTAAATCAGTAACAGTAACTAAAGGTGTCAAAAGAGTTGTGAAAATAAAATATGACAGATAAACCCAAAGGTCAAAATGGGTGAAATAAGAACTACCTTTACAGCAATAAATTGAATCTTAATGGATTAAATTCCCCAATTAAAAGACACAGACTGGCGGAATAGATAGAAAATTTGAGCCACCTATATGCTGTCTGCAAGAAAAAAAAATCTGGAGTAGCTATACTTATATCAGATGAAATAGACTTTAAAAGACACTAGTAATGCACAGTCAGAGGAGGAAGTCAGGGAAAAAATTCCATTTACAGTAGTGACTAAAAGAATTAAATATTTAGGAATAAACTTAACCAATGCTGTAATGCACTTGTATTCAGAAAACTACAATGCATTGTTAAAAGAAACCCCAAAAGACCTAAATATTTGGAAGAACATTCCATGCTCATGGATTGGAAGACTAAATATCATTAAGATGTCAATTCTACCCAAATTGATACACAGATTCAATGCAATCCCGATAAAAATTCCACTAGCATTTTTTAAGCAAATGGAAAATACAATTATCAAATTTATTTGGAAGGGTAAGGGGCCCCTAATAGCCAAAAACATCTTAAAAAGAAAAAGCAAAGTTGGAGGACTCTCACTTCCGGACCTTAAATCGTATTACTTAGCTATAGTAAAAACAGCATGGTGCTGGCATAAAGACAGACACACCAACCAATGGAACCGAATTGACGGTTCAGAAACAAACCCTTACATCTATGGTCAAGTGATTTTTTGATAATCCTGTCATACCCACCCAGCTTGGGCAGAACAGTCCTTTCAACAAATGGTGCTAAGAGAACTGGATATCCATAACCAAAAGAAAGAAAGAGGACCCCTATCTCACACCTTATACAAAAATTAACTCAAAATGGATTAAAGACCTAACTATAAAAGCAAGAACCATAAAGCTTCTAGACAAAAATGTAGGAAAACATCTTCAAGACCTGGTGGTAGGTGGTGGATTCTTAAAGGAGATAAGAGGAGGACTGAGATGGACAACTGATGCTTAATGTATGTACAAGTTTTAATTAACTTGACTGTAAAAGTGTGGAAATGTATTGAGTTGATGGTAACACATTATAGTGTTTAGCAGCTGGTTTATAAATGGGAATGTGGCTGGAAAGGGTAGCCTAGGGATGTAAATGTCAATTGAAAGAAAGCTAGAGAATAATCTAGGGACTGATAACACAGTAAACCCAGAGGTGGATGAGAATTGTGGTTGATGGTACAGATGCAAGAGTGTCCTTTGTGAGCTAGAGCAGATGTATGTCACTATTGCAGGGTGGTGGGAATGTGGAGAAGCATGGGGAAAATACAACTAGAGTGTCCTGTGGACTGGGGTTAACAGCAACACTGTAATATTTATCCATCTATGCCAAAGATGTACTGCATTGATAATTGGGGAGTATGGAAATAGTATGTTAATGTATGCTATGGTTAGTGGTTAGTGGTAATAATCTGATAATATTATCTCATAATTTGTAATAAATGTTCCACCACAGTGTGGTGTGTTGGTGAAGGGGTGTTGTATGGGAATTCTACACATGTGCATGATGGTTTTCTAAGTTCACAACTTCTGTAAAATATATTTTTTAAAAATAATAATAGGGTGGGTTGGGGGGAAAAATACACTAAATGTAAAATATGGACTATAGTTAGTAAGATTTTGACAATATTCTTTCATAAATTGTGACAAATGTCTCACAACAATGCAAGGTGTTGGTGGTGGGTTGATATATGGGACCCCTGAATGATGTTATGCATGTTTGCTTTGTAAGTTCACAACTTTTACTATACACTTACAGTTTATGTATGTTCATGTATAAATGATATAAAAAAATAATAATAATGGGGTGGGTTGGGGGGGAAATACACTAAATGTAAGATACCTTGATTAGTTGTGATATTTTGAAGATGCACTTTCACTTTGATCATTTGTTAAAAATGTTTCACAACAATGCAAGGTATTGGTGGTGGGGTGAGGTGTGGGAGCCCAGTGGGATGTTTTGTATGTTTGTTTTGTAAGTTCACAACTATTACTATACATTTATTGTTAATGTAAATTTATGTATGAGTGATATACTCAATAAATTTTAAAAAGAGAGAGAAATAGGAGAAAGTATATGTGTGTGTGTGTGTGTGTGCGTGCGTGCAGTGTCCTGGCCATAGTAGTTACTGCAGAAATTATGATAACCAGTCTTGGAATGGAGTGCTAATTATGTGGTTGAGTTTGATTTGGTGCTCCAGGACATGAATACCATCAGAGGAATGCCAGCCCTCCGATGTGTAGGAATGCTCACTCACAAGTCTCAAGGGCACAGTTGTGCTTAGCAGCTTAAGAGGTGGTGCTTCACTCATAACTGGGACCTTCAGCTCTGATCTACTTTGACCCAGGCTGTGTCCTTAGGGCCTCCATTTGTGTGTCTATCTTATCTCACCTCCTTCTCCTTCTGTAGGCTGGGTATGATGATGACAGGTAAAGAAAGCTTTGAAGCTCAGAGGCATAAATTCACCTACACAAGGCCACACAAGATGTAATAAGCAGAGCTAGAATGTGAGCCCAGAGCCCTTTACTGGCCAATCTGTACTCTTTTCCTATATCCTGCTCCCCCTCAGATTCACGTGTTTATGCCATATGTATTGGGAACCTCTGGGATGCCAGGTACTTGTGCTATCAGAACCAGGCTGGGCATTCATTTGGACATTTTCATGTAAGAATAGGCTGAGGAATTTGTGGCAGTGTGATATTATTGATGAATTCTAAAAAGAAATATTGATTTTTTTGTAAACAGGTCTATTCTTCTGGGCATGATACCCTTTGATTGTATTAGATTGAGCTGAAATGCCTTTGATTAAATTATGTTAAGATTAGGGCTTTGATTTGACCACATCATTGGGGCAGGCAGGGTTGAGTCCCCACCCACCTTGGTAGGCTATATAAATGGACACTCAATCAAGAACACACAGAAGTGTGGTACATTTGTTGTAATTGATGAACACATATTGAAGCATCACCATTAACTGTGGATTATAGTTTACATTATAGTTTACAATCTGTCCCGTGCAATTTTGTAAGTTATGACAAAACATATAATGGCCTGTATCCATCATTTCAGCATCATGAAGAACAATTCCAATGTCCTGAAAAAGCCCCCATATTATACCTATTTTTCCCTCTCCCTCTCCTCAGAACCTCCGGTGGCCACTGCCTCCACATCAATGATAAAAGTTCTCCCATTGCTAGAATAACAATAAGTTTATAGTAGAATAATAGTAAATCTACTTTAGTCCAATGTTCATTCCCCAATCTTGAGGATTTGGGGATGGCAATGCTCACTCTGCCTCTAATTGAGAGGTGGCTTAGATCCCATGGGACAAATGTATGGAACTCTCTTGCTTGCAGTTGCAGATTCTATTTCTTAGGATGGGCTTTGTCCAGCATCATCACCTTAATTGTCCTGAGTAAGTCCAATGAACTGGAGAGTAGGTGTAACTCTGCTAAGATTCAGGGCCCAGCTGGCACATGGACGGACTGAAGAATTAAGTCTCTTGGGCATACACCTATCAAGTCTAATACTAACTATAGGTTCAAACAGAAGGGGCGTAAATACACAGAGAAGATACACAGAGGGTCCTGCAGCCCTGGAAGAGAGATGATCCTGATAGTTTACAGCTGACCTTGTGAAGAGAACAGAGCAGCTGAGCCTGAAAAGAAATTAGCCCTGGGAAGAGAGACAAGCCTTATGCCAGCTTACAGCTGAGATCGGAAGAAGCTGGGCCCACGGAGCCTTAAAAGGAAGAGGAAGGCTGAACACTCGCAGACATCGCCCACCATCTTGCTTCAACACGTGGCAAATGACTTTGAGTGAGCAAGTACCTCTTATGGTACCTTGAATTGAACTCTTTAGGGCCTTGTGACTGTAAACTTCTACCCCAAATAAGTACCCTTTATAAAAGCCAACAGAGTTCTGGTACTTTGCATCAGCACTCTTTTTGGCTGACTAATACAGAATTAAATGTGATTTTGCTCCTGATTTGGTTTTGGCTCTCTCCTCCCTCCCCAGGAATCAATAGCACACTCTCTGTTAGGGAGCAGAGCTCAGAATGGCTTCTTGATTGTCTGGTACCTACCTATGGGTTAACCTCCCCAAGGTGCCAGAGGCTCTAGTGTTGAGTGGTAATTTCTCTCCTGAGGTCAGGCAGACACATAGATCAAACTGCACTGTGGTGTGCACTGTTACTGCACCTTGGGGTGCTGGTCTGGACTTTAAGAGTGCTTATATGCTGCTCTGGTGATTTCTCCCATCTTCAGTAAGTGCTTTTAATAATTCAGCAGAGAAATATATCTGAGACAGATGAGACAGCCCTTCAGTGATGGTTTGGTCATTTTTAGGTAAATTCCCATTTTAAAGACATTTACTAGACATAGACTCTAAAAGAGTTCAGAAAGCTCAATTCTGAACACAAACACCCAAACACTCAAACATTGGGACAGACCCTAAAATAAATAGAAACACCCTACCCTGAAATGAGACCCCCAAATACATTAGACTCAGACACTGGGACAGACACTCAAAGAGTTCAGAGACCTCATACCAAGACAGACACCCAGTTACCTAGGACTTAAACCTTAGGACACAGGCCTTCAAAGAATTCACAAACCTCATACCTTGAACACAAGACTTCATTATTTCAGAGTCGAATTCTGGGATGCAAAAAAATGACAGAGTACAGAGACCCCACACTTTGAAAACCAACCTATGATAGTTGGAAGCTGTATGGACCCCAGAAAAGTATGTTCTTAAAGTTAATCCATTCTGGTGGGTGTGGACCCATTGTAAGTAGGATCTTTTGGTGAGTAGGATCTTAACTTAAGATGTGACCCACCTCATTCAGGGTGAGTCTTAATTCTCTTACTGGAATTCTTTACAAGAGAATGAAATTCAGACAAAGAGAAGAAAAGCCATGGAAACAAGAAGCTGGCAGGAACGAAACCCAGAAGAGAAGGGAGAGAGCAGCACATGCCACCATGTGCCTTGCCATGTGACAGAAGAGTTCAGGATTGCCAGCAGCTAGTCTTCAAGAAGAAGGTATTGTCTTGATGATGCCTTGATTTGGATATTTTCACAGTCTCAGAACTGTAAGCTTGTAAGCTAATAAATCCCCATTGTAAAAGCCAACCCATACCTGGTATATTACTTTTGGCAGCCTGGCAAACTAGAACAGATTTTGGTACCAGGAAAGTGAGGTGTGGCTATTGCAAATAACAAAAACGTTTTAAAAAGGCATTTTAATTGGGTAAAGACTAGAGGCAGGAAGAATCGTGAGGTGCTTGATAGAAAAAGCCTAGATTGCTTTCAAGAGACTATTGGTAGAAAAATGGATGCTAAAGGTACTTTTGATGAGGTCTTAGACACAAATGATGAATGTGTCATTGAAAACTGGAAGAAAGGTGATCTTTGTTTTAAAGTGGCAGAGAATTTGGCAAAATTGAGTGCTGATATCAGATGGAAGGCAGAATTTGAAAGTGACAAGCTGAGGAGATTTCCAAATTAAATGTGGAAAGTGTGGCCTGGCTTCTTCTTGCAGCTTATAATAAAATGCAAGAAGAAAGGGATAAGCTGAGAACTGGACTCTTGGGTGCAAAGAAACCAGAAATTGATAGTTTGGGAAATTCTGAGCCTCCAGAGAGTCCCCTGAGAATAATACAGACATGAAACCAGTCAGCCATTTTGGTGCAAGTCAGGATTTGAAATGTGGTTATCCAGGAAGGATCTGTGGAAAGTTCTGCCGTCTGATGGTTCTGGAGCCGTGTTTACTACATACAAAACTGACAAGTTTTTTTTTGCAAGATCTCTATGAACAGAACCATGGCAAGCCTGGACTAAAAGGGACAGCTTGAAGGAAAAATGACTTCGAAGGCAGAACCTTGGAAACTGAGGTCTGAACTGAAGACATCTTCTTTGGTGAAGAGAATAGACCCACCCATGTATGTGGAAAGAGTGAGTATGTCTCAGAGCTGGATAAGGTGGGCCTTCTGCCCTGTTGTTCAGAAAGAGTGTTACCACCCCAGGTTTCTCAGATGCATGGGAGATTGCAGAGAGGCTGGATGCCACCCCAATGTATGACAATGGTGGAGTCTAGAGTCTGACCATCACCCCAATGCATGAAGATGTTGTAGCCTTTACCCCAGTGTTTGGGGAGAGCATGGCTGCTGTGCAAGCACTTGGACAGGGTGGGGCTGCTGCTCCATCAGGTCCTGAGAACAAAGCATCATTCTATAGATGACTCTCATACCTTGAAACCTAATGGAGTATGCCCTGCGGGGTTTCAGAACTGTTTGGGACAATTTCTCCCTTTAGAAATGGGAGTTTTTATCCCATGACCTTCCCCCCAGTGTATATTGGAAGCATGTAACTTGTTCTTTAATGCTCACATGTCCACAGCCAGAGGGGAATTGTGCCCTAGAACAGACCTATTTTAATGAGACTTTATACTTAAAATTGTTACTGAAATGATTTAAGGCTTTTGGGAAATTGTGATGGAATGAATGTATTTTGCAGATGGAAAGAACATGTCTTTTGGGGGTCCAGAAAGTGGGGTGTGATGGTTTGAAGCTGTAAGGACCCCAGAAAAATATGTTCTTAATGTTAATGCATTTCTGTGGGTGTGAACCTATTGTAAGTAGGATCTTTTAGTGAGTAGGATCTTAACTTAAGGATGAGTCTCAGTCCTCTTACTGGAGTCCTTTATAAGAGGATGAAATTCAGACAAAGAGAGAGAAAGCCATGGAAACAAGAAGCTGGCAGCAAGGAAACCCAGAAGAAAAGGTAGAGACCAGCAGATGCTACCATGTGCCTTGCCGTGCAACAGAGGAGTCCAGGATCACCAGCAGTCACTCTTCAGGAAGAAGGTATTGTCTTGATGACACCTTGATTTATACATTTTCACAGCCTCAGAACTGTAAGTTTGAAAGCTAATAAATTCCCGTTGTAAAAGCCAACTCATTTCCTGGTATATTGCTTTTGGAAGCCTAGCAAACTAGAATACAGACACACAGGTTTCTAAATACCTCAGACCAAAATTTTGGGGCACAAACCTTCAAGAGAATTCAGATAATCTCAAATCATGAACACAGACTCCAGACATCTCAGAACAAAACCATGAGATACGCCATTAAAACATTCACAGACCTCACGCCCAGAACAAGGCTCCAAATACTTTAAGAATCAAACATTGGGACACACACCCTCAAGGATTTCAGAGACCTCACACCCTGACCAGATTTCACCAAATACTTAAGCCTCAAAACTTGGTGCACAGACCCTCAAAGAGTTCAGAGACCTCTAACCCTGACCACTGACCCCAGAGTATCTCAGATTCAAGCCATGGGGAGTTCAGAGTTCACACCCTGAATATAGACCCCCAAATACCACAGACTCAAACCTTAGAGCAGATTCTCAAAGAGTTTACAAACTACATATTGTCTGGCCTCACTGATATGAACTAAATACAATGAGTAATCTTATGGAGTTAAACCATAGAGTATAGGTTAGTAGGAGACAGAATATGGGTTGAGAATGTTTAATAGGGTTCATTGTAAATATGTGGAAATAGAGTTTATGGCAACTCATTATAATGAGTATAACAAACACTGCTGATTTATAAATGTGATTGTGGCGGAAAGGGGTAGTCTAGGGAGATTAATGTTAATTGAAAGACAGCTAGACAATAATCTAGGGGCAGTATCACATAGTGATTTAGGTGGTATATGAGGATTGTGGTTAATAATACAAATACAAGAATGTTCCTCTATTACAAGGTGTTAAGAATATGGTGATAGATGGGGAAAATACAACTAATGTAACTTATAGACTCTACTTAATAATAATATTGTAATATTTTTGTAGCAAAGGCAAAGAAGGTACTATATCAATGGTAAAAGTGAAAAAAGAATATGGGATTTAGTTTTATGAGATGTGAATATGATCAAGATTTTTTTTCATTTTCTTCATTAATGAGGACACCTTGGTTATGTCGTTTAACTAATCTGTGCTCATTTTATTCATCTTTTGGAACACTGGAGAAACAATTGAGTTTGCTTTTAGGATTAAATAAGATAAAAGTGCCTTGATAGGATTTTTTAAAGTAATGCTTCCATAATTTGTTAAACTGCCTTTTTTCTGTTGTTTTATTTTTTGAAGTTGAAATAAAATTTTGGTTTTTTTTAATTACCTCAAACTCAAACCTAAGGACACAGACCATCAAAGATTTCAGAGACCTCACTTCCTGAATGAATACAGACCACAGATATCACACACTCAAACCCTGAGATACAAAAGTACCTGACACTTAAACCCTGGGAAATAGACTCCATAAAATTTTGGATGCTCCACTCTTTGAACACTGACAGCCAACTATCTAAGATTCAAACCTTGGAACACAGACTGCAAAACCTCGCACTATGAACACAGACCAGAAATACCACAGACTCCAACTTTGGAACACACATTGCCACAGATCTCAGAGACCTCACATCCTGAATAGTGAACCCCAAACACCTAAGAAACAAACCCTGAAAAATAGTTCCTCAATGAGTTCACAACCCTGTGCACTGAACAAGGGTTTGGATGTTCTCAGATGGTGGTGGGGGTGTCCTGTGAGGAGGAGGTTGAGGAAATCTCTCTGAGTTCCATCAATCAAGAGGTTAAACAGCTGTTTCTACCATGAAATTACAAATTTCATGAGGATATCTGTAAAGTATGGGCACATGTGCACCATCTATGGGATATCTTGTACTAGTCCCAAAGGCAGAATAGGGGTCGTTTAAAGGCAGGCCACCTAGGGCCAGAAAGCACAGTGTGCGAACCCTGCTTCTCCCACAGAGTAGCTGCAGGGACTGGAAGAATAAACAAAACTCTCTACCTCAGTATCCTCATTGTCAAAATGGAGGTATTAATAGACCCACCCTCAGAGCTGTTTGTGGATTTAAGGAGATAGTTAATGTAAAGTGTTTGGATCCATGCCTGGCACTTAGTAAACTCTCAATACACATTATCTGATGTTAGTGATCACCATAATTAACAACTCCATGATGGCCTCCTTCACATGTGTACTGTTTCAACAGTGTACAATGTGCAGGTGATCTCTCTCCAGGCCCCTTCCTGGCCTGCCCCCTGAGAGGCTCTGGGTCCCCACACACCCTCCCCAGGGAACCTGCACCCTCCTCAGTCTCTCCCTGTCTCTGAGGCTGACAGAGGGGACAGCGCCACCACCTCATCATCCCAGGGCACCAATGTGTAGGGGCCAGAGGA
>JAKSZT010054419.1:9140973-9158698 GCA_026826555.1 Tolypeutes matacus | reverse complement strand
AGTCCCTGAGCTGTTTCTGTATCTATTTTCAGCTGTATGTCTCTGAGTTATTGGAGGAGTCTTCATCCAGAGTTTGAATTTCCTGAATACTTTGATTATATGTGTTTGCAGATGTAAATACTTTGGACCATTTAGAGGTCTTTGTTCATGAAATAAAGTCTCTAAGCTGCTTACACATCTTTGTCCAGAATATGAGATTCCTTTAGTAGTTTCAAGATCTGTGTCCAAGGGGTAAGGTGTCTGAGTTGTTTGTAGATCTTGGTCCCAGAGTGTGAAGTCTCTAAGATGATTTTCTGTTTAATGTTTGATGTCTATGAAGTGTTTTGAAATCTATGTTCAGGCTTTGAGGTCTCTGAACTGTTTGGAGGTCTGTGTTCCAGGTATGAGTCTGAGGTATTTGGGGATCCCTACTCAGGACGTGAGGTCTCCAAACTCATTAAGGGTCTAGGTTCCAAGGTTTGAGTCTGAAGTATCTAGGTGTCTGTGTTCAGGGTGTGAGAAGTATCTGAACTCTTTGAGTGTATGTGTGATGGTTTGAAGCTGGATGGACTCCAGAAAATCATGTTCTTAAAGCTAATCCACTATAAGTGGGGTCTTTTTGTCAAAATATAGATTATTTTAATATAGTAACATGGTCATGAGGTCACAATTATCTTAATATGATAATCTAACAGACTTTGTGATAGTTAGCAGGTGGGGATTCATCAAACATTACCCAAAAAGGAATAAGTCTCCCTTCCCTCACCCCACTCCCAAATGAGTACTGAATATAGCCATTGGCCGTTGATCAAACATTCTGCTCTCCTTAGACTTTTACTTGCTTAGGTTCCAGGGAAGGACCATACTTAAAGGGCACTTTGCATATGTTCTCATGCTGAACCTCATCACTCACTAAGAATTTTACACAAGGATTCTAGAAGAGCTTGACGTCATTGAGTTTTCTATTTTTTTATTGTTTTTTTTTTTATTTAAAAAATTTTTAATTCTTTTTTTTCTTTAACTTTTCTTTTCTTTTTTTTTTTTTTTTTTTGTTGTTGTTGTTGTCATTGAGTTTTATTGGTCTCACCAGCCTTGCTACTGCTGACTTTGTGGTTGTATTAATAATCCTCCTGGTGATGTGGTATTTTTATGCATACTTTCAGAACTTTGAATGATGACTTTATATTCTACGACTTAGAAGACAACTACAACTCTGTAAACTGCCTAAATCTGTCGTCATTTTATTCCATGTTCAATTAATGAATACTTTTGGCTGGTTAAAAATAGAGCACATTCAGTTTTACTTAATTGTCTTCTCTTTAGAAATTCTGGAGGAAGGGAAATCTCTATACTTACATACTGTCTATTCTCCATCTTCCAGACCTCCTAATCCTGAAGTAGGATAAGAGTGTGCAGAAGATATGTGGGTTAAAAAATGAAACCATGCTAACATTTCTCTGCTCCAGCTTATATAGAGAGCATGTCCCAAAGTTGGAGTATGGGGTTTTTATGCGTCTTTATTTAGGGCATGAGGTCTCTAAAGTCTATGAGGGTTTGTGTTGGAAGGTTTGAAGTTAATTGTGGTTGTGTATTTAGGATGTGAGAGCTCTCAATTTTTGGCAGGTGTGTGTTTGATGTTTGAGTCTGAGGTATTTGGGGATCTGCATTCAAGGCGTGTGCTCTTTGAAGGTCTGTGTCCCAACACTTCAGTCTTAGATATTTTAGGGCCAGAGTTCAGTGTGTGAGGTCTTTGATTTTTAGAGGGTCTTTTCTCAAGGTTTTAGTGTGAGTTTTCAGGGGTATGTATTCAGGATTCGAGCTCTGAATTTTAGAGGGCTTGTGATCCAAAGTTTGAGTCTATGGTAGGTGGGGTTCTGTGTTCGGGTTTGGTGTCTTTGAAATTGTTGTGTCTCTTTCCTAGATTTGAGAGTCTGAGGTATTTACTCTTCCAGGTATAATTTCTCTGAACTTTTAGAGACTGTGTCAGAAACCTGAGTCAGAGGTATTTGGAGTTTGAGGTCAGAGTGTGAAGTCTGTAAAATTTTTGTGGCTCTGTATTCCAGGATTTGAATCTGAGGTACTTGGAGGTACTTCAAGGTGTGAGGTCTCTGAACTCTTTGTGTGCCAGTGTCATAACGTGGACACGAGATATTTAGAGGTCTTTTTTCAGGGTGTTGGATCTCTTAATTCTCTGAGGATCAGTATTCCAAGGCACAAGAGTGAGGTAAAGGAGAGTCCAAACTCAGGTGTGAGGTCTCTCTACTCTTTGAGTGTCTGTCCCAAAGTTTGAGTCTGATGTTCTTGGAAGTATGTGTTAAAAGCATGAATTTTCTTAACTCTCTGAAGGTGTGCCCCAAGGTTTGAGCCTGAATTATTTGGTGGTCTGTATTCAGGATTTGAGGTGTTTGAACTTCTTGAGTTTCTGAGTCTTAAAGTGTGTATCTGAGGATCTTTATTCCAACTTTTGAGTAGGAAGTATTTGAGGGTCCATGTGCTTTGTTTGAATACAAGGTATGATGCATTTGAACTCATTGAGGTAAGTGTCCCAAGGTTTGAGTCTGAAGAATTTGGGGTCTGTACTCTGGTTGTGATATCTTTGAACTCATTGAGAATGTGTGTTCCAAAGCTGGAATTTGAGGACATTGGGGTTTTGTATTCAGGGTGTGAGGCCTCTTGTATTAGTCAGGGTTCTCTAGGGAAACAGAACCAACAGGAGATATCTGTAAATAGTATGAGATTTTATAAAATTGTTTCACAGGACTGTCGGGATGCACAAGTCCAAATTCCATAGGGCAGGCTGCAAGCCAAAGGCTCTGATGAAGATCCTTGATGAGTTCCCCAGGGGGTGCTGGTTGTCTGGAGTAGAGATGGGAATTCTCTCTCTGAATGCTGAAATCACTTCTTCGTTTTTTTAATTTATTTTTTTATTTTTTTAAAGATACTTAGATTACACAAATGTTACACAAAAAATATAGGGATTTATATATGCCCCACTCCCCACTCCTCCAATACCCTCCCACATAAACATCCTTCATTAGTGTAGCACATTCATTGCAATTGATAAACACATCCTGGGGCATTGCCACTGAGCATGGACCATAGTTCACATGTGTTGTTGAGTGAGCAAGCCAGGCATCAAAGGACAAATATTACATGACCTCGATTAAGCAAATCGAGCAGACTAAGAGCTATTGTCTGAAAGGTAGGTTTACAGGAAATAGAAAGGGAGAAGAAGGCTGTGAGTCAATGCCCATACGGGCGCAATCACTTCTCCTTTTAAGGTCTTCAACTGATTGGATGAGACATCACTCATTGCTGACAGAAATTTCCTCAGTTGATTGTAGATGTAACCAGCCATCTATGCAATCAACTCACTGATGTTTAAAGTCCATGAAATGTCCTTGTATTGCAATTAGCCCATTGCTTGCTTGACCAAACAACTGGGCACCATTACCTGGTCAAGTTGACAAATTAGCATAACCATCACAGTCAATCCCTTGTCAACTTGGCAATTCATACACATCACCTTAAAAATCTACCTGCACATTTTTCCCTTCTGGCCAGGAGAAAAGTCACACTTCAAATAAGGTTGATGTGTGGAAAATGAGGGTACGCTGTATTTCCTGATGATGTACATTCATAAAAATGAATTTTTCCCTAGTGCGAGGGTCGGAATTGGGTACTGGAAACTACCTCAGAATCCAGCAATAAGAAGAAAGATTAAACATATTTGATATATTCTTTACATATAATATTATTTTTTTCCTTTGATCAATTTAAAACATACAGAAAATTGCAAGGAAAATTATAATAGTAACATTATACAATCACAGAATAAAGTCTATTGATGTTAATATTTCTACCTTAGTTTTCATGTATTTTTACATGTATATTTATCTATAAAGTTATCAATTTTATAATAAATTATATGTATACTTAAAAATTCTAGCTTGTCACCCATTGTTAACTCCTAAAAATACAAGATGGTATAACAAGCTGTATGGCATTTATTTTGGTGTAATAAAAATATCCTTGAAGAATAAAAAAAAGGAGCTAGAAAAATAGAGCAAAGTTAAACTTTGGTAACTAAAAGGAAGGAAGTAATAAAGATAAGAACAGAAATCAACATTATAGGAAATAGTAGAGAAAATAATCAAAGCCAACAGTCAGATCTTTGAAGAGATGAACAAAATTAACAAATCCTTAGCTAGACTGAACAAGAAAACTATAAACAGAACACAAATCACTGATATCAGGAACATGCATAGGGTACTAACCACGGATCCTAAAGACATTAAAAGAATAATAAGAAAATAGAATGAACAACTTTCAGCCAACAATTTTGGCAATTAGGAGGGAAAATTTGAACTGGGATACTGGCCCAATTGCCACTCTGGCTGACTCTTTGGGAGCTCTTGAATGGACCATGTGAGTTTTCCCAAGTTAAATCCAGATGGCCAGGGCTTTATACTCCTATGTTGATCTGTCATTGGATGTGGGGACTCAGGGAAGGAGTGTGACCTGGAGCTAGAAGACTGCCTGCCAATAGGTCACCCAGCAGCTAAAGGAATAAGTACTTCATTGAAGGGGGATCTGAGTGATGCATCAGTGTCCAACTCAGGTTCTGTGGTAGTTTGAGTTTTTGTGGACCCCAGAAAATTATTTTCTTAAATTGGTCCATTCCTGTAGGTGTGAATCTATTGTAGGTGGGACCCTTGTATTAGATTACTTGTGTAAGGTTTAGCCTAGGGTGTGTCTTAATCCTCTAACTGCAGTCCTTTATAAAAAGGATAAATATACAAAGAGAAAAGACCCAGGAGCTCAGAGAGGAACACACAGAAACTGAGAAAGAAAGCCATGACAGCAAGAAGCTAAAATCAATAGAACCTGGAACAGAGAAAGCCACAGAAGGACCAGCCAGAAGCTGAAAGCAACAGAGTCTGGAGGAGAAGGCAGAGACCTGCAGATACTGCCATACGCCTTCCCATGAGACAGAGAAGGCCAGGATCACCCAACAGCTAGTGGTCTTCGGGGAGAGAGCATTGCCTGATGCCTTGATTTGAACATTTTCCCAGCCTCAGAACTGTAAGTTTATAAGTTAATAAGTCCCCATTATACAAGCCAACCCATTTCTGGTATATTGCCTTGGAAACCTTTTACAAACTAAAACAGGTCCCTTTAGGAACACTTCTTTTTAAACCATTACAACACAATGATTGACATTACAGAGTGGATTGAAGATTAAAGGTATGATGACTTATTAAAATAATGGATGAAAAATGACACCATTAATATCTACCATTGGGAAGCAGATGTGACTCAAGCGTTTGGGCTCCCACCTACCACATGGGAGGTCTGTGGTTCAGTTCCCAGTGCCTCCTAAAGAAGACAGCAAGCTGGTGTGATGGGCAGGTGCAGCAAGCTGACACAACAAGATGACACAACAAGAGACACAAGAGGAAAAACATAATGAGAGACACAACAAAGCAGGGAATGGAAGTGTCTTAAGCAATTAGGCTCTTCCCTCCCACATTGGAGGTCCCAGGTTCAGCTCCCGGTGCCTCCTAAAGAAACAAAGAAGATGAACAGACACAGCAAGTACAAACAACAAGGGGGTGGGGAGAGATAAATAAATAAAATAAATATTTTAAAAAATATATCTACCATCCACTACAGGATAGACATGGTGGTAGAAAACAGAGATACTGAGATAAGAAGCTACAGTCTCTGCCCTCAGTGGGAGGAGACACAGCAGACAGCATGGCACTAACTTTCATATACTGTGATATGATGGGGGTACAGGCTATGTGCCTTGGAGTGAAGAAAGGTGCCCTCCATTTGGCTGGGGGGGGGGGGGACTGAGTCCCAGAAATGTTTTAAGTGACAGTTTAGCATCTACAAGATGAAGAGGGTTTTGTACCGGAGATGTCATTTGAGGTAATTTTTAAGCTTAGGCCAGATTTTTTTAAAAAGAAGCTTTAGATTACATAAACATTACATCAAAAATATAAGGGATTCCCATATGCCCCACCCTCTTCCCCTCCCACACTTTTCTCCATTAACATCTTTCGTTAATGTGGTATATTTGTTACCATTGAGGAACACATATTGAAGCATTGCTATTAACCATGGGCTATAGTTTACATTATGGTTTACACTTTGCACCGCACAATTTTATAGGTTTTGACAAAATGTATAATGGCCTATATCTGTCATTGCAATGTTATGCAGAACAATTCCAGTGTCCCAAAAATGCCCCATGTTACACCTATTTTTCCCTCTCCCTCCCCTCAAAACCTCTGGTGAACACTGCCTTTATATCAATGTTATAAGTTTTTCCATTACTATAATAATGTCTGCTTTAGTCCATAGTTGCATTCTCCCCTTATGTTTGTTCATTCCTCAATCTTGAGGATTTGGGGAAGGCGATGCCCACTCTACATCCAAGTGAGAGGGGGCTCAGATCCCATGGGGTAGATAGATGGAACTGTCCTGCTTCAGTTGTAGATACTGTTTTTTGGGATGGACATTGTCCATATCATCCTTTTGTTAGTTGTCCTGGGTGAGTCCGATGAACTGGAGTGTAGGTGTTGGCTGCAGCTCTGCAAGATTCAGGGCTCAACTGGTATATGAATAGCCAGAAGATTTAGGTCTCTGGGACACATATTTAACAGGTATAATGCTAATTATAGGTTCAAATAAAAGGGGCATAAGAGCCATGTGTTGGAAAATTATAAATGAGTCTAACTCAGATACATTGGGGGGATAGGTTATCATATATTCCAAGGTAAGGCCCACTGACAGGGACCTTAATTCCTGAGATTGTCTGCCCTGCTTATAGTGTCTAGATGTCTCTAGAGCTCTCAGGATCCCCCGTGTTTGAGGCACTGTTTACTGTGGCAGCCAGTGAGATCCTCCTGAGATGTGCATAAGCATAACCTCTGGAATGACCTCCTCACTTTGAAATCTCTTAGCTATAAAAACTCATTTGTATTTAATATATTCCCCTTTTGCTCAATGTCTTTTTCCAAACTAGATATCTAGTTGGCACTTGGCCATAATCCCTCAGTGCCAGGGAGGCTCATCTCTGGGAGTCATGTCCCATGCCAGGGGGAAGGTTGTGAGTTTATATACTATTTGGCTTAGAGAGAGGCCACATTTGAACAAGAAGGAGGCTTTCAGAAGGTAAGTCCTAGGCAGTATATAATACTAGGCTAAGTTTCAATTTCACAAGAATAAGGTTCATAAGCACAAGCATCAGTACCAAGGGCCTGGCATATTGGTCTGTTGTCCTTCATTAGGCACTGCCCATGTGCTCTAGGGATTCTTCCCACTCTAATAGAGAATGTAGCAAGACTCCCCAGGGTGGGAATTCAATATTCTTTCCATTATTATGTGGGTCTCCACCCACCAAGACACCACCCTATTATCACTTGAACACATTCATATTCCACAGAGGCATGTCCTAGGTGCACCCCTCCCTATACATCCCCCCATCACCAACACCCTGCACCAGTGATCCTCCCCTGCCACAGTTGTGACCCTTCTGCAACCCAAAACCTCCCCCAAAACAAAGCCAATAAATTAATAAATATAATTTTAAAAATTAAAAAAATAAGTAAAATGCAAAAAATTTTGCATTGTCTTTCATCACTGTAAGATCTGCTAACTTTTATGTACAGTGAAAATTTTTCTGTATGTTCCCCCATGTCTTATATTTTCACTTTATTTTCAAAGAAGCTTTAGGTTACAGAAAAATCACATAGAAAATATAGAGGATTCCCATATAACCCACCTTCTCCCCCAGTCACATTTTCCCATATTAATTACATCTTACATGATATGGTACATTTGTTACAATTGATGAACAAATATTGAAGCATTGTTACTAACCATGGGCAATGGCTTACATTATGGCTTACATTTTGCACCGTACACTTTTATAGGTTTTGACAAAATGTATAATGGCCTGTATCTGTCATTGCAATATCATGCAGAAAAATTCCAGTGCCCTAAAAATGTCCTATGTTTCATCTATTCTTCCCTCCCTCTCCCCTCAGAACCTATGGTAACCACTAAGTTTCAATTTTTGAAGAATAAGTTTCATAGTTTCATGCATTAATATTTAGAGCTTGACATACTGGTCTGTTTTCTTTAATTAGGCACTGCCTATGTTCTCAAGAGATTCTTGCCTCTCTAATTGAGAACATAGGAGGACTCTTCAGGATGGGAGTTTAATATTTTCTTGTTTATTATGTGTGTCTCCACCCACTGAGATAACACCTTATGGCAAGATGAACATATTGTCATATTCCATAGAAGCATGCCCCAGGTGCACCCTATCCCACATATCCCCCTACCCCCGACGCCCTGCACCAGTAACTGTCCCCTACCATATTTGCCAAAAGAACATTCCCACTCTTGTAGTTTTAGCTGCAGACCTACAAATCCCAGGTCCCCTGTTTCTTCCTCCCCCCAGTTCCATGTATAGTCCAACCCAATCCCCCCACACTGCTCACCCTCACATTCCAGCACCGTTGACCCCAATCACATCACTGCACCACTATCACCCTCATCCACTTCCAAACCACCCCCTTCCACCTTATCATAAGTTTTGCCCATATCAAGCATGGTAAGCCAGATTTTTTATTGCACTCAGAGTTGGAGTATGATTTAGTTCAAAATATCTGGTATACACAGGAGTTCTTCCTGTGAAACAACTTCTAATGGAAGGTATATCTGTATTACTATAAATAATATATTTTTCCAGGAAACATTTTTCCTTCCAATTATGTGCTGCATTTTACAAACAAACATTATGATATCTTCTGAACAAACTTTTTTTTCTCTGAAAATATAATAGAAATCTATAGCAAATGATATTCATTTAGGACATTTAAATTTACAGACACCATTTTGTAAATGTGCTTATGATGTTTTTAAAAAAGCTCCCTACACATTCTTGAGGTTATATATACGGCATAATCTCATCTGAGAAGCATCCCATTATTTCAGATAATCCCAGAACAAACAATGGATGGAGAGACTAAGACCCCTCATTAAGAAGGACACTTCATTCAGTTACCTCAGATGCAAATCTTGGAACACAGAACCCCATAGAATTCAGAAACCTAATATCCAGAACAAAGACTCCTCCCTCCAACAGCTCACACTTGACTTTGGAAAAAGAACCGCAGAGAGTTCAGACTTTACACCCTGAACACAAACCAACAAATTCCACAGAGTCAATCTTGAAAAAAAATACAGACACTCAATGTGTTGAGACCTAACACCCTGAACACAAATCCCCAAAGACCTCAGATTTAAACTTGGGTCACAGACACTCAAACAGCTCAGGACCTCACACTCTAAACTCATGCCAAAATATCTCAAACACAAAATTGGAAAGAGTTCAAAGACTTCACACACTAACACAGACCCCAAAAACCTCAGACTTAAACCTTAAACACAGAATCTCAATGATTTCAAAGATCTCACATACACGGCTCATCAGTCCCTTCTATTTGAACCTATACTTTGTGCTGGAGTCGGTACGTGTACGTCCAAGAGACTTAAATCTTTGGGCTGTCCATGTGCCAGCTAGGTCCTGAGCCTCAGCGGAGTTGCAACACCTACTCTCCAGTTCATTGGACTCACCCAAGACAACTAAGAAGGAGGTGAGGATTGACAACCACCATACCAAGGAAACGAGAGAGCCTACAACTGCAAGCAAGAGAGTCCCATCCATCGGCAGTATGGGATCGAAGCCCCCTCTCAATTAGAGGTGGAGTGGAATCACCATCCCAGAATCCTCAGGATTGGGGAATGAACTATGGACTAGAGTGGACTGACTGGTATCCTACTATAGACTTGTAGTGATTCTAGCAATGGAAGAAATTACAGCGTTGATGTGGAAAGAGTGGCCACTGGAGGCTCTGGGGGCAGGGGCGAGGGAAAGACAGGTATAATGCGGGGGCTTTTCTGGATTTGGGAATCGTCCTGAATGGCATTGCACTGACAGATATAGGCCATTATATATCTTCCCATAACCTGCAGAATTGTGTGGGAGAGAGTGTAAACTACAATGTGAACTATGGTCCATGTTCAATGGCAATGTCCCAGGATGCGTTTATCAATTGCAATGAATGTGCCACACTAATGAAGGATATTGTTAATGTGGGAAGGTGTGGGAGGTGTGGGGAGTAGGGCTTATGGGAATCCCTATATTTTTTGTGTAACTAATCTAAGTATCTTTAAAAAAATAAAAATATATATTAAAAAAAAAAAAAAGACGTCACATACCGAATATGAACTACAAATACCTCAGACTCAAATCTTGGGACACAGACTCTCTAAATTTTCAGGGACTTCATATCCTGAACACATTCCCTAAACACTCAAATCTTGAAAGGGGCCCTAAATGAGTTCAGAAAGCTCATTCCCTGAATAGATGCCCATTTACCTTAGAATCAAACCTCTGAACACAGAACCCCAAAGAGTTCAGAAACCTCACACCCAAAACAGACCCCAAAAACTTCAGAATATAACCTTAGAACACACATCCTGAGAGAATTCAGAGACTTTACACACTGAAAACATACTCCTACACTCAAAATGTTTGAACACAGATCCTCAAAGACTCACAGAATTTACTCTATCAAACCAGTCCACCAAATACCTCAGAATCAAACCTTAGGACATGACACAGACCCTCAAAGAGTTCAGAGGCCTCATCTTCAAAGCTTGGGACACACTCCCACAAAGAATTCAGAGAGCTCCCACTCCAAACACAGGCCACAAAAATCTGATATTCAAACCTTATAAAACAGGGCCTCAAAGATTGTCATGGACCTCACATTCAAACAGACACCCAGGACAACTCATACTAAAATCTTCAAACACAGACCCTCAAAAAGGTCAGAGACCACAAACCTTGATCAGAGTTCCCCAAATACTTAAGACTTGAAAATTGGTACACAGACTCTCCAAAGTTCAGAGATGACACACCCTGGACTCAGACATCCAAAGACTAAATTCACACTCAAGTACAAAAACTCACAAAGAATTCAGGTGCCTCATCCTTGAACACAGACAGAAAAACATGATATCAAAACCTTGGAAAGCAGACCCTCAAAGATTTTCAGCAACCTCACACCTTGAGCACAGACACCCCCCCCCAATACCTCAGACTCAAATCTTTAAACATAGATCCCCAAAAAGTTTAGAGAACTCATACCCTAACTATAGTACCCTAAATATCTCAGGTTCAAACTGTGGGAGAGAGGCTAAAAGAGTTTAGAGACCTCACATTCTGAATATGGACCCCAAAATACTCAGACTCAAACCTTGGGACAGATCATGAAAAAGTCCAGAGACCTTACACACTAGACACTGGCTCCCAAACACTTAAGACTAAAACATAGAACAACAGATTTTCAAAGATTTTAGAGACATCACATCCTGAATATAAACCCGCAAATACCTCAGACCCAAGCTTTGGGGCATAGACCTTCTAAAAATTTGAGATTCTCACTCTGAATACAATCCCTAAATACTTTACACTCAGATCTTGTAATATCCCTACTTGAGTTCAGAAACCTCACTCCCCAAACACTGGTCCCCAATTACCTTGGAATCAGACCCTGAAGAGCGAACCCTAAAGAATTCAGAGACAGCACACCCAACACAGACACTCAAAACCTCAGAATAAAACCTTGGAACATAGACCTGAAATAGAGCAAAGATTTTTTTTTAACCTGAGAACAGTCTACCAAATACCTCAGACTCAAACCTTGGGACAGACCCTCAGAGAATTCAGATACCACATGCAATGAACTCAGATCATCAGTTACCTAAGACTGAAACCTTGGGATATGACACAGACACTCATAGAATTCTGAGACCTGACACCCTGAGCAGACACTTGAATATCCTGGAGTAAAACCTTTGGGACACAGAACCCCCACAGAGTTCAAGAGACTTTACACCGTGATCATTGATACCTCAGAATCAAACCATCAAAGCATTTAGAAAACTCAAACTCTAAATAGACCCCAAATACCTCAGAGTCAAACTTTGGAACACATACCCTCAAAGCATCAGATAATTAATGTCCTGAACACAAGCTACCAGTTACCTTAGACTCAATCTCTGGGACACAGACCATAATAGTGTTCAGAAACCTCACACTCTCAAGAAGACCCCCAAATACTTCGAACTGAAACATTGGGACGCACACCTTCAAAGATTTCATAGACCTTACATTCTGAACACAGACCCCCAAATACTTCAGATTCAAACATTGAAACAGATACCCTCCTAGAGTTCAGAGTGCTATTGACCTGAACGCAGATGCCCAGTAACCCAAGACCCAAACCTTGGAAACACACAGAAAGAGCTCAGAGACTTCACACCCTGAAATCAATCCCCCAAATACCTCACACTCAAACTTTGGAACACAGACCCTGATAGAGATCAAATATATCACACTCTAAACAGATACCCCCCAAAGACCTCAAATTCAAACCTTGGAGAGATCCTCAGACTTCAGAGACATCACCTCAGTACCCACATACTCAAATTTTGGAACATAGACCTCACTGCCTGCACATAAACCTTCAATAACTTCACCCTCAACCCTTGGAACACACTCCCTCAAAGAGTTCAGAAATGTCACATCTGAAACAGAAAACCCAAATACCTCAGATTCAAACCTTGGGAGAGAGCCTTAAAGAGATCAGAGAACTTACTCTTCAAAAGAAGACCCCAAATACCGCAGACCAAAACTTGGAATAGATCATCTAAAATTTCAGAGACCTCACACCTTGAACAAAGACCTACCAGTGTTTGGAGAACTCACACCCTGAGTACAGACTCACACCTTGTGACACAGACCCCCAATGTGTTCAGAGATTTCACTCTTGAACACAAATTCTCAAATACCTGAACTTAAACAATGGGATAGACTATCAAAGGGATTAGAGACTTTATGTCCTGACTAGAGACTCCAAAATACCTAACTCAAACCACAGAACATAGACCCTCAAAGTTTTCAGGCCTAAAATTCTGAACACATTTTCAAAACCTCAGATTCAAAATGTAGAACATGGACACTCAAAGAGCTCAAAGATCCCACACTCTGACCTCAGACACCAAATACCAGAGAGACAAACTTAGGGCACAGAGCTTCTAAAAGTTCAGAGACAAAACACCCTGAACACAAATACCCCTCTAAATTAATCAAATTCAAACCTTAGAACATGCACTTTCAAAGATTCAAAAACATACCATGAATATGGACCCAAAATACTGCAGACTCCATCCTTGAACATAGACACTCAAAGAGTTCAAGGACCTCACATTCTGAACTCAGACCCCAAAGCCTCAGACCCAAACATGGGACACATACCCTGTAAAAATTCAGAGACCTCACACCCTGAACACAGAAGCTCAAATATCTGATTCACAACTTAGAATACACACTCTCAAAGAGTTCAGAGATATCATCCCAGAAACACAGACTACCATATACCACAGATTCAAATAATAGGAAAGAGACCTTTTAAAAGTTTAGAGACCTCACACCCTGAACAGAGACCCCCACCACAAAATTTAGAGAAGATCCTTGAACCAGAGAACCTTAATGAGTTCAGAGACATCTTACACCAGGCCCTCAGGCCCTCAAACAATTCAGAGGCTTCACAACCTCAACACAAACACCACATTCCACAGATTCAAATCTTAGAACACAGACTCTCAAAGAGTTCAGAGACCTCCAGCCCTGATCCCAGACCCTCAAAAACCTCTGACTCAAAAACTGGGATGCAAAACCTCACGGACTCCATAATTCCTCAGACTCAAATATTAGATCAAAGACCATCAAAGACATGAGAGTTGTTATGCCCTGAACACAAGACACCCAAATACACTAGACTTGTACCTTGGAGCACGAACCATCAAAGTGTTTAAAAACCTTACAACCTGAACTGAGACACAAAATACTTCGGACACAAACTAGAGACATACATCCCAAAATATTCAGAGATCTCAACTCCTGAACACAGACCCCAAATACCTTAAATTTAAGCCTTGGGACACAGACCTCAAAGTGTTCATGACCTCACACCTTACACAAAGATCTCCAAGTACCTCAGACTCAAACCTTGGAATAGAGATCTTATATAATTAAGAAACCTCATAATCTGAACACAGAACCCCAAATACTTGACGTTTAAACGTTATAACACAGACCCTCAATGAGTTCAGAGTCCTAATTCCTGGAACACAGAACCCAGTTAGTTCAAATTCAAACCTTAAGAAAAGTTCTCAAATTTTTCAGAGTCCTCTCAGCCTGAGCATAGACCTCTAAATATCTCAGGCACAAACCTTGGTACATAGATTTTCAAAGATTTCAGATATCCTCCATCCCTTATCACAAACTCCTAAATACCCATGACTCAAAACTCAGAACACAGACCATCAAAGAGTTTATAATCCTCAAATTCTGAACTCAGGCTCCCAAGTACCTCAGATTCCATACTTGAGACACAAGTAATTCAGAGAGCACAAATCCTGAATACAGAACCCCAAATGCCTCAGACTTAAACATTGGAATGGAGGACCACAAAGAGTTTACACCCTTCATTCCCTGAACTCAAAACAACAAATACCACAATTTCAAATCTTGGAACACAAATGTTTAAAGACACTAAAGATTTCAAAGCAAGAATACAGCACTCCAAATGCGCCAGGCGCAAATCTTGGAACACAGATCCTCAAAGGGTTCAGAGACCTCACACCCTGAATCCAGTCCAACAAAATACCTGTCTCCATCTCTGAAACACAGACCATCAAAGAGTTGAGAAACTTCCCACCTTGAACAATCAAACTAAATCCTTGAAAAATAGACTTTCAGTGAGTTCAGAAACCTAACACATAGAATGCAGACACCCGGCTTCTCAAAGCCAAACCTTGGACACAGATCATCAAAGTACTTAGGAACCTATAACACTGAACTCAGACTCCAAATACATCAGACTCAAACTTTGGGGCAAACACCACCAAACTATTCAGAACACTCACACCCTGAGCATAGACTCCCAAACATTTCATATTCAAGCCTTGGAGCACAGACACATAGTGCAGACAGCTCTCGCTCCCTGATCAGATACTGCAAATAGCTATGATGAAAACTTGGAACACAGGCCTTCAAAAATTCAAACACTTTGCACCCTGAACACAAATATCCAAATACCACACATCACTATCTTGGAACACAGACCTTCAAAGAGTTGAGAGACCTCACAACCACAATAAGAATTTCCAAACATCTCAGATTCATACCTTGTGACAGAAACACTGAAAGAAATCAGAGACCTCACAACCTGAACATAAACCCCAAATACCTGAGTCTCACCAAACCTCAACAAGTTTAGAGATCATATTCTGAACACAGAATCAAAAACCTCACACTCATATATTAAAACAAAAGCCCTAAAATATTCATGAGTACCCAAACCCTGAACATTGATCCCCATATACATCAACTAAAAATTTGTCACACGTATCATCAAAAATTCATAATCTTCTGAGGATTGTGGGAAGATGGCAGAGTAGGAAGCTCCAGGAATCAGTCCCTCAACCAGAACAACTATTAAACAGGCAGAAACTGTCTGAATCAACTATCCCAAAACTCTGGAGTCCAGTAGAACCCTGTGCAGCATCCAGGGAAGAGCGAGAGGAAAAGGCTGGTAAACTACAGTAAATAATAGTGAATTTCACTCTCTGTGCAGCTGATACTGTCAACCATCCTCCAGTCTCACAGCTGGCAGCAGTAAGGGACTCAAACCCAACCCCTGATGCAGCATGCTGGTGCCAGGGTGGGACATAAGGGCCTAATTCCCCAAGATCTGGGGGTGTACAGACCAGTTATTGACCACTGTTTTTGATTAGCTACTACAGATTGTTCAAGGCCCATCTCTGAAGGTAGCCATTGTTCCAACCCACCCTGGACAAAGGCAGTAGAGGAGATTTAAAAACAGTATGCTTCTTCAGAGCTGAAAAGGACAGTTGAAGAGCTTCTTTTGCTGGGCAGGTACCAAGTCAAGAAAAAGTAGCTTTAGGGAACCATGAAAGAAGCTCTTGGAGCCCTTCCTGGGCCCCCCCCCCATCCACTCCCCAAGGCACTTTGGAGCCGCTGTGCACTCTTTGTGGGTCTCTGGCCTTGTTCAACCTGGGACAGGCTGACTTGGGAAATTCCTTTCCAGTGTGTTCCCCTCCCAGAATTTACCCTCCAGACAAAATCAGCTTGAGACAAAGAAAGCAGAATAAGAAACAATTGAGTGGGTCCGCCTGGGGCAAAGACTTATCTGCTTTAAGTCTGCAAGTGGAACACCTAGGAGAGTGCAAAGGTCTGTTTCCTGGGGAGTAGACGGGGCATGCAAATTCCTATAAACAGGGGAACTCCTAAAGCCAATACTCTATTTCTATCTCCTGGTAACCTATCTTCCAGACTTTACCTCCTTGAGTCTGCTCAATAGCCTTAGTTCTTATCAGTGAGATCATGCAATATTTGTCCCCCTCTGTGTGGGACATGACTCCCGGGATTAATACCAAGCACCAACCAGCAACGCATTTGGAAAAAGACCTTCACCAAAAGGGGGAAACATTAAATACAAAAGAGTTTTTATGGCTAAGAGCTTTCAAAGTGTTGGGAGGTCATTCCAAAGATTACCCTTATGCACATTCCAGGAGGATCTCATTGACTGCCATAGTAAACAAGCCTCAAACAGGGGTGTTCCCAATGACCCTAGAAACATCTAGGCACTATAGGCAGGGTAGACAATCCCAGGAATTCGGCACCCTGTCAGTGGGCCTTACCGTGGAATATATGATGACCCCCAATGTATCGGAGTTAGAGTCGTTTATAATTTTCCCTTTTATTTGAACCTATAATTAGCACTATACCTGTTAAATGTGTCCCAGAGACCTAAATCTTCTGGCTGTTCATATGCCAGTTGAGCCCTGAGGCTCAGCACAGTTGCAACACCTGCTCTCCAGGTTATTGGACTCGCCCAGGACAACTAACAAAATGATAATTATGGACAACCCCCAACCTCCAAAACAGAGAGTGTCTGTAACTGCAAGCAAGACAGTTCCTTCCATCTGCCCTGTAAGATCTAAGCCCCTTCTCAATCTGAAGCAGAGTAGTCATAACAATCCCAGACTCCTCAAGATGGAGGAATGAACAAATATAAGGGAGGAATACAACCATGGACCAAAGTAGACTTATTATTTTTGTGGTAATAGAAGTATTTGTAACACTGATAAAAAGATAGTGGCTACCAGAGGTTCTGACGGGAAGAAGAGGGAAGAACAGGTGAAATACAGGGCATTTTTAGGGCTCTGGAATTGTTCTGCATGGTATTGCAATTATGGATACATTTTTTTTTTTTTTTTTTGATTGGTTTATTTTTTTTTTTTTTTTTTTTTATTATGGGTAAAAATCAAAATTCTCACAATACATACAAACATTTGTAAAATGATATATAAATATATATGCATATATGTGTATTTGCTTACAAAAATGTTATTTTTTATATATATATATACATATATTTTAAGAGGTGCTTAGATTACCTAAAATATTATACGGAACCCACTCGGATTCCCATGTTGCCCACCTCCCACACCTCCCACCACATCCAACACAAACATCTCCCATAGTGTGGCCCACCAACCTCAATGA
>JAKSZT010054419.1:9085181-9135973 GCA_026826555.1 Tolypeutes matacus | reverse complement strand
AGATGTTTGTGTTGGATGTGGTGGGAGGTGTGGGAGGTGGGCAACATTGGAATCCGAGTGGGTTCCGTATAATATTTTAGGTAATCTAAGCACCTCTTAAAATATATGTATATATATATATAAAAATAACATTTTTGTAAGCAAATACACATATATGCATATATATTTATATATCATTTTACAAATGTTTGTATGTATTGTGAGAATTTTGATTTTTACCCATAATAAAAAAAAAAAAAATATGTATTAACAGTCAGCAATATTCTATATCCAGCGGCACCAATGACGAAAACATGGACGGATGACATGTGGGGCACCTTCAAGCATGGGGACTACTGTACTGGCTCGATTCAGCCCTGGGAATCTCTAGTTTGCTGAACACTGGGTGCATCTCACTTCGCTCAGTCGCTAGTTTGGGCAAAGGCATTGGCTCCGCGAGGCTCGCGAGGCTCCGTCGCTGATGGAAGCAGCTGCCCGCGATCCCACAGTGGGGCAAGCCTTGGGTGCGGGTCCGGGGCTAAAGGCCACAAAACAGCCGGGTGCGTTCTTCCATAATACCTGGCTTCGCGCGTTGACACCTCGGAGCCGCCCGAGCTGGGATCAACCAGGAAGCCCAGGCTCCCCGGTGTCAGCCCAGCAGTTACAGGAGTCTCTGGGGAGCCAACGCCGCTGCTCCCCGCATAACCCGCCACCGGGACCAGGAGGGAATCCCCTCCACCACCGGCACTTGCGCGCCCCTCGGTGCTGCCCAGAACGTGAGAGGAGGGAGACCAGTCCCAGGGCTGCGATTAGGTACCCTGGAATCGCCTGGAGGCCAGGTTGGTTGGCCGCTGCCTCCTTCGCTTCCGCTAGCCTCAAGGTCGCCGCTGGGAGGCAGCGGAGGTGGCTGCGGGGTGCTGGCCCGCGCCAATCAGGATAGCCCGCCTCATTGTAGTTTTAATTTGCATTTACTTAATAGCTAGTGATGTTGAAGATTTTTTTTTTTCGCGTGCTTTTTGGCCATTTGTATTTCTTCTTTTGGAAAATGTCTGTTGAAGGTGTTTGCCCATTTTAAAATGGGATGGTCTTCTTGTCTTGAGTTGTGGGATCTCCTTGTATGTGATGGGTATGACACCCTTATCTGAGTGGCTTTCAAGTGTTTTCTTCCACTAAGTGGCTGCCTTTTGCCTTCTTGACAAAATCCTTTGAAGCACAAACATACTGAATTTTGAAGAGGTCCCATTTATCTGTTTTTTCTTTTGTTGCTCGTGCTTTGGGTGTGGTACCTAGGGGACTACCTCTTACAGCAGGATTTGGGGAATACTTTCCTGCATTTTCTTCTAATAGTTTTATGATACTGGCTTTTGTATTTGGGCCGTTGATCCCTTTTGAGTTTATTTTCGTGTAGGCTGTGGGATGGGGGTCCTCTCTCATTCTTTTGGCTGTGGATATCCAGTTCTCCCACCACCATTTGTTGAAGGGACTGTTCTAATCCAGCTAGGTAGACTCGGTAGCCTTGTCAAAAATCAATTGACAAGCATTCAACCTTCCCCCTGCACAGAGTCTGGCCTTTCAGGTCTGTCTGCGGTACAGACCTTTCTCCCTAGCTCCAGGTATCTGGTATTTTAACTTTGGTATTTTATGCTGAATGATGTTTTTTGACAATGTTTTATTCATTTCTACATACATTTTTAACATAATATTAATTATGTTAAAGAAATAGCTGATAACAGTATGTAATTAAGCATATGACAACATGGATGAACCTGGAGGACATTAAATTTAGTGAAGCAAGCCAGACACAAAAGTATAAATACAGTATGATTGTGTTACTATGAACTAAATATATTGTGTAATCTCATGGAGTTAATAACTTGAATATAGGTCACCAGAAAATAGAATGAGGGTAAACAATGGAAAGCTGAGGGTTAACTTGTGCAGAATTGGTAAAAAGGATGTGTGTTAATCTTTGGAAATGAATAGAAAAAATGAAAGCACAACATAATGTTTGTAACTAGCAGTGCTATTGGTATGGCTATGACAGTGGTTGAAAAGGAAAATCTAAGGTTATGTATATTACTAAAAGGAAAGCTAAAAATGTAACATGGGACTGTATAGCATAGTAAAACCTCATCTGAAATATGAATATGGGTAATACTGCATATATAAGACTGTTTTTCTCTGAAACTGAACAAATGTATGTTAATGTTACCAGATGTTAATATCAGACAAATAACTTATTATGCTAAGTGAAAGAAATCAGACACAAACTACTACATATTGTATGATTCCATTTATATAAAATGTAAATATAAATCAATTTATAAAGGTGAAATTAGATTACTGGTTATGTAGGCCTGGGGAAGGATTGGAGGATTTAGAGGTGACTGCTAATGGGTGTGGAGTTTTTCTTTTTGGAGTAATGAAATTGTTCTAAAATTATTTGTGGTGATGAATGCACAACATTGTGATTATACTAAAAGCCATTGATTGTACATTTTGGATAAATTGTATGGTATGTGAATATATCTCAATAAAACTGCTTTGAAAAAACTACAGTGAGATAACATTTCACATCTATTAGAATGGCCCCTATTTAAAAAATACAAAAAACCACAAACAATGAACCCTATTGCAAGTGATGTACTATAGTTAATAGTACAATTATAAAATTCTTTCATGAATTTTAACAAATGTACCACACTTAATGCAAGGTGTTAATAATAAGGTGGTATATGAAAACTCTGTTTTTTATACATGATTTTTCTATAAACTTACAACTTTTCTAATAAGAAGTAAAATAAAATAAAAGCATGGAAACCAATGCTCAAAGATTTCAGAGATCTCACACCCTAAACAAAGATCCCATATTCCTCTGACTACAACTTTGGACACAGAATGTCAAGGAGTTCAGAAAACTCACACTCTAAACACAGACTCACAAATACATTGGAGTCAAACTTTGGGGTTCAAAGGCTCAAAAAGATCATGAACTTCACCCCCTTGTCTCAGATACCAAATACTTCAGACCTAACTTAGAAAATAAACCCCCAAAGTGTTTGGAGACCCCAGCCTTGAACACTTAATACAAACACATTCAGACAAAAACTTGGAAAAGTAGACCCTCAATGAATTCAGAGACGTTGCAAACTGAACATAAGCCCCCCATTAACTCAGACTCAACTCTCAGAACACAGATCATCACAGTGCTTAGAAACCTCAAAACCTGTACTCACACCCCGGTACATCAGAATGCAAGCTTGAGGCAGAGATTCACAAGAATTCACAGACCTCATACCCTAAGCACAGACTCTCAGAATCCAACCTTGGAACACAGACCCTGAAAGAGTTCCGTGACCTTAAACCCTTAATGCAGATTTTTTAACACTTCACACTTAATAGTTGGAACCTAGCCCTCAAAAGTTCACAGACCTCACACTCAGCACACAGATTTCCAAACACCTCTGAAAAGCTTCAAACTAAATAAAACATGAGAAAAAGAGCCTTATTGAGATTAGAGAGTTCACATCTCGAATTCAGAACCCCAAACACCCCAGGTTCAAATATGGAACAGAGATACTCAAAGATTTCAGGAACTTCACACATGAAAACAGATCCTTAATATGTTACACTCAAACCTTGTGACAGAGACCCTCTAAAATTTCAAAGATCTTATATGCTGAACACAGATTCCCATATATCTCCAACTTCAACTTTGGGAAACTGACCCCTAAAAGTTCACATACTTCACAGCTTGAACACTGACATACCCAATATCTCTAATGCAAATCATGGAATAGAGGTTTGCAAAGAATTCAGAAACTTAATACCCTGAACACAAATCCTCCAATGCCAGAGACTCAAATCTTGGAGGACAGACCCTCAAAGAGTTCAAAGACCTCATATTCTGAATACAGATACAACACACCTCAAACTCCAACCCTGGAACACAGACCATCAAATAATCCATGATCTCACAACATGTACACAGACCTCCAATTACCTCAGAATCAATATTTGGAACCAAGACCTTTAAAGAGTTAAAAGACCTCACACCTAGAACATAATTTTCCAACATCTTAATTCAAATCTTATTACACAAATGCTTAAAGATATCAGGGATGGTACACCATGAAGACAGACCCTCCCAAACATCTAAGAATCAAAATATGGGACATAGATCTTCAACAATATCAGAAACCTTGTACCCTGATCACTGAACCCAAATAACATACTTTCAACATTAAAATGCCGTCCCCAAATAATTTGTGAGTGTCTAAATCCTGAATACAGACCCAAAATATCTCACTTCAAACCTTGGAACACAAACCCTCAAAGGTTTCAGAGACTCCACACCCTGAACAATCACCCCAGACTTAAATTTATGACACAAATCATTAAATAATTCAGAGACCTCACAATTTTAAAATAGACTGCAAATACTTGAGCCTCGAATTTGTGTCATAGGACCTCAACAAGTTCAGAGATCTCACAGACTCCATATAGCTCATATTCAAAGATTAAAAGATAGGTAGGAAAATTTTGTGAGTGCTCACATTTTGAACACAGACACAAAGAACCTAGACTTAATTCTAGGAATACAAGCTCTCAAAGAATTCAGAGACATCCAACCCTGAACACAAAACTCCAACAACCACAGACTCAAAGATTTCAAAGACTTCACATTTTGAACACAAATGTTGAAATACCATGGAACACAGACACTGAAAAGAGTTCTGTGACCTCATGACCTGAACACAGACATTAAAATACTTGACACAATATTTGGAATCCAGACACTCAAAAGACCTCAAACTCAGAACACATACCCCCAATCACTTCATATAAAAACAATAAAAACATATCCTTGGGAATTTTGGGAAGATGGCATCGGATTAGGCAGGCAGGGCTCAACTCTCTCACAGAAACAATGGAGAAAGAGCCAAAAGCTGTCTAAGGGACCTGCTTTGGGGTCAGCAGACTAGGACAGTGCTTCACAACTCCCAGGAGGGTGAGAGAGAGAGATGAAGATCCAGAAATCACAAACGTGTGTTACCAAACCCCCACAGCAACCAGGAAGGGCTCCCCTCCCCCACTCCCACGATATTAAGCAGTGGGGGGGTGTGTAAAACCCATGGCTCACTGCAGCTGACTGAGAGAGGAACAGACATCTTCTGCCCTGTCAGCTATTACAAGGGAAAAGGGAGGGGGAGTCAGGGAGCTTTTCTTCAGTGAATTTGGCCAGCAGAGCATGCTTTGAATCTCTGCTCTGGCCAGACTAAACCACAGGTGCGCCAACGAGCGCCATCTGCTGGCTGGTCTGGATATAGCATGGACAAAAACTGCTTTTGGTCCTCTCTGTAAGCTAACTCCTGGGAGAAAATCTGCACTCCATTAGTGAGTTCCATTAGTGAGTGATTTTGATAACTTAAGTTGGGCATTTTTAAAGACTTAAAATAAGTTGAGCCAAATATCAAAGAAGAGCTGTGGGAAAAAAAAAACAATAGGCAAGAGAGAGAAATTGGCCATCAGATTAAATTCACCAACATATTCAGATGCCTAAACATCAGTAAAAAAATTACAAGCCATACTAAGAATTACAAGCCATACATACTAAGAGATGGCCCAGCCAAAGGAACAAACCAACTATCCTGAAGAGATACAGGACTTAAGACAATTAATCATTGACAATTACACAACTCTCTTAAATCAATTTAAAGAATTGAAAGAAAATTACTAAAGAGATAAAGGATATTAAGAAGACACTGGGTGAGCATAAAGAACAATTTGAAAGCCTTCAAAGAAACATAACAGACCTTATAGAAATGAAAGACATGACAGATGAGATTAAAAATACATTAGAATGTGAATATTCTCATTGTCCTGATTTTGTGATAATCAAAGCAGGCTAAATAGTCGCTATACTAGAAACCAAGCACATGTCCCCAGACCTAGTTTTTCTCCCTAGGTCTGGTTTTTAGAATGCTTGTGATAAACCAAGCCTGATTTATTATATGACCATCCTGTATGGGAAATGACTGTAACTCTAGGTATCTTTGGTCAACCTTAAGAATATAGCAGGGGGGGAGCGGCTGTGGCTCAATCAGTGGGACTCCCATTTACCATATGGGAGGCCCTGGGTTCCGTTCCCGGGGCCTCCTGGTGAAGGCAAGCCCGCCCGCACGGCGTGGTTGGCTGACCCGGCGAGCACAAGCAGCAAGGGGGGGATAAATGAATAAATAAATAAAAATCTTAAAAAAAAAAAAAAAAAAAAAAGAATATAGCAGGGGAGCAGAAGTGGCTCAAATGGTTGGGTATTTGTCTCCCATATAGAGGGACCTGGGTTCGATCCCTGGGACCTCCCAGTAAAAATTAAAAAAAAGAAAAATATAAAAGGCATGCGGGCCACTAGGCCCAGTGCATGGGTGCACCGTCAGGCCCTGCGAACAGGTGAGTCCCTCAGGCCCCACATACAGGTGAGCTCTTCCAGGCCCCACAAGTGAGTGCACCACCAGGCCCCACCGAGCCAGGCAGCAAGATGATGATGTAACAGGAAAGTGACACATGGGAGAGCCAAGGCGAGACGCATGAAAAAAACAAGAACTAAGGTGGCGCAGGCAGTACGGCACCTCTCTTTCACATGGGAGGTTCCCAGGTTCGAATACCAGTGAAGAAAGGAGGAGAAGGATGAGAAGAGCGGGCAGGAAACAGACACAGAGAAATGCCCAGTGAATGGACACAAAAACAGCAAAAATGGGGGGAAAGAGGGGTAAAAAATGGATAAAAGTAAATAAATAAATTAAATAATAATAATAGGGTAGGTTGGGGGGGGGATACAGCAAATGTAAGGTATAGGCTATAGTTAGTAGTGTAGTAATATTTTGACAATATTCTTTCAAAATTTCTAACAAATGTTTCACAACAATGCAAGGGTATTGGTGGTGGGGTGATGTATGGGATCCCTGTATGATGTTATGCATGTTTGTTTTGTAAGTTCACAACTTTCACTATACACTTATTATTTATGTATGTTAATGTATGGATGATATACTTCAATAAAAAAATTTTTTAAATTAGAACTTCTTCCAATGAAGGACATAAATATCAATATCCAAGAAGGACAATGCACCCAAACAGAATAAATCTGAATAGACCTACTCCAAGACACTTACTATTCAGACTGACAAATATCAGAGATAAAGAGAGGATTCTGAAAGCAGCAAGAGAAAAGCAAAGCATCATATACAAGGGAACCTTGGTAAGATTAAGTACTGACATCTCATCAGAAACCATGGAGAAGAGAAGAAAGTGGTATGATGTATTTAAGGTACTGAAAGAGAAAAAATGCCAGCCAAGAATTCTGTATCCGGCAAAGCTGTCCTTAAAAATGAGGGTGAGTTCAAAATCTTCACAGACAGATAAAAAGTGATAGAATATGTTACCAAAAGTCCAGATTTACAAGAGCTATTAAAGCGAGTGCAGCAGACTGAAAGGAAAAAACAATGGCGAGAGACTTGGAGAAGAATATAGAAATGAAGATTATTAGGAAGGGTAAATTAAAGGGTGAAAAGAAGATAATATGACAACAGAAAGCCAAAGGACAAAATGGATGCCTTTACAGTAATAACATTTAACGTTAATGGCTTGGACTCCCCAAGCAAAAGACATAGACTGAAAGAATAGATAAATAAATATGAGCCATTTATATGTTGTCTACAAGAGACTCACTTCAGACATAAGGATACAACCAGGTTAAAAGGGAAATGTTGGAAAAAGATATCCCATGCAAGCAGTAACCAAAAAAAAGAGCTGGAGTAGCAATACTAATATCAGACAAAATAGATTTTAAATGCAAAGCTGTTATAAGGGAGGGAAAAGGTCCTTATATATTAATAAAAGGGGCAATTTGCAAAGAAGAAATAACTATAAGAAATATTTATGCACCTAACCTGAGTGCCCCAAGATACATGAGGCACACACTGGCAAAGCTGAAGGGAGAAATAGATGTCTCTACGATAATAGTTGGAGACTTCAATACACCACTGTCAGTATTGGATAGAACATCTGGACGGAAGATAAATAAACAGAGAGCTTGAATAATAAAATAAATGAACTAAACCTAACAGACATTTATAGAGCATTGCACCTCCAAACAGCAGGATATACATTCTTTTCATCTGCTCGTGGATCCTTCTCCAAGATAGACAATATGTTAGGTCATGAAACAAGTCTCAATAAATTTAAAAAGATTGAAATCAGACAAAACACTTTCTCTGATCATATTGGAATGAAGCTAGAAATCAATTTTGGACAAAAAAGGAAAATTCATAAACATATGGAGATTAAACAACACACTTAATTAATCAGTGGGTAAAAAAGAAATTGCAAGAAAATTGAGCAAATATCTGGAGATGAATGAAAATGAGAACACAACATACCAAACCTGTGGGACACTACAAAGGCAGTGCTGAGAGGGAAATTTATAGCCCTCAATGCTTACATTAAAAAAGAAGAAAGAGCTAAAATTGAAGATCTAATTGCACACCTGGAAGATCTAGGAAAAGAACATCAAACTAATCTGAAACCAAGCCAAAGGAAAGAAATAGCAAATATCAGAGCAGAAATAAAGGAAAGCAAAAACAATAGCGAGAATCAACAAAACCAAAAGTTGGTTCTTTGAGAAGATCAACAAAATTGGCAAACACTTAACTAGACTGACAAAAAAGAAAGAAGATGCAAATAAATAAAATAAAAAATGAGAGGGGGAACATTACCACTGACCCTGCAGAAATAAGAGAGATCATAAGAGGATACTATGAACAACTGTATGCCAAAAAACTAGACAATGTAGGAAGCGGATGTAGGTCAAGTGATTGGGCTTCTGTCTACCACATGAGAGATCCGTGGTTCAGTTCCCAATGCCTCCTGGAGAAGACAGCGAGCGGGCATGATGGGCAGGCACAGCAAGCTGATGCAACAAGAGACACAAGAAGAAGAAAAAACATAATGAGAGACACAACAAAGCAGGGAGCAGAAGTTCCCGGTGCCTCCTAAAGAGGATGAGCAAGACGGCAAGCTGGCATGATGGGCAGGCGCGGCAAGCTGACATGACAAGATGACACAACAAGACACAAGAGGAAAAACATAACAAGAGCCACAACAAAGTAGGGAACGGAGGTGGCTTAAGTGATTAGGCACCTCCTTCCCACATAGGAGGTCTTGGGTTCGATTCCTAGTGCCTCCTAAAAAAGAAACAAAGATGACAAACAGAACAAGTGCAAACAATGAGGGGATGGGGAGAGATAAATAAAATAAATCTTTAAAAAAAAAATAGAAAATGTAGCCGAAATGGACAAATTCCTAGAAACACATGAACCAACTACATTGACCCTAGAAAAAATAGAAGATCTCATCAAACCAATCACAAGCAAGAGATTGAAACAGTCATCAAAACCTCCCAAAGTTGAAAAGCCAAGTACTAGATGGCTTCACAGATTAATTCTACCAATCATTCAAAGATGATCTAATACCAATCTTGCTCAAACTCGTCCAAAATATTGAACAAGAAAGAATGCTACCAAACTCATTCTGTGAAGCAAACATCACCCTAATACCAAAACCAGATAAAGATCCTATGAAAAAAGAAAATTGCAGACCAATATCTCTAAAGAATATATACGCAAAAATCCTCAACAAAATACTTGCAAACTGAATCCAAAAGCACATTAAAAAATTATGAACCATGATCAAGTGGGGTTTATCCCAGGTATTCAACACAAGAAAATCAATTAGTGTAATAAACTACATTGACAAATTGAAGAAGAAAAATCACATGATCCTCTCCATTGATGCAGAAAAGGCATTTGACAAAATACAGCACACTTTCCCAATAAAAACACTCCAAAAGATAAGAATAGAAGGAAGCTTTCTCAATATGGTAAAGTGCATATATGAAAAATCTACAGGTAGCATTGTACTTAATGGCAAAAGACTGAAAGCTTTCCTGCTGAGATCAGAAACAAGACAAGGATGCCCATTGTCACCATTATTATTCAGTATTGTGCTAGAAGTTCTAGCTAGAGCAATTGGGCTAGATAAAGAAATAAAAGGCACCCAAATAGGAAAGGAAGAAATAAAACTTTCACTATTTGCTGATGATATGATCCTATATCTAGACAATCCTGAAAAATATGCAACAAATCTACTACAACTAATAGACAAGTTCAGCAAAGTGGCAGGATAGATTACTATGCAAAAATCAGTAGTGTTTCTATACACTACTGATGTGCAATCTGAAGATGAAATCAGAAAAAAATTCCATTTATTATAGTGACTAAAACAACAGATATTTAGGAATAAACTTAATCTGGGACATAAAAGACCTGTGTATTAGTCAGCCAAAGGGTTGCTGATACAAAATACCAGAACTCGGTTGGTTTTTCAAAAGGGTATTGATTTTGGGTAGATGCTTACAGTTACCAGGCCATAAAGCCTAAGTTACTTCCCTCACCAAAGCCTATGAGCACATGTTGGGGCAAGATAGCTGCCAACGTCTGCCAGGGTTCAGGCTTCCTGGGTTCCTCTCTTCCCAGGGCCTTCTCTCCTTCCTTATGACCAAGCTCGCCTGTGTGCTTACATCCTGGGCTTCAGCTCAAAACTCCACATCAGAACTCCAACACTGTCCTTTGCCATGTCTTTTATCTGTGAGTCCCCACCCACCAAGGGGTAGGGACTCAAAGCCCTACTGACGTGGCCAATCAAAGTCCTAATCATAATTTAATCAATTAAAAATGATACCTCTGACAGACCAATTTACAAATATAATCCAATAACTATTTTTGGAATTCATAAACAATGCCAAACTGCTAATACCTGTATTCAGAAAGCTATAAAACATTGCTAAAAGAAATTGAAGAAAACAAATAAATGGAAGGACATCCATGTTCATGGATTGGAAGACTAAATATCATTAAGATGTCAAATCAAAAAAATAAAAAAATAATAAAATTTTAAAAAGATGTCAAATCTACCCAAACTAATTTTCAGATTCAATATAATCCCATCAGCCTTTTTTTGCAGAAATTGAAAAGCCAATAATCAAATTTATTTGGAAGGGTAAGGGGCCCCAAATAGCCAAAAATGTCTTTAAAAAGATCAAAGTTGGAGGACTCTCACTTCCTGACTTTAAAGCATATTACTTAGCTACAGTGGTAAAAACAGCATGGTACTGATATAAAGACAGACAGATTGACCAATGGAACCAAATCAAGAACTCAGAAACAGACTCTCACATCTACAGTCAAGTGATTTTTGACAAGGCTGTCAAGCCCTCCCAGCTGGGCCAGGACAGTCTATTCAATGAATGGTGCTGGAAGAACTGGATATCCATGTCCAAAAGAAAGAAAGAGGACCTCTATCTCACACCTTATACAAAAATTAACTCAAAATGGATCAAGGACATAAATATAAAAGCAACAACCATAAAACTCCTAGAAGAAAATGTAGGAAAACATCTTCAAGATCTTGTGGTAAGTGGTAGTTGGTGGGAATGTAGAATGGTACAGCCACCACGGAGAACTGTTTTGCAGTTCCTAAGGAAGTTGGATACAGACTTGCCATGTGACTTGGTAATACCATTACTGGGTATATACCCAGAAGAACTAAGAGCAGTGACACGAACAGATATCTGCACACTGATGTTCATAACAGCGTTATTCACAATTACCAATAGATGGAAACAACCTAGGTGTCCACCAACTGATGAATGGATAAACAAATTGTGATATATACACACGATGGAATATTATGTAGCTGTAAGAAAAAACGAAGTTGTGAAGCATATGACAACATGGATGAACCTGGAGGACATTATGTTGAGTGAAGCAAGCCAGACACAAAAGGACAAATACTGTATGATCCCACTATTATGAACTAAATATATTATGTAAACTCATGGAATTAATAATTAGATATAGGTCACCAGAAAATAGAATGAGGGTAGAGAATGGAAAGCTGATAGTTAATCTGTGCAGAATTGGTTAAAATGTTGTTTATAAATCTTTGGAAAGGAATGAAAATGATGAGAGCACATCTTGCTGTTTGTGACTAGCAGAGCTATTACAGGGGTATAGCAGTGGTTGAAGGGGAAAGCCTAAGGACATTTATATTACTAGAAGGAAAGTTAAAAAATGTAAGATGGGACTGTATAGCCTAGTGAAACCTCATGTGAAATACGAATATGGGTGGTGTTGCATATATAAGACTGTTTTTACAAAACATAAATACAAATAAACTAGAGAGAAGGAAACAGAATAGCTCCTGCGTACAGCAGGGGAAGCATAGAGAGATTGAGAGGTGATGAGTTTTGTTTGTTTGGTTGGTTGGCTTTTGTTTTTTAGTATTATTATTATTATTACTGGAATAATGAAGATGCTCTGGGAATGATTGGAGTGATGAATGCACTACTATGTGATTATAGCAAATACCATTGATTGTACACTTTGGATGGATTTATGCTTTATTAATATGTATCGATAAAATTGATTTGTTAAAAAAAAAGCATATCCTCAATTAGTTCATAGATATAATGGCATGAACACTGATTCCAAGGTACCTTAGAGTCTAACCTTGGCACAAATATTACTAAAGCAAATAATCAACAAACCCTGAATATAGACCCTAAATATGTTAGACTCAACCCTCATAGAAACACCCTCAAAGAGTTAAGAGACTTTACATGCAGATCATATACAGACTCCAAAATACTTCAGACTGAAATTTGGAACACAGACTCTAAAAGAGTTCCTAGACCTCACACTCAGAACACGTCTTCCAAACACCTCAGACTGACACCTTGGGATAAAACCATAGAGAAATTCAGAGACCTCACAACCTTTACACAAACCCTGAAATACACCACACTCATACTTTCAGACACAGACCCTCTTAAACAGGGGTTCTTAACCTTTTTTGTTCCATGGACCCCTTTGCCAGTCAGGTGAAAACTATGGACCCCTTCTCTGAATGTAGCAGCAGATAGTTTTATGACATTCAACTAGCGTCAGGTCTAACAACTACCGTAATTTCAAAGTATGGATAAGCGTAAGCGATTTTTCAAGATATGCAACAACTGTAATGTGATATGAAATGAATACTACTGTAATTTATTTATTGCATACATTCATAAGTGAAGGAAATGCTAGATTTCAGTTAGAGGGCAGAGAAAATGAAGATAAGTTGATTTTTTTTTCCATTCAAGCTCACAGAACCCCTGAAATTTTTCCACGGACCCCTTGTTAAGGACCCCTGCTCTAAAAGTTCATATACTTCACATTCCAAACACAGACCCCAAAGACCTCTGACCTCAAGCCTTAGAACACAGAATCTCAAAAAGGTGAAGGATCTCACACCCTGACACAGACATCAAATACCTCAGACCAAAACATAAGACACAGACCCACGAAGAGTACAGAGATCTTAAGACTTGAACACTAACCCCCAACAGCACAAAGTAAAGCTGTGGAAAAATAGATCCTCAATGTGTTCAGACACCCAATGCACTGAAGCAAGACCCCTTTATTACCTCAGACTCAAACATAGGAATACAGATCTTCAAAATTTTTAGAAAACTCAAACCCTGAACTTAACCCCAATACTTGACTATACCTTGGGACAAATACTCTCAAAGAGATCAGAGGTCTTATACCCTGAATGTAGACTCCAAATACTTGCAATTCAAACCATGGAACACAGGCCTGAAATGTATTCAGAGACTTCACTCCCTGAACACAAATCCCCAAATACTGCAGTCTCACATCTTGGAACACAAACCCTCAATGAATTCCACGACTTCACATATAAACACAAACACCAAACGTCTCAGACACTGTGGCGGCTTGAACCTGTATCTACCCCAGAAAAACATTTTGTTGTTGTTGTTGTTTCTCTTTTCATTTTTTTCTTAGAAAAACATAGTCTTAAGTCTAATCCATTCCTGAGGGTGTAAACCCATTGTAAATAGGATCTTTAGATGAGGCTATTTCAGTTAAAGTGTGACCCACCTCATTCACAATGAGACTTGATCTTATTACTGGAGTCCTTTATAAACTGAATGAATACAGAGGGAGGGAGGGAGAGAGACAGAGAGAGAGACAGAGAGAGAGAGACAGAAAGAGAGAGAGAACCATAGAAGCAAGAATTTAAAATCAATGAAACCCAGAAGAGAAGGGAGAGACCAGCCGATGCTGCCATGTGCCTTGCCATGTGACGGAGGAGTCAAGGATCGCTGGCAGCTGGTCTTCAGGAAGAAAGCATCACCTTGATGATGCCTTGATTTGGATATTTTCCTGGACTCTAACCATGAGCAAATTAATTCCCATAGTCTAACCCGATCCATTTCATGATATTTGCTTTAAGCAGCCTAGGAAACTAAAACAGACACCAACTGTGCAACATGGACCCTCAAAAAGTTCCACGGTCTCACAACCTGTGCACAAACCTCTAAATACCTGGCTCATTATTTCAAACCCAGTTGCCAAATAATTCATAGGTCTCACACCCAGAGAACGAACTTCAAACACCTCGGACTCAAAATTTGTAATACAAATCTTCAAAGAATTCAGAGACCTTACACCATGTACACCGACTACAGACACTTCAATCTCAAGGTTTGGGACATAGACCTTGGAGTTCAGAAAGCTCACACACTGAACAGGGAACCCAAACAACTCACATTCAAATGTTAAAACATGAACCCTAAGAGAGCTATGAGTGCTCACAGCCTGAACACAGACCCAAAGTACCTCAGACCCAAACCTTAGATTTCAGAAACCTCATACACTGAAAACTGCCCCCCATGTACCTTACATATACAAACCTTGGGACACAGACTGCCTAAGACACCCCCAAATGCCTTAGAATCTGACCTTGCAATCCAGACCCTGAAAAATACAGAGACCTCATATCCTGGGTGCAGATCCCCCAATACCTCAGATCCTAATATATACCACAGACCCTCAAGTATTTCAAAGACCCCACACCCTAAACACAGACCCAAAAATACACCAACTAGAACTTTAACACATTGACTGTAAGTGTTAAGAGGCTTCACAGTCTAAATACAGACTCCCAAATACCACAGCCACAAACTTAGGACTCAGATGCTTTACATGTTCAGAAACCTCACAAACTGAAAATAGACCCCTAAAGTCAGACTCAACCCTTGGATGATTTCAAAGATTTCAGAGACCTGACATGGTGAGCAGACCTACTTAGTTCATAGTTATTCCTTGAAACACAGATCATTCAAGCATTTAGAAGCCTCAAATGCTGAACACAGATGCATTTAGGACAAACATCCTCAAAGTGTTCAGAGGCTTCATACCCTGAACACAGACCCCAAAATACCCAAACTTGAATGACAGACGCTTAATGAGTTCAGTGACTTCACACTCTGAACACAGAACCACAAATACTGGAGATCCAAACTTGAAACACAGATACTCAAAGATTTTCAAAGACCTCAAACCCTGAACTAGACCCTAATAATTCACACTCAAACTTTCAGACAAAAACACTCCAAACATTCTTTGAGCTCACTAAACATAGACACTCAAATAACTCAGACTGAAATCTTGGGAAACAGACACCCTAATATTTCCGATACCTCACAGATTGAACACTGACACACAAATACCTCAGCTTCAAACCTTAAAACACAGACTGCAAAGCATTCAGAGACTTCACACCCTGAACACAGACCACAAATACCTCTAACTCAAACTTTGGAACACAGGCCACAAAATATTCAGAAACTTCACACCCTGAACAGAAATTCCCAATATCAGAGACACAAATATTGGAACACAGACACTCAAAAAGATCATACATGTCACATCTCTCACAAACCTTGGAACAAAACCTCAGTATAAATCCTTGGAATACAGATCTTTAAAGATTTCCACAACGTCGCCAAATAAACATAGACCCCCAAATTTATCAGACTGCTACTTTGGGTCTCAGATCCTGAATGAATTCAGAGAATTCAGACACTGAACACAAAACCCAAATACCTCATATTCAAACATTAAAACACAGATCCTAAAAGATTTGAGAGTTCTCACACCCAGAACACAGATGCAGAAACCTTAGACTCAAATGTTGGAGCACAGACCCTCAAAGATTTCAGAGACCTCACACCATAAACATAGAACCACAAATACATCAAATCCAAATCTCAGGACACAGAGCCTAGAGGAGTTCAAAGACCTCACACTCTAAACACAGACCCATAAATATTTCAGAATCAATCCTATAGGAAAAAAAACTTCAAAGAGTCAGGGACCTCAGACATTGAACACAAATCACCAAATACCACAGACAATAGACACACAAAGAATTCAGAGACCAGACCAACTGAACATGGAACCCAAACCCCTCAGAGCCAAAGTTGGAACATTGACCCTTAAAGAGTTCTGTAACCTCACAACCTAAACACAGACCTTGCAGAGTCAAACTTTGGGTCTCAGATCCTCAACAAGTACAGAGAACTCACACTCTCAATACAGAGCCCAAGAACACACTGACCACAGACCCAAAGTACCTCAGACTCAAATCTTGGAACTTAGACCCTCAAAGAGTTCCAAGACCTCAGAAGCTAAACACAGACCTGCAAATATATCAGACTCAAGTATTAGGACACAGATGCTTAAACAGTTCAAAGACCTCACACTCTGAATACAGATCCTCAAATACTTTAGACTAAATCCTAAGAAAATAGACCTTCACAGAATAAGAGACTTCACACTTTCAACACAGACCCCTAAATACCTCAGAATCCAACCTTGCAACACAGAACCTAAAGACATTTGGAGTTCTTGCCCCTGAATACATGCCCTCAAATACCCAATTCCAGTCTTGGGACACAGGCTCTGAATGACTTCAGAGACCTCACACCCTAAAAACTGATCCTTAAATACATCAATTTAAGCCTTAAGACACAGACCCTCAAAGAGTTCAGAGAGTTTACATGCTAAACAAATACTCTGAAATACTTCAGACTCAAATTTGGAACACAAACCCTTAAAATTCATAAACTTTACAACCAAAAATTAATTCCAGGCACCAGAGACTCAATAGTTGGGACTCAAAACCTCAAATAGTTCATAGAGCTCACATCCTGAACACAGACCCAAATGTCTTACGCTCAAACTATGAAAAGAAGACTCGTAGAGATTTCAGAGACCTAATACTGAACACAGACCCCTGTTGCCTCACACTCAAACCTTGGCACACAGATCATCAACAATTTAAAAACTCCAGAGCATAGACACCCAAACACCTTGGATTTAATCCTTGGAACACAAGTGCCCAAAGAGTCCAGAGACTTCACGCCATGATCATAATCTTGGAACACAACCCTCAAAAAGTTCTACAGCTTCACAGAATGAACCCAGATCTCCAAATACCACAGATTGAATATTTGGAACTCAGGTTCTCAAAGAGTTCCTAGACCTCACATCTAGAAGGCAAACTTCTAAAGACTCAAGTCTCAAAACTTATGGCACAAACAGAAAGATTCAGAAACCTCAAAACTTTTACATAGACTGCAGATTCCTCAGACTAAAACTTTAGTCACAGAACCTTGAGTTCAAGGAACACCCACCCTGAACACAGATCCCCAATACCTCACGCAAACTTTCAGAGACAGAACCTCTAAAAGAGACCTCACACCATGAACACACCCCCAAATATCTCAGACTTGAACTTTGGGAAACAGACACCATAAAATTTCAATTAGCTCACAATTGACATTGAAAACAAAATACCTCACATTGAAACCTGAGGACACAGATGAAAAGCATACTGAGACCTCACACTTTCAACACAGATCTGCAAACACTTCAGAATAAAACATTGAGAAACAAGCCTTCAATGAGTTCAGACACCTACCACCCTGAACACATACCCCAGTTACCTCAGTCTCAAACCTTGGAACACAGAACACCAAAGTGTTTAGCAACCTCAAACCCTGAACTTACACCCCAGTACATCATACTCAAAGCTTGGGACAAACACCTTCAAAAAACTCGAAGATGTCATGCCCTGAACACAAATACCCAATACTAGTCTCAAATTTTGAAAACACAGACCCTCAAAGGGTTCAGAGACCTCACACTCTGAATACAGACCCCAAACTTCTGAGACTCCAACTTTGCAATAAAGATGCTGAAAGAGTTCTGCAACATCACAGCCTGAAAACAGATCATAAATGCCTCAGACTCAAATTTGGGTCACAGACCCTCAACAAGTCAGAAAACTCACATCCTGAACATAGAACCCAAATGTCTCACATTCAAACATTAAAACACAGACCCTAAAAGATATGAGAGTGCTCACACCCTGAGCACAGACCAAAGTATGTCATACTCAGAACTTGGAACACAAACCCTCAAAGATTTAAGAGACCTCATGCCCTAATCCTAGACCCACAAATATATCAAATTCAAATGTTAGGTAAGAGGCCCTCGAAGAGTTCAAAGACTTCACACTCTAAATGCAGACCCTTAAATACCTCAGATTCAAAATTTGTACCACAAATTTTGTGGCATAGTCTCAGACAACTCACCTCCTAAACATAGATGCCCAAATATAGCAATTAAAACCTTAGGGAAAAAACCATCAAACTATTTAGAGACTTCATACTTGAAACACAGACTCCCAAATACCTCACACTCAAGCCTTGGTGTAGCAGTTTGATATAATTGAGGAATTCCAAAAAGAAATATTGGATTATGTTTGTAAACTGTTCTTTTCCTCTGGACATATTGGAGGGTATTGGATTCAGAGGTTTTACTTTTACTTGATCAAATAATGATTAAGGCTTTGATTGGGCCACATCAGTAGGATGTTGAGTCTCTGCAGCTTAGTGGGTGGGGAATCACAGAAAAACTGCACCACAGAGAAGGGAGGTTGGAGTCTTGAGCTGGAGCCTCCGGAAATAAGCATACAGAAGAGCTTGGTCATGAGGAAAGAGAGAAGGCCCCAGGAAGAGAAACAAGCCGTTTGCCTAATAGTTTACAGCTGGCCTAGTGTAGACAGCAGGGCAGCTGAGCCCAGAGATAGGCAAGCCCCAGGAAGAGAGGAACCCAGGAAGCCTGAACCCTAGCAGACATCGGCAGCCATCTTACTCCAGCATGTGGCCATAGACTTTGGTGAGGGAAGTAACTTACGCTTTATGGCCTGGTAACTGTAAGCTTCTACCCCAAATAAATACCCTTTATAAAAACCAACCGATTTCTGGTATTTTGCATCAGCACCCCTTTGCCTGACTAATACACTTGGGGACACAGTCCCTCAAAGAGATCAAGAACCTCACACCCTGAAAACAGACACCAAATACCTCAGATCAAAACTTAGGATACAGACCTTGTAAAAGTTTAGAGACCTTTGCACACTGAAACTAGATCCCAAATAGCTAACCCTCAAACTTTGGGACACATGCTCTCTAACCTTAGGTTAGGCAATGGTGTCTTAAATATGACACCAAAAGTACAAGCAACAAAAGAAAAAATAGATAAATGGACTTAAATAAAAATTAAAAATTTTGCACTTCAACAGACACCACAAAGACAGCTCCCAGAATGGGGGAAAATATTTACAAATCATATATATGATAAGGATCTAGTATTCAGAATATATAAAGAACTCCTATCACTCAACAACAAGGAGACAAACCAATTAAATAATGGGCAGAGGACTTGAATAGACATTTCTTCAAAGAAGATATGCAAATACCCAATTAAGCACATGAAAAGATGCTCAACATCATTAGCCATTACAGAAATGCAAATCAAAACCACAATGAGATACCTCTTTACATCTATTAGGATGACTATAATGAAAAGACAGATAATAACAATGTTGGCAATGATGTGGAGAAGTTGGAACCCATGTACATTGCTGGTGGGAATGTAAAATGTTGTAGCCACTTTGGAAAACAGTTTGGCATTTCCTTCAAAAGTTAAGCATAAAATTCAGAGAATCAGAAACTAGAATACGGGTTACCAGGGGCCAGGGTAGGGATAGGGAATGGGGAGTTAATGCTTAATTGGTATAGAGTTTCTGTTTGGGGGTGATGGAAATTTTTTGGTAATGGATGGTAGTAATGGTAGCACAACATTGTGGATGTAATTAACACCATTGAATCATATATTTGAAAGTGGTTAAAAAGGAAAATTTTAGGTTGTATATACATTACCAAAATAAAAATTTCTAAAAACCCACAGAACTGTGAACCCTTAAGTAAACAATGGACTATAGTTAATAGTATAATTATAATAATATTGTTTCATCCATTGTAACAAAGTAATACACTAATGCAAAGTGTTAATAATAGGGAAATCTGTGTGTGGGGTGCAGTATAATGAAAAACTTGGCTGGTCTTTGTCCTCAGTTCCTGGGGAAGCAACCTGAGAGTTCATATGTTAATTTGATAACAGGGAGGCCAGCCACACCTGCAGTTTTAGGATGAGGGCTGGCCACATCAGAAAGAACAACCAGGTGACTAGGGGGTTGGAGCTTTGAGCCATATCAGATCAGCTCATCTTCTCAACCTCTGTGGCAGTTTGAGATTATTTATGAATCCCAAAAAGAAAAAGGTTATGTTTGTAAACTAATCTATTCTGGGTGTGATGCCCTTTGACTATATTGGATTCAGTTGAGGGGCCCTGGAAAATTACCTGTTAAGATTGGGGCTTTGATTTGACCTTGTCAAGTAAGGCTTGACTCAGGTTGAGGCCCGCCCCCTTGGTGGGCCTATATAAACAGACACTCACTCAAGAAGATACAGGAAGAGAGAGAGCTCCATAGAGGCCAGAGGAGAGAACTTTGTCATGTGAAAGAAAGGAGAAAGCTCAAACAGCTAAAGCCCCGGGGAGAAATGAGCCATTTGCCTGATAACCAACAGAGGAGAGACCAGGCAGAGATCAGAGACCATCTTGCTTCAACACGTGGCAACTGACTTTGGTGAGAAAGCAACCTTGAGTTGGACTCTTTACGGCCTTGTAACTATAAGCTATTACCCCCAATAAATACACTTTATAAAAGCCAACAGATTTCTGGTGCTTTCCATCAGTACCCCTTTGGTAGATTAATATACTCTGGGAGGGGAGGATGGCTACAGATTGAGTTCAGCCACGTGGGCATTGATTTCATCAATCATGCCTACATAATGAGACCCCATATAAACTCAGGACAATCAAAGCTAGATGAGCTTCCATGATTGAGCAAATACATCATTGCTGTGCTGGGAGAAGGATGTGTTTTGATTCCATGTGGAGAGGACATGGAAGCTTGCGTTTGAGGTCCTCCCCTATATGAAGACCCTATGTGTCTCTTCTTTTGGTTTCTTCTTCTTTTTTTCTTGATTTTTTAAAATTTTATTGAAGTATATCATTCATACATGAACATACATAAACAATAAGTATATAGTAAAAGCTGTGAACTTACAAGACAAACATGCATAACATCATACAGGAGTCCCATACATCACTCTACCACCAACACCTTGCATTGTCACAAAACATTTATTACAAATTATGAAAGAATATAATCAAAATATTACTATTAAATATTGTCCATATCTTACATTTGGTGTATTTTCCCCCAACCCACTCTATTTTTTTTTAAATATATTTTTACTACAGAAGTTGTAAACTTACAAAACAATCATGCACATGTGTAGAATTCCTACACAACACCCCTTCATCAACACACCACACTGAGGTGGAACATTTGTTACAAATCATGAGATAATATCATCAGACTATCACCACCCACCATGGTCCATAATGTACACTTGGCACACTTTTTCCATTCCCGCCCCTCATCATCAACACAGTACATCTTTGGCACTGATGCAAGAACATTATAGTATTGCTGTTAACCACAGTCCATAGGTCACACCAATAGTATTTTTCCCATGCTTCTCCACCTTCCCACCACCCTGCAATAATGACGGACATCCACTCTAGCTCATAGAAGGACACACTTGCATCTGTATCATCAACCACAATTCTCATCCATCTCTGGGTTCACTGTGTTATTCAGTCCCTAGATTATTCTCTAGCTTTCTTTCAGTTGACATTTATCTCCCCAGACCACTTGTTTCAGCCACAATCCCATTCATAAACCAGTTGCTACTCACTATAATGTGTTACCATCAACTCTACACATTTCCACACTTTTACAGTCAAGTTAATTAAAACTTCTGTATACATTAAGCATCAATAGTCTTTCTCAGCCCTCCTCCCATCCCCTAATAACCTACACTCTAGTTTTAACCACATGCATTTATTCTTCATATTTAGTTCATAATAATGAGATCATGCAATATTTGTCCTTTTGTGTCTGGCTTACTTCACTTAGCATAATGTCTTCAAGAGTCATCCATGTTATCATATGTGTCCCAATTTCATTTCTTCTTACCACAGCATAGTATTCCATCATATGTCTACACCACATTTCGTTTATTCATTCATTGGTTGATGGACACTTGGGTTGTTTCCATCTTTTGGCAATTGTGAATAATGCCTCTATGAACATTGGTGTGCAGATGTCTGTTCATGTCACAGTTTTTAGTTCTTCTGAATATATTCCTAGTAGAGGAATTGCTGGATCATATGGCAGTTCTATATTTAGTTTCCTAAGGAACTGCCAAATTGTCTTATTGCCTTCTGTTGTTTTTCTAACAATGGCCACTCTATGTGGTATGAGGTGATATCTCACTGTAGTTTTGATTTGCATTTCCCTAGTAGCTAGTGATATGGAACATTTTTTCATGTGCTTTGTGGCAGTTTGGTATTATTTATGAATTCCAACAAGAGATATAGATTATGTTTGTAAGCTGGTCTGTTCCTCTGGGCATGGTAACCCTTTGATTGTATTAGATTCAGCTGACACATTTGATTAAATTGTATTACGATTAGGGCTTTTATTCAACCAGGTCATTAGAGTGCGACTCAGCATTGAGTCCCAGGCCACTTGGTGGGCTGATAAAACAGATTCTCACATGGAAGTAGATACATGGAGAAGAAGAACACAGAGGAAGAGAGACAGCTCATTAGACATGGCAGAGGCCCCGGGAAGAGAGATGAGTCTGATAGTCTACAGCTGACCTTGTGAAGAGACCAGAGCTGATGATCTCAGAAAGAAATGAGCTCTAGGGAAAGAAACCAGCCTTATGCCAGCCTGTAGCTGAGACCAGAAGAAGCTGGGATCACGGAGCATTAAGAGGAATAAGGAAGAGTGAAGCCTTGCAGACATCACCTGCCATCTTGCTTCAACTTGTGGCAAATGACTTTGGGTGAGCCAGTACCTCTTATGATACCTCGAGTTGTCTCTTTAGGGCCTTGTGATTGTAAGCTTCTACCCCAAATAAATACCCTTTATAAAAGCCAACAGAATTCCAGTACTTTGCATCAGCACCCCTCATCTTTTGGCAATTGTGAATAACACTGATATGAACATCGGTGTGCAGATGTCTGTTCATGTCACAGTTTTTAGATCTTCTGGATATATTCCTAGTAGAGGAATTGCTGGATGAGATGGCAGTTCTAAATTTAGTTTCCTAAGGAACTGCCAAACTGTCTTCCACAGAGGCTACAATGTTTTACAATCCCACCAACAGTGAAGGAGTGTTCCTATTTCTCTACATCCTCTCCAGCACTTATTGTTTTCTGTTTTTCTAATAATGACCATTCTACACAGTGTGATGGGAGTTGCTATTGTAAATGAAATTTTTTCCTGACTTCCTCTTCAGATACCACATTACGATTGTATAGATACACCACTGATTTTTGTGTATTGATTTTTGTATCCTGACACTGCTGAAATCGCTTATTAGCTCTAGCAGCTTTGTCATAGATTTTTCAGGACTTTCTAGGTATAGGATCATATTATCTGTGAAAAGCAAAAATTTTACTTCTTCCTTTATGATTTAGATGCCTTTTATTTCTTTTTCTTGCCTGATTACTCTAGCTAGAACCTCTAGCACTATATTTAACAGCAGTGGTGATGTTGGACATCCTTGTCATGTTCCTGATCTCAGTGGAAAAACTTTCAGTCTTTCACCATTGAGTACAATGTTAGCTGTGGGTTTTTCATATATGGCCTTTATCATGTTGAGAAAGTTTCCTTCAATTCCTATCTTTTGTAGTATTTTTTATCAAGAAAGGATGCTGTATTTTGTCAAGTGCCTTTTCTGTATCAATCAATAGGATCATGTGATTTTTCTTTGATTTATTAATGTGGTGTATTATGCTGATTGATTTTTGTTGAACCACCCTTGCATGCCTGGTATAAAACCCACTTGATCAAGATGAATAATTCTTTTAATGTGTTGTTGGATTTCATTAGCAAGTATTTTGTTGAGGATTTTTGCATCCATATTCATTAGGGAAATGGGTCTGTAATTTTCTTTTTTTTTTGTAATATCTTTATCTGGCTTTGGTATTAGGGTGATATTGGCTTCATATAATGAGTTTGGTAGCGTTCCTTCTTGTTCAATTTTTTGGAAGAGCTTGAGTAAGATTGAGTTAGATCATGATTTTTTTGTTGAGGTCTTCTATTTCTTCTAGGGTCGGTGTAGGTTTTACACTCCTAGAAATGTTTCCAATTTGTCTATATTGTCTAGTTTTTTGGCATTCTGTTGTTCATAGTATCCTCTTATGCTCTCTTTTACTTCTGTGGGATCAGTAGTAATGTCCCCATTTTAATTTTTTTTTATTTCATTTATTTGCATCTTCTCTCTTTTTTTCTTTGTCAGACTACCTAAGGGTTTTATCAATTTTGTTAATCTTCTCAAAGAACCAACTTTTGGTTTTGTTAATTCTCTCTATTGTTTTTTTTGTTCTCTATTTCATTTATTTCTGCTCTGATCTTTGTCATTTTATTTCTTCTCCTTGCTTTGGGATTCATTTGCTGTTCTTTTTCTAGTTTCTCCAGCTGTGTAGTTAGGTCATTGATTTTAGTTCTTTCTTCTTTTTTAATGTAGGCATTGAGGGCTATAAATTTCCCTCTCAGCACTGCCATCACTGCATCCCATGGGTTCTAATATGTTTGTTCTTGTTTTCATTCATCTCAAGATATTTATTGATTTCTCTCACAATTTCTTTTTTTGCCACACTGATTATTTAAGAGTGTGTTGTTTAATCTCCCCATATTTGTGAATTTTCCCTTTTACTGCCTCTTGTTGATTTCCAATGTTATTTCATTATGATCAGAGAAAGTGTTTTGTATAGTTTCAACCTTGTTGAATTTACTGAGATCTGCTTTGTGAACCCACATATGGTCTATCCTGGAGAAAAGGTCATGAGCATTTGAAAATAATGTATATCCTGATGTTTTGAGGTGCAATGTTCTGTATATGTCTATTAGGTTTAGTCCATTTATCATATTATTCAAGCTGTTTCTTTATTGATCCTCTGCCCAGATGTTCTATCCAATGCTGAGAGTAGTGGATTAAATTCTCCAACTATTATTGTAGAGATATCTATTTCTCCCTTCAGTTTTGCCAGTGTTTGTATCACATACCTTGAGGCATCCTGGTTAAGTGCATATATATTTATGGTTGTTATTTCTTCCTGGTGAATTGTCCCTTTTATTAATATATAATGACCTTCCTTGTCTTTAATAACAGATTTGCTTTTAAAGTCTATTTCATTCTATATAAGCATAATTACCCCAGATTTTTTGTTGTTGTTATTGTTACTGCATGCATGGAATATCTTTTTTTCTAACCTTTCACTTTCAGTTTTTTGGTATTCTTGGGTCTAAGGTGAGTCTCTTGTAGACAGCATATAGATGACTCATATTTTCTTATCCATTCTGCCAGTCTGTGTCATTTGATTGGGAAGTTTAATCCATTAATATTCAATGTTATTACTGTAAAAGCAGTTCTTTTTTCACCCATTTTGACCTTTGAGTTTTATCAGTCATATTTTATTTTTACCACTCTTTTCACACTTTTAGTTACTTTTACTGATATAATCTTCATTTCTAGACTCTCTTCCAAGCCTCTATCTCCTGTCTTTTCTTTTCAGGCTGTAGCACTCCCTTTAGTATTCCCTGTAAATTCAGTCTCTTTGTTAGATACTCTCTCAGTTTCTGTTTATCTGTGAATATTCTAAACTCAACATCATTTTTGAAAGACAATTTTGTCAGATAAAAGATTGTTGGCTGACAGTTTTTCTCTTGCAGGTTCTAAAATACATCATACACTGCCTTCTTGCTTCTTTGTTTTCTGATGAGAAATTGGCACTTAAACTTATTGGGTATCCCTTACATGTTATGCATTGCTTTTCTCTTGCTGCTCTCAAAATTCTCTCTTTGTCTTTGGCATTTGACATTCTGATTAATATGTATCTCGGGGTTGGTCTATTCAGATTTATTTGGATAGGAGTACATTGTGTTTCTTGGACATGGATGTCTATGTCCTTCAATAGGGTTGAGAAATTTTCTACCGTTATTTCCTCAAATATTCCTTCTGCCCTTTTTCTCTTCTCTTCTCCTTCTGGGACACACATGACACATATATTTGCACATCTCTTGCTGTCATTTAGTTCCCTGAGACCCTGTTCAATTTTTTTCCATTCTTTTCCTTATCTGTTCTTTTGTATGTTCACTTTCAGAGGCTATGCCTTCAAGCTCACTGATCCTTTCTTTGGCCTCCTCAAATCTGCTATTATATGCCTCCAGTGTATTGTAAATTTCATTTCTTGTGACTTTCATCCCCATAAGATCTGCTATTTTTCTATATATGCTTTCAAATTCTTCTTTGTGTTCACCTAGTATCTTCTTAATATCCTTAATCTCTTTAGCCATCTCATTGAATTTATTAAGGAGATTTGTTTGAACATCTATGATCAGTTGTCTCAACTCCATTATCTCATCTGGAGGCTTATCTTGTTTCTTTGACTGGACCATATCTTCTTGTTTCTTGATATGTATTGTAATTTTTTGTTGATGTCTTGGTATCTGGCTTACTAGATGTATTTATTCTGGGTGCAGTTTCTCTCTTTAATTTAGGGCTTTCTTGTCTTTTCTCCCTTGCTAATTGTGTAGTAGGTGCCAAGGATTTAGTGGGTGCTTTTAGTTGTGGAGGCTGAAAATGCCCACATTGCTCTAGGAACCAATGAAGCTTCTCCACCTTTCTCCTCTGCCAGGGGTAGGGACAGAGCTGCAACCATGTGTAATAATCCAAGTTGTGCAGGCCAAGACCATCTCTAGTTGCCCAGAGAGACTAATGAAGCTTCACATCCCTTCTTCCCCTACCTGGGATGGAGATGGAGCTGCAGGTGTGGGCAACAATCTATGCCATGTTGGCCCAAAATGGCCACAGTTGCCCAGGTAGACTGACATGGTGCCAGCCCCTCCTCCCTTCCAGGGGTGGGGATAGACCTTCTGGAGTGTCCAACAATCTAATCCATGTGGGCTGAATACAGCTGCATTTGCCCTGACTGGCTGAGGGAGTACTGTCTTTTCTGCCCTTTAGAGGGTGGGAATGTAATCACCTATGCCCAACAGTTCAGTCAGTGCAGGCCAAAAGTACCTGCTGTTGCCTAGAGAAGCTGAAGAAACACTAGTCTCCTCCTGTACTATTAGTGGGTGGAGGTGGATCCACAGGCACCCAACAGTCCAGTTTGTGCAGACCAAAAGCGCCTGCCATTGCCTGGAAAGGCTGTGGAAACACCAGGCCCTGCCTTTCCTCTTAGGGCATGGGGGTAGATCCACAGGCATCCAACAGTTCAGTCCCTGTAGACTGAAAGCATCTGCCATTGCTTGGAAAGGCTGAGAAAACACTAGCCCCCTCCTAGCCTATTGGAGGGTGGGAGTGGATCCACAGGCACCCAACAGTCAGAGTTTGTGCACCCAAAAGTCCCTGCAGTTGCCCAGGGTGGCTGAGGAAACACAGTTCCTCTCCTATTGGGGGGCAGGGATGGAGCTACAGGTGCCCAAGTATCCAGTCTATGTGGGCTGAAAGCTCTTGCAGTTTCCCAGAAAGGCTGGAGACACACCAGCCCCCTCCTATCCTATGGGGGTGGAGAGGTTGAGATGGCGCTCCACAAACCAGTTCATGTGGGCTGAAAGCACCTGCAGTTGCCCAGAGCCAAGGAAACACAGCAGGGATGGAGCTACAGGTGTCCAACTATTCAGTCTGTGCCATCTGAAAGTGTCTGTAGTTACCTGGAGAGGCTGGTGCAGGTTCTCCCAGCTTCCTCCCTGCCAGAGGTGAGGCTGGAGCCTAGGCTAGAGCTGCAGTCCAATCTTGGTGGAAAGAAGCCAGTGCCTACCTTCACTGTGATTTTCAGTCAGCTCCGCTTCCCCTCATGCCAGGGGCAGAGTTAAAATGGCAGCTACTGGCCTCTTTCAGACTTGGACAGCTTCAAACTTTAGCTGTTCTTAGGATTATACTTTAGCCAGCCGAGTTTACTAATCAGTAACTGAAGTTGGTGGATAATCATCTTTTCCTACCCCATTTTTGGGAGATGGAGTTTCCAACTCCCCCCACAGAATAGCTCACGAAGCGGCTTGTGCTGGGGGTACCAGCCTGCACGGCATGGAGTGCTCTACTCATGAATCTTCACTGCAAATGTGCAGTCTCCTCCTTCCATTCTTTCAAGGACGTTGCAGGATGCTCTTCTGGTTTCCTGGAGCCCCCAAACAGGTGCTTTAGACAGCTCTGGGTGATTACTATCTGACCTGTAGGAGGAGCTGACTCTTGGAGCTCCTTACTCTGCCGCCATCTTGCCCCTCCTCTCCCTTTTGGGTTTCTTATTTGTAACCTTTTACTAAGTGATTTATCAAACTCAAGGGGGTGATCGTAACCCTGAATTTATAGCCAGTTGGTCTGAAGTGCAGGTGACCTGCGCCCCTGAACTTGTGACTGGTGCCCAAAGGACAATCTTATATAGGATTTCCCTTAAACTGTGGGGTCTAACCTAACTCCAGGTAGAGTAAGAATTGAATTGGATTGAGTGACTCAGCAGTCACTGAAAGAAACTGAAGTTTCTGATGCCAATACATTTTCTAATGGCAGAAGCTGTGCAGTTGAATTGATAAGAAGTTTTTGATGGTCTTCTCAGGGGGTATTTGGGAACTCTGTACTGTCTATATGATTTTTTCTGTGAATCTACAACTTCTGTAATAAAAAATTAAGCATAGAGTTACCTTATGACCCAGCAATTCCATTCCTCTGTATATCCAAGAGAAATGAAAATATATGTCCACACAAAGACTTTTCCACAAATATTCAGAGCAATATTATTCATACTAGCCAAAAATGGAAACAATCCAAATGTCCATCAACTGATGAATGGATAAACAAAACATGATACATCCACACAATGGCATATTATTCAGCCATAAAAAGGAGCAAAGTACTGATACATGCTACAACATGGATGGACCTTGAAAACATTATGGTAAGTAAAATAAGCCTGACCCAAAAGAACATATATTGTATGATCCCATTCATATGAAATGTCCAAAAAAGGCAAATCTATACAGAGAGAAAAGTAGATTAGTGGTTGTGAGGAGCTAGGAATATAAATGGAGAGTAACTGTAAATATGTATGAGGTGTTTTTTTAGGGTGATGAAAATATTCTAAAATTAGATAGTGATGATGGCTATACATTCTGTAAATATAATGAAATTCATTGACTTGTATACTTAAAACAGGTGAATTTCATAGCATGTAAATTATATCAATAAAGCTGTCTTTAAAAAAAAAACAAAAGAATAGTGAAAGGGTACACTCAGTTAATTTCCAGATGTCAGTTACATTCTTTTTAAATTTTGTGTGCCATCCTACAGAAAGTATTGGTGGGATGTTAGCTGCATTATCCTTCTCTGAATTAACTGCTTGATTGTTCACCCCAGACCAACTTGTAGCTCTTCTTGAGTACACCTTCAAATTCCTTAATCACCGTCACTCAAAGGCAGCATCCATCCCATAGAATGAGATTTAGAAGTTGCAAAGACACTAATATGATTGTGGTGCCTTAAAGGCAGAGAACAAAAAATAATAACAATGAGTAGACAGACACAGAATGAGTTTTTTTTAATGTTGAAGTTTTTTTCTAAATGCTTTTTTATTTTGTTATTTATGATTTTCTTTATATTTTATATTTTATTTTTTTTATTCCCCCACTCCCACCCTGAGATGGCTCCCTCGTCTGTCTGCTCGTCATCTGCTTGTCTTTTTAGGCGGCACCAGGAACTCAACCTGGGACCTCTCATGTGGGAGGTGAGTGCCCAACCACTGGTTACAGCATCTGCTCATTGCAGCATCTACTCATTGCGGCACCTGCTCTTTGCAGCAGTTGCGGTGTCTGCTGATTGCAGAGTCTGCTTATTGTGGCATCTGTTCAGTGCGACATCTGCTCATTGCAGCAGGTTCAGCATCTGCTGTTTGTGGCATCTGCAGCATCTACTGGTTGCAGCATCTGCTTGTTGCAGCATCTTGCTGGTTCTGGCATCTGTTCACTGCGGCATCTGCTCATCTTCTTTAGGAGGCACTGGGAACCGAACCCAGGGCCCTCCATGTGGGAGGCAGGCACCCAATTGCTTGAGCCACATCCATTCCCCAGAATGAGCTTTTGTGGAAAAGAGAGGGTCTTAAATTATTGAATATCTCCAGTGTAACCAGAAGTTATGAGGAAATACCATTTCTATCCCTTCTTCAGTTGAGCTGATTCCTTTCTGTATGTACACAAATGTACACAAATACTCAGAATTACAATAATTATTGTAATTATAATATTAATTGCCATTGAATTTCACATGCATATTGTGCTTTACAATATTCAGAGCATTTTTGTGTGATTTAGTTCATTCATCCTCATAACACTAAGAAGTAGACAAAGCCTAAGCCAAACAACCTCTGGCTTAGGATCAGCACTCATGTGGAACATCTCTGGCTCTTGGGGTCATCAGCTCTGTCCTGTGACCTCTTAAACACTGACCTCTACCCCTTTAGACCTCTGGTAACTGCCTGATCTGTCTTAATCTTCTCTCTGCTCCTCTTCAAATAGACTCCTTATTAGTCTGCTTTATAGTACCTAGTCCTCATAATCTATATGATCAGTCACAAAGTTTTGCAAACGTTACCTTATTAATTCATCTACTACTCTGAGGTAGTAGATGAATTTATCATCTCTCACTCATACTACCACCCTCTCAACTAGTTTCTGCCTCCATTTTTGCCCCTTGATTTAGTCACCTTCATGACAATAAAAAAGATGGTTCAATCCAAGTGTTTAAATTAAAAGAGTTGGCTTAACGGACATTCACAGAGGTTTTGGCAGGATTAAAGGAACCAACAAAGGATAATGAGGCACCCAAAGAGTAGCAATAGCAGGAAACCAATACCACCATAGATATGAAGGGGCAAGGGAAGGGAGCAGTGTTACTTGAACCCAGTGAGAACTAGAGCAGTGTTAGAGGGGCCACCAGACAGGAGCTGTGCTTGTAGATAGAGAAACACAGCCACTGATGGAATCACAGCCAGGCAGAGAGGGAGCAGGAGGAGGGGGGAACAGATAAATGCCCACAAACTCTCTCTCTAATCACACTCTGATCTACTTCAGGGGCCCACTACCTCCACCCCTGCATTGACCAAATTCAACCACAAGTTAGGAGATTTAGTGGTTTCAAAGGATGTCATCAAATTCTTTAACACTCCATTCATTAAGGAATAGAGTCTAATTCTCTTCCACTTGAATATGGGCCAGCCTTAATGATTCATTTCTAATGAATAGAAGGTGGTGAAAGCAACAGTATATAACTTCTAAGACTAAGTCATAAAAGGCAATTACAACTTCTGCCCTGCTGTCTCTCTCGGGATGCTTGTCCTTGGAAAACAGCCATGTTATGAGAAAGCCTAAGCCACGTGGAGAGGCCATATATGGTTTAATTTATTTAACGCAGGCCAGAACTCCTGCCCATATATGGCCTCTCCACGTGGCTTGGGCGGTGGGCAACATGGGAATCCCAGTGGGTTCCGTGTAATTTTTTGGGTAATCTAAGCACCTCTTAAAATATATGTGTATATATATATATAAAAATAACATTTTTGTAAGCAAATACACATATATGCATATATATTTATATATCATTTTGCAAATATTTGTATGTATTGTGAGAATTTTTATTTTTACCCACAATAAAAATAAATTAAAAAAAAAAAAAAATGGCTGCCCTAATTAGGCATTTGCCAGGAGGAATCCCTTTCCAAGAAGGGCTTTTCTAAAACACAAAAACAATTGATCTGCAGAAAATGGAACAATGGAATGCACCCTACAGAACTGCAGATAACCAACACCTACTGATAAACCAGTTTCAGTTCAGGAGAGAGAGCTTATCAGATTGGGCAAGTATACTACGCTAATCAATGTATATCTGCTCCCCACTTTGCAAGACCCCCCAAGTAAAAGAGACATTTAATGTCAGCCAATTTCCTCACTTGTTTCTGCATTCACCCTATATGCCTGTCCCCTTTCCACTCCCTCAGTGGAGCTCCCTTCTACATTCTGAATGGGATGCTGCCTGATTCATGACTCATTCAATAAAGCTGTGAGATCCTAAATTTCATGTTCGCAGTAAGCTGTTTTCCAGAACACAAAGGTGGGGTGAGGATTTCTTAATCTTGGCTATTTTCCAGCATCACAGGGCTCAGGTAAAAGTTAACATTGTCAAATAGAAGAGGATATGGCATTTGAGCCTTCTGGCTATATATCCTAGTTCCATGTTGCTTTGTTTGCACTACCTACAAAAACAGAAAGGAAAAATGCCACCTAACCAAAAAAGACCCAATGAGTATTCATAAATCTCCCCACACACGCACACACACATCCTATAAAACCCGAGGCTTTGGTGGTAATGCTATTGTGGAAGAAAATACAAAACTTTTATTTGGCTGTATTCAGAAAGCTTTTGAGAAAAATTAGCCATGGGCACCTTCTGGCAGGAGTCAAATTCTGGCCCCCATTTCCTGACTAAACCATTTGTTGTGAGATATAATGACTCTTCCTGGCTGTCTTTTCTTTCACATCTCTACCCACATTCCTCCAGACCCTGACCATGCTTACCTGCACCCCATTCCTCCTCTTGCCTCATTAGTCACTCTTTGGAGCCTCTCCAAAGTAATTTGGTCCCTCTGTTGCTGCAAGCATTTCATTTACTCCCTTTGACACACCATTAAAAATGGTAGCCATTAAAATGATGTAGCCATTAAAATGATAAAGGAAAAAAGAATGTGCAAAAGAAAAAATGTTCTGAGGGGGTAATTGAAAAGGTGAGTACAGGGTTATTAAAAAATAATAATAAAAATTAACTACAGAAAGAAAAAATATACCAGATTTCTCTTTTTCTCTACCCATTCCCCCATTCTGTTCTAAGCTGTCCCCATTTTTTCAAAAAGTCTCATAAGGAACAACTTCAGAGAGTACATGACTCATTAAAAAGGCCTGTAGCCACAGGAACTGGAAGCAGTTAGAATTAGCTGATACGAATCCAAAAGTCATTAGGATAAAATATGCACACAGAGGAACTCTGTACATTAAAGATTCAGTGAATCTGAAATCAAACCTCTTTCACCCTGAAAAACTCACTGTCTCATGCTGGTCATTTTCCAAGTCCAGCCAAATGGGTTAATCTTTTGATACTCCTTGACTGACTTTCTTACTCTTCGTAAATTCTTACTCTTTAACTTCCCAGACTTCAGCCCCTCCATTCACCTTGCTTGAAGTGCCTTGTAGAAAAATATTTGTGTTTCAGTGGAAATCTATGCACCATCTAGAGCATAGATAGGTTATCAGATTTGAGCCCTGTTCATTGTCTTTGAGGTATTTTACAATTCTCTGTAAGGTGTAGGTAAGTGATAGATATGTAAATTCTGTCCTGCCAGGTTGTGATTTTAATTGACTTCCCCCACACACACACCCTTATGGATAAACCAGTTTTGTCTACATTGGCAATTCATCTCAACATTCTTTTACTTCTTTTAAATAGGTGTCCTTCTGACTTTTCCTTTGAAACAGTTATAATATCTGCCTGGTTCTCTCATATCATATGAGGAAAATAAATCCTTAACATGTGTTTATTTTTTGTATCTGTATGAGTCATGATTTTACCTTTTTCTGAATATTATCTTTTAATAGCCTTATACTTTCACCAAAATATATCTCACACTTCTGCAAAGGAAAATTGGTTCCATACATATCTATTCCAGAAAATCTTTATAATGTGTTCCTTCAGTGCTTAACCACTTCTTGCATAACGAACATGTGATGTGTTGCTTCATTCTTATGAAGAATCACTATCCAAAACTGGGTTAAGTTCCCCCAAGAATCAAGAGGGTCATGTGTTTCTATGGTATCCAGACAAAGATCTTACACAAGCCTCTACTGGATTTAATGTTTGAAGTAATATCCTTCTAGGATGTTGGTCTTAGAGCTATCTCTACGAAAGCAGGAAGCAGGAATAATCCAATAAAGCCATGTTACCAAGCAATGGCTCGCTGTCCAATGCACACAGAGGCCAATAATATGACATTGGGATTTTGAGAAAAGAAAGAGCTTTAATGCAAGGTTGACCAACATGGAGACAAGAGTCAAGGCTCAAATCTGTCTCCCTGATCTGGGAGCTAAGAGAGATTTTATGGGAATTGGAGGTAAGAGGTGGGGACAGAAGTGGGGAGGTTTGAGTTGGTATAGTCCAATTGGTTAATCATAGAGCTGTCCATATGTGGCAGAGAGGCTTTTAGGCCAGATCTTCCTTATTGAAGGACCTCTCACATTTGATCTGCTTCCAATGTCTCCCTGTCCTCATAATCTTGGTTCCAAAGGAGGTGATCTCTGTTCCTGGTGTCTCAAAGGCCATCTGAGGGACAAGAGTCAGTGTTTTCTGTGCATGCTTAGGTTATATGCCCTGCAGTTAAACAAGCTCAGAAGAAAAGGTTACAGGAACAGAGGACATCCCCCCACAAACCAGTTTTGGCCTGTCCACGGGAAAAACTCAGCCATCCCCTCCCCTTGAGTTTTGAACATTCCTCAATCTTGAGGGATTTGGGATGCAGACTGCCCCAGTTGCTACATGCTGATTAAGGGTGTAGATTAGGATGTGAGGAATGTAATTGCTTGGCTTGGAGCTGAAGGTACTCAGGAGTTCTTGGTTGTCCTTCTTAAAAGGACTGGTACCCCTGGGTTTCAGGGATTAACTGGCATAGGAACAATCTGGGGGCTTTAAGTCTCTAAGAAATAAAACTAACAAGTAAATTTAAAATTATAGGTCCAAATAAAAGAAGTAGAATGATCATGATTAGGGGACTTGCAAGTGAATATAACCATGTCATATTGGGGAAATAGCATAGATTCCCAGGTAGAACCTGCCAAAGGGGTGTTGATTCCATGTAACCATGTGGCTTGCTTATGGTGTCTGGATGTCCCTAGAGTTTTCAAGAACATTGTTGCTTGAGGTTTTGCATATTGTGGCTGTTTGTGATATCTGGCTGAGACATGCATAAGAGTAACCTCCAGAATAACTTCCTGACTCCATTTTATATCTTTTATCCATAGAAACTCTATTTTATCTTATTCCTTTTAACATTTCCCCCTTTTGATCAAGATCCTTCTCTGAAAGCATCACTGATCAACATTTGGTATTAATCCCTGGTGCCAGGGAGGCTCGTCCCTGGGAGTCATGTCCTACATAGTGGGGAAGGTAGTGAGCTTATTTGCAGAGTTTGGTTTAGGCCACATCTGAGCACCAAGAAGATTTTCAGGGGGTAACTCTTAGTTATTAATTATAATTACACTTAGTTTTGTCATTGTAGAAATATTTAATAAGTGCAAGCCTCAAGACTGAAGGCTTGACTCTTTAGAATAGTTCCTTTTATGAGGCAGGGCTCATATATCCCAGGGTTTATTTTCATAAGTCTTATGTTTTAGTTTGCTAAAGGCTGCCAATGCAATATACCAGAAATGAGTTGGCTTTTACAATGGAATTCATTAACTTATAAGCTTACTGTTCTGAGGCTGTGAAAATGTCCAAATCAAGGGATCATAAGAGATGCTGTCTCACAGAGGGTCAGCTGCTGGTGATCCTGGATTTCTCTCACGTAGCAGGGCACAATGGCGGCTCTGCTGGTCCCTGCCTTCTCCTCTGGGGCATGTTGCCTTCAGCTTCTAGCTGCTCCATCTGTGGCTTTTCTCTCTCCTGGATTCATCAACTTCTGGAGGCTTCTCTCTGTCTGCCAGTCATTTTCTGTGTCTGCAGCTTTTATTCCTCTACTTATAAAAGATATAGTTATACTCATTTATAAATCCCCTAATCATGATTCTTCTACTTCTTTTATTTGAACCTATAATTTTCATTTTACCTCTTAAGTATATTTCTCAGAGACTTAAAGCCTTCAGATTGTTCCTGTGCTGGTTGAGCCCTGAAACCAGCAGACATGTGGCCAACTCCTACTCTTCAGTTTTTTGGACTTACCCTGGACAACTAACAAAATGATAATGATGGACCAGCCTCAGCCCAAAAACAAGGAGCATCTTCAACTGCAAGCAAAACAATTCCATTCCTCTGCCCCGTAAGATCTAAGATCTATGTCCTTTCTCAGCCTGAAGCAGAGTGGACATTTTCCCAAATCCCTCAAGATTGAGGAATGAACAAAAATAAGGGGGAAGTATAAATGCTGGCTAAAGTAAATTTATTGTTATTGTAGTTATTATCTTGTGTTAACTGAGAAACTTGTAACATTGATAAAAAAAATAAATTTTTAATGAAAAAAGATATCCTTTAGGGTTTGATTTTGGGAAGGCAAAATGTCAAGTTATCAAGCTTAAACATTATGTTAATTAGGAAAATGGGTCACTGTAAAACAATATTTGGTTCCCTGTTTAACCAAAGTGACAATAAAAGAGTAAAATAAGAGTTAATATGATTGTAAGAAAAAGATTTAATTCCTTTAAAAGTGAGAAGACTTGTCTTCCAAAACAATAAAGGATGATAAGGTTAATATAAATATCAATGAGGACATTATTCTGATATGATATAGAATCTTTGTCTTCTAGGCAGAATACTCAGATGGTTAAGAAAAAAATGTTATAGCCTCTCATTAAGATCAGACCAAAAATCAAAAAAAATTCATTATTTTAACAGAGAGAAAAACCACTCATTTTGTATGAATATACAGTTTGATACAAAAAGTTCTTAAAATATTATAAATAAGCTTATCAAGTCTTATTCAGCATTGACCAGGACAAATAAAATTCATTTCCACAAACGCTCCACAACTTTCAGTATCCACCCAACCTTTGTCCTACACATTCTTGCTTCTCATTCTGTGAAAAACAGTCATTTTACTTTAAGACAAAACTATGTTCTTTTCTTTAGCAAAGCACATACTGCATACTTTACATACCTGCATACCTTAAGTTACCAAAAAGATCTTTGACACAGTCTTCAAACATCCTACAGAAAATAAGTGTTCTTAAAATAAAGTTTGTCAAAATAATAACTCAATTTTGTTAAACACAAATTTACATTTTTCATAATCTTTTTTTTTAATTTATTTTTATTGTGGGTAAAAATCAAAATTCTCACAATACATACAAACATTTGCAAAATGATATATAAATATATATGCATATATGTGTATTTGCTTACAAAAATGTTATATATATATATATATATACATATATTTTAAGAGGTGCTTAGATTACCCAAAATATTACACGGAACCCATAATCTTTAAGACCTAATAGATATGCTAGCTTATTTTATCAGTAAACCTGAATAAATTTAGGGATAATATTCCCAAGTAGAATAAAATTGTGTGCTTGTATTGCACTTAACATTGATAGCTCAAAAGACACAGCTATTTTAGGGAATAGTTTCCAGGAATATTGCCTTCTTCAGTTTACCATTTTATCAGTATTCCAGTGAGATGTATTACAATAATTTCTGAACCAGCTTTTTGGAGGCAATCCAATGGTTTAAAGCCATGATTTAATTGCAAGCTTATAAAAGCAGCTTTCATGTTTCCATTTTTTTCCAAAAAAGTTGTTTGGTTAAACAAGAACGGATTCGAATTTGTTGCTGCCTTTTTTGCAGCTGCATTTGCCTCAGGGTTACCAGTGCTTTCCTCTGTATTTGCCTAAGAATGACCAGGAATTTTAATTAAAGCCAAAATTTTTGATATCAGTATACTATCCAGTAATTTCTTAATGCAATGATTGGTTTTGTTTTTTCCTTCATTGAGGATTAAAAACCTTTTTGTTTCCATAATATCCTAAAATTATAAACAACTGCAAGAGCATATTATCAGGCTCTGGAAAATACACTACAATTGTTTAATTTGCCCAAAGCATAATCCAGGAAAACCTTTCCATAACTCACAAGAACATTTTCCTTTTGCCTACTGAAATTTGGCAGTTGAATTTTATTCAAATACTACCATCCCAAGGCTATAAATGTTTTTTTTTCTTTTAAAAAAAATATTTATTTTTTTAAAGATACTTAGATTACATAAATGTTACATTAAAAATATAGGGATTCCCATATGCTCCATTCCCCATACTTCCCACATTTTCCCATATAAACAACATCCTTCATTAGTGTGGTACATTCATTGCAATTGATAAACGCATTTTGGGGCATTGCCATTGAGCATGGATTATAGTTTACATTGTAGTTTACACTCTCTCCCACACAATTCTGTAGGTTATGGAAAGATATATAATGGCCTATATCTGTCCCTGCAATGTCATTCAAGATGATTCCCAATTCCCAAAAATGTCCCTGTATTACACCTGATTTTCTCTCTCCTTGCCCTCAGAGCCTCCAGTGGCCACTGCCTCCACATCAATGTTGTAATTTCTTCCATTGCTAGAATCACAATAAGCCTATAGTAGAATAACAGTAAGTCCACTCTAATCCATAGTTCATTCCCCCATCCTGAGGATTCTGGGATGGTGATATCTATTCTACCTCTAATTGAGAGGGGTCTTCGATCCCATACTGCCGATGGAGAGGACTCTCTTGCTTGCAGTTGTAGGCTCTCTCGTTTCCTTGATATGGTGGTTGTCTATCCTCACCTCCTTGTTAATTGTCCTGGGTAAGTCCAATAAACATGTTTTAATAATGATTTGTCTACTGCAGCTATCACCACAAAAGTATTATTAGAAAAAATAATTTTAAATTGAGAAAATCTCGCAGATTATTATTCTGCAACATTTCCATGGTGCCAATCACTGCTATTCTCCAGGCCCAGTAGAAAGAAGTCTAAACCAAACCCACACCTCCCCCATTTTCCTGCATCCAACCTTTCCCCACAGCTGCCTTAATTGGTTTGCTTATCCTAGATAAGGGGCTTAATCCACCCAGATTTAAACAAGGTATATAAAGGTTGAGCCATCAAAGAAAAACTGGGAATCCAAATTTTGTAATATCCTGCAAGGCCCCAAAAATATTTTAATTGACAGTTTTGGTCTTGGGAGGAGAGAAAGTTATAATACTTTAGCTTCAGCCAAGGTTTAGGAGGTCCTGGGGGTAGGGATAGGTGAGACAGATAGAATGAGGTCTGGTCTGTTGAATCTGGTTTTTAGGGTTGCAAATGAGGAGTTTGGTATTTAAGACAGATAAGGTGGCCATAGTATTGCTTAGAGTACTTATGCCCTTGTTTTAATTGTCTCTAATTATCAGATCTCTCATAAGTCTCAGGACTTGTACCATGACAAGTAGGGGTCTGACTAAGGTGGGACTGGAAGCCATGATTATCTAATCAACAATTTTTGACAAGAGAGTAGGAACTACTAGAAAGTTACTCACCCAGAAGGCTTTAGTTCCCAGAACTGTTCCTTTCCTCAAAATAGCAGGAAGTGCCAAATGGCCTAAAGCACCAAAGGCCTAAAGTGACAGCCAGAGTGGAAGGGACCCTGATCACTGAGCCTCTAGACAAACCAGTCTAGGTGGCCACTTAGGGTTGGCAAGAGGGCGTCCATACCCCACCAGGGCTGCAATACCTCAGGCAGGCAGTCCTGATATCAGAAATATCCCTTTGTGGTCACCAAAATGTTACCAAGCAAGGGCTAGCTGCCCAACGCACACAGAGGCCTTGGGATTTTGAGAAAAGAAAGAGTTTTTTTTTTTATTTTTATTAACTTTATTTTGTACATTTAATAATTGAAAACATAAGCAATTAAAAACTAAAAAGTAAACACAGATGAATAAATATATACATTTCTCAATTAAATGTAATGGATACATGTAAATTTTTTTGTTGTTGTTTTCTTTTTTGTTTGTTTTTTTGTTTTTTTTGTGTGTGAATCAAACAATATATTACACAATATATTTGGTTCATAGTAATGCATTCATACAGTATTTGTTCTTTTGTGTCAGGCTTGCTTCACTCAACATAATGTCCTCCAGGTTCATCCATGTTGCCATATGCTTTATGACATCATTTCTTCTTACAGCTGCATAATATTGCATCGTGTGCATAGACCACAGTTTGTTTATCCATTCATCTGTTGATGGACACCTGGGTTGTTTCCAACTTTTGGCAATGGTGAATAATGTTGCTATGAACATTAGTGTGCAGATGACTGTTCGTGTCACTGCTCTCAGTTCTTCTGGGTATATACCCAGTAGTGGTATTGCAGGGTCACGTGGCAAGTCTATATTCAACATCTTTAGGAACTGCCAAACAGTCCTCCATAGTGGTTGTACCATCCTGCATTCCCACCAACAGTGAAGAAGTGTTCCTATCTCTCCACATCCTCTCCAACACTTGTAGTTCTCTGTCTTTTTCATAGTGGCCATTCTGATAGGTGTGAAATGATATCTCATTGTAGTTTTGATTTGCATTTCCCTAATCATGAGTGATGTTGAGCATTTCTTCATGTGTTTTTTTTGCCATTTGTATTTCTTCTTTGGAGAAATGTCTATTCAAGTCTTTGGCCCATTTTTTAATTGGTTCATTTGACTTTTTATTGTTGAGTTGTAACATCTCTTTATATATCCTGGATATTAAACCCTTAACAGATATGCGATTTCCAAATACTTTTCCCCATTGAGTTGGCTGCCTTTTCACCCTTCTGACAAATTCCTGTGAGGTGCAAAAGTGTTTAATTTTGAGGAGGTCCCATTTATCTACTTTTTCTTTTGTTGCACGTGCTTTGGGTGTGAGGTCCAAGAAACCACTACGTACTACAAGGTCTTGAAGATGTTTCCCTACATTTTCTTCCAGTAGTTTTAAGGTCCTGGCTTTTATATTTAGATCTTTTATCCATTTTGAGTTGATTATTGTATAGGGGGTGAGATAGGGGTCCTCTTTCAGTCTTTTGGTTATAGATATCCAGTTCTCCCAACACCATTTGTTGAAGAGACTATTTTTTCCCATCAGCGTGGGCTTGGTAGGTTTGTCAAAAACCAGTTGACTGTATAGGTGAGGGTTTATTTCTGGATTCTCAATTCTATTCCACTGATCGATATGTCTATCTTTATGCCAGTACCATGCTGTTTTGACCACTGTAGCTTTGTAATATGTTTCAAGGTCAGGCAGCGAAATTCCTCCCACATTGCTCTTCTTTTTTAGAATACTTTTGGCTATTTGGGTGCACTTACCCTTCCAGATGAATTTGGTAATTGCCTTCTCTAATTCTGTAAAGTAAGCTGTTGGGATTTTGATTGGTATTGCATTGAATCTATTTGGGCAAGATTGACATCTTCACGATATTTATTCTTCCAATCCATGAACATGGAATGTCTTTCCATTTGTTTAGGTCCTTTAAAATTTCTTTTAGCATTGTTTTGTAGTTTTCTGCATATAGGTCCTGTACTTCCTTGGTTAAATTAACTCCTAGGTATTTGAGTCTTTTTGTTGCTATTGAAAATGGAATTTTCCTCCTGATTTCCTCCTCAGATTGTTCAGTACTAGTGTACAAAAACATTACTGATTTTTGCGTGTTGATCTTATATCCTGCCACTTTGCTAAACTCATTTATTAGTTCAAGTAGCTTTGTTGTGGATATTTCAGGATTTTCTAAATACAGGATCATGTCATCCGCAAACAGTGAGAGTTTTACTTCCTCTTTTCCTATTTGGACGCCTTTAATTTTTTTGTCTTGTCTAATTGCCCTAGCTAGAACTTCTAGTACAATGTTGAATAACAATGGTGACAGTGGGCATCCTTGTCTTGTTCCTGATCTTAGGGGGAAAGCTTTCAACCTTTCCCCATTGAGTATGTTGTTGGTTGTGGGTTTTTCATATATGCCTTTTATCATATTGAGGAATTTTCCTTTTATTCCTATCTTTTGAAGTATTTTTATCAAAAAACGATGTTGGATTTTGTCGAATGCCTTTTCTGCATCTATTGAGATGATCATGTGGTTTTTTTCCTTCAATTTGTTAATGTGGTGTATTACATTGATTGATTTTCTTATGTTGAACCAGCCTTGCATACCAGGAATAAATCCCACTTGGTCGTGATGTATAAGTCTTTTGATATGCTGTTGGATTCGATTTGCAAGTATTTTGTTGAGAATTTTTGCATCTATGTTCATGAGAGAGATTGGTCTGTAATTTTCTTTTCTTGTGGAATCTTTATCTGGCTTTGGTATTAGGGTGATGTTGGCTTCATAAAATGTGTTGGGTAATTTTCCCTCCTCTTCAATTTTTTGGAAGAGTTTAAACAGGATTAGTGTTAATTCTTTTAGAAATGCTTGGTAGAATTCACCTGTGAAGCCATCTGGTCCTGGACTTTTCTTTGCTGGGAGATTTTTGATGACGGATTCAATCTCCTTAATTGTGATTGGTTTGTTAAGTTCTTGTATTTCTTGTTGTGTCAGTGTAGGTTGGTTATGAGTTTCTAGAAATTTGTCCATTTCATCCAGGTTGTCTAGTTTGTTGGCATATAGTTTCTCATAATATCCTCTTATGATTCTTTTTATTTCTGTGAGGTCATTTGTAATTTCCCCCCTTTCATTTCTGATTGTATTTATTTGCATCTTCTCTCTTTTTTTCTTTCTTAGTCCAGCGAGGGGTTTGTCAATTTTATTGATCTTCTAAAAGAACCAGCTTTTGATTTTGTTGATTTTCTCTATTGCTTTTTTGTTCACATTTTCATTTATTTCCGCTCTAATCTTTATTATTTCTTTCCTTCTTTTTGCTTTGGGATTGGTTTGCTGTTCTTTTTCTAGTTTCTCAAGTTACTCAGTTAAATCTTTGAGTTTAGCTCTTTCTTGTTTCTTAATATAGGCATTTAGGGCTATAAATTTCCCTCTCAAGACTGCCTTTGCTGTATCCCATAAGTTTTGATATGTTGTGTTCTCATTTTCATTTGTCTCAATATATTTACTGATTTCACTTGCAATTTCTTCTTTGACCCACTGAATATTTAGGAGTGTTTTGTTCAGTCTCCACACATTTGCAAATTTCCTTTTCTCCTGTCTGTTATTGATTTCTAGTTTCATTCCATTATGATCTGAGAAGGTGCTTTGTATAATTGCAATCTTTTTATATTTATTGAGAGCTGTATTGTGACCTAACATGTGGTCTATCCTGGAGAAAGATCCATGGGCACTTGAGAAGAATGTATAACCCGCTGAGTTTGGATGCAGTGTTCTGTATATGTCTGTTAGGTCTAGCTTGTTTATCATATTGTTCAAGTTCTCTGTTTCCTTGTTGATCTTCTGTCTAGTTGTTCTATCTAATGATGTGATAGGGGTGTTGAAGTTTCCAACGATTACTGTAGAAATGTCTATTTCTCTCTTCAGTTTTGCCAGAGATTGTCTCATATATTTTGGGGCACCCTGGTTAGGTGCGTAGATATTTATGACTGTTATATCTTCCTGGAGGATCATCCCTTTTATTAATATATAATGGCCTTCCGCATCTCTTATCACTTTTTTGCATTTAAGTCTGTTTTGTCTGATATTAGTATAGCTACCCCTGCTCTTTTCTGTTTACTATTCGCATGGAGTATCTTTTTCCAACCTTTTACTTTCAGCCAGCTTGTATCCTTGTGTCTGAGGTGAGTTTCTTGTAAGCAGCATATGGATGGCTCATGTTTTTTTATCCATTCTGTCAGCCTGTATCTTTTGATTGGGGAATTTAATCCATTCACATTCAATGATCTTACTGAAAATGCAGTATTTCTTTCCTCCATTTTATTCTTTGGTTTTCATATGTCATCTTGTTTTTGTCTTTCTTTTTACTCGTTTGGTTATCCTTTCTGCTTTTCTTTCTTCTATACTCTCCTCCAAGCCTCTCTCTCCTGTCTTTTTCTTTCAGGTTCTAAGGCTTCCTTTAATATTTCCTGCAAAGGTGGATTCTTTTTTGCAAACTCTCTTAGTTTCTGGGTTTTTTTTGTGAATACTTTATATTCACCTTCATATTTGAAGGACAGTTTTGCTGGATAAAGAATTCTCGGCTGGCAGTTTTTCTCTTTCAGTTTCCTAATTGTATCATACCACTGTCTTCTCGCCTCCATGGTTTCTAAAGAGAAATCTGCACTAAGTCTTACTGCACGTCCTTTGTACGTGATCGTTTGCTTCTCTCTTGCTGCTCTGAGAATTTTCTCTTTATCTTTTACATTTGACATTCTGAATAATATGTGTCTTGGCGTAGGTCTATTTGGATTTATTCTTATTGGGGTACGGTGTGCTTCTTGGACATGTAAGTTCATTTCTTTCGTGTTTGTTGGGAAATTTTCAGCTATTATTTCCTCAAATACTCTTTCTGCCCCTTTTCCTTTCTCTTCTCCTTCTGGAACTCCCATGACACGTATGTTCTTGCGTTTTGTGTTGTCATTCAACTCTCTGAGCCCCTGCTCAATTTTTCCCATTCTTTTCTCTCTCTGTTCTTTTCTCTCTTCAATTTTAGCTGCTCTGTCTTCAGTATCACTTATTCTTTCTTCTATCATTTCGAGTCTGCTGTTGTATGCTTCAAATGTATTTTCTACTTCACCTATTGTGTCTTTCATTCCCATGAACTCCGTTAGTTTTCTGTTCATGATTTCAAATTCTTCTTTACGTTCACGCAATGACTTCTTGATGTCATTGATCTCTTTAACTATATTCTCTTTCATCTCATTAATTTGGTTTTGGAAATGTGTGCTCATCTCACTGATTAGTCCTCTCAAATTCTGCATCTCTTCTGGGACTTTGCTGTATTCCTTTTCTTGGACCATGTCTTCTATTTTCTTAGTATGGCCCGTAATTTTTTGCTGGTGCTTAGGCATCTGGTTAGTTTGTATTTTACTTAGATGCTCTATCTCTTTCTCTTTTATGGGGTTTTAGTGGCAGGAGGCTGTGAGTTACCATCACTCTTTGATTTGGGGCTCAACCTTCATTGTTAGGAGTGTTCTGCTGGTTGCTCAAAACTGGGCACTGGACCCAGTAATTCGTTGTAGAGTCGTTTCCTAGGGCCTTGGGCAGGGAGGCTATAGAGGCCAGGAAAAGCCTCTCTTACTTATTAATTTTCTTATGTGCACGTCCTTGGTCTGCCAGCAGATGGCGCTTGTTGGCAGCTCTCGATTCAATGCCTGGTCGGAGTGTATTTGTTGTGAAACAGACCAGATCAATGTGATAGAGCTTCCTGTCTGGGGGCTAGGAGCCCTGTGATTCAAACTTTCTGAGACAGTTCTCCAGACTTCTCTCATAGCACTCCCCTTTTCCCAGCTAGGAAATATTTCCACTCCCTTCTGAATCCTCAACAATCAGTCCCTTTTAGTAGAGGATGAGATTGGGAGGTTTGTATATCTTTAGCCCCTTGCAGGCTCCAAGGCAAACAATGGTGCAGCCCCACCCAGCCTGGAAGGGCTCTCAGGACAGGGCAGACCAAACCCAGGAGTCCAAAGCAGGGTCATCCCCAGGCTTTCTCTACCCTCTCCCGTGGTGTCCTCAACAATTAGTCCAGGCTAGAAGAGAGGGAGTTTGCGAGGATCGGATTTCTCCAGTCCTTTCCAGGCTCCCAGGGCAAACTGCCGTGTGGAAGGGTCTGTGGGGCTCCGCAGCCCAAATTTCAGGTCAGAACCTGAGTCAGCCTAAGGCTGTGTCCCTCTCTCTCCCCTTTCCAGGAGTGGCAGATCTCTGAAGCCCCCTTTGTCTGTGGTCCCAGGCCCAGGGGCCCGAGAATTCTGAAGAGTGTGGGGGAGGATGCCGGCAGCAGCAGAAGCTGCTACTTGCAACTCACAGTTCTGTAGTCACGATTTCCCTCTTCTGTCCCTCTCTCCCCTGGGAGGTGTGCAGCCTTCACCTGCTGTCCTAAACCCTAGAAGATTTTTTTCGGGGCTGTTTCAGCTTGTCCTCTAGCTATTCTTCTGGAGAAGAGATTCCCGTGTCTTACTAGTCCGCCATCTTCCCGGAAGTCCCAAGAAAGAGTTTTAATGCAAGGTTGACCAGCATAGAGACAAGAATCATGGCTCAAATCTGTCTCCCCGAACTGAGGGTTGAAGGAGATTTTATGGAATTGGGAAGTAAGAGGTGGGGACAGAAGTGGGGAGGTTTGACTTGGTATCGTCCAATTGGTTAATTATAGAGCTCTCCATATGTGGCAGAGAGGCTTTTAGGCCAGATCTTCCTTATTGAAGGGCCTCTCACATTTGATCTGCTTTCAATGTCTCCCTGTCCTCATAATCTTGGTTCCAAGGAAGGTGACCTCTGTTCCTGGTGTCTCAAAGGCCATCTGAGGGACAAGAGTCAGTGTTTTCTGTGCATGCTTAGGTTATATGCCCTGCAGTTAAACAAGCTCAGAAGAAAAGGTTACAGAAACAGACGACATCCCCCCACAAACCAGTTTTGGCCTGTCCACAGTTTCAGCCATACGAGTTTAGAAAACATCCAGTAGCAAAGCCCATGCATTAAAGCCGGCACATTTCATTATTCTAGACCTTCATTTGGGCTTTGAAATTCCTTACCACAGACAACAGTTATTTTTTTTTAAGGAGAGACTGGGGATTCAACCTGGGACCTTGTTTATGGGAAGCAGGGTCTCAACCAACTGGGCTACTTCTGCCCCCCCACAACACTTATTAACTAGCTTGTTTATTTAGTCTATTCCTACATCAGATTAGAAGCAATGACCTAAACGTGGGCTCTAAGAAACAGGTATGGTTACAGAAGGGAAAGGGATAGCTGCCTTGCAACTGAAGGAAGAGACCAAAAAAAAAAGAAACAATAAAATTAACAAGATTGAATGAAAGAAAAATTAAATTAAATTAAATTAAATTTCCATCCAATTTTTAAAAAATGAATAGCTATATAAAAGGGTTTGGAATTATGTATAATAGCCTCTGTTAAATGTAGATCAAAGTATAATGTATTGTTGGAAGACGTACTTATATAAATGAAGCAGTCATATATATGGCATAGCCTCCATTTACAAGTATATCGGAGTGATTTAGTATTACTGTAAGAAAGAGAATATGTCTAAATTAATGTTTGGTTAATATTGTCATGAAATGAGTAGCTGCTAATACATTTGCATTAGATTTTAATTATTAGAATACTGGAAAAAAAACACTGATCTTATAGAAAATAGCTGCTAAAGACATCTCTTGCAGCCAGGTACTACTGCTAGAGCTTAAACACTGATGATATTGTCCAAATCCAATATCCCAGAGCCCCTGCTTTGGAATTCAGATGAAAGAAGGCCTTTTCTTCTCCTACTTATGCAGACCTTACAGCAAGCCCAATTTTGGGCATTCTTAACTGTGCTTATCAGTTCCCATGAAAGGCAAGGCTGTGCTTTGGGGAGCTTACTCAAAAATCAGGAGCTTATCATAAGACCATCACTTACATCTCTATCTCTGGACCCTTCAGCTAAGCCTCATCATCCCACCTTGTTTAAAGTCTATAGGGAAGCAGCTAGATTGGTGGATGCTACAAGAGACATTGTCTTAACCTCCAGCTCAGCCTTTGGATTCCTGAGAGATAGTAGCTTTATTACTTTAGAACAACACTCAACACTTGTCAGTCACCCTCATTTTATGGTCTGCTTCACACAAAACTGCTAAATATTGCTCAAATTTAAATGCTGACATCTTACTTTCTCCTCTGAATGAACATGAATTCCATGACTATCTAGCAGCTTCATTCTGACCTGACTGATGTCTAACAGCAGTGGTTCTAAAAATGTGGTCCCCAGACCACAGCACTAGCATTACTTGGGGATTTGTTACCAATGCAATTTCTTGGGCCTCATTCCCAAACCTTCTGTATCAGACACTCTGGGGGTAGATTCAATACATCTGTATTTTAACAAGTCCTCCAGGTGATTCTGACACACACTAAAGGCTGAGAGCCCCCAGACAATCCTGATATGATATTGTTTGTTGATGGCTCCTATCTTGAGAATAATCAAGGTATATTTTGTGCTGGATATGTTATAACTTTTGAATATTCTGCTGCTGAAGCTTCTCCTTTACAAATAGCTCACTTTACTCAAATAGCTGAATGCCAGCTTTATCACAACTTTGTTAAAGACCTAAGAGTCGACATCTATGCTAATAGATATACCTTGGGACTTGTTCATGATTTTAGCACATTATGGAAACAAAGAAGTTTTCCAACTTCTTCAGGCACCCCAATTAAAATGGAAAAGCAATTAATAACCTATGGGAGGAACGATTCCACATAGCCGCGCCGAGTGGGAGTTCTCAGAGATCCAGAGGTAGGAGCTGGTCAGCCGATGCATGCCTTCTCTTCTTTTTTCGCCTTCACAAAGGCTTCCGCGGGCAGAACCGGAAAACAGGAAGAAAGTCAGCCTTGCGTTTCAAATCTTCCAGACTTGGCGGCCGACTTCAGGTCTTCTGAAAGAGGAAGGCCAGCGCATCCCAAACGGTTTTAAGGAACCTAACCCAAACACTGCACGTCGCCCAAGATTACGGTAAGGACATTCAACCAATCAGTTCGGAGCGGCAGTCGCCGAGATTACTACGGGCGGAAATTTGGGGGACGAGTTTCGCACCCATGGAACAAGCTCTAGAGAACTACCGCGGGAATAGCAATGTTGACGGTAGTGATTTCGGCCGCTCGGTTTTGCCCTCAATTAAGATGGCGGCCTTAGTTACTTCACGGACTTGGAATCGGCGGGACTCCAGGGAGGCTTCCGGCGTCGGGCCGCAGAGAGAGTCGGGAAACGATTTTAAACTGCAGAGGCGGCTGAGGCACAAGTTGCTGCTTCTCAACGGCGGGATTGCATAGCTGGGCTTGGGCCCAGAGGGCTCAGGGGAGTTCAGTCTCGACATAGTTTTGAATCCAGACCTGAAGAATGATTCGTGAAGCAGGAATGGGTGACAGCGTCATCTCGGCATTTTATTGACAATGGATCCTTGTGATGCATCAGAATTGACTCCTAGACAAAGTGTATCCTCAAGGCTTAAAGATTACTTTATAGGTGCCACCCCTCTGCAGAAACGATTAGAATCAGTCAGAAAGCACACTTCATTTGTCCCGACTCCACCTCGAAGGAAAATTCCCCAGTGTTCATAATTGCAGGAAGATGTTGATCTTCAAAGGGTTGCATTCCTTCTGCATAAACAATGGACTTTATATAGTTTAACTCCCTTATATAGATTCTCCTATACAAGTCTTAAAAAGTATTCTAGACTTCTAAGTGCATTTATTACTGCTGAAAAGCAAAAAGGACTTGCTGTGGAAGTGGGAGAAGACTTCAACATCAAAGTGATTTTCTCTACCCTCCTAGGAATGAAAGGAACGCAAAGAGACCCTGAAGTATTTCTTGTCCAGATTCTGACAAAATCTCAAATGCCATCTGAGAATACAGAAGGTAAAGTGTTATGGACTGGTTGGTTCTGCTGTATATTTGGAGACAGTCTTCTGGAGACTGCTTCAGAAGATTTCACCTGTCTACTCTTTTTTTTTTTTTTTTTTTTTTTTTAATGGGTAAAAATCAAAATTCTCACAATACATACAAACATTTGCAAAATGATATATAAATATATATGCATATATGTGTATTTGCTTACAAAAATGTTATATATATATACACACACACATATATTTTAAGAGGTGCTTAGATTACCCAAAATATTACACGGAACCCACTGGGATTCCCATGTTGCCCACCTCCCACACCTCCCACCACATCCCACACAAACATCTCCCACAGTGTGGCCCACCACCCTCTATGAACTTACACATCCTGGAGCCTTGCCACCAACCATAGACCACAGTTCACACTGTAGACCACACTCTCTCCCACTCAGTTCTGAGTGGTGTGTGCTGATTTAAAATGGCCTACATCCGTTGCCACAACAGTACTCAGGACAACCTCCAACTCCCAAAGAAGCCCCTGTATTTCAACCGCTCATCCCCTCCCTACCCCAAAAGTGTCAAGTGGCCACTGGCTCCACCTCATTGTTACAACTTCTTGCATTGCTAGAATCACCATATGTGAACAAGAGAATACCATCAAGTCCACTCTAGTCCATAGTTCTTCCCCCAATCCAGAGGCGACTGGGATGGTGATGTCCATTCCAACTCCAAGTGAGAGAGGGCTTATATCCCATGGATATGGTGGGCGGGATGATCCTGCCTGCAGATGCAGGCCCTCTCCATTCCCTGGGATGGCCATTGCCCATCGTTGTCTCCTCACCAGGTGACTTGGATGAGTCCATTGAGCTGTAGGGTAGGAGTTGCAGCTCCACCTAGATTTCACGCCACCTGGCACATAGGTAGGCAGGAGGCTCCAGTCTCTGGAAGTATACCTAAAAACTCCAGCATCACAT
>JAKSZT010054419.1:8952346-9075181 GCA_026826555.1 Tolypeutes matacus | reverse complement strand
ATGTGATGCTGGAGTTTTTAGGTATACTTCCAGAGACTGGAGCCTCCCGCCTACCTATGTGCCAGGTGTGCATGAAATCTAGGTGGAGCTGCAACTCCTATCCTACAGTTCAATGGACTCATCCAAGTCACCTGGTGAGGAGACAACGATGGGAAATGGCCATCCCAGGGAATGGAGAGGGCCTGCATCTGCAGGCAGGATCATCCCGCCCACCATATCCATGGGATATAAGCCCTCTCTCACTTGGAGTTGGAGTGGACATCACCATCCCAGTCCCCTCTGGATTGGGGGAAGAACTATGGACTAGAGTGGACTTGATGGTATTCTCTTGTTCACATATGGTGATTCTAGCAATGCAAGAAATTATAACAATGAGGTGGAGCCAGTGGCCACTTGACACTTTTGGGGTAGGGAGGGGATGAGCGGTTGAAATACAGGGGCTTCTTTGGGAGTTGGAGGTTATCCTGAGTACTGTTGTGGCAACGGATGTAGGCCATTTTAAATCAGCACACACCACTCAGAACTGAGTGGGAGAGAGTGTGGTCTACAGTGTGAACTGTGGTCTATGATTGGTGGCAAGGCTCCAGGATGTGTAAGTTCATTGAGGGTGGTGGGCCACACTGTGGGAGATGTTTGTGTGGGATGTGGTGGGACGTGTGGGAGGTGGGCAACATGGGAATCCCAGTGGGTTCCGTGTAATATTTTGGGTAATCTAAGCACCGCTTAAAATACACATATATATATATATATATAAATAACATTTTTGTAAGCAAATACACATATATGCATATATATTTATATATCATTTTGCAAATGTTTGTATGTATTGTGAGAATTTTGATTTTTACCCATAATAATAAAATATATATATATATATTAGAGGCACATAAGTGCAGATGTGAACTGCTCAAAGACAGAATTAGTGATTTTGAGGACAGAAGAGCTGAACTTGTAAAGACAGGAGAACAGAAAGTGAAAAGAATGGATAAAATGGAACAGGTTCTCAGGAAATTGAATGATAATGCACAAACATACACATTATCGGTGTCCCAGAAAGAGAAGATAATGGAAAAGGGACAGAAAGAATATTTGTGAAAATAATGAACTAAAACTTCCCAATCCTTATGAAAGACATAAATATCAATATCCAAGAAGGATAATACACCCCAAAGAGAATAAAACTGAATAGACCGAGGGGAGGCAAGATGGCTTCGGTTTAGGAGGGCACTCGCTGACTCGCTCTCTGTGAGGACGGCTGATTGGGGACAGGGTCTTGCTCGGGGTTCTGTGCTGTGGGTGCACAGAGCAAGAAGCTTAGGACATCTATCTGGAGGCAACTCGATGACATGGATTCCTCGGTAGAGATTCTTGAGTTTTAACCCTGCCCGTGGATGTTAACACAGATGGCTGAGCCCCAACCTCAGGGAAAAAGGCTGGTTTGAGCCGCGACTCCTGCCGGCAAAGTGGTGAGAGGGAGTGTTCTCTGAGAGTGGGAGGGTTCTGGAGAAGGGTTGAGAGGGGTTTCCTTTCTGTGGATTTGGCTACCTGGAACCCCTTGCAGCTTTGGGGAACAAAATAGCTGTCTTGAGTCATACTAGGCAGAAGGGAGTGGAGAATCTGCTGAGGAAGTTGATTTACCTAGCTGCCCGGGGATATGTCCCAACTCCCGCTGGCAACCCCGTGAGAGGGAGCATTCTCCAAGAGTGGGAGGGTTCTGACAGAAGGTGGAGAGGGATTTCCTTTCTGTGGATTTGGCTGCCCGGACCCCCTCATAGCTTTGGGGAGCAGATAAGCCAGCTTGAAACAGTGCCAGGCGGAAGGGAGAGGTGAATCTACTTAGGAAGCCCGAATTACCCAGCATCCTGCTGAAACTGAGGCTTGGCTCCAGAGGGGGTGGAGTCAGCCAATTTTATCATTCTGCACTGACAAGCATCAGAGCTTCAGCTCTCCTGGGGAGGCCAGGAAGTGGGAAGTGCTTGATTAGTTTCCAAGAGCCTAGTTATGGTCCCCTTGGTGAAGGGGGTGGTCTAGAAGAGTACTTCTTTTGGTCCCTTATTTCGCCAAAAAAAAAAAAAGAAAACAGTCACTTTAAAAAATAAAAAATGAATTTTTCTTTTTAATTTAGTTTAATAGGTAAAATCTGCCTCAAAACCTGCAGATCTATTGCAGGGCAATTGATTTATAAACACAAGCAGGCTGAGAGGTTCCACAAGGGCCCAAGAAGGAACACTGTTCTTCCTTAGATTTGTTTGACTGCTTGCTTGTGTGGTTGTTTGGTTTTTCTCTGTTTATTTGTTGTCTCTTGCTTTTCTTTTCTCTTTCCTCCCCCCCTCTTTTTTCTTTCTTTTTTTTTTTTTTTTCTTTTTTTTTTTTAATTAGGTGCTGCTAGCTTGTCTCTTCTTTGTTCTGCTTGTTCTTCAGTGATTTCCCATTCTCTGTCCGTATTGATTTTGTCTCCCAAGCTATGTCTTTTCCTTCCTTCATCTTTCTGCCTTCTGCTTTCTGTTGTGGATCTTACATACTACCCCACAACTTAAGGGTGTCAATTTCTATTCTATCTATTCTGTTTTCTTCTTTTTTTATTAATATTAACTTTTTCCTTTCAGCCATTTCTTTACTCTTTCTCTCCCTCCTCATCATTCTAGCCTTATAAATCATTATATATATATTCCTCTATTTGGTTTCCCAGTCCATTGTAGGTACTCCACTTTTTTTCCTTTTACTCTACACTGCCTACATGAGTTAAATATTCATTTCACTAAGTCTTATATGGCCCCTCTTCTAACTTTTATCAAAATTACTATTATCCTTCTTCCTTTCTCACATCTTTTGATTCCTCTGGCCCTAATCTTTTGCCTTCCAGGGAACATAGAAAGAAGCAAGGAAATAAAATAAGAAGAAAAGTGTCAAAGAGAAAACTTAACACACACACAGAACCACCAGCTAAATAAAACCCTAGAGCAGGGAGAGAAGATAATCAACTGAATAAACCCGCCAAGATAAAATGATGACTAGAGGGCAGCAAAAAATTACAAACCACACTGAGAAACAGGAAGACATGGACCAGTCCAATGAACAAACTAAAATCCAGGAAGAGATGCAGAACATTGAACAACTAATCAAAGCATTCCAAACAAATTTCATGGACCAACTTAAGTGAAGGAAGAGACTAAGGATATTAAGACGACACTGGGAGAACATACTGAAGAAATTGTAAACATAAATAAAAAGATAATGGATATGATGGTGATCAATGGCACAATCCAAGAAATCAAAAAGATGCTGGATTCAAATAACAGATTTGAGCAGGCAGAAAAAAGAATTAGTGATGTGGAAGACAATACATCTGAAATCAAACAGATAGTAGAACAGATAGACAAAAAGATAGAAAAACACCAGCAGGGACTTGGGGATTTAACAGACAACACAAAACGCACAAACATACACATTATGGGCATCCCAGAAGGAGAAGGAAAGGGAACAGAAGGAGTGTTGAAGGAAATAATGGCTGAAAACTTCCCAACCCCACTAAGAGAGATGAATGTGGAGATCCAGGAAGCACAGCACATCCCAAACAGTATAAATCCCAACAGGCCAACTCCAAGACATATACTTGTCAAAATGTCCAATGCTCAAGACAAAGAGAAAATACTCAAGGCAGCAAGAGAAAAGAGAACCATCACATTTCAAGGGAAGCACAATAAGATTAAATACTGATTTCTCATCTGAAACCATGGAGGCAATAAGACAGTGGTATGGCATAGTCAAAGTACTAAAAGAAATTTACTTCCAGCCACGAATTCTCTGTCCAGCAAAACTGGCATTCAAAAATGATGGAGAGTTCTTAATTAAGAGAGTATGCCAATAAGAAACCTGCACTTCAAGAAATACTAAAGGAGGGGCGAATGTGGTGCAAATGGTTGGGCGTCCATCTGCCATATGGAGGGACCTGGGTTCGATCCCGGGGACCTCCCGGTAAAATAAAAATATATATATATAGAAGGCACATGGGCTGCCAGGCTCTGTGTGCCGGTGAGCCGCTAGGCCCCGGGAGCCATGCAGCAAGATGATGACATAACAGGAGAGAGACACAGGGGAGAGACAAGACGAGATCCTCCGAAAGCTCCAAAAACCAGGAACCAAGGTGGCGCAGGTGGCAGAACACCTCTCTCCTACATTGCAGGTCTTCAGGATTGAATCCTTGTGGAGACTGGAGGAGGAGGATGAGACCAGATGGCAGGACACAGACACAGAGAATTGCCCAGCGAATGGACACAAAACAGCAAATGGGGAAGGGGGTGTTTAAAATGGATAAAGTAAATAAATAAACTTATATATAAAAAAAGAAATACTAAAGGAAGTGCTACAAGTTGAAAGGAAAAAACAAGGGAGAGAAAGTTGGAGGAGAGTTTAAAAACAACTAAAAAGACAAAAACAGAAACAAAACAACATATGACATACATTAACCCAAAGAAAATATGGCTGAAGTAAGATATTCATTGCGAGTAATAACACTGAATGTTATTGGATTAAATTCACCACTCAAGAGACACAGATTGGCAGAATGGATAAGGAAATATAATCCATCTATATCCTGTCTACAAGAAACCCGCCTTTGACCCAGAGATTCAAGGAGGCTGAAAGTGAATGTCTGGAAAACAATTTTACAAGCTAACAATAGCCAAAAAAGGGCAGGAGTAGCTATCCTAATATCACACAAAATAGACTTTAAATGCAAAACTATTGTAAGAGACAAAGATGGACACTATATATTAGTAAAAGGGGTAATCTCGCAAGAAGGGAGAACAATCATAAACATTTATGCACCTAATTGGGGTGCCTCAAGATACATGAGGCAAACTCTGGAAGAACTAAGTGGAGAAATAAATACCTCTACAATTATACTGGGGGACTTTAATACACCAATATCATCATTAGACAGAACATCTAGACAGAGAATCAATAAAGAAACAAAGACTCAGAACAATACATTAGAAGACCTGGACTTAATAGACATATACAGAACACTACACTCAAATACAGCAGGATTTACATTCTTCTCGAGTGCACATTGATCATACTCCAAGATAGACCACATGCTAGGCCACAGAACAACTCTCAATGAATTCAGAAAGATTGAGATTATACAAAGTAATTTCTCTGACCACAATGGAATGAAATTGGAAATCACCAAGGACCAGAAATTAGATTAGGCACAAAGATATGGAAGTCAAACAACACACTCTTAGACAAACAGTGGGTCAAGGAGGAAATCTCAAAAGAAATCAGTAACTACCTTGAAACTAATGAAAGTGACAACACAACATATCAAAACATATGGGATGCAGCAAAAGCTGTCCTGAGAGGGAAGTTCATAGCCATAAATACACATATTAAAAAAGAAGAAAGAGCTAAAATTGAAGACCTAACTGCACACCTGGTGGAATTGGAAAAAAAACAACAAACTAAACCTAAAGGAAGTAGAAAGAAGGAAATTACAAAGATTAGAGCAGAACTAAATGAAATAGAGAATAAGAAAGCACTAGAAAAAATAAACAAAACCAAAAGCATGTTCTTTGAGAAGATCAATAAAATTGACAAACCCTTAGCCAGACTAACAAAGAAAAAGAGAGAACAGATGCAAATACACAAAATAAGGAATGAGCAAGAGAATATCACTACTGACCCCACAGAAATAAAGAGTATCATAAGAGGATACTTTGAAAAATTATATGCCAACAAGAATGATAATTTAGAGGAAATGGACAAGTTTCTAGAAACTCACAAACAGCCTACATTGGTGAAAGAAGAAATTGATGAACTCAACAGTCCAATTACAAGTAAAGAGATAGACTCAGTCATCAAAAACCTCCCAACTAAGAAGAGCCCAGGACCAGATGGCTTCACTGCTGAATTCTACCAAACATTCTGGAAAGAGATAACACCAATCCTGCTTAAGCTCTTCCAGAAAATAGAAGTAGAAGAAATATTGCCTAACTCATCCTATGATGCCAACATTACCCTAATACCAAGACCAAACAAAGATACCACAAGAAAGGAAAATTACAGACAAATTTCTCTAATGAACCTAGATGCTAAAATCCTCAACAAAATACTTGCTAATCGCATTCAACAACATATCAAAAGGATTATACACCATACCAAGTGGGTTTCATCCCGGTTATGCAAGGATGGTTCAATATAAGAAAATTAATCAATGTAATACACCACTAAAACAGATTGAAAGAAAAAAAAATCACATCATCATCTCTATAGATGCAGAAAAAGCATTCGACAAAATACAGCACACTTTCCTGATAAAAACACTGCAAAAGATACGAATAAAAGGAAACTTTCTGAATATGAAAAGGGTATATATGAAAAACCCAAAGCTAACATCATCTGCAATGGTGAAATCCTAAAAGCCTTCCCTCTGAGATCGGGAACAAGACAAAGATGCCCACTATCACCACTCCTATTTAACATTGACTAAGAAGTACTTGCTTGAGCACTGAGGCAAGAAAAAAATATAAAAGGCATCCAGATAGGAAAAGAAGAAGTAAAAATTTCATTATTTGCAGACGACATGATCCTATATGTATAAAGCCCTGAGAAATCTACAACAAAGCTTCTAGAACTTATAAAGGAGTTCAGTAATGTCACAGGCTATAAGATGAATGCTCAAAAATCAGTAGCATTTCTGTACACCAATAACAAGCAATCTGAGGAGGAAATCAAGAAAAAAATACCATTTACAATAGTAACTAAAAGAATCAAATACCCAGGAATAAATTTAGCTAAAGATGTAAAGGACTTATATACAGAAAACTACACAACACTGTTAAAGGAAATAAAAGAAGACTTAAATAAATGGAAGAATATTCCTTGTTCATGGATAGGAAGACTAAACATCATCAAGATGTCTATCCTACACAAACTAATCTACAGATTTAATGCAATCCCAATAAAAATCAACACTGTATTTTTTAAGGAACTGGAAAAACTAACTACAAAATATATTTGGAAAGGTAAGAGGCCCCAAATTGCCAAAGACATATTGAAAAAGAAAAATGAAGTCGGAGGCATCACATTACCTGACTTTAAAACATACTACAAAGCTACAGTGCTCAAAACTGCATGTATTGGCACAAGGATAGACATACTGACCAATGGAACTGTATTGAGAGTTCTGATATAGATCCTCGCATATACAGTCATCTGATATTCGACAAGGCCACCAAGCCCACTCAATTGGGAGAGAATGGCCTCTTTAACAAGTGGTGCTTGAAGAACTGGATATCCATAAACAAAAGAATGAGAGAGGAATACTATCTCACACCTTATACAAAAATCAACTCAAGATGAATCAAAGATCTAAATATAAGAGCCAAAACCATAAAGACCTTGGAAGATAATGTAGGGAAGCATCTACAGAACCTTGTAATAGGAAATGGTTTCATGAACGTCACACCCAAAGCACAAGCAGCAAGAGAAAAAATAGATAAATGGGATCTCCTCAAAATTAAAAACTTCTGCACCTCAAAGGACATTATCAAGCAAATAAAAAGGCAGCCTACCCAATGGGAAAAAATATTCGGCAACCATATATCTGATAGGAGCCTAATATCTTGCATATATAAAGAAATCCTATACCTCGAAAATAAAAAGACAAACAACCCATTTAAAAAATGGGCAAGTGACCTGAAAAGACACTTCTCCAAGGGAGAAATACAAATGGCTAAAAAACATGTAAAAAAATGCTTGACATCGCTAGCTATTAGGGAAATGCAAATCAAAACTACAATGAGATACCACCTTACACCCATCAGAATGGCAGCGATTAAAAAAACAGCAGACTATAAGTGTTGGAGAGGATGTGGAGGAATAGGAACCCTCATCCACTGCTGGTGGGATTGTGGAATGGTCCACCCACTGTGAAGGACAGTTTGGCAGTTCCTCAGAAAACTAACACCAGATCTTCCGTATGATCCAGCAATTCCACTGCTGGGTATATACCCAGAAGAATTGAAAGCAAAGACACGAACAGATATATGCACACCAATGTTCATAGTGGCATTGTTCACAATTGCCAAAAGTTGGAATCAGCCCCGGTGCCCATCAACAGATGAATGGGTAAACAAAATGTGGTACATACATACAATGGAATATTACTCAGCTGTAAGAAGGAATAAAGTGCTAACACACGGAATAACATGGATGAATCTTGAAGACCTTATGTTGAGGAAGCAAGCCAGGCATTGAAGGATGAACAGTATATGACCTCAAAGATTTGAATTGAGGAAAGTGAGCAGTCTCTGAGAACCATTGTCTGAAAGATAGGTTAACAAGGGAGAGGAAGAGAAGAGTAGGTTGTGAGCCATCACCCATATGGACATAATATATGGTAAAGTGATAGAGTATAGTTGCATATTGAAGGATAAGACAGGTGAGTAGTGATATTACTGGGTTTGATGGTGCAGGGTTGACAGGTGGGTAGATTAGGAAGAGCAGGTTAGAATACCCAGGATACTGGGGGGAGAGATGGGAGGGGGACTAAGTGAACATGGGATTTGTGGGTATGATGTTGAAAGTGCAGGAGTGGGAATGCTCTTATGGCAGTATGACAAGGTAGTGTCACTGGTTTAGGGTGTAGGTTGGGGGGGGCATTCAGGAAGGGGTGCATCTGGAGTAGGCTTTTGGGGATTGTGAGAGTGTTCATCCTGTCATAATGTGTTGTGTCAGGGAGTGGAGACCCATACCGTGCGTGGGAAGGAAATGGACCCCCATCTTTGGGAGGACCGATTCACCCAGGAACAAACAGGTGGGTTTCTCTTGAGCGCAAGGGTGGATCCTAATAGGAGAGGATAATCAGCTTGTCAAGACCTCTTGTTGCATGTAACTATGAGTCTTGTCATCCAACGAGTCAAGACAGGGGAGTGTTATGGGCCCCAGGGGGATGGGGAGGAAGGAACAGAAAAGATCAAATGGGGTATTTAGTTGTCAGGGGAAATGTTTTTCATTATATTACAGTAATGGACACAGGACATGGTAAATATCATAAAAATTTATTAAACTGTAGCATCTAAATTGTAAACTATACTGTAAACCATTGACAATGTTTAGTAGCTATGTTTCACTATCTGTATAACAGTTATAACAATGCTACCATCCACACACACACAAAAAAAGGTTTTAATATGGGGTGAGGAAAGGGGGAGGAGGTTGGCCATATGAGAGTCTCTAGTATTCTGTGTGTGACTTTGCAGTGACCTAAAACTTCTCTGAAAATTAAATGAAAATTCGGGAGACACTGGGGAGTGAGACAGGGCAGGAGCCACAGTACAGACTGGACACCCGATAATGCAGCAATAAAAGGAAAAATGTTTAAAAAAAATTTTTTTTTAATTTTTTTGTTTTTTCCCATTTTCTGAATATCCCAATCCTTTAATTTTATTTTATTTCTAGTATTCTTTTTAAGTTTCCATGTATTTTATCTCTCATATTTAAACTTATCTTTATTATTTCATTTTCCTATTTATTGTATTTGGCTATTATATGGGCTTCATCTTCAAGGAAGGTTTGGATCACAGAAGGGTTACAACGGGGGCAGGAGAGGATCCTTGGTGGGGGTTGTCTGAGATGGGGGTTTCATGGGAGGAAGTTCATCTGAATATACATGAAAGATATACAAAATTGTTCAAATGATCAAGGGGTGGGGCATGGTCACAGTGGGTAGACAATCACTCAATAAATGAGGGAATATTGAATTCCCAGCCTGGAGAGCTCTGCCACATTCTCCAAGGGAGTAGGAACAGTCTCCCGAGTGCAGGGGCAGTGTCTGGCAAGGGAGGATGGTCCACTGATGGGTTCTTGTTATTGATGACTAGCCTTACGAGTCTTTGCTCTTGTAATTGAAACTTAGCCTACTGTTATGGGGTGCCTAAGGGTTGCCACCTGAGAGCCTCCTTGTTGCTCAAATGTGGCCTCTCTCTAAGCCAAACTCAACATGTGAATGCATTACCTTCCCCCCAGCATGGGACATGACTCCTGGGGATGAGCCTCCTTGGCAACGAGGGATTAATACCAAGTGCCAACTGGCAATACAACTGGAAAAAGACCTTGAACAGAAGGGGGAAAAGGTAAAGAGAAATGAGTTCATGTGGCTAAGAGACTTCAAAGAGAGTCGGGAGGTCATCCCAGAGGTAACGCTTACGCACACCTCAGTAGGATCTCATAGAACACCAAAGTGGATATCACCCCATACAGAGGGGCTCCTGAGGGCTCTGGAGACACCCAGGTCCTACATAAGGGGGAATAGCTCCAGAGATTGATGTCTTATCAGTGGGCTCTATTTTGGAATCTGTGCTCCTGAGAGTGACAGAGTTGGATTCAAATAAGTCTTCCCCCGCACATGGTCCATCAGTCCCTTCTATTCAAACCTATATGTAATGCTGGAGTTTGTCGCTGTACTTCCAGAGACTGAAGCCTCTGACCTGCCCATGTGCCAGCTGTGCCTAGAATCTCGGTGGAGCTGCAACTCCTACTCTACAGCTCATTGGACTCACCTAAGTCACCTGGTGAGGAGACGATGGTGGAAAACAGCCATCCCAGGGAATGGAGAGAGCCTGCACCTGCAGGCAGGATAATCCCATCCACCGTATCCATGGTATATAAGCCCTCTCTCACTTGGAGGTGGAGTGGTCATCACCATCCCAAACTCCTCAGGACTGGGGAAAGAGCTATGGACTAGAGTGGACTTAATGGTATTCTGTTGTATACATGTTGTGATTCAAGCAATGGAAGAAATTACAACAGTGAAGTGGAGCCAGTGGCCACTGGATGCTTTTGGGGCAGGGAAGGGAAAAGCAGTTGTAATACAGGGGCTTTTCAGGACTTGGGAATTATCCTGAGTGACATTACAACGACAGATATAGGCCATTTTACATCAGCATATAACATGCAGATCTGTGTGGGAGAGAGTGTGGTCTACAATGTGAACTATGGTCCATGCTTTGTGGCAAAGCCCCAGGATATGTATATCCATTGCAGGTGACGAGCCACACTAATGGAAGATGTTTATGTGGGATGTTATGGGAGGTGTGGGAGGTGGGGAACATGAAAATCCCTGTAATTTTTGTGTAACATTTATGTAATCTAAGCATCTTTTAAAATATTTAATAATAATAATAATAACAAATCAAATGCCCTAAAAAAAAAAAAACTGAATAGACCTACTCCAAGACACTTACTATTCAGAATGATAATTATCAGGGATAAAGAGAGGATTCTGAAAGCAGCAAGAGAAAAGTAAAGCCTCACATACAAGGGAACCTCAATAAGATTAATTGCTTACCTCTCATCACAATCCATGGAAGTGAGAATAAAGTGGTATGATGTATTTTTCGAGAAAAAATGCCAGCCAAAACTTCTGTATCTGGAAAAACTGTCCTTCAAAAATGAGGATGAGTTTAAAGTCTACACCAACAAAAACTGAGAGAGTATGTTATCAAAAGACCAGAATTACAAGAGCTACTAAAGGTAATGCTGCAGACCGAAAGGAAAAAAACAAGGGTGAAAGACTTGGAGAAGAGTGTAGAAATGAAGATTATTAGGAAGGGTAAATTAAAGGGTAAAAAGACAGACAATAGTAAGATATGACAACAGAAAGCCAAAGGACAGAATGGATGAAGTAAGTAATGCCTTTACAGTAATAACATTGAATGTTAATGGCTGGAACTCCCAAATCAACAAACATAGACCAATAGAATGGATTAATATATATATATATATAAGCCATCCATATGCTGTCTACAAGAGACATAAGGAGAGAACCAGGGTGGAAGTGAAAGGTTGGAAAAAATATTCCATGCAAATAATAATCAAAAAAGAGCTGGAGTAGCAATACTAATATCAGAGAAAATAGATTTTTAAATGTAAAACTGTTAAAAGGGATGAAGAAGGTAATTATATATTATATTTTAATAAAAGACGCAATTCACCAAGAAGAAATAATTATAATAAATATTTATGCACCTAACCTGGATGCCCAAAGATACATGAGGCAAATACTAGCAAAACTGAAGGGAGAAATAGATGTCTCTACAATAATAGTTGGAGTCTTCAATACACTACTCTCAGTATTGGATAGAATATACAGACAGAGGATAAATAAAGAAACAGAGAGCTTGAATAATATTATAAATGAACTAGACCTAACAGACATCTATAGAGCTTTACACCTCATATCAGCAGAATATATTCTTTTCAAGTGTTCCTAGATCTGTCTCCAGGAAAGACCATATGTTGGGTCCAAGACAGGTCTCAATAAATTTAAAAAGATTGAAATTATGCAAAACACTTTTTCTGAACAAAACAAAATGAAACTGGAAATCAATAATGGATGGAAAAAGGGAAAATTCATACAGATATTAAACAACACACTCTTAAATAATCAGTGGGACAAAGAAGAAATTACAAGAGAATTCAGTAAAATCTTGAGATGAATAAAAATGAGAACACAACATATCAAAACCTATAGGACACTGCAAAAGCACTGCTGAGGGAGTGGATGTGGCTCAAGCAGTTGAGCACCGGCTTCCCACGTGGGAGGTCCTGGATTCAGTTCCCAGTGCCTCCTAAAGAAAACAAACAAATGAGCAGACAATGAGCAAAAAAAAAGCACTGCTGAGAGGGAAATTTATAAACCTCAAGGTTTACATTAAGAAAGGAAGGAAGAGCTAAAATTGAACATCTAATTGCACACCTGGAAGAACTAAAAAAGAGCAGCAAACTAATCCCAAACCAAGCCAAAGGGAAGAAATAATAAAGAGCAGAGCAGAAATAAATGAAATTGAGTACAAAGGAAAAAACGAGAGACTCAACAAAACCAAAAGTTGGTTCTTTGAGAAGAACAAAAAAATCAACAAACCCTTAGCTACACTGACAAAGAAAAAAAGATAGAAGACACAAATAAAATCATAAATGAGAAGGGGAACATTACAGTGGTAATGTTCACAGAAACACCACAGAAATAAGAGTGATCATAAGAGGATACTATGAACAACTGTATGTCAAAAAACTAGACAATGTAGACAAGATGGACAAGTTTCTAGAAACACACGAACAACCTGCACTGACTCTAGAAGAAATAGAAGACCTCAACAAACCAATCACAAATAGAGACTGAAATAGTCATCAAAAACCTCCCAAAGATGAAAATCCCAGGACCAGATGGCTTCACAGGTGAATTCTACCAATCATTCAAAGAAGATCTAATGCAAATCTTGCTCAAGCTCTTCCAAAAAACTGAACAGGAAAGAATGCTATCAAACTCATTCTATGAAGCCAAAATCACCCTAATACCAAAACCAATAAAAATACTACGAAAAAAGAAAATTAAAGACCAATATCTCTAATGAATATAGATGCAAAAATCCTCAACAAAATATTTGCAAACCGAATCCAAAAGCACATTTTAAAAAATTACACACCATAATCAAGTGGGTTTTATCCCAGGTGTGCGAGGGTGGCTCAACACAAGAAAATCAATTAGTGTAATAAACCACATTAATAAATTGAAGAAGAAAAATCCCATGATCCTTTCGATGCAGAAAAAGCATTTGACAAAATTACATAAATGTTACATAAAAAATATATAAGGGATTCCCATATGTCCCACTCCCTCCTCCTCCCACGCTTTTCCACATTAGCAACATCCTTCATTAGTGTGGTATATTTGTTACAATTGACGAACTCATATTGAAGCATTGCTACTAATCATAGACTACGGTTTACATTATAGTTTACACTCTGTCTCACACAATTTTGTAAGTTAAAACAAAATATACAATGGTCTGTATCTGTCACTGCAATGTCATTCAGGACAAATCTAATGTCCCAAAAATCCTTTCTTGATAAAAACACTCCAAAAGACAGGAATAGAAGGAAGCTTTCTCAATATGGTAAAGCATATGTATGAAAAACCTACAGCTAGCATTGTACTCAATGGTGAAAGACTGCAAGTTTTCCTGCTGAAATCAAGAACAAGACAAGGATGCCCACTGTCACCACTGTTGAAAAGTCAATACTGTGCTAGAAGTTCTAGCTAGAGCAATTAGATAAAGAAATAAAAGCACCCAAATAGGAAAGGAAGAAGTAAAACTTTGACTATTCACTAACGATATGATCCTATATCTAGAAAATCCTGAAAAATCTGCACCAAATCTACTAGAACTAATAGACAAGTTCAGCAAAGTGGCAGGATAAAAGATTAATATGTAAAAATCAATAGCATTTCTATACACTACTGATGAGCAATCTGAGGAGAAAGTCAGGAAAAAAAATTCCATTTATAATAGCAACTAAAAGTATAAAATATTTGGAAATAAACTTAACCAAGGACATAAAGGACCTGTATTCAGAAATCTACAAAACATTGCTAAAAGAAACCAAGAAGACAAATAAATGGAAGGACATGGACTGGAAGAATAAATATCGTTATGATGTCAGTTCTACCCAAACTGATTTACAGATGCAACACAATCCCAATAAAAATCCAAACAGCCTATTTTTCAGAAATGAAAAAGCCAAATATCAAATTTATTTGGAAGGGTAAGGGACCCCGAATAGTCAAGAATGTCTTGAAAAATGTCTTGCCATGTGACCCGGCAAAACCACTACTGGGTATATACCCAGAAGAACTGAGAGCAGTGACACGAACAGACATCTGCACACTGATGTTCATAACGGTGTTATTCATGATTGCCAAAAGATGAAAACAACCCAGGTGTCTGCTAACCTATGAATGGATAAACAAATTGAGGTGTATGCACATGATGGAATGTTATGCAGCTGTAAGAAGAACTGAAGTTGTGAGGCATATGACAATATGGATGAACCTGGAAGACATTATGTTGAGTGAAGCAAGCCAGTCACAAAAGGACAAATACTGTATGATTGTGCTATTATGAACTAAATATATTGTGTAAATTCATGGAGTTAATAACTAGAATATGGGTCACCAGAAAATAGAATGAGGGTAGAGAATGGAATTCTGAAGGTTAATCTGTGCAGAATTGGTTAAAAGATTGTTTGAAAATCTTTGGAAATGAATAGAAACAGTGAAAGCACACTATAATGTTTGAATTTAGCAGAGCTATTTATTATATGGGTATGACAGTGGTTGAAAGGGAAAGTCTGAGGAAATGTATATTACTAGAAGGAAAGCTAAAAAATGTAACACAGGACTGTATAACATAGTGAAGCCTTATGTGAAATAAGAATATGAGTATTATTGCATATATGACTGTTTTTACAAAGTATAACTACAAATAAACTAGAGAGACAGAAACAGAATAGCAGTTATGTATGGCAGGGGAAGCATAGAGAGATTGAGAGGTGATGAGTGTTTTTCGTTTGTTTGACTGGTTTTTTTTTTGTTTTTATTATTATTATTATCGTTGGAAAAATGAAAATGCTTTAATAACGACTGAAGTGATGAATGCACAACTATGTGATTATACCAAATATCATTGATTGTACACTTTGGGTGAATTTATGCTTTATTAATATGTATCAATAAAATTGATTTGTTAAAAATAAATAAATAATGAAATAAAATTAAAAAAGAAGAAATAAAAAGAATATCCATAGAACTAAAGTCAAATGTTTTTTTGAAAAATTCAAGTTCATATAATTTAAGTAAACCTTTGACAAATGGGACTATTTTAATATTGTTAGTTAAATAAAAACAGATATGTCTTTTGAGTTATCAATGTTAAGTACAATACAAGCATACAATTTTATTCTATGTTGTATGTTATTCCTAAATTTATACAGGTTTAATGATCAAATAAGCTAGAATTATATCTACTAGATGTTTAAGATAAAAAATGTAAATTTATGTTTAACCAAATTGAGTTATTATTCTGACAAGCTTTATTTCAAGAGTAATAGTGTTTTGTAGGATGTTGGCTTGAAGGCAGTTTCTAAGATCTTTTGGGAAACTGCTCAAGTAAGCTTCCATAATTATTATCTTATCTAATAAGTTAACACATATTACCTTACCAGGAGGTATCCAAGACATTATATTTCACTGATTCATGCAAGGATTCACACTCTGACTACAGGTTTCTGAACTAGATCATGTTATCAATAATTTATACCTGACATTGGCTCAAATAGCAAATGAAATAGCTCAAGCATTAGAAGCACAACAAACAAGCATAAATTCATCACATGGAATTTAAATTTACTATCCAGCCAAGGTGGATGGAGTCTGGAAAATAGGTATGACAATTTTGGGATTTTACCTTAATCCTGTGATCCTGGAAAACAGCCTAAATTTAAAAATCTCCACCCATTGTGTTACTGTCCAAGGAAGCCTTAACTAGGCTAAACTTTAGACATAATTCTTCTTGTCTTTGGTCCCCTGAGCGCCCTAAATTTGGCCCCTGCAGTATCCAGATAGAACGTGTTCCGCCTAGCCTCAACAGTAAACTCAGGAGATAACATCATGTAGTAGACACGCCCCATTGCTGGACCTCCCTCTCCAGTACTCTTCCTTTAGTTCATCCCAGTCCTTAAAAAGTCTCCTGCCCTCTGCTTCAGAGGAGTTGAGCCCTCTTTCTCTACCCTATTGTGATATCCTTCTGTTCTCTATCACAATAAGGTTCTGGTTTCTCTCTCTCCTCTATATTGTGTATGGCTTAGAATAAAGTCATCCTTGCCTGTTTATCATTGTCCAATGCAATTTTTTCTTTGCCAGGTAACCTTGAATAAATACTTCAGGAGCAGTGTAACAGTCGATCAATGACTTAAAAACCTACTTGCTAAACTAAAATTGTCCAAACTAATCCTTGTATCTTGTTTTCCTTGTTGGCCAAATTGGACATGAAGTGGGTGCTAAGAGTTCCTATTATAATTGTCCTTATGCTTTTTTGCTGTTCACCATCTAATAGCTAGGTGCTTAAATGTTGCTGCACAACCATGATCCTGTAGCAGCAGTTAATTCATGATCAGCATCAGAAGGAACCTAAAGCCCTCATTGTCAACTTGGCTTGGGAGTTGAGTGACTGAAAGGGGATACTTGAGAACTCCTGGGAAGGAAGCTGTTACAGAGCTGGCATAACTGAGTTGGAGGTACTAAACAAGGACAGTGACAGACGCCTGTCATGTTAAATTCCCAAGGTCTTCTGGGGAGCCCAAAAACAATTGAACTTGTTCTCCTTGAGGACCCATTCCATTGTCCCAGAGTGGAACACCCCACCTGGCCCTTTGCTGGCTGCCAGGTCAAGAACCAAACAAGAGGAAAGCAAAGTTCACCATTTCCAATATGGCTGTGGTTTCCCTACTTTCACCTCTCTTCTTCCTAGTAGGTAAAACCTTTGTTAGATAAAATCAATCTATTATTAGTTTTTTTTGTATTCAAGTAAACTTGTTGGATAATAATTAATGTCTTTGAGCTATTCTTTAATACATGTTACCTAACCTCTTTGAGCCTCAGTTTCCTCATATTGTAAAATGGGAATTTACAATAAGCACCTAGAAAAAATTAAGTGAAATCACTGCATCTGGCACATATGCAGAAAGGCTGCCTTCCCAAACTGAGTTGATGAGGAAGGCATTCAAACAGCAGTCAACAAGCATTATAAGTAGGAGCTCAAGTAGAATCCTTAGGAAAAATACAATCATTCAATTAACCACCATGTGTATTAAAGTTCTAGAGCTCAGGAAGATACAAAAGGACAGACAAAATCCCCTCCTTTAAGGAAATGGAAGGTGAGTTGGGGAGATGAAATACATTTCTACTTACTAGCCATGTTACCATGGGCAAGTTATATAGCATCTCTGTGTCTCAGTTTCCTCACTTGTAAAGTAGGAATAATAATACCTAAATCAGAGAGTTGTGTGCTTTAAATGTGATAATGCATGAAAAGCACTTAGCATGGTGCCTATATACAGAAGGAAATATAGAGTATTATTGTAATTTCAATTGTTATTGTTGACATTGTCTTTCTAAGTCTCCATTCTCTCACATCCCCTTTCACCTATATTGCAAAGCACCCCTGTGCTCCCTGTTTTATAAACATCCCTTGCCCTTTCTTGCTTTCACCTGTGTTTATGCTGAATGTACCATAACTGCCCCCTCCTCCCTCTCCCCCATTCACATCTCATCTACCTGTCACAGCCCTTCTCAGCTTTCAAGGTCTAGATTAAATCACATCTACTGTTGGGGAAATATAATTAAAAATAAAATATTTTCCCATCATACCTACCATTGGGGAAATATAATTAAAATAAAATCTGTTCCCAACCCAGAAGACCTCTCCACAAAGGTAGAAGAGAAAGGAAAACAATTTTATTATTGAATAAGCTTTAAACCAGAATGTGATATGTCACAGGCAATCTGCTAATGAGATTGCCATCAGAATGAAATCTTACTCTTGTATATAGCTAAGTGGATAAAACTCATTACATTCATGTTTTCCAGGTAAAATTGCTAATTTTTCATATCTTTATGACCAGAGGTAGGTTTGCAATTTGGAGTGAGGTGACTACTAAAGTTAGGTCCATCTCCCCTAGGAAATTGGAAGATAGGGTATTATCTTCCTTGATGATTGCATTTCAAAGAAATGGCTCTAATGTCCTAGAGGAAACTTTCCTGAGATATGAGACCAGCAAGAGGCTTATTTAGCATTTGACCTTAAACTACTCTGCAAAGCATTCCCCCCCTAGATTCACTACCACATTTATATAACATTCTTCATGGACTGCACTGTGCTATAATTGCTTTTTTTCTTGTTTTATCTCTTTTTTTATTTGTTTATAATTGCTTTTGTAGGCCCAAGCCTCTAATTGGCTTATGAGTCTCTGTGAGGCAAGCACACTGCTTTACTAACCTTCATGTTCCTCAAGGCCAGTCAAAACAAGGTGTGTAGTAGGCTAGTTAGACCCAAAAGGTCAGAAATTGTTGGTTTGGGTTCTCCAGTATAAAGGTCAGGTTGCCCCCTTGCTTTTTGATCTGCTTGGATTCTGCATTGCATGGGTAGGCCTTAAGAGAAATTGACCCATGATCACAATCAACAAGGGAACATTTTGTGTTAAGCATGAGCTTTTACAGCATTTTGAACAATAAACATTTCTGGTGACTGAAACCCTGACCATGGTAATATATAATTCCTGGATTGCATGTGCCGTGGTATGTGTGTGTGCATGCACATGTGTGTAAATCCAAATGCCAGGAGTCTTGTTGTATTGTGTGGGCTCCTGTGTGTTTTTCAGGGTTTTAAAACACATTAACCAGAGCACATTCAGCTTTAGCCTCAGCTGACATGAGAGCTTTCGATGTGTGGGAAGGTGTGGGAATGAGGGTTTGTATTTTTTAACGTAAGACAAGTGGGCCCTTTGGATGAATTGAATTCCTCAATCTCATAGTGAAATGTTGCATTTCAGTTGTCAGTTTTGATTTATTATTGTTATTTTATCAAACATCAAGTCTTCCTTTACATGTTTATTAGTTTCATTAATTCTGTTCATCTCTTTCATGGCCACCTCCCTAAAACGGTTGACAGGGTCCTCTAGAGCCTCCTGTAGAGCCTCCTCCACAGCCTCTTCCTCTCTGCTGAGTCCTTCCATTGGCCACATTTTCTGAAAGATCAAAAAACAAGTCAACAATCCTTCCTCCATCTTTTCCTAGGGAGTTTATGAAAACATATTTTAAACCTAATATCATCAGTTATGGTGTCCAACCAGCAGTGGTGGAGAATAGCTTATCCTTTTTTGTTTTGTTTTGGTACCTTTTAGAAAATAATTTTTATTATAGCAACATATATACAGCATAACATTTCCCATTTTAACCAGTTTCCAGTATACAGTTCAGTGGTCATTAGCTTATCTTGCTGACAAATGTGCTTCATAAAGATTGACGCTTACATTGAGCACTGGAGAAGGATAAATAGGATTATCCAAAAGACTCCAGGGCAGTCACAGGATCCTGGAGCCATCTGGCCAGGACTAAAGGAAATCAGTAATGCAACCAGAATTAATCTCTGGGGACATTAGGAACTGAATTAGCATTACTCAAATTAAAGAACAGAGAAAACTGACAGCAGACATCATTAAAAGACTCTAATTAATACACACTCAGCAAAGGGTACATAAATCCTTTTAGATTGAAATGCCTTATGCCTGGGGGGGGCTAAAACCCAGACAATAATTTACAAGTCCTCCAGCTTGATAAAAGCAAATCAAAGCACGTCTCAAATGGAGGATAAGCTCTGGCCTGGTAGAGAAACACAACACCACAAAACAAAACATAAAAGCCCAGAAATTTCATTTAATCAGAATTTAGTAAACCAGAGGGTTCAGATGAGCAGAATTATTTGGCTGCCTTGTGTTAACCAAGCCAGTATCATATGTACCTCTCTGAGAATTCTGCGTGGGCTTACATTTTGACATATGCTTAAGGTTGCCAGATTTAGCAAATAATTATGTAATATTTGGGACCTACTTATACTAAAGAATTATTTGTTTTATATCTGAAATTCAAATTTAACTGGGCATTCTGTATTTTATCTTACAACCCTACTGTGGAATTAAAGGAAGACCACTCAAATAAGAACAAACATGGGGTATTTATTCAGAGTTGTTATAGCAAGGGAGTCAGCCGCCATCCACTTGGCAGCCTCAAAGGCAGGCAGGAAAGCTTTATAATGAGAAAAAAAAGGGTAGGCTTCAGGTGTGCTCTGATTGGAGGCTGTTAGCATGGGGAAGCTGGAGGCGGATTAAGGAGAAGCGGGGCATCCTATGTGATTGATTCAGAGAACATATCTGTCTTTCTCTGGTTGATCCTGATTTGGAAGTGGCGGGGGGAGCACAAATTAGGGAAGCTGGCAGTCATTGACCAAATCCAGACTGTTCTGGGCTGATTGCTGCAAAACCAGTGGCTTGGCAAGGGCTTGGCTTCTTGGACCAGTTGATACAGAGGTGGTGGCTTGGATTCCTTGGCTGGTTGCTTCAGAGGTGATGGTTGGTTTCTTCCACCAGTTGCTGCAGAGGTTGTAGGTCAGAGTTCTATTGTCATAAATGGTTTGGCCATTGTTTATTCAGTCTCAGTACAGGTGCAGCAAAGTAGGAAATAAATATATGACGTTTTCAAGTAAAATACATTTTTCTCAAGTAAAATACATTTTTCTCAAGTTTACTTTCTCTTTTATAACTTAGATAAAGTATTCTTAAATTTTATAATTTTCATGAAAATATGCATTAAACACTCCAGAGTTACAGTGAGTCCAAGTCACCCAAAAGTAAACCATGAATAATAAAAAATTCACTTACAAAAATTAAACATGGAGGACATTATGTTGAGTGAAGCAAGCCAGACACAAAAGGACAAATACTGTATGATTGCGTTACTATGAACCAAATTTATTGTGTAACATATTGTATGATTTTTAAAAAATTTTATATGTATCCAGTACATTTAATTGAGAAATGTATGTTTTTATTCAAAGAATTAAAACTATAGAAGCTCTTCTGATTTAATTTTTGAAAAAGATTAAATTCTCCAAAACATGTTTTTTACTACATAACATAAAATAAGAGGCTTGATCAAAATTTTCATATTTAAAGGTATATTTTAAAAGGTATCATTTAACAGTAAATGGTGTATGGAGTCCATGTCTAGGTAAGCCTCCCACCACCCAATCACTCTGCATTGTTGTTTTATAGGAGATCTGCCTGGGTGGGAAGGATAAAGGTAATAGGCCATTCTACAAAAATGAGTTACCCATTCTCCCTTGCTCCTTAGCACGTTTCATTAACCACATGCCACGCATTCTACTTTAAAAGTATGGGTTAAAGAGTTGTGTGAACATTATCACTGTCCGAAATGTGCAGATTCAAGAGGAAAAAAGACACGGAGGTAAATAAGAGCATTTTAGACAGTGATGCCAGTGACGTACAGGGGCATAGAATGTGTCTCATATTTACCTTCACTATACCAAAATTTTCTCAAGTGTAAAAGAGAAAGATGAGGCCCCAACATGTGATAGAGTCACTTAAATGAATTAATGCATATAGAAGACTTAGAACAATGTCTGGCACATTTTTAGCATCTAGTGCATGTAACTTATTATTAGGAATTTTTGAAACATTATTATGATGATTGCTTTTACTGTTCTTGTTATCATTTGGTTCCCTCACATGCTGACATCAGTTGAAACTGTGGGCAGGAGAAAACCAGTTTGGTGGGGCAGGGTGTCCTCTGTTCCTGTAACCTTTCTTCTGAGCTTGTTTAACTGCAGGGCATATAACCTAAGCATGCACAGAAAACACTGACTCTTGTCCCTCAGATGGCCTTTGAGACACCAGGAACAGAGGTCACCTCCCTTGGAACCAAGATTTTGAGGACATTGGAAGCAGATCAAATGTGAGAGTTCCTTCAGTAAGGAATATCAGGCCTAAAAGCCTTTCTACCACACATGGACAGCTCTATAATTAACCAATTGGACTATGCCAAGTCAAACCTCCCCACTTCTGTCCCCACCTCTCAACTCCCATTCCCATAAAATCTCTCTTAGCACTCAGATCAGGGAGACAGATTTGAGCTTTGACTCCTGTCTCCATGCTGGTCGACTGATTAAAGCTCTTTCTTTTCTCAAAATCCAGATGTCATAGTATTGGACTCTGTGAGTGTCAGGCAGCAAGCCCTAGCTCGGTAACACAGTCTGGCAGTGGTTTTGTTCTCAGACCCAGGTATTAGTTGATCCACCTGACTGAAGTCATTTGTAATGTTTACTCACTAACTGCCTGCTCTGTTGTAAATCCCTTGGCCCACTCCTGATAGGGGTCCAGGAGTGAGAGGGAGGGGTGTACCATCAGGGTTCTCCAGAGATACAGAATCAATATGATATACAAAGAGATTTATTTTAAGGAATTGGCTCACATGATTTTTCGGGACTGGCAAGTCAAATTTGCAGGGCCCACTGGCAGGCTGGAAACTGAAAGAGTTAATATTGTAATTCTGAGACAGAATTTCTTCTCTGGGAAATCTCGGTTTTTCCTCTTCAGGCCTTCAACGGATTTGGATGAGGCCCTTCCACATTATCCAGGGTAAACTCCTTTACTTAAGTTAACTGATTGTAGATGTTAACCATATCTACAAAATATCTGCACAGCAACACCAAGATTGGTGTTTGATTTGACTGGGGACAGCAGCTTAGACAAGTTGACACATAAGACTAACCATCACAGCCCACTCCTTGTCAACTTGGCACCCATACACATCTCCTTAAACCACATTTAATCTCCAAATAAATATAACAACAAAGTCATACTTCTGCCTAACATGATACAACTATACTGCATACAACCAAAAATGCATGAACACTTTTCCCAGAAGAGGATGCAGACTCCTGGAGCAATGTTCACTCTTCTCCTTGACATCCTGTAACTTAAAAACTATAATGTGGGGAGCGGATTAAACTATATAGTTGAGACAGGCACTCAAACTATAATGTGTTGAGTGCCTGCCTCCCACATGGGAGGTCCTGGGTTTGGTTCCTGGTGCCTCCTAAAGAAAACAGACAATGAGCAAAAAAAAACAATGAGCAGACAATGAACAAAAAACAACAAGTAAACAACAAGCAAACAACAAGCAAATAGACAAGGAAGCCAACTCAGGGGAGCCGATGTAGCTCTGTGGTTGAGTGCCGGCCTCCCACATACAAGGTCCTGGGTTCAATCCCTGGTCCCAGTACCTCAAAGAAAAAAAAAAACTATAATGTGAAGTTAATTAACATTAATACATCTTATGTTAGATGATAAAGGATAGGAAGGAAGGAAAACAAAGATCATTGATAAAAACACACACACAAACAAACATAAAGGAGAAATATTTATAACACAGTCCTCATTTCTGCAGCTAGTCACATGGTTATAGCTTCATCTGGTCTTGGTTCTTCGACTTTTGGGATGAACTAAACCTTCATTCCTTAAAGGTCTGGGCCATTAGTAGTCCTGCCTGGACTGGGTTGCTGTAATTTTTCAATTATTTTTAATTATAATATAAGAAACCCATAAGAAACCCAAGGGATATCCTGTATTTCAGACATAATATTCCTTACCTCCAGTGTGTAGTAGCAGTCTTATTTCTCCTTGATACCGGGATTAATCTCCCCAGCCAGTATAGTAACTCCCTTCTTTGCCTGTTGATTCAGAGGCACGAAGAGCCCAAAATGGCTGGGTGGCAGTCTTAACTTCCAGTTCAGTGGAATTGTTCTTGTGTCTCCTGGTGGAAGTTTTCCTCTCTTTGGAACTAAGGCTCTAGATCAACGGAGCATGAGATCGCATGGACAGGAAGCAATCATTTTGCTAGTGGTTCACTAGGGGTAATAGCAAGTGGTGCCACTCCCATTTCTACCCCCTTGATTACTGGACTCATGAGTCCTGACTATAGAACAGATAACCCCATATATCGGATGCTGATCTAGAGCATATTCAGCCTCCTATAGAACATTTCCCCAGCCCTGCAAGGTATTGCCAGCTAGTTGGTCCTGTAAACTGAGCCTTCAGAATGCCATTCCACCATTCTATCAAGCCAGCTGTTTCAGGACAATGGGGAACATGGTAAGACTAGTGAATTCCATGATCAGGGGCCCATTGCCATGCTTCTTTTGCTGTGAAGTGAGTTCCTTGATCAGAAAGAACACGGTATGGAATACCATGATGGTGGATAAGACATTTTGTAAATCCATAAATGGTAGTTTTGGCAGAAGCATTGAGTGCAGGGAAGGCAAATTTGTATTCAGAGTATGTGTCATGCAAGGCAACTACCTCAGCAGAGGCCATTACATGTTCCTCAGGCAAAGTAGGGTTGACCTCCGCAGACCAAGGTAGAAGGGCTGTTTCTACTGCAAAAGAAGACTTAGAAGAATTTAGGGTTCAATGTCCCCAGCTTCATCAGGATCTAACCATATAACCCCATTCCAATTTCCAGGATTCCATTCATTCCTAATCAATGTGCTCACTTTAACAGCAGACACCCTACAAAGTTGGGAATTCAAATTGCATTGTAATTCAGTCACTCACAAGATGACTCTGGTTTGTTTTTCAGAAATCTCAGCCCTGCAGCTATAGGATATAAGAGTTTCTTTCAAGGCAGACATAGAAACTTTCAGGTCATTTAAGCTGGGAATTTGAAGTCCTGAGCTTGTTCTGTTCTTTTCCCCACTTTCCCCATCACGGTTAGGAGAACTAGCTAATCTCATTATATCTGATAGCATCACAAATATGTTCTAAAGTATCAACTACATTGTCACCCAGAATCTTGCCTCTTATAAGTATTTGATTAGGGGTATCCAATGGTGATATTTTGCATATTTCTATTTCCACATCACGCAGTGGATTATCAATGTCCTCTTAACCACTGGAAATGGAGTCACTAGTGACTTTAAACCTAATCAGATTAGAGTACCAATTTCAGAAACACCAGAACCAATTCAAAAAGCTTGTCTTTAAGACTCTCCTCCTCTAGAACCACTCTTCATATCAAAATCTGTAACAGTCAGGGTTCTCCAGAGAAACATAACCAATAAAATATATTTGTGTGGGTGTGTTATTTATTTTAAGGAACTGGCTCACATTATTTTCGGGGTTGGCATTTCTGAAATCTTCTAAAACATGTTGGCAGACTCAGAGAGTAAGTGATGTTGCAGTTTTGAGATAGAATTTCTTCTCAGAGAAACATCATGTTTTGCTCTTCAGGCCTTCAACAGACTGGATGAGGTCCCCTCAAATTATGGAGAGTAATCTCCTCTACTTAAAGTCAACTGATTGTAGATGATAACTACATCTACAAAATACCTTCCCAGTAACACCTAGATTAGTGTTTGCATAAATAACTAGGGAATATAGCCTAGCCAAGTTGACACATAAGACTAATCTTCACAGGTGGATTTAGAGAAGCAAAAAATGCTTCTCTCCAAGGAGAACTCATGGTCTTCATGGAAAGAAAAGAGGTATGCATGAACACTCACATAACATCATACCCAAGGTAATATTTTCAGCCAATAAATAATATACTGATAATAATCCCAACCACAGCAATGTGTGCAATAGGACTGTGCAGAGACTGGGGTGAGTGGAAGCTGTTTGGAAAGAGCTCATGGAAAAGGAAAAGGCAGCTTTAAAAATGCAAAGGAGTAAGTTGGAATGTGAGAAGTGTGAAAATGGTGAAAAGGAGAGCTGTTACCGTGATGATTGGATTTAATTGCTAAAAATCAACCTGCGGGGAACTCAATGGCATGTAAGCCAAGAGGGATTTCTGATTCATGTTCCAACCCAAAACTGTGTGTCTGAAATTTCCATTGGTAAGTGTTATGGAGAAAGAGCATTGGGCTGGGAAGTTAAACAACAGCAATAAACCAGCCAACCAATAAACAAACCAAGAAACAAGTGTAGTTAATAGAACAATTATAATAATAGTCTCTCATCAGTTTTAACAAACGTACCACACTAATGCAAAATGTTAATAATGGGGGTGGGCCTATGTGAACTCTGAATTTTCTGCATGATTTTTTTGTGAACATACAAATTCTCTAATTAATTGACTTGGTTATTTTGTTGGTTTCATTTTTGAAGAAGTTTTGGATCACAGAAGGGTCACAACTGTGGCAGGGGAGGGTCATTGGTGTGGGGTGTCAGTGACGGGGAATGTATGGGAGGAGGTTCACCTGGGGCACACCACTAAGGCATATGAATATGTTCAAGTGTTCATGGAGCATTGTCACGGTGGGTGGAGATCCACACAATAACCTAAAGTATATAGAATTTCCATCCTGGGGAGCTCTGCCACATCCTCTAATGGGACAGCAAGAATCCCCCAAGTAGAGAGGCAGCACCTAGTGAAGGAGGATGGACCATTGAGACAGGCCCTTGATATTGATGACTGTACTTATGAACCTTTACTTTTTTTTTTTCTGTTTCCACTTCTTTATTATTATTATTATTTTTATTTATATATATATAAATATATTTTAAGAGGTATTTAGATTACCGAATATACTACACAGAACCCCCTGGGATTCCCATGTTGCCCACCCCCAACACCTCCCTCCACGTCCCACACAAACATCTCCCACAAGTGTGGCCCACCACCCTCAATGGACTTACACATCCTGGGGCCTTGCCACCAACCCTAGACCACAGTTCACACCATAGACCACACTCTCTCCCACACAGTTCTGAGTGGTATGTGCTGATTTAAAATGGCCTACATCCTTTGCCACAAAGGTACTCAGGACAACCTCCAAATCCCAAAGAAGCCCCTGTATTTCAAATACTCATCCCCTCCCTGCCCCAAAAGTGTCAAGTGGCCACTGGCTCCACCTCATTGTTATAATTTCTTCCATTGCTAGAATCACCATATGTGTACAACAGAATACCATCAAGTCCACTCTAGCCCATAGTTCTCCCCCCAATCCTGAGGGGACTGGGATGGTGATGTCCACTCCACCTCCAAGTGAGAGAGGGCTTATATCCCATGGATATGGTGGGTGGGATGATCCTGCCTGCAGATGCAGGCCCTCTCCATTCCCTGGGATGGCCGTTGCCCATCGTTGTCTCCTCTACAGATGACTTGGATGAGTCCATTGAGCTGTAGGGTAGGAGTTGCAGCTCCACCGAGATTCCACGCACACCTGGCACATAGGTAGGTCAGAGGCTCCAGTCTCTGGAAGTATACCTAAAAACTTCTGCATCACATATAGGTTTGAATAGAAGGGACTGGTGAACCATGTGCAGGGAGGACTTATTTGAGTCTAATTCTGTCACTCTCAGGAGCACAGATTCCAAAATAGAACCCACTGATAAGGCATCAGTCTCTGAGGCTATCCCCACTTATATAGGACCTGGGTGTCTCCAGCCTAGTATTATATGTTGCCTAAGAGTTACCTCCTGAGAGCCTCCTTGTTGCTCAAATGTGGCCGCTCTCTTAGCCAAATTCAGTGTATAAATGCACTACCTTCCCCCTCGTGTGGGACATGACTTCCAGGGATGAGCCTCCCTGGCACCGAGGGATTATTACCAAGTGCCAACTAACAATGCACCTGGAAAAAGAGCTTGACAAAAGGGGGGAAAGGTAAATATAAATGAGTTTTTATGGCTAAGAGATATCAAAGTGAGTCAGGAGGTCATTCCAGAGGTTACGCTTATGCACATCTCAGCGAGATCTCATTGACTGCCTCAAATAGTGGGACTCCTGAGGGCTCTAAAGACATCCAGACACTACAGGCAGGGCAGACAGCACAGAAGTTTGGCACCCTGCCAATGGGCCTTACTTTGGAATTTATGTTCCCCAGTGTGGCAGAGTTGGACTCTGTGGTTTCCCTACACATGGCTCTTTTGCCTCTTCTATTTGAACTTATAGTTAGTACTAGACTTGATGGTGTATGTCCAAGAGACTTAAATCTTTAGTCTGTCCATGTGCCAATTGGGCCCTGAATCTCAACAGAGTTGCAACACCTACTCTCCAGTTCATTGGACTCACCCAGGACAACTAACAAGGAGATGATGATGGACAATGCCCACCCGAAGGAACAGAGAGAGTCTGCAACTGCAAGCAAGATAGTCCCATTCATCTGACCCATGGGATCTAAGCTCCCTTTCAATCAGAGGTGGAGTGGGCATCACTATCCCAGAATCCTCAGGATTGGGGAATGAATGATGGACTAAAGTAGACTTACTGTTATTCTACTATAGATTTATTGGGGGTCGGATGTGGCTCAACTGGTTGGGCGTCCGCCTCCCATATGGAGGGACCCGGGTTTGATCCCCGGGACCTCCTGGTAAGAAATAAATAAATAAATAAATAAATTTAAAAAAGGCCTTTACTATAGATTTATTGTTATTCTAGCAATGGAAGAACTTTTATCATTGATGTGGAGGCAGTGGCCACCAGAGGTTCTGAGGGATGGGAGAGGGAAAAACAGCTATAATATGAGGGCATTGTTGGGACATTGAAATTGTCAGAAATGACATTGCACTGATGGATACAGGCCATTATATATTTTGTCATAACTTACAAAATTGTGTGGGGCAGAGTGTAAACTAAAATGTAAACTATAATCAACGGTTAATGGCAATGCTTCAATATGGGTTCATCAATTGTAACAAATGTACTACACTAATGAAGGATGTTGTTAATGTGGGAAAGTGTGGGAAGGGTAGGTGATGGGGCATATGGGAATCCTCTATATTTTTATGGAACATTTATGAATTCTAAAGTATTTTTTTAAATATTTTTTAAAGTATTAAAAAAAAGAAACCAGCATGGCTTTAGGTCCACCTTCTGCCACTAATTGGCTATATTTCCTGAGGCAGTCACTCTGTGTCACTGGGCTTTCTTTTTTGTTTTGCTTTGTTTTTATAAAATGAGGGGATTGAAGTACAGGACATCTAATATTCATTCATATCTAAAAATGCTTTTATTCAAGAGATTGAATTATCAATCAAATAGCTTCCCACGAAAAACAAAAGCCCAGGATCAGATGACCTCACTGGTGAATTCTATCAAATGCATAAAGAATTAATAGCAATTCTTCTCAAATGCTTCCAAAAAATTGAAGAAGAGGGAACACTTCCTAACTCATTCTATGAAGCCAGTATTACCTGATACCAAATCCAGATAAAGACAGCACAGTAAAAGAAAATTACAGACTAATATTCCTTAAGAATATAGATTCAAAAATGCTCATCAAAATGCTGACAAACTGAATCCAAAAGCATAGCAAAAGGATTATACACTGTTACCAAGTAGGATTTATTGCAGGAATATAAGGGTGGTTCAACTTATGAAAATCAATCAATATGAGAGACCACATTAACATGATGAAGGAAAAATATGGCATGATCATCTCGAAGCAGAAAGGCATTTGTCAAAATCTGACATCATTTCATGTTTAAAAAACACTCAGAAAATTAGGACTAGAAGGTAAATATAACTTTCTCAATATCATAAAGGGCATATATGAAAAACCCACAGCTAACATCATACTCAATGGTAAAAGACTGGAAGTTTCTCCCTAAGGTCAGGGACAAGACAAGTATGCCAACTGCCACCACTGTTATTCAACATTGTACTGGAAATTCTTACCAGAGCAATTAGGCAAGAAAAAGAAAAGAAGAGAAAGGCATCCAAATTGGAAAAGAAGAAGTAAAACTATCTCTATTCACAGATGACATGGTCCTATATATAGAAAATCCCAGAGAATCCACAAGAAAGGTACTAAAGCTAACCCTAATAAACAAACTCAGCAAAGTTGCAGAGTAATGAACTATCTGAAAAGAAAACTAAAACATACATTGTAACAAAGGTACCACACTAATGCAAAATGTTAATAATAATAATAGCATCTAAAAAATAAAATAACTAGGAATAAACTTAACCAAGGATGTGAAGTATTTGTATAATGAAAACTACAAAATATTGTTGAAAGAGATTAAAGAAGACCTAAATAAAAGAAAGGACATTCCATTGTTCATAGATTAGAAGACAATATTGCAAAGATGTCAATACTACCCAAAGTGATTTACAGATTCAAAATTCCAGCAGTTTTTTTATAGACATGGGAAAGCCAATCATGAAATTCATATGGAATTGCAGGGGGCCCAAAACAGTCAAAACAATCTTGAAAAGGGACAAAGTTGGAAGACATACACTTCCTGATTTCAAAACTTATTATAAATCTACAGTAATCAAAACAGTGTGGTACTGGCATAAGGATAGACATATAGACCAACGGATAAAAATGAAAATCCAGAAATAAACCCATACAGCTGATTTTTTACAAGGGTGCCAATTCCATTCAATAGGAAAAGAACAGTCCCTTCAACAAATGGTGCTGATAGAAATGGAAATGCACATGCAAAAGAATGAACCTGGATCCCTACCTCTCACCATATACAAAAATTAACTCAAAATGGATCGATGACTTAAATATAAGAGCAAAAACCACAAAACTCTTAGAAGAAAACATAGGAGAAAATCTTCAGGACCTTGTATTAGGTATGGATTCTTAGACACGGTACTAAAAGCATGAGCAACAAAAGAATAACTAGATACACGGGACTTCATCAAAATTAAAATCCTTGTGCATCAAAGGCCATTATCAAGAAAGTGATAAGACAAGCTACAGAATGGGAGAAAATATTTGTAAATCACATATCTGACAAGGGCTTAATATCCAGAATATATAAAGAACTCCTACAACTCAACAACAAAAAGACAAACAATCCAATTTATAAATGGGCAAAGGACTTGAATAGACATTTCTCAAAAGAAGATATACAGGGAGGCGGCTGTGGCTCAATCAGTGGGGCTCTCGTTTACCATGTGGGGGGCCCCGGGTTCGGTTCCCGGGGCCTCCTGGTGGGGGCGGGCCCGCCCGCGCGGCATGGTTGGCTGGCCCGGCGAGCGCAGGCAGCGGGGGCGGGGGATAAATGAATGAATAGATAGAATCTTTAAAAAAAAAAAAAAAAAAGAAGATATACAAATGGGACAAAAAGCTCAACATCATTAGCAATTAGGGAAATGCAAATCAAAACCATGAAATAACTCTTCATACCTACTAGGATAGCTATAGTTTTTTTTTGTTTGTTTGTTTTTTAAAGATTTTATTTATTTATTTATTTATCCCCCCTTGCTGCTCATGCTCACTGTGTCCATTTGCTGTGCATTTTTCTGTGTCTACTTGTCTCCCTTTGTTGTGTCATCTTGCTGCGTCAACTCACCACGCCGCACAGGCTGGCTTGCCTTCACCAGGAGGCCCCGGGAACCGGGCCCGGGGCCTCCCATATGGTAAACGGGAGCCCTATCGATTGAGCCACATCCGCTTCCCCTAGTTTTTTAAAAAACATAAAATAATAAGTGTTGGCAAAAATGTGAAGAAACCCTTGTACATTGCTGTAGTGAATATAAAATGGTGCAGCCACTATAGAAAACAGTTTGGTTGTTCCTCAAAAAGTTAAACATAGATTTACCATATGATCCAACAATTCTACTCCTAAGTATATACCCAAGAGAAATAAAAACATATGTCCATACACAAACTTGTACACAAATGCTAATGGCAGCATTATTCATAGTAGCCAAAAAGTGGAAACAACCTTAATGCCCATCAACTAATGCATGGATAAATAAAATGTATTTTTGTACAATGTATATTGTATATCCATACAATAGATTATTATTCAGCCATAAAAAAGGAATGAGGTTCCAATACATGTTACAGCATAGATGAACCTTGAAAACATTATACTAGGTGAAAGAGGCCAGACACAAAATACCACATATTATATAATGCTATTTATATGAAATGCCCAGAATAGACAAATCCAGAACATAGATTATTGGTTGGCAGGTCATGGGAGGAGGGGAGAATGGGGACTGACTACTCATAGGTACAGGGTTTCTTTTGGTGGTGATGAACATGTTCTGGAATTAGATAATGGTGATAGTTAAACAACTTTGTGACTATGCTACAAACCACTGAATTGTATGCTTTGAAAAAAATGCTGTGATTCTCTTTAGGGGCACATTTTCTAGCCACTCTTCTTGATGAGTGAGACATGTCTTCTAACTTTTGCGGCCCTCCTGAATGTCACCCTTCTGGGCACCTGTACAAAACTGCCCTTATTTTGGTCTCTAGTATTTTGTCAAATATCTACTTGTAATATATGTTCTAAACCAGCCACTCTCAACCCTGGCTACACCTTAAAATCAACTGGAATAATTTTTAAATGCTGATGTCTGAGCCCCAATTCTGATTTAATTAGTCTGAGAGAGGTCCTGAAAAGTGATATTTTTGCAAAGTTCCCCCAGGTAATTACAATGTGCAGCCAGGGTTGATGAAAACTGCACTACAAAATAATTGATTGTTTTTTTTTGTATTTAAATTTATTAATTACATTTTTGTCAAAGTAATACAGGTATAAAGTTCTAAAAGTCAACTGGTACTTACTATAAGGCTTCCTGAAAAAGCAGTTTCTTTCTCTACCTCTCTGCATCCCTAATTCTCATTACCCAGAGGCAACCACGTTTAACCCTTTTAGATATTTCCTTAGATTATTTACCTCCATTTGTTAAAGTGATATTATTATACTGATATTTCTTATTTATTTTCAATTTTATTTGCTATCAGCTGACTTTCTACTATGGAAGATAAAGATTTACCTATCATCTTCCAGCATTCTCCACACAAATTCATTGGGCATTGGATCCTGCCAACATAGCTATATCATGATTTGGGTTCAAAACAATATTCAGTGTTGTTTTAGTTTGCTAGGCTGTCAATACAATATAACAGAAATGGGTTGGCTTTTACAATGGGGATTTATTAACTTATAAGCTTACAGTTCTGAGGCTGAGAAAAATGTCCAAATCAAGGCATCAGGTGAAGCTCTCTCCCTGAAGTTCAGCTGCCGGCGATCCTGGACTCCTGTCACATGGCAGGGCACAATGGCAGTTCTTATGGTCCCTGCCTTCTCCTCCGGGCCGCATTACCTCTTTTTTTCTTGTGTAGGTAAGAGTATCTTCTGTAGCAGCTTCCTGAGAAACGGGGCATCGGAGGGACATCCTTTTTTTTTTTTAACATAGCATGTCTGAAAATGTCTTCATTCTACCTTCATATTTAATTAAGAGTCTGCCTAGGTATTAAATTCTAAGTAGAAAATCATCTTCCATAAGAATTTTTAAAGCTTTGCTTCATTGTCTTCTAGCTTCAAATATTTGCTTTTGAACAATGTGATTCTAGGGACTTCTACTACTACTGGCCAAAATGGAGTAACAGGCACTGGATTTACCTTCCCACTTAAAATAATTGAAAATATGGAAAAATATATGAAATAATGGTATCCGAGTCACTGGACATCAGTGAAGGATGATGAACCCTCAGAGACGGGAAATGAGGAGGTGAGACCAGCAATTTCCCCAGCTTACTGCCTGGAGAGAATTTCCAAGCTGCAGCACAGGGAGGGCAAACTCAGGCAGAACCATTGCAGATAAAGAACTGGGTGTCTGGCAGTTCAAGGCAGCTAGAGTTTCCAGGACAGAGTACCAAAGAGGAGAGAGCTACACACAGAGACAACCCCAGAGATCTGCAGAGGGTCCCTCTTGAGGATTCAGCTGAGTACTAATCAGCACATTCATGTGAGGAAACTACTTGATGCTGGGAAAAGTACTAAAAGGGTTAAAGGGAACAATACTTGGAGCTCATATGGGGCAAGGAATAGTTCCTGTTCCCACCAGGCAGAATGCAAAGCCTATCATTCATTGGGCATTGGATGAGTACTGTGACAGTTTGAGTTTGAGCCCTTAATTAGATTACCTGTTAAGATTGCTTTGAGGGCTTTCTTTCATTCGACCACATCAGTAAGGCGTGACTCAGGTTGAGTCCCCACCCCCTTGGTGGGTCTGATATGAACGGAAACTCACATGGACAGACAGACACAAGAAGACGCACAGAGGGGAGAACTTTGTCATTTTTTAATCCTGCCATGTAACTGAAAAGAGAAGGCTCAAACAGCTAAAGCCCTGAGGAGAGATGGACCATTTGCCTGATAGCTTACAGCTGACCTTGGAAAGAGAGCCAAGACTGGTATAGGAAGCCCTAAGAGAAAATCCCTATGCCAACCTAAGGCTGAGATTGGGAAGAGGCTGGGCCCATGAAGCCTCAGAGGGAGAGGAAGCCCAGAGGAGAAGGCAAAGACCAGCCAGAGATGGGTGACCATCTTGCTTCAACACGTGGCAGCTGACTTTGGTGAGTAAGTACCTCTTATAGTACCTTGAGTTGGACTTTCCATGCCCTTGTAACTGTATGCTTGTATCTCAAATAAATACCCTTTATAAAAGCCAACAGATTTCTGGTACTTTTTTTTTTTTTTAAATAAAGTCAATTTAATTGAAAAAAATAAAAAATAAAAAGAGTGATATTAGATCTCTGTTATTAGACCTGTCTGTGGGATTTTAAATGGCATAGGGTTACTGACTACATTCATTAGTTCATTCTTTTTTTTTTAAAGCAGTTTATTTTTTCTGTCAGTATAACATTTTGAAATATTATTATTTTTACATTAGAAACATAACAGGATTACAGATAATTCGTGGAAAAGTACAATGTTCACATATACTCTGCTATTGTTGATACTTTGTGTGGTACTTTTTTTTTTTTAAGAAGCTTAGATTACATAAATGTTATACAAAAATTACAGGGATTCCCATGATTTCTGGTACTTTGCATCAGACTACCTTTAGACCCAAGGATACGAAGATTGAAAGTAAAAGGTTGGAAAAAGATATCCCACACATGCAATAAACAAAAAAATCTGGAGCAGTTATATTTATATCAGATGAAATAGAATTTAATAGCAAAGTCTTAAATTTGTATTAGTCAGCCAAAGGGGTGCTGATGGTGGACTAATACAAGTACAAGAACAGTTTTTTAGTTTTTTATGTTTTTGTGTTTTTTTTTAACTTTTTACTGTAGTGTGGCAGTTTGATATTATTTATGAATTCCAAAAAGAGAGATTATGTTTGTAAACTGGTCTGTTCCTCTGGGCGTGACACCCTTTGATTGTATTAGATTCAGCTGAAATGCCTGTAATTAAATTATGTTAAGATTAGGGCTTTGATTTGACCATGTCATTATGGCGTGCAGGGTTGAATCTCTGCCCCATTGATGGGCTATATAAAAAGATACTCAATCAAGAACACTGAAGTAACAGACACACAGAGAAGAAGAACACAAAGGAAGAGAAACAGCTCCATAGACATGGCAGAGGCCCCAGGAAGAGAGATGAGCCTGATAGTTTGCAGCTAAAGAGAACAGAGCAGCTGAGAAGCCCTGAGAGACAAGCCTTATGCCAGCCTACAGGTGATATCGGAAGAAGCTGGGACCACAGAGCCTTAAAAGGAAGACGGAAGGCTGAACCCTTGCAGACATCACCATCTTGCTTCAACACATGGCAACAGAGTTTGGTGAGGAAGTAACTTTGAGTTGGACTCTTTAGGGCCTTGTAACTGTAAGCTTTTACCCCAAATAAATACCCTTTATAAAAGCCAACAGATTTTTGGTACTTTGTATCAGCACCCCTTTTTGCTGACTAATACATGTAGTAACATATATATACAACTCAAATTTTCCCATTTTAACCACTTTCAAGTGTACAGTACAGTAATGTTAATTACATTAAAAATTAATGTAATTACTTTTCCATTAGCCCAGCTTTTTCATCACTTCTACTTTGTACCCATTAAGCAATAACTCCCTCTCCACCCCACCCCACCCCACCCCGAATACTAGTAACCTATAATCTGTTATCTCTCTCTATGAAATTTGCTCCTTCTAAGTATTTCATATATGTGAAATCATACAATATTTATCTTTTCATGCCTGGCTTATTTCAATCAACATACTGTCTTCAAGGTTCACCCATGTTGTTGTATGCATCAGAACTTCATTCCTGGGAAGCGGCTGTGGCTCAATCAGTAGGGCTCCCGTTTGCCATGTGGGAGGCCCCGGGTTCGGTTCCCTGGGCCTCCTGGTGAAGGCAGGCCCGCCCGCACGGCGTGGTTAGCTGACCCAGCAAGCACAAGCAGCAAGGGGGGATAAATGAATAAATAAATAAAATCTTTAAAAAAAAGAACTTCATTCCTTTTTACAGCTGAATAATATTCCATTGTATGTATATACCACAATTTGTTTATCCATTCATTTGTTGATGGCCACTTGGTTGCTTCCATATTTTGGCTATGGTGAATAGTGGGGGGGAAATCAGCCCAACACTAAACATTGCTCTACTCCCACTTAACAAAGATTAAAAGAAATACCCCAAAGGATCAAACAATTTTCAGGTAACTTAACTGAGTCCCAGAACAAAACTTATGAATGTTTTTAGGAATAGAAAAATATACAGCATTGTACTTCTGTTTCTGCCCAAGATGGTGTAGCCCCATTCCTCCAGGTTCTTCCTCTTACAACTGGACATAACATATAACAACATGACACAACAATCAAATATAGAAAAACTCTGAAAGGTGAAACAAAGAAGGCAGACTGCACAGGGACCTCAGAACTTGAGAAATGACACAATAGTGAGTTCCTTGGATTTCCTTATTGCTTCCCATATATCCTAGACAGGTTGCTGCAAAAGCGTCCAACAAAGAAACGACAACAGGCAGAGACAAAAAAAGAAAAACCTTCACTAAAGCCTATACCCTCTTAGCCCAAGGACCAGGAAGAAAGTGGAATAACAACAGAAAACCTTTTTTGGCATGATCAAGACCATTTTTCTTTGTCTTGATCAAGCTGCCAGACTCACTACATGCACAACCTCCCTGCTCCCTCCCCTGTCCTGACTACCTTGAAACTAATCTTGACTATGGGACTGCAGAGAAAAACAACTCGGGCTACATTTTTAAAAAGGAAAGTAGACAACTTCAGACCCTAACTACTCTAAATAGCAACCTCACCCCTCACTTTCCCCTTCTCTCTCCCTCTCACCCTGGTCCTAAGAGCCTGAGAGGCTCCTCCCTGGGTAGTTCCTTATCTCCCTCCTCCCCTTTCCCAGCCCTTACAGACTCCAGGTGGCCAAATTACCACAAAGGAAAACATTCTGAACCAAGTGATCCTAATCACAATCTCAATAAATTCCTCACCCATACCAGTGATCAACCCCTTTTACTATCTCCTAGTGTCTTTCCTCCCAGCCCTTAAAAAGCTTGCTGTACTTTGTTTCAACTGAGTTGAATTCTACTCTCTCTGCCCTCTATAGCAGTTCCTAAATAAAGCTATCCTTGTCTGTTTCACATTGTCCAGTGCAGTTTTTTCTTTGGCAGGCAATACCCACCCTACTCCAACAAAATGCCAGTGGAAAAACCACACGCTATCCACCCAGGTGGTTTTAGCAGGTCCGAGCAGGGACTTGATCTTCCATCCCCAGTTTAGTAGAAGCAGGCAGTGCTCCAATTCCACTACCAGGGTAGTGTTAACCTCCACCCCCACCATGAAGCAAGGCAGGGCTAGTCACTATTATGCTTTCCCCTCCACCCCTGGTGGAGGGGATCTGAACCTCAACATCCACCCAGCAGCAATGAAACTGAGTGAAGCAGTGTGTGTGACACAGGGCTAGCTGGCATTCCTGTTTCCCTCCTCCCCAATGTCAGTGTAGCCCAGAGAAGAACTGGGCCTCCACCGCAACCTGGCATCAATGAGTAGAATGCAGTAGTGGGAAGAAGGGCCAGTTAGCACTATATTCCCCACCTTCCCCACTCTGGTGTCAGTGAGACCCAGCAGGGAGCTGAACTTCTGCCTCCATCTTGCAGCAACAAAGTGGTATGTCAGCTCTCCACATCCCCCTCCCTGGGGCCCAGTAGAGAGCTGAGCTTGCACCTCAACTCAGAGGCAATGAGGTGGTGCAAGTCCATACCCCAATTTCATCACATAAGTGTCAGCAAGGCCGAAGGAGAAGCTGAATTTCCACCCCTCCAATCTGCAATCTTGCTGAGGTGGTGTTGGTGGGGACAAACGGGAAGGTGAACATTTGCACCCACCCAGCCCTCAGGGTACACCTCAACAGGAGGACGGCCTGCTAAAGAAGACAACTATTAAAGAGTCAGAGGGGGGTCGGATGTGGCTCAACTGGTTGGGCGTCCGTCTCCCATATGGAGGGACCCGGGTTCGATCCCTGGGACCTCCTGGTAAAAAAAAAAAAAAAAAAAAGAGTCAGAGTCTCATAATTTAATGTCCAAGATACAATAAAAAATCACTCTTGATACCAATGAGGAAAATCACAACTTAAATGAGAAAAGACAATCAATAGATGCCAAAAACCAAATTGAATAAGACATTGGAATCATTTGACAAGATTTTACAGCAACCATCATAGAAATGCTTCAAGCAATTACAAAATTCTCTTGAAAAAATAGAAAGTCTCAGCAAAGAGGTAGAAATTATAAAAAGAACCAAATGGAAATTATAAAACTGAAAAATATAATAACCATTAAAATTAAAAATTCACTGGATGGACTCAATAGCAGAATAAAGATGACAGAGGTTAGAATCGGTGAACTTGAAAACAACACATCAACAGAATTTTCCCCACTCTGAAAAGAGAGAAAATAGATTTTTTTAAAATGAAGAGTCTCAGGACTTGTGGGCCAAATTTTAAAAAGCTAAAATTCATATCATCAGAGTCCCAGAAGGAGAGAAAAAGTGAGACTGGAAAACTATTCTAAGAAATAATGGCTGAAGACTCCCCAAATCTGGCGAAAGACATAAACCTACTGATTCAAGAAGCAAAGTGAATCCAAAATAGGATAAACTCAAAGAAATCCATACCAAGGCACATCGTAATTAAACTTCTAAAAACTAAACAGAAAGAAAAACTCCTGAAAGCAGCCAGAGAGAAATGACACATAACTTATAGAGGAACAACACTGATTGAAATTGCAGTGGATTTCTCATCTGAAACCATAGAGGCCAGAAGGAAGTGGTACATTTTTCAAGTACTGAAAGAAAAGAATGGCCAACCATGAATTCTATACCTGATGAAAATATCCTTCAGGAATGAAGGATATTTCAGGCAAAGAAAATCTAAGAGAATTTTTTGCTACCAAATCTACCTTTAAAGAATGGCTAAAGGAAATTCTCTAAACATAAAAGAAATGATCATAGAAAAATGCTTGTAACTTCAGAAAGGGAAATAAGAACATTGGAATGGGTAAAAATAGGGGTAAATATAATAAACTATCCTTCTCTTGGGTTCCTTAAATCATAGTAGATGGTTGAAGCAAAAAGTATAACACCAGGAAGCGGATGTGGCTCAAGCAGTTGGGTGCCCACCTACCACATGGGAGGTCCTGGGTTTGATTTCTGGTGCCTCCTAAAGAAGACGAGCAAGACAGCGAGCCTACACAATGGCCTGATGCGATGGGCTGGTGCAGCAAGATGATGCAGCAAGATGACACAATGAGGAAACACAATGAGAAACACAAAAAGCAGGGAGTGGGTGTGGCTCAAGTGATTGGGCACCTCCCTCCCACATGGGAGGTCCTGAGTTCAGTTCCCCAGTGCCTCCTAAAAAGAAGAGGAGCAGACAGAGAGCAGATATCAAACGCAAACAATGGGAAGGGGGGAATAAATAAAATAAATCTTTTAAAAAACTTATAACACCATTTGATGTGGTACTCAATGTATGTAGAGGAAATATTTGATGATTATACTTTAAAAGTGGGGAGGACAAAGAGGCCTAAATGGAAGTAAGATTTCTGTACTTCATTCAAAGTCATAAAACATCAATGCATAAATAAACCAAGATGAAATCCTTTAAAATGTTCAGTTAACCCACATGATAGTAATAAAAGAGACATAGGAATGGGAAACAGAAGAAACAAACAAAACAAATAATAAAATTTCAGACTTAAGCCCTAACATATCAATAATCACCTTAAATATAGTATAATACACTAATTAAAAGATAGAAAGGGGAGCAGATGTAGTTCAAGTGGTTGAGTGTCTGTTTCCCATATACGAGGTCCCAGGTTTGATTCCCCATACCGCCTAAAAACAAATTTAAAAGACCAACTAAAAACAAACAAATGAAAAAAAAAAAAAAAACAATTCTTTTTGGGGAGTGGATGTAGCTCAGTGGTTGAGTGCCTGCTTCCCATGTACAAGGTCCTGGGTTCAATATCCAATACCTCCTTTATAAAAAAGATAGAAAAAAAAAAAGATAGAGATTAGCATAGTGGATAAAGAAAAATAATCAAACCATGTGCTGTCTACAAGAATATCACTTCAAATACAATGGCATAGATAGGCTGAAAGTAAAAGGATAGAAAAAAGATACACAATGCAAACATTCATTTTTTTAAAAGCAAGAGAGGCTTGTTTATGTCAGATAAAATAGACTATGCAGCAAAGAAAATTACTAGAATCAAAGAGGGATGTACATAATGACAAAAGGATCAACTCACCAAGAAGACATAAAACATAAATTGAAGCAGAAAAAAAAACCTGCAAAATCTAACACACATTCACAATTAAAAAAAAAAAAACTCTCAGTTAACTAGGAATAGAGGAGAACTTCTCAACTTGAAAAAGAGCACTTTCAAAAAACCTACATTTAATATCATACTTAATGGTGAAAGACTGAATGCCTTCCCCAAAGATAGGGAAGAAGTCAAGTATGTTCACTCTAACCACTCTTATTCAACATACTACTGGAATTTCTAGTCAATGCAATAAGACAAGAAAAATGGGGAAAAGAAAAGAAAGGCATACAAATTGGAAAGAGAGAAATAAAATTATCTTCATTTGCAGATGACTACATAGGAAATTGCAAGGAACCTACCAAAAACTTCTTAGAACTAATAAGTAAGTTCAGCAAGGTTGCAGGATATAAGAGCAACACAAAAAACTCAATTGCATTTCTATATATTAACAACAAACTTGTGGAAACAGAAATTAAAAAGCATAATACCATTTAAAATTGCTCCAAAGAAAAGGTACAAACCTAAAAATATATATATGTACAGGATCTGTATGCTGGAATTTACAAAATGCTGATGAAAAAAATCAAAGAAGATATAAATAAATGGAGAAGAATACCATGTCCACAGATTGGAAGGCTCAAAATAGTGGAGATATCAAGTCTCCCCAAATTGATCTATAATTTTAACGCAATTTTTATCAATCTTTGTAGACATAGACAACCTTGTTCTAAAATTTATATAGAAAGGCACAAGCCCTAGAAAGAATAGCTAAAACAATTTTGAAAAAGAAGAATAAACTGGAGGAATCACTCTACCCAACATTAGGGCTTGCTATATTGCTACAATAATCAAGGTAATTATTGTATTGCTAGAGAGATAGACACACAGATAAATGGAACAAAATTGAAAACCCAGAAATAGATCCACACAAATATGCCCAATTGATTTCCAACAAAGATGTGAAAGCAGTTTGATGAAGGAAGGATAGCCTTCTTAAATGGTGCTGGAACAATTGGACATACACAAGAAAAGACACTGGGAGCAGATAGGGCTTAAGCAGTTGGGTGCCTGCCTCCTACATGGGAGGTCCCGGGTTCGGTTCTGGTGCCCCCTAAAGAAGATAAACAAAGCAGAAAGCTGACGCAAAGGGCTGGTGCAGCGAGCTGATGCAACGAGATGACGTGATGAAGAGACACAACAAGCAGGGAGCAGATGTGGCTCAAGCGATTGGGTGCCTCCATATGGGAGGTGCCTCCTAAAAGAAGATGAGCAGACACAGAGAGCACACAAGGAACCGACACAGAGAGCAGATAGCAAGTGCAAACAACGAGGTGGGGGAGGAAATAAATAAATCTTTGGAAAAAAAAGAAAAAACAATGAACTTCAACCCAAACATCGTGCCTTACACAAAAATTAACTCAAAATGGATCATGGATTTAAATGTAAAATTTAAAACTAAAACTTTAGAAACAAAAAGGAGAAAATCTGGGGAATTTAAAACTAGGTGAAGAGTTCTTAAACTTGACACCAAAAACACAATCCATAAACAGAAAAATTGACAAATTGGTCCTCATCAAAATTAAAAACAATTCTTCGGGAATTGTCGATAGATGGCAGCTCCATATGCACCACTTTGCATCAGAGAAGAGAGACAATTCTGTGCTGTTTGAGTGTTGACTATTTATCCACTCCAGGGGAAGGGGGGCCTGCCACTGAGAGTTTCTGCTCTGATAAGCATCTGAGGCTGCTAGTTCCAGGTTTCTGGTTTCAAGGTATGGTGAAGCCTTTTCATTAGACCTAACATCTCCTCTGGGCTGTGGAACTGAAACAAACTGAAACATCTGTACACAGTGGAAAAGGCAGTGGAGGGTAGGTGAGGGCAGTGGGAGGTGGCTGTTGAATGAGTGTCTGTGATTTCCCCAGCAAAGGTCCTTGCCAAAGCAAAAATTTCAGTAGCCCGAGCACAGGCCCTGCAAACTGTGACTCTAGGGTGACCATTTGAGCTAGATGTCTCCATCACAGAAGATGGAATGGGATGGGCCCTTTGGCAAAGGGATGGGAAAACATGGATCCCCATAGGATTTTTGTCTCAATTCTTCAAAGGAGCTGAACAACTCTATACCACCCTAGAAAAGCAATTCTTAGCTGTATACCAAGCTTTACTTGAAACAGAGGCCATCACAGGAGATATGGCAGTGTAAATAAAAACCACATATCCCATTAAGGGATGTGTAGAAGGGTTGTTTGCCTGGTCTGTTTCTGTGGTAGCCAAGAATAGCACATTAGTGCCATGGCACACATATCTATAGCAGAAGGGACACTTAATGTCTAGTCCCATCTCACTGGAGTCACAAGTCCTTCTGGGACCTATAACATTCAGAAGAGGCCCCAGAGTTGCCCCTAGAAAAGCTCCAATGGATAAGGGAGGGACAAGGGATACCCCCACAGAATGCTTGGTGTATGGATGCCACGCTATCCATGTGCTCAGGCCAACTCCCATCTTGGACAGTGTATTAGTCAGCCAAAGGGGTGCTGACGCAAAGTACCAGAACTCTGTACTTTATTTATTTGGGGTAGAAACTTACAGTCACATGGGACACTTGTCCAACTCAAGGTACCATAAGAGGTACTTTCTCACCCAAAGTCATTTGCCATGTGTTGAAGCAAGATGGTGGGCAATATCCACAAGAATTCAGCTTTCCTTCTTCCCCTTAAGGCTCCGTGGTCCCAGCTTCTTCTGATCTCAGCTGTAGGCTGACATAAGGCTCGTCACTCTCTTCAGGACTTGTTTCTTTCTGGGCTCAGCTGCTCTGGTCTCTTCACAAGGTCAACTGTAGACTATTAGGCTCATCTCTCTTCCCAAAGCCTCTGCTGTGTCTAATGAGCTGTCTCTCTTCCTCTGTGTTCTTCTTCTCTGCCATGTCTTTTACTGTGTGTCAACTTCTGTGTGAGAGTCTGTTTTATCAGCCCACCAAGGGGGTGGGGACTCAATCCTGCATACCCTAATGCCTTGGTCAAATCAAAGCCCTAATCTTGACTTAATAAAGTAATTCAAATACAATCTGAATTCAATACAATCAAAGGGCTATCACGCCCAGAGGAACAGACCAGTTTACAAATATAATCAAATATCTTTTTTGGAGTTCATAAATAATATCAAACTGTCACAGACAGCAATGGCCATACAAATAGCAATGGACACCTTGTGGGTAAAGATGAAAACGGGGCACAGTAATCAATAGGCTAGCTAAGAGCTGAGTAATTGCCTCTTACGAACAAGCCACACCCAGTCACCATTTGTGCTGATTCATGGGTAGTAGTACTACGAAGAGCCTTTCAGATAACTTAATGAAGCACCCACCAAGGGTAGTAAGCCAGCTTTTGATAGGATCCTAACAGTGCTAGCCCTTGTGTAAGTTGTACAAGTATAGAAATGAAAAGAGGGGGCCTGGAACCTGGAGCTAAATGCCACCCAAGATGGTAAAACACTACAAACTCCTCTCCCTCTCACCTCAAGTAAAGAATAATACTTTGGGGTCTAAAATGGACTGTGCTTAAGGGATGGATTGGGATCCTCTTTCAGATAAGGCAGGAGGCCCCCACCACCTTAGAGCTAATCCTGACATTCCTTACAGAAAGGATCCAGAGAGACACGGTAGCAAAGGGCAGGTGACTGTCCAATCCTGAAGGGTACAACTATGGCAACAGTACACTGGATTACTGTTAATATCTATTAGCATAGAAGTGTTGGCCCCTTCTGTATGGGGTAAAAGGTATGGTCTGCCAGGGCGAGTCCTTGCTGTGGCAGAGGTCATTGCCAGAGGAAGAACCACCTAGTCTCATATTAATAGGTGGGCAAGATAACCCAATCTGTGTTCCTAACAAGTTCTTGGCTTTTTGCTGCTAGTTCACACTGTCTTTTATGGCTAACTGCTTATGCTAATGCTTGGAACCCCACTGACAATGTGTCATTAGTCTGAGCCCCCCACTTAGTAGACACAGACAACCAATCCAGCTGTTGGTTTTGTGGCCTCATGCCTTTCAGCAGCCATGGGGGCACTCCCTGGTGGGTCAATCCACTTCGAGGTCACAATTTAGAGGCTGCCCAACGCTGGATCCAAGAACAACAAACAGAAGGCAATGTCAACTGTGAGCACCACCAGCATCACAGGTTGATACCGTTAATTCATGGGAGGTGGAGCTCACCACTCCGGGGCACAACCTAACCTTTTTCAGTAAAGCGTTAGAAAGAGAAGTCATTGGGAAGACACATAATGCCCCAAAGAATACAGCCTTCCATCAGTGGGCGTCCTATACCCAATTATGGGATGGGTTTATTTGCCAACTCCTACCACAAGGATACTATCATGACCTGCCTCCCTTGTGTTAGGAACAAAGAAACCACACAAAAGACCATAAACTAATTAATACTAGATATCTGGGCTGTGTCTCCTGAAAAATGCTCCCATACTATATTAGTCAGCCAAAGGGGTGCTGATGCAAAGTGCCAGAACTCTGTCGGCTTTTATAAAGTATATTTATTTGGGGTAGAAGCTTACAGTTACAAGGCCCTAAAGAGTCCACCCTAAGGTACCATAAGAGGTACTTTCTCACCCAAAGTCTATTGCCACTTGTTGACACAAGATGGTAGCCGATGCCTGCAAGAGTTCAGCCTTCCTCCTTCCTCTTAAGGCTCCGTGGTCCCAGCTTCTTCTGATCTCAGCTGTAGGCTAGCATAAGGCTTATCTCTCTCCTCAGGGCTCATTTCTTTCCAGGCTCAGCTGCTCTGTTTTCTCCACAAGGTCAGCTGTAGACTATCAAGCTCATCTCTCTTCCCGGGGCCATGTCTATGGAGTACTCTCTCTTTCTGCGTATCTGCTTCTGTGTTCTCCTTCTCCGTGTATTTACTTCTGTGTGTCTACTTCCATGTGAGAGTCTGTTTTATCAGCCCAAGGGGACTGGGACTCAACACTGAGTTGCACTGTAATGACGTGGTTGGATCAGAGCCCTAATCTTAACATAATTTAATCAGATGTCTCAGCTGAATCTAATACAATCAAAGGGTTATCATGCCAGAGGAACCGACCAGTTTACAAATATAACCTATATTTCTTTTTGGAATCCAAAAATAATATCAAACTGCTACACATACAATTGTCCTAAATAGCGGCAACTGGTTTACTACTGACTGGAGCCAATGCCCCAGGATCTACTGGATTTCCCCTAATGGCACACAATGGTTATGCAGCACAAACATGTAGCTGTGGCTATCTCAGATGGATAGGGAGATGCACTCTTGGCTTCTCCTGGATGCACTCTAGGATATCAAACACAATCCCAGAGCCCTTAAATGAGCCAATTTGGAGAGAGAGGTACAACAGGTCTGTATTCTCTTGGTGGGATTATTTTATCTGTTTTTGTTCCCCAAGGAGATGATATTGACATCATGCTCAAGATAGAAACCTTCTGAAAGTTTGTAACCATGGCCCTCAATGATGCTAAACACAGCTTCTCTGCACTAAATCAAGAAACTGTGGCTATGCTCAAGGTGGTACAACAAAAATGCATGGCCCTGGATATTCTCCCTGCAGCACAAGGGGGAACATGTGCCTTATTAAAAACTGAGTGCTGTGTCTACATTCCAGATAAAAAAGATCAAAGTTTATAAGTTCTTAAATCACTTGCAAAAACAATTGCAACTCATAGATCAAATAAGTGATGATTCATGGTGGTCCCAGATAAAGGTTTGGTTCACAGGATAGGGTAGCTGGTGGAAAATACTGTTGATAAGCCTTCATGGTATTGTAGCAACTGGATTTATAATATGCATTTGTATGTATTGTTGGTGGATTCTGTCTCCAATGCTCCTTAAAAACTGGAAAAACAGTTTTACAAGCTATTCTCCCATCATGCCTATGGCCCAGGGACTCTTTAGAAAGAGGGGGTGTGTGAGATTGTAAGGAGCAGTCAGGGAGTAGACAGTATGATACATACAGCATCTCCTACCTGACGGAGGATTGACCTTGCCCCTGTGCCCCCTCCTCAGGCATCCCTCTCTGTAACTCCCTGGAAGCACGCTGAGCTTTGGCGGCTATAACCTTGAATGCTGCCTGCCCCGAGTGCATCTTGTTTTGGGAAAAGAGCACATACCCAGATGTTTTCCAAAAACTCACACACAAGCCTCTTGCATTCAGCCAGCTTTGTCTCCCAGCCATATCTAACCTGTAAGGTAACTGCCATAGATGCAGACATCCTCCAGTGAACTTCCTGCCCGTCTCACTGTTTGTCTTGAGGTAGCAGCAGCTCTCTGTACTTAGTTCCCCTAATAAATCCATTCAGTGTCTCTTTCTTCAGAATTTCAACAGGCCCTGTTGTGGGACAATTTGAGGAAGTCCCCACTGGGTGTCCTCCTATTCCTTCTTTCAGGGTGAGTCCTGCTGCTGGTTCAGCAGGGTGCAACAAAGCCAAAACTTGACCCCTTGTGTAGCAGATTGGGAAAAAGTGTTAAGACATACTGGAGTGTTCGTTTCAGCAGCACATATACTAAAATTGGAACGATACAGAGGATATTTAGCATGGCCCCTGTGCAAGGATGACACACAAATTAGTGAAGCATTCCATATTTTTTAAAATATAGAGAGGCAATGTGGCTCAGTGGTTGAGTGCTGACTTCGCACATACAAAGTCCTGGGTTCAATTCCCGGCCCCAGTACCTCAAAAATAAAATAAAATAAAAATACAAAAAATGCCAAAAAAAAAAAGACATACTGGAAAAAGACAAGCAGAACTCCAATCTGCAAGTGTCCAGGTGAGTGTTATGTTGTCATAGCAAGTACCCCGGCTTAAAGAAATGAGACAGAAACTGAAGGAGCGGGCTGGTAACTGAGCTGGGACCCCTAGGCAGAGGGATCCTGAGCCAACCAATAGGATAAGAGAGTTTTTGACCAATGGAATCCATTACCTTGTTTAATAAACAGCCAATCAGCACCTCCCAGTTAGTATACCCTATTTACATAAAATGCTAACCCATTCTTCAAACCCTAACCAATGCCCTCGCACAGAACCAGTGATTGACCAATCAGAGCATTGCAACTGGGGGCTCCACACAGTGAACCTATATCAAGCACAGCCCCAAAGCCCTGGGCAGCTTTCCATCTTCACCCCGGTCAGAGGAATATTAAGCCGCATTGCCACTTCCACGGTGCCTCAGCCAGGCTTGTGCCCTGGCCCAGAGAGGTGAAACAACTGGAAGAAATCATGAAGGGAGTTTGTGACAGAAATTCATGGGTTCCCCAGCCCTCTGGTCAAAAACGTTCCACTGCATCAGAACATCTCCTAACAAAAGACCAGAAGGGCTATCATAATAGAGAAACCTCCGGTTGCATTGCATCAGTCATTTCTTCAATGTCCACCAAATAAAGTGCAAACCCCTTGGCCTGGTTTTCAAGGTCTTTGACTTTCTTTGGTCTATACTGCTGTATTAGCTGATCTCCCATTACTCACCTACTTAAATTACTTGACTCATCATTCCCCAAATATCATCTGTGCTTTCCTATTTCCATGCTACCCTCTCCACTAGATGCCCTACTACCACCATTTCTATGTAGATAATTCCTCCCAATTCTTCAGAGCTGTCTCTTCACAAAGTCATCCCCAATATCACCAGCCAGAAATTATCTCTAGCAATTTTTGTGCTTGTGCTATGCAAATGGCTATCACATACCACTTTCTAAGATGGATATTTTTGTCAATGAAAGACAGTCCCTAATGAAAGACAGGGACTTTAATGTATATCTGGAATAGCTCCCAGCACAATAAATTCTGGGCATTGCAAATATCTGATGAATGAATTAATTGGATTGGATTGAATTCATGTCATTGACAGAAAGGTGGAGACCAAATCAAAGCAATGTTGTTTCAAAGTTTAGCCCGGCTGGGGTACACTGGTTAGACAAGAAGGAGGTTGCAGGGGAACCAATTAAGGGACCTGCACAGTATCATGGAGTAAGAAGATAAAAGTAGTGATCTAGACAGTAGAATTGAGTCCAGAAGAGAAAGAGCATATTGGAAAGTCCATTTCAAGCCAAGACATGGGGCATGTAGGAGATGAAGGATAAGGGCTCAGCTTTATCAAATATATATTTATACAAAAGGTGTATTATAAAGCTAGAAGCAGATCCAAAGGAGGGCAAGTACTTACTGAAAGATTTTGTGGCAGGCAAGTTGTAGTTCATGGGGAAAAGCCCAATACAGGACCAGCTCTCTACCACATTGGGTGGCTAGAAAAGTTTGTTTACAGGAGTTAGAGCCTCCCTTACCTACCTTATTCATCCCCTTTAGGTACACCTCTTCCCACATTCCCTGGAGCCACCTGGCTGCTGGAAGCCTTATTCTTTCCCTGTCATGCCTACCACACTTCTAACAAAACCTATTCTCAGAAAAAAATTCTGAGAAAATCTTCACATAAAGGTGTACATATTTGGTAATGGCTAAATTTAACCTTTCCCAAGAGTGTGTGCATTATAAAAGCTATCAGAGTCTTTAGCCAAAGGAAAGAGAATATAACATTGGAAATTTAAGACTTTGCTAGATGGGGCTATGAAATTAGCACATTAAAGCAACAACATGGATGAATCTCAAGAGTTATGCTGAGTAAACGAAGCCAGACCAAAAAGAGCACATTTTGTATAATTCCATTTATATAAAATACTAGGAAATACAAACAGAAAGCAGATTGTATGGGGATGGGATGGTGGAGGAGGGAGAGATGATAAAGGAACAAGAGGAAACTTTTGGAGTTGGTGCATATGCTCATGGTCTTGACTGTGATGATGGCCTCATGGCTGTTTGCATATGTCAAAATTCATCAAATTATACACTTTAAATATGTGCGATTTTATTGAATGTCAATTATAACTCAATCAAGTGGGAAAAAAATTTTTAATTACAATATGTTTTTTAAAAGAGCATTGTACAATTTCCAAAGGCAAGTTAAACTTGCAGGTTATAGGAGTGACAAAGCAAGATTATGTTCTAAAAATACATTGTTCTGAAATTCTTTATTATGTCTGGGAAAAAAAGTTTAATCTATACGTACATGGCAAGAGTGAACTGTAGTCCCATTATCTATTAGGCATTGCTATGGTTTAGGAAATCTAAAGTAAACCTTGGGTTGAGGCTTGGGATAATCACCTTCGTTGCTGGCTTAGCAGGCTTACATTGTTTTCTTCTGAACCTTAAGTCAGTGCATTCCCTAAGGTTTCTTCATTGATTCTCTGCTCTCTCAGAGCTCCTTTGTGCTCATGACTTTAATTAGGCTAAGGTCAGGACTACAAATTTCTCCCCACAGCTCCAACCCTATATCATGCCTACCTGGACGTTGCCCATTCAGATGTCCGGGAATCACATTAAATGTAACATGTTCCTAAATCAGTTTCTCCTACTATCTTCCCCAGTCTACTCTGTACCTGCCGCCAGCTCCCTTGTAATAATGACAAGGGGGTCATGCAGATCTAGATGAAGATGGGGAACCATTCAGGACAAAGGTGACCACTGGGTAAGCGCAGTGCCTAAGGCACCCCTCCGAGGCCATCTTTCACTTCTGCCACCTAGATGAGCGTCTAGGTACCTTGAAATCTAGTTTTATGAATATCCCACAGATTTCATCCAGGAGATTGAGAAACAGCAGGAACAGGATGGTGGTCCCAGAAGGTAACAGTACTGAGGCCAGCTGAAGTTCTGGCAAATACTGACTTCTCAACTCTGCTACCAAGAGCTCCAAAGGAAGGTGGAGAGTTTGAGGGGTCTCACTCCCAGCTTTCTCTATTCATGTGGGGCTCAGCTAGGGTCCAGGGTAGGTTACTGAGGCCCCAGGCACAAGGCCTATCAGGCAGCCCCATAAAAGGGGATCAGGAGGGATGGCTTCTTTCCCTCTGCATCTGGACAGTCACACCTGGCATGCTGGTCTGGGGTTCTTCAGTCTGGGGACAGAACCCGCCCCCCACTCTAAGATTCTCATAAAGTAAAATGGGACCCACATATCTGCAAAGCTCCAGGGACTCTGCCAGTTCATCATACAGGCTCCCAGAGACCTTCCTGGAACTGCTTCCCCATAGCTGGAGCGCTCCAGGCCTTATCAACAAGGAGCCTGGCATCCGCAGGGCAGCGGCCCAAACTACCATCCCTTCCACAGTTTACAGGCCTGCCAGCAGAGCGCTCGAGCTGCAAGAAGCACTGTGAGCACCCAGGCCTGGCCAGAGGACAGAGCAAAACCTCTTAGGAAACTGAGGCTCAGATAAATGGTTTAAGTTATGTGACTTATCGTGGTCACATAGCCTGCAAATGGAAAGACTTATTATTGATACCTCTACCTTGCCAGTGACCCAAGGTGATGATGCTATAGTTGCTTTCCACTCACAGGATAATTAAACAATAATAGGGACATTGGAATTGTCCTGCATGATATTGCAATGACAGATACAGGCCATTATACATTTTGTCAAAACCTATAAAATTGTGCGGTACAAAGTGTAAACTATAATGTAAACTATAGACCATGGTTAGTACAATGCTTCAATATGTGTTCATCAATTGTAACAAATGTACCACACTAATGAAAGATGTTGTTAATGGGGGAAAGTGTGGGAGGGGGAGAGGGTGGGGTTTATGGGAATCCCCTATATTTTTGATGTAATATTTATGTAATCTAAAGCTTCTTTTAAAATAAAAAAATATAAATAAAACAATAAAAGCATCTATAAGACTACTGTAACAGGCAATGAAGGGAAGCTTTTGAGAGAAAGTTACCCTTCCAAATCTCTTTCTCTCTCTTCTACTTCTAACCAAATCATATACCACAGTGAGTTTTCTACCCCAAATTTATATCAAGTGCCTTTAAATGTAAAGCAGACCTTAAGAAAAGGTTTGATGGGTCAGAAAAAGATCCAGTATGCACACAATCATGACGCCTCAAGCCAAAAGTGTGTGAAATTCCACTGTTAGATATTAATTTCTTTGGATAATAACTTCATACTCTCCCAATAACATCATCTCAAAATTCATACATCATTCTTAAAGGCCACATGTATTTAGATATTATCAATTCCACAAATGTGTCACTTGTCAGCCCTGAAAGTTAGTTGAAAAGAGAATCAGAAAGAGCAAAGAAGAAGAAAAAATAAATAAATAAATAAATAAATAAATAAATAAATAAAGATAAAATAAAGAAAACAAATAAAAAAATGGAAAGAAAAAAAAGAGAGAATCAGAAGGCCATGAAAGATGGCTATCGGTAGAGGGAAGGAAGGGATGGGAGGCTGGCTCAGGGAGGAGGGACCAAGAAGAAACAGCCTCAGGCTAAATGTCATAGAAACAGAGGCCAGAAGAGAATGTCAAGTTCGGGTTCAGGCTCAGCCACTTCCTGCCTGAGTCACAGTCCTCTGTCTCCACATCTGTTTCCCTAACTACATTTTAGCCATATCTAGCTAAATTGCAGACAGAAATCATGATGCTTCTAAGGGTTGTTGTGTGGGTGAAATAAGATGCGGTGTGTGAAAGTCATTTGAAAATTGTCAGATGTACTACAAACCTAGATAGGAATGGTTGAATGACAGGGCTTGCCAGAGGGCCCTGAGCCCTGGTTGGTGAGGGTGGGGGATGGCAGTGAGAAATTTACAGGGCCTTGTTCCTATGAGACATAGGGAAGCTGCCTATTGGCCTGGGGACATCAAGATATCTGATGCTGGCACCCTGTCAGTGGCTTTTACTTTGGAATATATGCTCACCAGCGTAAGAGAGTTAGACTCATTTATAATTTCCCTACACGTGGTTCTTCTGCCCCTTTTATTTGAACCTATAATTAGCACTATACTCGTTAAATATACGTCCCAGAGACTTAAACCTTCAATCTGTTCATATGCCTGTTGAGCCCTGAATCTCAGCAGAGTTGCAACACCTACTTTCCAGTTCATTGGACTTGCCCAGGACCACTAACTAACAAAAGAATGATGATGGACAACACCCATCCCCCAAAACAGAGCATATCTACAACTGCAAGCAAGACAGTTCCATCCATCTGCCCCATGGGACCTAAGCTCCCTCTCAATTGGAAGCAGAGTGGGCATCACCATCCCCAAATTCTCAAGATTAAGGAATGGTCAAGCATAAAGGGGGAATGAAACTATGGGCTAAAGTAGACTTACTATTATTCTAGCGGTGGAAGAATTTGTATCATTGATATAAAGGCAGAGGCCACCAGAGGTTCTGAGGGGAGGGAGAGGGAAGAATAGATGTAACATGGGGTATTTTTGGGACATTGGAATTGTTCTGCGTGACATTGCAATGACAGATACAGGCCATTATACATTTTGTCAAAATCTATGAAATTGTACTGTGCAAAGTGTAAACCGTAATGTACAATATAGACCACGGTGGGTAGCAATGCTTCAGTATGTGTTCCTCAATTGTAACAAATGTACCACACTAATGAAAGATGTTGTTAATGGGGGAAAGTGTGGGAGGGGGAGGTGGTGGGATATACGGGAATCATCTATATTTTTTATGTAACATTTATGTAATCTAAAGCTTCTTTAAAAATAAATAAAATTTTAAAAAAAACTTTTTTTTAAAGATGTCTGATGCTGGGCAGTTCAGAGTGTCACTTTCCCTGCTGGTATGAACTCATAGAAACACAGCCCTGGGGCCTGCAGAAAATTCCCACAGGTCAGTGGATTCACAGTCTCCATAGTTCCCAAGTTCTGCAGCATCCATGGCCCATGAACTCAGGTTTAAAAAAGAGAGCTTCGTTCTCTAAATTGTCTGTACTAAACTCCAGATTAAAGTGACTGCTAACTGAACTGATATTTGTTAATACTACAAGATATTAATATCAGACAAAAACATGTTAAGTGAAAAAAATCAGACACAAAGTACTACACATTGTATGATTCCATTTATATAAAATGTAAATATAAATCAATTTAAAAGATGAAATTAGATTAGTGGTTATGTAAGACTGGGGAAACATAGAGGGATTGAGAGGTGACTGCTAAGGGGTGTAGAGTTTTCTTTTTGGAGTAATGGAATTGTTTTAAAATTTTTTGTGTTGATGAATGCACAACATTGTGATTATACTAAAAGCCATTGATTATACACTTTGGATCGATCGTATGGTATGTGAATATATCTCAATAAAACTGCTTAAAAATAAATAAATAAATGAGCAAGAATAGCCAGAAATCGCAGCTATGTATGGCAGGAGAAGCATAGAGAGATTGACAGGTGAAGAATTGTCTTGTTTGTTTGTCTGTTTTTTGTTTATTATTATTATTATTGAAATAATGAAAATGCTCTAATAATAATTGACACAACTATGTGATTATACCAAATACCATTGATTGTACACTTTGGCTGAATTGTATGCTTTATTAATATGTATTAATAAAATTGATTTGTTTTAAAAAGAAAGAAAGAAAAAAGGAGGGGTAAAAAAGAACATATATACACATTGATTAAATTTGCAAAGACTATCTCTGGAAGGATTTAGGGCAGGACTGGAAGGAAGACTTTTTACTAAACCTCCTTCAGAATTCAAACAAACAAAAAAAAAGTGGGTGCTGTTTTGAATACATCCTTTCCGGGCAATGATAACATTTAGGAGCAATGATCAGAGAACTGTGGCTCAAAAAGAAGCCTCCACTTTATCCCAAAATCAAAAGGTTAAATTTGGCAGAAGGAGGAGGGGCAAAGAGATGCTGACGATGGAACTGGGGCTTAGGTGAATGCTGGAGTCTGTAGCCCCGGAGGAAAGGGTCCAGCTGAAACGCAACCCTTTGAGATTCTGAACTAGTCCACTGCACTCTGCATAGTAATCTGAAAAATGTCCCCTAAAGATGTCAGGTCCTAATCCCTGGAACCTGTAAATGTTACTTTATAAGGAAAAGGGGTCTTTGTGGATGTGATTAAATTAAGAATCTTGAGGTGGGAGATTATTCTGGATTATCTGGGTAGTCCCTAAATGCAATCACAAGTGTCCTCACAAGAGAGGTAGAGGAAGATTTCACACAGAGAAAAGAAGAGGAGGCAATGTGGCCAGGGAAGCAGAGATTGGAGTGATGCAGCCACAAGTCAAGAAATGCCAACAGCCCCCCAGAAGCTGGAAGAAGCAAGAAATGATTCTCTCCTAGAACCTCTGGAGGGAGCGTGGCCCTGTCAAAACCTTGATTTTGGCCTGGTGATACTGATTTCCAACTTCTGGCATCCAGAACTGTTTGAGAGAATAAATTTCTGTTGTTTGAAGCCACCGAGTTTGTGATAATTTGTTAGAGCAACTGTGGCAGTTTGAGATTTTATGAGATTATGGTTGTAAACTAATCTAGTCCTCTAGATGTGATACCCTTTGACTGCATTAAATTCAGTTGAAGGGTCTTTGATTAAATTACCTGATAAAACCAATTTAGGGCTTTTGATTGGACTATGTCAGTGAGGAGTGACTCAGGTTGAATCCTCGCCCCCTTGCTGGGTCTGATATAAACGGACTCACGGGGACCGACAGAGGAAAAGGGGAGCTGGCATATTTGACTCTGCAATGTGAGAGAGAGGACTGCTTAAGCACAAAGCCCGCAAGAGGCTGGGCCCATGGAACAGCTCAAGAGGAGACCAGCCCTGCTATAATGCTGAAGTTGGGAAGAGAGCAAAACAGCTAAGACTGATAAAGGAGGCCCAGAAAGAGACAAGCCCTATGCCTGGTTGCTCAAAGCTGAGCTCCAAGAAATGGTAGATTCTGGAGGGGAAGGCAAAGACCTCTGCAGAGATCAGAGGCCATCTTGCTTCACCACGTGGCAACAATGCCATGATCAACGATATCTGACTTTGGTGAGAAAGTATCTCTGATGGTGCCTTGGTTTGGACTTTACACGGCCTTGCAACTGCAAGCTTTTACCCCAAATAAATCCCCTTTATAAAAGCCACCCCATTTCTGGTACCTTGTATCTGCACCCCTTTGGCAAACTAAAATAGCAACCATAGGAAATGAATATACACTGCATGGTCTCCCAACCAACTTCTTGGGTGATTAAATGATGACCACCTTTCATTCCTGCTATTTGAACTCTGTTTCAGGATTAATGCCAGTACTTCACATGTCCTTTATTTAGAGGTCCCATTCTCTACCCTGGTGATAGGATGTGTTAGAATGGGCTGGCAAGGAGATAGCTGTGGCCACAGAACAGCTGCCCTCCAGATTCTTTTATCTGCCTTTCAGGCTGTGCCATAGTCAAGGACCCCTCCACACTAGGATGTTCTGGGGCATTTGTAGCCTTCCAGTAGAATAGAAAAAGAAGAGCAATCAAACTCCCAAGGCTCTCAGATTTGGGTCCTTGATCCAAGTTCTTGTTGCTGCTTACTTCTGTAGGGAGGGAATTTAAGTTTAGCTCCATGCAAATGAATATGTTGAGGGGCGCCACAGAAAGGCTGAAATCCATGTGTTGCTATTGTTAACAAATGCCACTGAAATACACTTTCCCCAGCCCATACTCACAACACAGGATGGGATTCGGCATAGCTGAGAGCAGCAGCAAATAAAATCAGAAATACAGTCCATGTTGTTGCCACTTCTGGTGTTCTGGGAAGCCAGAAAAGCAAGCTTTCCAGCCTTTGGGGTTTGTGGGACTCTGGGGAGACATCCCTAAACAGCTCTGACTTCCCACTCCCTATGCAAAAACCCCCAGCCACCAACTAACTATGCTTGAAATTCCTTCACAAAGGAACAAGGTGGTTTTCTTTTTTCACTCCACAGCTGGTTTTTTGGTGACATGTGGCACTGACATCTTCTTATTCCCTGACTGTGCATGGGGGCTTCCTAAGGAGGTCATGATGGAGGAAATGGTGAGTGCTAAGGACCTCTTATTCCTCTTCCTTTGGGGATCCTCTCTCCTCTTTTAGCAGATTTCTTCTCCCTCCTCACTAATCCTGTTCAGTGCCCAGTGTCCTGCTCACTGCATCCTGAGTGACTTTGCCTTCAGGAAATTCCCCATGCCCTGGCCAAACTGACCAGACCTGTCCTGACAGTGGTCTTATCCCCAACTGGCAACATATTTCTTCTTCTATTGTGATCTTTAGGGAGAGAGTTCAATGCAAAGAGTAATTTATCGGAGAAAAAAGAAAAGCAAGAGAGAGGTTTTTGAGCTTCTGGGACATTTTAGGGCTCTTGGATTATTCCCTACATGCTACTCCCCCCACCCACCCAGTTAGAAGGGCAGAGTTATAGTACCAACTCTGAAAATAAACCAGTCATGTGATTGCTGGCTGAACTCATCAGATTTGGGTATTCAAGGTCTCTTCTGCTAAGAGATATTTAACTGTCAGAACAGACAGTTGATGCCAGAGAGCATTTCATGTCATGTGGAACCTTGAAAGGCATTACAGAGCGGTGCTTCAGAATTTGGGCTTCAACACCAGACTGCCAGGTGCCAAAGTTACATACTTACATGCTATGTAACTTTGGGCAAGTTATCAAACCTCCTTGTGCCTCAGTTTCTCTCTGTATAAAACGGGAAAATGATGGCAACCACCTGACAGTGCTGCTGAGAGGATGAAATGAGTTGACACATGTAAAGTGCTTCTTACTGATCCTATTAATGAAGGCCCTCAGGACCATGGCTTTGGTCACAATAGATGAGAGTTGGAGCCTTGGCTCCGCCATCTACTAGTTGTGTGACATTGAGGCAAGTCATATAGCCTGTGTGTGCCTCGTTTTCCTAATCTGTAAAACAGGGGTCCTCCTGCTGCACCTCCTCAAAGAATGTTGTGAGACTAAGTGAGATACTTCCTGAAAAGCAAGTAGCACAATCCTGGCATTGAATATATGAATAACAGGGATAATGCCAACTATTAATTATTGAGACTGGTGCTACCTGGTGAACCCAATATTTCTCCTTGGGGAAGTCAATGCTGTTCCACTTGCCTGGCTATTTATTTTTTTTTTTTTTTTTTTTTTTTTTTTTTTTTTTTTACTTTTTATTTTGAAATAATTTTAAGCTTACAGGACCATTACAAAAATAATACAAACCCATCCTCTAGACTTTAGTGTGTTTGAACATTTCCTTCCATAATAAAAAGTTAAGATGTGTACACTTGAAAAAATAATAATAATAATAATAATACAAACCCCATACAGAGAACTCCAACATACCCCAGACCCAAATACCCAGATCCACCCATTTAACGTTTTGCCACATTTGCCATATCATTCTTTTTTTTTTTTTTCTTTTTTATTGTGGGTAAAAATCAAATTTTTCACAACACAAACCAATATTTGTAAAATGATATATAAATATATATGCATATATGTGCATTTGCTTACATAAATGTTATATATATATATATGTATATATATATATATATATATATTTTTTTTTTAAGGTGCTTAGATTACCTAAATGTTACACAGAAATTACAGGGATTCCCATGTTCCCCACCTCCCACACCTCCCATAACATCCCACATAAACATCCTTCATTATGTGGCACATCACCTGCAATGGATATACACATCCTGGGGCCTTGCCACCAAGCATAGACCACAGTTCACATCGTAGACCACACTCTCTCCCACACAGTTCTGCATGGTATATGCTGATGTAAAATGGCCTACATCCGTCGCTGCACATCACTCAGGACAACCCCCAAGTCCTGAAAAAGCCCCTGTATTACAACTGCCCTTCCCTACCCCAAAAGTGTCTAGTGGCCACTGGCTCCACCTCACTGTTATAATTCCTTCCATTGCTTGAATCACAATATGTCTACAACAGAATACCATTAAGTCCATTCTAGTCCATAGTTCTTCCTCCAATCCTGAGGGGACTGGGATGGTGATGTCCACTCCACCTCCAAGTGAGAGAGGGCTTATATGCCATATCATTCTATCTACCCATCTATCTATCCATCCATCCACCATCTATCTATCTATCTCTTTACCTATCTCTCTATCATCTCTATATTTTCTAAACCTTTGAGATTAGGTTACATACATCAAGCTCCTTGAACACTTAATACTTCCATTTATATTTCCTAAAAACAAGGATATTCACACATTTACCTTAAGTACAGTTATCAAGTTCAAGAAATTTAATATTGATACAAAGCTTACAGTCTATATTCTAATTTTTTCATTATTTCCCAGTAATGTCCTTTTGGGCATTTTCTCCTCCAGTGTTAGATCCAGTCCAAGATCATGTGTTACATTTTAATTGTGGAAACATATGTTAAACAAACTTTTCCATCTCAATCACTCCCAAGCATACAATTCAGTGGGATTAATCACATTCACAATGTTGTGCTACCCTTATCACCATCCATTACCAGAATTTCCCCTTCACCTCAAACAGGAACCCTGCACCCATTATGCATTAACTCCCCATACCCCATCCACCCCATCACCACTGGTAATCTATACTCTAATTTCTGTCTCTAAGACTTTGCATATTGTAGTTATTTCATATAAGTGGAATCATACAATATCTGTCCCTTTGTGTCCTACTTATTTCATTCAGTATGATGTATTCAAGGTTCATCCATGTTGTTGCATGTATCAGGATTTCATTTCTTTTTAATGCTGGATAATATTCCATTGTATGTGTATACCACATTTTTTATCCATTCATCTGTTGAAGGATACTTGGTTTGCTTCCACCTTTTGGCTGTTATGAATAAAGCTGCTATGAACATTGGTGTGCAAATATCTGTTTCTGCTTTCAATTCTTTGGGATACATATCAAGAAGTCAGATTGCCAGGTCATATGGTAGTTCTATGTTTAACTTTTTGAGAAATCAACAGACTGTTTTCCACAGCGACTACACCATTTTGCATTCCTGCCAGCAATGTATGAGGATTCCTATTCCAACACTTATTTTCTGCTTTTTTTTATAATAGCCAGTCTAGTGGGTGTGAAGTGATATATCACTGTGGTTTTGATTTGTATTTCCCTAGTAACTAATGACATTGAGCATCTTTTCATGTTCTTATTGGCCATTTGTATATCTTCTTTGGAGTAATGTCTATTCAAGTCCATTGCCCATTTTTTAAATTGGATTGTTTCCCTTTTTGTTGTTGAGCTGTAGGTGTTCTTCATATATTCTAGATATTAAACCCTTATCAGACATGTTTCCAAATATTTTCTTCCATTCTGTTGCTTGTTCTTTCACTTTTTTGATAATGTCCTTAGATGAACAAAAGATTTTAATTTTGAAGAAGTCCAATTTACCTCTTTTGTTCTTTTGTTGCTCATGCTTTTGGTGTAAAGTCTAAAAACCCATTGCCTAATACAAGGTCCTGAAGGTATTTCCCTACGTTTCCTTCTAAGAGTTTTGTCGTTTTATCTCTTATATTTAGGTCACTGATCTATTTTTGAGTTAATTTTTGTATATGGTGTCTGGCTATTCTTTTTGAGACCTTTCATGGGAACTCGTTCCAAGGACTGGTTTAAAGGCACCAGCCAATTCTGATCTCCCAATCCCCTGCTTGTGGAAATGGCCACATCGTGACACAGAGCACTAGTCTGGTGGTGATTTATCACTCTGGAGGAAAGAGATCATGATGAATACGTCTTTTTATCTCCACTACTGTACCAAGGAGACATTTTTGCAGGCAGGCCCAGCCTTTCAGGATATCACTGGGATACCAGCAATGCCTTCCTCTGTGGCTATCTAATTTGCTCTTCAATCAGCGTCATGCTGTAACTAGCATCAAAGTCCTTTTCTTCTGGACACCAGCACCTCACATCCTTCAAATGGCTCAAGGTTTTGGTATGAAGCAGCTTGAACCAGAAGTTCCTGTTTTGCTGCAGGTTCCATAACAGCAGCTCTGTCCCCAGACTGGAGATTCATCAGAGGGTCACCAAATGAATCTGAGAACAGAATTCACATAAGTCTCTTCTCACTGCCCCCAAAAGACTCATTTTCTCAGAAACTGGATTCTATGGAGGTCAGGGCAAACTCTAATGCCCCAGTACAAATATTCATGAGAGAGGCTGAATTTTTTAACTTCTTCAGTTGAACTTACATAAAGCTGCAGAATCTGGATATCTGTCCTGTACCATACATTTTCCCCCAAACTGAAATTCTTTCATCTCTGAAATTCTCTTAAGCTTTGTGATTCCCACTCAATAACCATGATGGCTTAAGTTGGATCAACTCACATTTCTTGAGTACCTTAGCACAAATGAACCTGGTGGAAAGACAACCTCAGCTCCACTCTAGGAAGATGATTCTAGCCTGTAGTGCCGGTAGATTCTTCCTCTTTCAAAGTCTCATCCAGAGACAACCAAAATAAAGTCTGAATATAACATGGGGCCCCATATGGGCCAGCCTCAACCTGTGATTAACTCAATAAAACACAATCTGCCAACCAAAAGTCATTGAGAGTAATTACTATCTTTATTATTCTTCTCAAATAACATCAAGGGTGTCTCATTCATAACCCTCAGTGGCATTTCATAAATCATTTTGCCTCTACTCCCCAATTCTATTAAAAACAAGGCTGTTCTAAAGAGACACATCTTAGATCCAAGGATACCAAGAGATTGAAAGTGAGAGGCTGGAAAAAATATATTCCATGCATACAGCAACCACAAAAAAAAAAATCTGGAGTACCTATAGTTATATCAGATGAAAAGACTTTAAAAGGAAAAAAGGAAAAAAATTCCATTTACAATAGCAACTAAAAGAATCAAATATTTAGGAATAAACTTAACCAAAGATGTAAAGCAATTGTATTCAGAAAACTACAATGCATTGCTAAAAGAAATCTTTAAAAGACCAAAATAATTGGAAGAACATTCCATGCTCATAGATTGGAAGACTAAATATCATTAAGATATCAATTCTACAAATTGATATACAGATTCAATGCAATCCTGATAAAAATTCCACCAGCGTTTTTTAAACAAATGGAAAACACAATTATCAAATTTATATGGAAGGGTAAGGGGCCCCGAATAGCCACAAACATCTTAAAAAAGAAGGGCAAAGTTGGATGACTCTCACTTCCAGACTTTAAATCATATTACCAAGCTACAGTGATAAAAACAGCATGGTACTGCCATAAAGATAGACACATAGACCAGTGGAACCAAATCGATGGTTCAGAAACAGACCCTCACATCTATGGTCAGTGATTTTTGACTAGCCTGTCAAAGCTACCCAGCAGGGACAGAACAGTCCATTCAACAAATGGTGCTGGGAGAACTGGATATCCATAGCCAAAAGAAGGAAAGAGGACCCCTATCTCACACCTTATACAAAATTAACTCAAAATGAATCAAAGACCTAATATAAAAGCTAGAACCATAAAGCTCCTAGAAGAAAATGTAGGAAAACATCTTCAAGACCTGGTGGTGCATTCTTAAACCTTACACCAAAAGTACAAGCAATGAAATTATACATGGATAAATGGGACCTCCTCAAACTTCAACACTTTTGTGATTCAAAGGACTTCATCAAGAAGGTGAAAAGGCAGCCCACTCAACGGGAGAAAATATTTGGAAAACACATATCCGATAAGAGTTTGATTTCCATTTTATATAAAGAGATCATACAACTCAACAATAAAAGAGAAAGCAATCAGATTTAAAAATGGGCAAAGGACTTAAATAGACATTTCTCCAAAGAGGAAATACAAATGGCCAAAAAGTACATGAAAAAAATTTCAATATCACTAGCTATTAGGGAAATGCAAATCAAAACAACAATGAAATATCATCTCACACCGCATAGAAAGGCAATTATTTTAAAAACAGAAAATAATAAGTGCTGGAGAGGATGTGGAGAAATAGGAATACTCCTTCCCTATTGGTGGGATTGTAAAATGGTGCAGCCTCTGTGGAAGACAGTTTGATGGTTCCTCAGGAAGCTAAATATAGAACTGCCATATGATCCAGTAATTCCTCTGCTAGGAATATATCCAGAAGAACTGAAAACTGTGACACGAACAGATACCTGCACACTGATGTTCATAGCAGCATTATTCACAATTGCCAAAAGATGGAAACAACCCAGGTGTCCATCAACCAATGAATGGATTAAAAAAATGTGGTGTATACATACAATGGAATACTATGCTGCAGTAAGAAGAAATAAAATTGGGATGCATATGATAACATGGATGAATCTTGAAGACATTATGCTAAGTGAAGTAAGCCAGACACAAAAGGACAAATATTGCATGGTCTCACTAATATGAAATAAATACAAAGAATAAATGCATGGAATTAAAACCTAGAGTATAGGTTATTAGGACATAAAAGGAAGGCTGCAAAGGAGTACTGATGCTTAATGTATGTAGTTTTAATTAATCTCACCATAAAAGTGTGGAAATGGATAGAATTAATGTTAATACTTTATAATGAGTAGCAGCTGGTTAATAAATGGGATTGTGGCTGAAAAGGGTAATCTAGGGATGTAAATGTCAATTGAAAGAAAACTAAAGAATAATGTATGTGGGAGGCGGATGTGGCTCGAGTGATTGGGCTCCCGTCTACCATATAGGAGGTCCAGGGTTCGATTTCCAGAGTCTCCTGGTGAAAAGCGATCTGGACCTCACAGCGAGCTGGTCCGCGCGGACCGCTGGCCTGCACAGAGTGCTAGGCCACACAGGAGTGCTGACCCGCATCGGAGTGCCGGCCCATGCGAAGAGCTGGCGCAGCAAGATGACACAACAAAAAGAGACACAGAAGATAGACAATGAGAGATGCAGCGGACCAGGGGAGCTGAGGTGGAGCAAGAGATTGAACAGAGTCTCTCCACTATGGAAGGTCCCAGGATCAGTTCCTGGTGCCGAATAAAGAGAAGACAAGCAGACACAGAAGAACACACGGAGAGCAGACAGTGAACTCAAAACAACGAGGGGGGGGGGAGAAATTGGGAGGGGAATAAATAAATAAATCTTTTTTTTTTAAAAAAAGAATAATCTAGGGACTGAGTAACACAGTGAACCCAGAGGTGGATGAGAATTGTGTTACAGATGCAAGTGTGTCCTTCTCTGAGCTACAGCGAATGTCCGCCACTATTGCAGGGTGGTGGGCATGTGGAGAAGCATGGGAAATTTACAATTATTATAACCTATGGACTATAGTTAACATCAATACTGTAATATTCTTGTATCTATGTCAAAGGTGTACTGTGTTAATAATAGGGAGTTATGGAAAAAATATGCCAAATGTATGCTATGGACCATAGTTAGTGGTAATAGTCTGATGCTATTATCTAATAATCTGTAACAAATGTTCCACAACAGTGTGGTGTGTTGGTGAAGGGTTGTTGTATGGGAATTCTACATGTGTGCATGATTGTTTTGTAAGTTCACAACTTCTGTAATAAAAAAAATTTTTTTTTAAAACTCCTGTAAGAAAAGCACATGTAACAATGCTCAACATCTTTTTCCATCAGGGAAATGCAAATCAAAACCACAGTAAGATACCCACTAGTGGGTGCTAGTATGAGTACTATTTTAAAAATGAAAAATACCAAGTGTTGGAGAGGATTTGGAGAGACAGAAACATTCATGCATTATTGGTGGCAATGTAAAATGGTGCAGCCACTTTGAAAGACAGTTTGGTCGTTCCTCAGAAAGTTAGTATAAAAGTACCATATGACCTAGTAATCTCACTTCTAGGTATATACCCAGAAGAATTGAAAGCAGTGACTCAAACATATATTTGCACACCAATGTTCATAGTGGTGTCATTCACAATTGTCAAAAGATGGAAGCAACCCAAGTGTCTATCAACTGATGAATGGATAAGCAAAATGTGGCATAAAAATGCAATGGAATATTATGCAGCTGTGAAAAAGAATGAGGTTCTGATACATGTGACAACATGGATGAACCTTGAAGGCATCATGTTGAGTGAATTAAACCAGATGCAAAAGGACAAATATTGTATGACCTCACTGATATGAAACAATTAGAATAAGCAAATTCATAGAGTCAAAAACTAGAATACAGGTTACCAGGGGCTGGGGAGAGCTAGGTAAGGGGGGCTAAAGCTTAATTGGTACAGAATTTCTGTTGAGAGTGATGGAAAAGTTTTGGTAATTGAGGATAGTGATGGTAACAAAACATCATGAATGTTATTAACATCACTGAATCACTGAATTCTATATCTGAATGTGGTTAAAGGGGGAAATTTTAGGTTGTGCATATGTTACTAAAATAAAAATAGGAAAAAACCTCCTGGAAGGCAATAGCCAGTTCCTTCCTGAAAAAAAGTCCAACTCCAAGGACAGAAATAGAAACCTTCAATCAGCAGGTTCACCTTGTGAAAGATTCAACCAGAATGAGGGCAGAGGAGCTTTTCAAAGCCAGAGGGCATGAGGTTCTGCCTTTCAGATGTTAAGAAAATTTATCCAAAACCTTGGAAATAATGCAATACCTTCTCAGCATCATATTGGAGATTAACAGGCCCATCCATGGATTACTGAATTATCTAGGGGCATATATCTTATTTTCTCAACTTTTTATTGTAGTGTCATATATACAACTCAAAATTTCCCATTTTAACCACTTTCTATCATACAATTCAGTGGTATTAATTTACACGCACAATGTTGGGCTACCATCACCACTATCCATTACCCAAACATTTTTCATCTCCCCAAACAGAAACTCTGTACCCATTAAACAATAACTCCCTCTTCCCGCCCCCCCACCCCAGTCCCTAGTAACCTGTAACCTACTGTGATAGTTTGAGGCTTTTATGAACCCCAGAAAAACTATGTCCTTAGAATTAATCCATTCCTTTGGGTATGAACCTATTGTAGGTGGGACCTTTTGGTTAGGTTACTTCAATTAAGGCATAGTGTAGGATGGGTCTTAATCCTCTTACTGGAGTCCTTTATTAATGGGATGAATACTGAGAGACAGAGAGAAAGCCAGAGGAAGCCAGAAGCTAAAGCAATGAAACCCAAAAGAGAAGGGAGACCAACGGATGCCGCCATGTGCCATGCCAGGGAGAAAGCATCACCTGATGATGCCCTGATTTGGACACTTTCATGGCCTCAGAACTGCAAACTTGCAACTTAATAAATCCCCATTTTAAAAAGCCAGCCCATTTCTGGTATATTGCATTTCAGCAGCCTAGCAAATTAAAACACCTACTGTCTCTATGTATTTGCTTATTCTGGGTATTTCATATGTGATATCATACAATATTTGTCTTTTTGTGTCTGGCTTACTTCACTCAACATGATGTCCTCAACGTTTATCCCTGTTGTTGCACGTATCAGTACTTCAATCATTTTTAAAGCTGAATAATATTCCATTGTATGTATATAACACATGTTGTTTATCCATTCATCTGTTGATGGATACTTGGGTTGCTTTCACCTTTTGGCTACTGTGAATAATGCTGCTACGAACATCAGTGTAGGGGCATGTATCTATTTGGCTTACTCCATACTATTGATTGAAATACCAAACTGTGAAGTTTCATGTTAACTTGTAGATGTTCGTCCAGTAAAGAGGCAAAGGATTTCTTTCCAGTAGAAAAGATAGCCCCTGTGTGACTTTAACCAGTGTTACATTTAACCTAACAATATTAGTCTAATATTCTTTTTATAGAGGACTACATAGACCGAGTTCCTCAAACGCTCTTTGAACCACCTTTGCTGCACTGCTTGTTCCTCCATAATAAGTTGAATAAAATATTTGACATTTTAAGATAGACATGGAGATGCACCGCCCAGACCTCCTACTAGGAAGACCTCACTGTGCAGCTCGGGGGAGTGTGGTCAGCAGGCAGCCTCCAGCTGTCAACTCCTTCTGGAGAGCCCCTCCCCCGAAGTCCTTCCCAGAGCAGCTCACATGTGGTGATAGAGCAAGGCCGGGGTATAAAGACCCGGCCATTTCCTCTAAACAGGGGCCACTCTGACCGGCAGCACTTCCTATAATGCTCCCTGCTGGGTTGACCACGGCTTTGTGGGGACTGCATCGCAGTTGAACTCCTCCCTCTGCCCAATCCCGATTCTTCTTCCTTCCCTTCACGGGAATTAATCCCAGCAACTGCTTCTGGAAAACTCAACCTGCGATAGTTGGTACTGGGAGTGGTCTGAGAAAGCAGACGATAAGACAGGCATTTGGAACTGGATCGTTCACCATCTGGCTAGAAGTTAGGACCCCATTCCTGGTGGCAGGAGGAGCACAGACAATACAAGATAGTGATCCAATTGCTAAAGTTTTCACTGGGGTGGTGAATTCAGAGGGTACACAGGTGGAAAGGAATGACCTACTGGGCAATTTATGTCAGACAATTGAGGTATATGGAGGAAACAGATATAAGGATAAAAGGATTGATGGTTATTGCGAAACCCTACTGATGTTCTAAATAAAAATAATGAACAGCTAAAGTCAAGTAAGAGACAACTGAGAGCCAGGTGTGAAAATCAAAGGGCTTCCTTAGTTGCATTCAAAGACTCAGCTCATGGTGGCCAGTTCCAGATGCATGATCACATGATGTTTCATGATCAGTCATCCTGTCTCTACCAGAACCCAGTAACATGCCAGGACCTATTTTTCATATATAATTCTCCACTGTAGATGTGTGGACTTGCTCCAGAACCCCAGGGGTCTACACTGGGGTCCTCCCACTGGGGCTTGCTACAAATTCTACACCATCTTTTTCCACCACTGATACTTGCAACACCATAGCAAACTCAGGTCATATGCTGCCTGAATCTGCCACAGAACCCTTTCCTGCTCTAGGTCCCATTCCAAGCTGGCAGCCTTCTATGTCACTTGGTATACAAGCCAAAGAAATATTCCCAGGTGTGGACTATGCTGCCTGCCGAATCTGAAGAAGCCCACCAGGCATTGTACTTCCTTCGTGGTGGGAGATACAAGATGCAATAATTTGTCTTTTGCTTTGGAGGGGATGATCTAGCATGCCCCAGACCACTGAATTACTAAAATTTTTAGGCATGTGGCAATTACCTGCATTTTCAGTGTTTGCCTCCCACCCACTGGAGCACATGTATTTTTACCACATGCTCCAGTGTGCTAGCCACCTCTTACATAATGTAACTGATGTAATGAATCAATGTGATGTTCTGTGGGGTGTTCAGACAGTCCAGATCTCTTTGAACGAATTATGACAGAAGAGAGAAGAGTTAAAATAGCTTTGAAGCAATACTTTAAATGAATACTATTGTCCAGTCCATGTGACTGTAAACTGTTTTGGGTCTTTTTTGATAGGGAGAGAAAAGAATGTATTCATCGAATCAAGGGCCACATACCATGTACCTGAGGCCATTTTAATCTTCTCTAGCAATGACACAACATCTGGCTGCAACTGAGACTGCTATTATTTGGTTGAGCTTGTGGTAGTCCACTGTTAACCTCCAGGATCCAACCAGTTTCTGCAGGAGTCACACTGGTAAATTAAATGGTGATAAGGTGGGGATCACTATCCTTGCATCCTTTAGATCCTAAAAAGTGGCATCAATCTCCGCCATACCTCCAGGATGCAACATTCTTTTTTATTTATTACCTTGACTGACTGAAGGGTAATTTCAGAGGCTTCTCTCAACCCTCCCCACCATCAAAGGTCTTATCCCACCGGCCAAGGAATCAATATGGGGGTTGCACCAATTGCCAATTATATTGATCCCATGTATACGTTCAAGGCCTGGCAAAATGACCACTGTTAGGACTGTGGACCCAGTGTCCCACAGTAAGCTAGACAAAGTCCCACCATAAACTGGACTTGGGCCAGAATTCCACTTATTGCCTGGCCCTTGTAGGCCTCCACTCAAACAGGGAGCCACTTCATGTCTCCAGGTATCAATGTCAACTCAGACCCTTTGCACAACAGTCCTTGAAAAGTCTGGAAGTCTGTATCTTTTCCTTTGCCCACTGCAGTTGTCCAAGACCAGCTGCAATGAGTTCATCCCACTAATCTCCCTCTTCTAAGTTACCCCTCAGGAACAAAGGTCCACTGGAATTTCAGAGAAGCGGCTCCCCAATCTTATATGGAGAAGTGGATCCATGTGGCACAAGTGGTAAACTGTGGTCAGAACAGATATGTGCCACCTAGATCCCCTTCAAGCTCCTTCAGGGTCTGCGTCAGCTTCAAAGAGACACCTCACTGCAGGTCACACCATCTCAGCCCAACACAAGACACTCTGAGGGACAATACTTACTCCGGGGTCCCCGCCTGGATTGGCTGGCTAAGGCTTTGTTGGGCTGTACATTGCGGCTTTACTTTTTCCTCTGCCCAATCCCACTTCTGCCCCTTCCTTTCTAGGTGTTGATCCTTTATAAACATCTTGCACCCAAACTCCGTCTCAGTGACTGCCTCCAGAGAATACACCATGTGACATGTGGTCACTGGATATTAGTAGTAGAGTTGTGCTTTTAACCTTTTGGAAATTTATACTTTAACAGAGTTTTTTTTTTTTTAATTGTGGTAACAGATACAACATAAAATTTCCCATTTCAACCACTTTAAAGTAAAGCAGGCTGGATAGGGAATCAATAGATGGATCTGGAACCTGGCAAAAAGTCCATGTGGACATTGATACCCCCAAGATGGCTGCTGGAAGTCCCTCTCGAGATTCTGCCATTCAAAACGAGATTTCCTCCGGAAGCCAGGAGAAGCCCTGGATATTCTCCAGGGACCTTATCATTGAGCCCTCCTGGGGGGGTTGATGGGTAGGATAATCAATCAAAACAGCAAACAGCTGGGACTCCTCCCCTGTAATTAGCAAAGGGGCGGAATAATTAATGGTTTAAAAAGCAAGTGCAAAAGCCAAAACTCTCTCTCTCTCTCTTGCCTTTGGACACCTGTTCTTTCCTTCTTCACCCCCCCCCCCCACCCCGGATCACTATGCAAGTAACCCGGGGATTTATAATCTATAATGGGAAATTGTATTCTATAAATCAGCCCTCTTTATCACTCTTCAGCCCCTTCCTCTCTACCTGGGACCTATGATCTGTTATTTTATCCCATTTCGTTTCTCATCATTCCTTAATAAATTACTGGCCTAACTAACCCAAGGTGCTCTTGAAATTCATTTCTTGTAGCTTAGTCAAGAACCTAGACAAAATCCAGCTACATAAGTATACAATTCAGTGGTGTTCATTACATGTATAATGTTGTTCTACCGTCACCACCATCCATTGCCAAAATTTTCCATCACCCCAAACAGAAACCATGTACCCATGTGTTGCAGTTGGGCAGTTTGATGTAATTATGAATTCCAAAAATATAATTGGACATGCTTGTAAACTGATCTGTTAATCTGGGCATGATTAAGTTATGATTAGGGCGTTGACTGGGCCATGTCAGTAGGGCATTGAGCCCCACCCCTTGGTGGGTGGGGAATCGAATATAAAAGGCAAAGCAAATAACAGCGTTGAAGCAGTTTTTGAGAAGCAGTTTTGATGTTGGAGAAAAGGCCCCAGGAGAAGAGAAGTGAGCCGTTCACCTGATAGTCTACAGCTGACCTTGTGGAGGAAACAGGAGCTAAGCCTGGAGAGAAACGCAGCCCCAGGAAGAGAGGAACACAAGAAGCCTGAACCCTGGCAAACATCGACAACTGTCTTGTTCCAACACGTGGCAATGAACTTTGGTGAGAAGAAACTTAACGCTTTCTGGCCTGGTATCTGTGGACTTCTACCCCAAATAAATACCCTTTATAAAGACCAACCCATGTTTTGGTGTTTCACATTAGCACCCCTTTGGCTGACTAATACACCATGTAACAGAAATTTTACATGCAGTATAGGAATGTTACAAGTACAAGGCCCTGGATAGGACAGAGAATCAGTGCTTTATTTAGAGCCATGTGAGGTCAGTTGTTTGTTGTCTGTTATTACCTTAAGCAAAAGCATTATGTTCTTTCCTGGGGAACATGTTAAGGTTTCTCAAAGAGCAAGGGAGCTACACTAAAGGATGTAAAGGGAAGGGAATATCCTCAGTAACATTGTAAAACAGGTTACGTTCCTTCAGTGTCTCTTTCTCTTCACTTTCCTCCTTCCCTCTATTAACCATGCAAACTCTCACTGTGACCTGAATCTCCAGCAAACCTCCAGGACCGTTTCCACTAACTTCCCCTGCCCACCAAGAGTGACCCATTCTTCATGAATCCTCTGGGTCTCATCCCCTTAGACTTGGGCTAAGTACCTAATTAATCTGATCAACCAGGGAATTAACGGCCAAGAGCAATGCAATCAGTCCCCTTCTTAGGCTTTTTCCAGAAGAGGAGTTTAATGTGGGGATTTTTGAGCCATGTTAGGGCCAGTAGGGCACTGTCAGCCAGTAGAAGCAGCTGCAAATATGGCTTCTCAGCAGCCCCTTTGATATGGAAAGACAGTGAGAGATCAGAGTGGGACCTAAGAAAGGGTTAATGACATGCACAAGTCTGGGTTATGGCCCCCAGTAGCCAGAAACAGTGGCCTCAACTACTCCAGAGCCAGGAGAAAAGAAGGAACCAGGGAGAAGAGCCACCTTCTCACCCACTTCTAACTCTTAATTTCCAGACAATTCCAGACAAAAGACCAATTGAAACAGTCTGTTCTTTTCAGTTTGCAGCTCTTGTCCTGGTTAAACAAAGTAGCAAAGGTGAAACTGGTTCGGGTAAACATCAGCGTCCGGATTAAAACGAACCGAAAGCGTTCAGAACTCTTGACAAAAAAACAAAAACAAAAACGAAAAACTTCAATCAAATAATGAAGGCTGTGGGAACGGACCTTTCTCTGTGTGGCAACCAAGATTGACATAACTAGAGAACTGAATTCAAAAGTTATCTGGAAGGATACTATTCTCTGTGGGTTATCAATTTGGTCAAAAGTTAGGTTCATTTGTTTATATTTGTATTCACTTTCAGGGTTTGCTTTTCTAACCCCATAGTTTTACATTTAACTTTTTTTTTTTTTTTTTTTTAAACTATGAAGCGTTTCCCAATTTCCTATGCATCACAAGAGGCAACGTGGAGACACACCCCGCGAACAAAAAAATAATAACGATTGTTGTTGCTTTTAGATAAAGATTTATGTTGTGTTTTAGAACTAGTTTGCAATACGGTTTCAAGATATTAATCCTGTCTCCAGGTCTTTCGCGTATTCCCGAAATTAACAGGTGGGGAGAAAAAGAAAAACAAGATGGGGAAAAATGTCATTGTAAAAGCACTAACCGCTGGAGGCTGGGCTCGTTAGGAACCCCATGCTCTGTGGTCCTGGGGTCAGAGGCCCTCCACTAGGGCAGGATGTTTGCCTAATAAAGCGACTTCTGTGAAGTTTCCCAAAATCCCAAATCCGACGACGCAGTTTTCGCAATGGAGGATGAATGAATATACGCACTTCAGGAATGAATGACTGGAAACAGGGGCCGCCTACTGGGCTTGTGACTGAGTTTAGGGGGTCACTGGGGAAACACGTGACTGCATCGCCATCGCCGGTACACTAAAAGGCAGAACATGTCTACGAGCTAGTGAGCTCTGTGAATTCTGGCGCAGGTGTACCATCTTCAGGCCCTTTTACAAGTGAATACACTAAGGCACGGAGAGGGGATTCTAACACGTTTCGAGTCCGGAAAGCCCCGCAGCCACAGCCGGGAACTCCGGATAAACAGTCACTGCACCTGCACCAAACCAGAGGCCAATTGGAACTCGTTACGCAAACGAGAGCGGGGAGGAGGGCGGACGCCCCTCGGCACACCGGAAACGCTTGGGAAAGGCGACAGAAAGCTCACGTTGACCAATCAGATCCCAGAACGATCCGTGAGGCCCACGCCCCTCTCCTTGCATCCAATCACGTGCCAGTGCAAGCTCAAGCCACAGATTCAAAGTCCAAGGACCAAAAAGGGGGGAGCCGGAGAAGCTTTGACTGAAGCCTAGGGAGGAGTGGAGGCTTCAGTCGGATACTGGGTGCTTGCCTGGCACTCGCATGGGAACCAGAGGAGGGGTGGAGGCTGCAGACGGTCAAGGTGGTGCCATTTCTGCCTCCATCCAGGGGGGTGTGCTGAAACCTGCACGGAGTGGAAGCATCCTTTGGTGTCCCTCCCAACCACACAATGATTCGTTACAAAACAGACGCCCCCTCCCCAGTGGTACCTCCCAGAAATGACTGTTCCATCAATGCATCCCGCAGTAGAATAACCTGTGAGGGAACGGTTCCATCCTCAACTCTTCATCCCCACCTCTCGTAGGCCTCCTAGTGGTGCAATCCAGGAGTCTTCGATGCAAATGCCCTGTGAACAGTGCCTTCTTCGCCTCCTCCCATTCACCAATGGATCCTTCCACTCCGTCTCCCCACCCACCCCCGTCCCCAAATGGACCGTTCCAATCCTTGACGCTGAAGATCTTGCAGATAGCAAAGGCCAAGGCGTCCAGCCACCTGCCTCAAAGTCCCCGCCCTGGGAGTGGGCTGAGAATGCCGGTAATTGGATAGCAGTGTGGCAGCATCTATCAAAATAAAAATCGGCAACTTTCTTCACTAGAATGTCTGCTCCACCAGGGCAGGGACATGTGGCTTTCTGGTTCTCAGTGCTTAGAACAGTGCTCTGAACTCTGTATGAGCTATTCAGGTGTTGGTTGAATGAATGAGTCCTTTGAGGCAGCAATTCAACTTCTAAGAATGTCTCCTAAAGAAATACACATATACACAGAGCTGTGTGCACAAAGATGGTAGGAGCAGGCAACCGGGGGGAATCTCTAAATGTCAATTTATATCCAATGAGTGATGGAGGGTAAAATGAATGGTGGGGGTTCTGGTTATACCACAGAGCACCCTCTGGACGGTAAACAGATCAAGTGGGACCTGTGTGTACTTGCTGGGAGGCTGGGGATACCTTCTACAGGACGTGCTGTTAGGAAAAATCAGGTGGGACAGGTGTGTGCCCATAGAAAAGTGTTCCACCTCAAGAAGGGGTAATGCCCCATCCCCAAGGGCATGGGAAGGGCTGGCTAAGGAGCCTGGGAAAGGAGGAACTATCCCTTTCTGCTTCATTCAGTCCCTCTTTCATTCATTCACTCCCAAATGCAACAGACTGACACTTATCTTTATGACTTGGATGAAGATATGGATGGGAGGCTTGTCCAGAATCCCCAGATTGTCTGGAGGGACACAGGCCTCCTGGGGTGAACTTCATGGGGCCCAGCATGAGGTCCTTATGCACAGCTGGGCCCATGCATGGTAGAGAAAGAAGTCTTCACATCCGTGAGGGGAGGACCCTTGGGAGGCATGGGGAAATGTTGGAGCCTGGGTCCAGATTAACAGGAGTGCTGTGTCCAGAATGGAGGAAGGACCAGGCCCCCTGCAAGAGGGCGGGGACTCAGCCCTAGGACCACACTTTAAGAAAGATGTCACAAAATAAGCATCACTTCACAACAAACCTTGGAGACCAGAGATGTTATTAGCCCCATCTTACATATGAGGAAACACATGTCCTCGTCCCCTGTGTCCCTTCTTGTATTGCCATGGGCTGTGCTTCTAGTTCAATGTGCTTTAAAATTTCATTAGCAAGTTCTTATTGAACATTTATTTTATGTCAGAACCTGCCCTAAGTTCCTTACAAATACTAACTCATGTAATAGCCCTCACAACAACCTAATGAGTAGATAGTGTTCTTTTCTCCATTTTACAAATGAGGCACCTATAGAAACAGAGAGGCTTTGTAACCTGCCAAAAGTCATACGTCTGGGAAGTTATGGAGCCTGGATTTAAACCAAGGGTATCTGGATCCAGAGTTCCGTCCTCATAACCATATGCCGAAATGCCTTTTCTTTTGTTTTTTTGGTGTGTTGGGGGGGGGGGGCTCCCTCACGAGTCTGTGACACCCGAGGTCAGGGCCAGGTTTCCAACAGTCAGGATGCATCTGAAATTGTGTGGGACATCCTTGAGCAGATGCTGAATGGATGGATTAAACCCTCCTCCTTCCATCCTGGAGAGGGCATCCATGGTGCCCTCAGTGTGAGGACCATGGAGTGTGAAGTTCTTTGCACCTGACCCCAGGAAAATCCTTCTAGGCATCTGGAAGAAGCTGGGGGGAAAGGCGTCCCACTCACTCTCCTATGGCACCCACACAGTGGCAGGCTCTTCCCGAACCCCAGTCACCTATGCCCCACCTGAGGGGTTTGTCCCATCCCAACCCTATCTGGACTAGGACAGTTACCACACATTTCCCCTACAATGGAATCATTTCTGTTCTTAAAGAAAGTATTTGGAAAAGAAAAGATTCTATCACTACACAAAATTAGAAATAATATATTGACATGGAAGGTAACTGTAAAAATAATGGAAATATCATATTATCAATTCTAAAATGCTTTTTAAAAAACATTTCAACATAACTGAAATCAGGATGCATCTTACAGTCACTGACATCAGGTCAAGTTCAATTAGCCTCAGTCTTTCTTTCTTAGGGTTACCTAAAATAATGCTACGACACACACTCTATGGCACCTGAGATTTGATGAGATATAATTAAAGTGTAATGAAACTTTAAATTTTAAATTTAAAGAATAATTTTATTTTAGGCAATCATAGGTCTATCTGATTTGCAGTGTCCTAAGCACTTTTGATGTGCCATCTTGGAAGAAAATCCCATCACCTTATTTTACTGATGAGGACACTGTGGCCCAGAGAAGGCAGGTAACTGTCTCAGGTCCTCCAGCTAGGGTACGGCAGAGTCTGAGTCAGATGCTAAAGCCCATAAGGACAGCAGCCGGAGCTCTCCTCACATTCATGCTGCCCCGATCCCTTCCAGGGTCCGTCCCCTGTCCTCACAGGCCCACCTCTGCACAGTGACATCCCATCTCATGACACTCACAACAGCACCTCATCTTAGAGACCCCACCCCAGCCCTGGGAAAATTGCCCTGGACTCCCAGCCCTGGGCCTGGGGTTTCATGTGGATCCTGGAGAGATTTTCAGTTCAGCCCTAACAGGGCTGTCATGACAGACATTTGTGAGCAGGAGAGACGTCTGTCCTGACCAATGTTCTTCCCTTCCAGGGAGCAGAGTGGGTCCTCTGAGGCAAGGCTGGATCCCTGGTGAGAGGACATAAATGGGGGTGAGAAGGTCTAACTGAGGCCCTGTGGCTAGGGCAGGGATAGTGGGCTAAAGAGGCTGCTGGGGTGGAAGGAGAGATCTGGTGGCCATCATGGGTAGAGATTTGGGAACAGATGGGGTAAGATGTCCAGAAGTCCCAGTCCAGACACCTGTACCACCCACACTCTACTCTGCTCATATCTGCCTACCAGTTGCTCATAAGAAACTTTAATTCTTCCTGACTGCTTCCTGTTGACCCTCAGCCATTGACGCTACTTTAATGGTGTACAGGGCTGTGGGCATTTCGGCAGTAGCTGCAGAGTTTTGTGTAAGGCATCATGCCCCCATGGGTGTTGAGGGTCATAACACAATCTCCACCCCACTTATAAGTAATCCCTGAGTTATGAATATAACACACAGCACTGTGCTTGTGTGTGTGTGTGTGTGTCAGAGAGAAAGAGTGAGTCAGAGAAAGAGGTTGAACCAAACTGCCTCTCTGTAGGTCCAGAAATGGTAGTAATTTGGCCACTAGCAGATTCCTAAAGCCTATCCCCCAGGTCTAGCTCCATAAATGACCTACTCTGAGAGGGAAGTCTCCCCTGACACCTGTGGGAGTAATGGTCATGACTTTAGACAGTGGTTAGGGAGAAAGCTTAAGCTCTAACCCTAACTTCTCCACTACTCACCAACTGTGTGACACGGGGCAAATCATATAACCTCGCTGGGCCTCAAGCTTCTCACCTGTAAAATAGAGATGGTGACACCTATAATCCATGCAAAGTGCTGACACATATCAAACCTGGGGTAAATGTTAACTATTATTATGAACATTGTCAGTATTATTATTCCCAGTGGCCATTAACTGTTGCTATATTTTTCTCCCTCATGGGTCTAGTGTGGGGACAGTGGCAGTCACCACAAAGGCTTGGGGAGGGTAAGAGGGTGTGGTTGGCAGAATAATGGCCCCTCAAAGATGTCCATGTCCTAATCCCCAGAACCTGTGACTGTTACCTTATGTGGCAAAAGGGACTTTCCAGATGTGATTAAATTAAGCATCTTGAGAGATTATCTTGGATTATCTGCATGAACCCAATGTAATCATGAGGGTCCTTATAAGTGAAAGAATGCAGGAGAGGCAGTGTTCAAATGACCATATTCAGTGCAATAACAAAAATATTAAAAATTTGAAAGGCATGAAATAATGCACAGTATGGTGTCTGACCATAGTGGAACTAAACTAGAAATCAGTGACAGAAAGAGATCTGTAAAATCCTCCAAATGTTTGGAAATTAAACAACACACTTATAAAGAATCAGTGGGTCAAAGACTAAGTCACAAAGTAAATTAGAAAATATTTTAAATTAAATAATGCTGAAAACACAACACACCAAAGTTTGTGATATTGAAGCTAAAGCTGTGCTTAGAGGAAATATTTTAAGCATTAAAAGCTTATATTAGAAAAGAAGGCTTTGCATCAATAACCTTAGGTTCCACTTAATGAAATTATTTAAAAAAGACAAATTAAACCTAAAGCAAGCTGAAGGAAGAAAAATAATAAAGATAAGAAAAGAAATCAAGAAAATTGAAAACAGAATAACAATAGAGAAAATGAATGAAACCAAAGGTAGTTCCTTGGAAAGATGAACAAAGTTGATTAAAAATTCTAGCCAGAATGAACAAATTAACAACAACAACAAAAAGAAAAAACAAACTATAGATATAAATTATCAATATTAGGAGAAAAAGAGAGAGAAATTTCAACAGAACCTACAGACACTAAAGGATAATAAGAGGGTATTGTGAACATTCTTATGCCTATAAATTCAACTTTGGTGAAAGAAAACATTCCTTAAAAGACACAAACTATCAAAACTCACAAGAAAAAATAGATAACTTGAAAATTCCATTATCTATTAAATAATTTAAATTCATATGTTTAGAAATGGCAGCAAAGTAACTCCAAGCCCAAATGGCTTCTAGCAAACATTTTTAAAAGAAATATTATCAATACTACACAAACTCTTTAAGAAAATAGAAGTGAACACTTCCCAACTTATTTTATGAATCCAACATTACCCTGATATCAAAACCTGACAGACATTACAAAAAATGAAAGTATATATCCATATTTCTCATGAATATGCATAAAAAATCCTCAACAAAATATTAGCAAGGTGAATCCAGCAATATATAAAAATTATAATATATCATGACAAAATGAGGTTTATCATGGTTCAACACTTGAAAATCAATCAATATAAAAACACCATAATTTAATTTTAAAGAAAATCCATATGATCATCTCAGTATATGAGGAAAAAAGCCATTTGATAAAATACAACATTCATTCATGCTAAAAACTCTCAACAAACTAGCAATAGAAGGGAACTTCCCTTACTTGAAAAGAGAGCACCAACAAAAAACCTACAACTAACATACTTAATGGTGAAAGACTTGATTCTTTCCCCCTAATATTAAGAACAAGGCAAAGATGTCTGTTCTCCCCACTATTATTTAACATTGTACTGTAGGTCCTAGTCCATGAAATAAGTCAAGAAAAAGAAATAAAAGGCAGTCAGATGGCGAAGAAACACATGAGAAAACGTTCAACATCACTAGCGATCATGGAAATGCAAATCAAAACTACAATGCAATATCATTTCACATCTATTAGACTGGCCGCTATTAAAAAGTCAGAAAACTGTAAATGTTGGAGAGGATGTGGAGCGATAGGAACAGTTATTCACCGTTGGTGGGAATGTAGAATGGTACAGCCACTGTGGAGGACTGTTTGGCAGCTCCTAAGGAAGTTGAATATAGACTTGCCATGTGACTTGGCAATACCATTACTAGGTATATACCCAGAAGAATTGAGAACAGACATATGCTCACCCATGTTCATAGCGGCATTATTCACAATTGCCAAAAGTTGGAAACAACCCAGGTGTCCATCAACTGATAAATGGATAAACAAATTGTGATGTATATACATGATGTAATATTATGCAACGGTAAGAAGAAATGAAGTCGTAAAGCATATGACAGCATGGATGAACCTGGAGGACATTATGTTGAGTGAAGCAAGCCAGACACAAAAGGACAAATATTATATGATTGCGCTATTATGAACTAAATATATTGTGTAAACCCATGGAGTTAATAATTAGAATATAGGTCACTAGAAAATAGAAGAAGGTTAGAGAATGGAAAGCTGAGGTTTAATTTGTGCAGAACTGGTAAAAAGTTGTTTGTTAATCTTTGGAAATGAATAGAAATGGTGAAAGCATATCATGGTGTTTGTAAATAGCAGTGCTATTGTATGGGTATGACAGTGGTTGAAAGGGAAAGTCTAAGGTCATGTATATTACTAGAAGGAAAGCTAAAAACTGTAACATGGGGCTGTATATGACAGTAGAACCTCCTGTAAAACACAAATATGGTTGATATTGCATATATAAGACTGTTTTTACAAAATATAAATACAAATATAGTAGGCAGAAGGAAAAAGAATAGCAGCTATGTATGGCAGGGGAAGCACAGAGAGATTGAGAGGTGATGAGTTTTGTTTGTTTGCTTGCTTTTTGTTTATTATTATTATTGGAATAATGAAAGAACTCTAAGAAAGAGTGATGTGATGAATGCACAAATATATAACTACACCGAATACCATTGACTGTACTCTTTGGATGGATTTATGCTTTATTAATATGTACCAATAAAATTGATTTGTTAAAAAAAGGCAATCAGATTGGAAAAGAATAAAGATATCTCTATTCACAGATGACATAATTGTCTAAGTAGAAAATTCCTAGGAATCTACAACAAAGCCACTATAACTAATAAGTGAGTTTAGCAAGTTGCAGAATACTAGGACAATATACAAAAATCAATGGTGTTTCTATATTCTAGCAATGAACAATTGGACAAATGAAATCTGTTATTTACAATAGTACCAAACCATGAAATACTTTAATATAAAGCTAAGAAAATATGTGCATGATCTGTAGGCTATAAAGAATAAAATAATGAAAGACATCAAAGAAGGGTCCATGAATTTGAAAATTCAATATTGGTAACATGTCAATTACCCCCAAAGTGTTCTATAGGTTCAATGCAATTCCTATCAAAATCTCACAAGGATTTTATCTTTGAAATAAAAAAGCTGATTCTCAAAATTATATAGAAAAGAAAAGGAACTAGAATATCCAACACAATTCTGAAAAAGAGGAACAGTGTTAGAGAACTCACACTACATACTTTCAAGATTTACAGAAATCAAGGCAGCAAAGTATTGGCAAAAAAAATCAAAAGAACAGAATAGAGTCCATAAATACTCACACTTATATCATCAACACAGGAGAAAAGGCAATTCAAACACAGTGTCGGATTAATTGGACTCCACAAGCAGAGAGAGAGAGAGAGAGAGAGAGAGAGAGAGAGCCATTATCCACACCCCATACCACATGAAAAAATTAACCCAATATGGATTATAGAGCTAAATTTAACATCTTAAATAATAAAACTTCTAGAAGAAAACATAGGAGAAGATATTTTTGGCCTTCAGTTAGGCAAAGATTTCTTAGCTATGAGAGCATAATCACAATTCATATAAGAAAAGTTGATACATTGGACTTCAGAATATAAAACTTTTCATCTTCAAAGGACATGTAAGAGAGGGGGGCGGATGTGGCTCAAATGGTTGGGGGTCCAATAATAAGAAAAGAACCCTATTTTTAAAAGTGGGTAAAAGATTTGAACAGATTTTTCACCAAAGAAGATGTATGCATGACAAATAAGCACATGCAGGGGCACAACATCATAAATCATGAGGAAAATACAAATCAAAACCACAATGAAGAAAGAGGAACACCCAAGAGGGTGGCAGAGTAGGAAAGCCTAACAATCATTCACAGAGGAGGAACAAGGGAAGCTTTAGCAAAAAGCCAACCAAAAAGAAAGCCATAGGCTAAAGAAAGAAACTTCTTTAGAATAAACACATAAAAAATCAGATGCCAATACACCAGCAAAAAAATCACAAGGCATACTAAGAAACAGAAAGATATGGCCCAGCCGAAAGAAAAAATTAAACCTTTAGACAAAACACAGGATTAGAGACAACTAATCACAGATATCCAAACAAATCTCCTTAATAAATTCAATGAGATGGCTAAAGAGGTTAAGGATATTAAAAAGATACTGGTTGGACACAAAGAAGAATTCGAAAGTTTGCAAAGTAAAGTAACAGATCTTATGGGAATAAAAAATACAATGGAAGAGATTAGAATACATTGTAGGAATATAATAGCAGATATGAAATGGTTGAGAACACAAATAAGTGAGTTGGAGGACAGAGCAACTGAATTTGAAAAGACAGGACAGAAAAGAGAAAAGAATGGGAAAAAATGGAACAGGGTCTCAGGGAATTGAATGACAATATGAAATGCCCAGACATGCACTATAGGTGTCTCAGAAGGAGAAGAGAATGGAAAAGGGGGAGAAAAAATGTTTGAGGAAATAATGACCAAAAATTCCCCAACCCTTATGAAAGATATAAATATCAATATCCAAGAAGGACAATGCACTCCAAACAGAATAAATCCAAATAGACCTACTCCAAGACACCTACTATTCAGAATATCAAATGCCAGAGATAAAGAGACAACTCTGAAAGCAGCAAGAGAAAAGCAATTCATCACATACAAGGGATGCTCAATAAGACTAATTACCAATTTCTCATCAGAAACCATTGAGGTGAGAAGGCAGTGGTATGATATATTAAAGGTTCTGAAAGAGGAAACTACCAGCCAAGAATTCTTTATCTGGCAAAACTGTCCTTCAAAACTGAGGGTGAGTTTAAAGTCTTCACAGACAAACAAAAGCTAAAAGAGTATGTCACCAAGAGACCAGATCTACAAGACATACTAAAGGAAGTGCTACAACCTGAAAGGAAAAGAGAGGAGAGAGAGGCCTGGAAAAGAATGTAGAAATGAAGATTATTAGGAAGGGTAACAAAAAGGGTAAAAAGACAGATAATAATAAGATAGGTCAATGGAAAGCCAAAAGATATAATGGATGAAGTAAGTAATACCTTTACAATAATAAAGCTGAATGTTACTGGACTGGACTCCCCAAACAAAAGACACAGACTGGCAGAATGTATTTTTAAAAATCAGACTTACCTTACACACAAGGACACAAATAGACTGAAAGTAAAATGTTAGAAAATGATATTCCACGCAAACAGTAATCAAAAAAGAGCTGGAGTAGCAATACTAATATCAGACAAAATATTAGTCTACTATAAGTGATGAAGAAGGGTATTATATTTTAATAAAAGAAGAAATTCATCAAAAAGAAATAACAATAATAAATATTTATGCACCTAACCAGACAGCCACAAAACACATGAGGCACACACTTGCAAAACCGAAGAGAGAAATAGATATTTCTACAATAATAGTTGGAGACTTCAATACAACACTCTCATCTTTGGCTAGAACAACTGGACAAAGGATCAATAAGGAAACAGAGAACTTGAATAATATGATAAATGAACTAGACCTCACAGACATATATAGAAAATTGCACCCCAAAACAGCAAGATATACATTCTCCTCAAGTGCTCATATATCTTTCTCCAGTATATACCATATGTTGGGTCACAAAACAAGTCTCAATAAATTTTTAAAAGATTGAAATTATAAAAAGCAGCATCTCTTATCATAATGGAATGGAGCTGGAATCAACAACAGGTGGAAAAAGGGGAAAATCACAAATATATGGAGGTTAAACAACACATTCAAACAATCAGGGGGGTCAAAGAAGAAATCACAAGAGAAATCAGTAAATATCTCGAGATGAAAGAAAACAATAACACAACATATCGAAAACTATAGGATGAAGCAAAGGCAGGGCAGAGAGGGAAATCTGCAGCCCTCAACACTTACATTAAAAAAGAAGAAAGAGATAAAATCAAAGACCTAGGTTGAAAGAAAACTAGAAAATAACCTAGGGACTGAATAACACAATGAACTCAGAGGTGGATAAGAATTATGATTGATGGTACAGATGCAACAGTGTCCTTCTGTGAACGAGAGCAGATGTACATCACCATTTCAGAGTGGTGGGAATGTGGAGAAGCATGCGAAAAATACACTTGGTGTGACCTATGGACTGTGGTTGACAACAATACCATAATATTCTTGCATCTATGCCAAAGATATACTGTGTTGATGATGGGGGAGAACGGAAAAGGTGTGCCAAATGTATGCTATGGACAATGGTTGGTGGTAATACTCTGATGATATTATCTCATAATCTGTAACAGACATTCCATCACAGTGTGGTGTGTTGGTGAAGGGTTGTTGTATGGGAATTCTACACATGTGCATGATTGTTTTGTAGGTTCACAACTTCTGTAGTAAAAATATATTAAAATCTAATAATAATAGGGTAGGTTGGGGGAAAAATACACCAAATGTAAGATATGGTCTAGAGTTAGTAGTAATATTTTGACAATGCTCTTGCATAATTTGTAGCAAATGTTTCACAACAATGCAAGGTGTTGATGGAGGGTTGATGTATGAGACCCTTGTATGATGTTATGCATGCTTGTTTTGTAAGTTCACAACTTTTGCTATACACTTATTGTTTATGTATGTTCATGTATGAATGATATACTTCAATAAAGTTTTTTTTAATTCAAAGACCTAACTGAACACCTGCAGGAACTAGAAAAAGAATAGCAAACTAATCCCAAAATAAGCAGAAGGAAAGAAATAACAAAGATTAGAGCAGAAATAAATGAAACTGGGAACAAAAAAAAAAAATAGAGAGAAACAAAAAACCAAAAGTTACTTCTTTGAAAAGCTCAACAAATTCAGCAAACACTTAGCTAGGCTGACAAAGAAAAAAAGTAAAAAGATGCAAATTTTAAAAATCAGAAATGATTGGGGAGACATTACTACTGACCCTACAGTAATAAAAGAGATTATAAGAGGATACTATGAACAACTGTATGCCAACAAACTAGACAATGTAGATGAAACGGACAAATTCTAGAAACACATGTACAACCTGCACTGACCCTAGAAGAAATCGAAGACCACAGCAAGCCAATCACAAATAAGGAGATTGAAATAGTCATCAAAAACCTCCCAAAGATGAAAAGCCCTAGACCAGATGGCTTCACAGGTGAATTCTACCCATCATTCAAAGAAGAATTAATATGAATCTTCTTCAAACTCTTCCAAAAATTAGAACAGGAGGGAACACTATCAAACTCATTCTATGAAGCCAACATCACCCTAATACCAAAGCCAGGTAAAGATAACATGAAAAAAAGAAAAGTATAGACCAATTCCCTAATGAATATAAATGTAAAATTCATCAACAAAATACTTGCTACTCTAATCCAACAGCACATTAAAGAATTATACATAATGATCAAGTGGTTTTTATCCCAGGTATGCAAGGGTGGTTCAACACAAGAAAATCTATCAATGTAATACATCACATTACTAAATTGAGGAAGAAAAATCACATGATGATATCAATTGATGCAGGAAAAGGCATTTGACAAAATCCAACAACCTTCCTTGATGAAAACTCTCTGAAAGATAGGAAACTTTCTCAACATGATAAAGTACATATATGAAAAACCCACAGCTAACATTGTACTCAATGGAGAAACACACAAAGCTTTCCCACTGAGATTGGGAAGAAGACAAGAATGCCCACTATCACCACACTTATTCAATAGTGTGATAGAAGTTCTAGCTAGAGCTATTAGGCAAGGCAGAGAAATAAAAGGCATCCAAATAGGAAAGAAAGAAGTAAAACTTTCACTATTTGCTGATGACTTGATCCAATATCTAGAAAATACCAAAAAAGTCCACAACAAAGGTACTAGAACTAATACACAAGTTCAGAAAAGTGGCAAAACACAAATTAATACACAAATGTCAGTAGCATTTCTATACCCTACTAAAGAATAATCTGAGGAGGAAGTCAGGAAAAAAGCCCATTTACAATATTTAGGAATAAACTTAACTGAGGACATAAAGGACTTGTATTCGGAAAACTACAAAACATTGCTAAAAGAAACCAAAGACCTAAATAAATGGAAGGACACGCCATGTTCAAGGATTGGAAGACTAAATATCATTAAGATGTCAATTCTACCCAAATTTATCTACAGATTCAATGCAATACCAATAAAACTTACAACACCTTTTTCACAGAATTGGAAATGTCAATTATCAAATTTATTTGGAAGGGAAATAGGTCCTGAAGAGCCAAAAATAACTTTAAAAAGAAAAACAACGTTGGAGAGCTCTCACTTTCTGACTTTAAAGCATATTACTTAGCTACAGTGGTAAAAAAAAAAAAAATGCATGGTACAGGCATAAAGATAGATATGTTGACCAATGGAATTGAATTGAGTGTTCACAGAAATAGATCCTCAAAGTTACAGTGAAGTGATTTTTGACAAGGCTGACAAGCCCACCCAGCTAGGCAAGAACAGTCTATTCAACAAATGATGCTTGGAGAACTGGATATCCATATCCAAAAGAAAGAAGGAAGACGACTATCACACATTTTATACAAAAATTAACTCAAAATGGATCAAAGACCTAAATATAAAAGCCACAACCAGGGAAGCGGCTGTGGCTCAATCAGTAGGGCTCCCGTTTACCATATGGGAGGCCCCGGGTTCGGTTCCTGGGGCCTCCTGGTGAAGGCAAGCCCTCCCGCACGGCGTGGTTAGCTGACCCAGCGAGCACAGGCAGCAAGGGGGGGATAAATGAATAAATAAATAAAATCTTTAAAAAAAAAAAAAAGCTACAACCATAAAACTCCTAGGAAAAAATGTAGGGAAACACCTTCAAGACTTGGTGGTAGATGGTGGTTCCTTAAACCTAATACCCAAAGCATGAGCAATGAAAGAAAAAAATAGATAAATGGGACCTCCTCAAACTTTTTTTTTTTTTTTTTTTTTTTTTTTTTTTTTACCGGGAGGTCCCAGGGATCAAACCCCGGTCTCTCCATATGGTAGACGGACGCCGAACTTCTTGAGCCACATCCATTTCCCGACCTCCTCAAACTTAAACACGTGTGCATCCAAGTACTTTGTCGAGATGAAAAGGCAGTCTACTCAATGGGAGAAAATATTTGGAAACCACATATCTGATAAGGGTTTGATATGCATTTTACATAAGAGATCATACAACCCAATGATAAAAAGACAAGCAACAACAACAACAACAACAACAACAAAGGGACAAGCAACCCAATTTAAAAATGGTCAAAAGACTTGAACAGACATCTCTCCAAAGAGGAAATACAAATGTCCAAAAAGCACATGAAAAAAATGTTCAGCATCATTAGCTATTAGGGAAATGCAGATCAAGACTACACTGATGGGAGAAGATGTAGCTCAAGTGGTTGAGCACCTACTTCCCATGTACCAGGTCCCAGGTTGGATCCCTGGTACCTCCTAAAAACCAAACAAACAAATGAAAAAAAAAACAACTCTCATTGAGGAGCGGATGTAGCTCAGTGGTTGAGTGCCTGCTTCCCATGTATGAGGTCCTGCATTTAATCCCTGGAACCTTCAAATAAACAAACAAACAAACAAACAAACAAACTACACTGAGATATTTCACACCTTATAGAACAGCCTTTTTTACAAAAACAGAAAACTACAAGTGCTAGAGACGATGTGGAGAAATAGGAAAACTCCTTCACTTTTGGTGGGAATGAAGAATGGTGCAGCCTTTGTGGAAGACAGTTTGGCGGTTCCTTAAGAAAGTAAATATAGAACTGCCATTTGATCCATCAATCCCATTACTAGGAATATATTCAGAAGAATTGAAAGCAAGGACGCAAACTGACATTTGCCACCAATGTTCAAAGCGGCATTATTCATAATTGCTAAAATATGGAACCAGGCCAAGTGTCCATCAACCAATGAATGGATAAACAAAATGTAGTATATATATAAAATGGAATACTATTCAGCTGTAAGAAGAAATGAAATTGGGATGCATATGACAACATGGATGATCCTTAAGGACATTGTGTTGAGTGAAATAAGGTAGACACAAAATGACAAATAATGTATGGTCTCATTAATATGAACTAAAACGGGGAAGCGGCTGTGGCTCAATCAGTGGGGCTCCCGTTTACCATATGGGAGGCCCCGGGTTTGGTTCCCGGGGCCTCCTGGTGAGGGCAAGCCTGCCCGCACGGCGTGGTTAGCTGACCCAGTGAGCACAAGCAGCAAGGGGGGGATAAATGAATAAATAAATAAAATCTTTTAAAAAATTTATATATATGAACTAAAACAATGAGTAAACTCACAGAAATAAACTCTAGAGTATAGGTTACCAGGGAATTGAATGTGGGTTAAGAATGGGAGCAGATACTAAAAATGTATGTAGAATTTTTAATAAGGTTTATTGTAGAGGAGAGGAAATGAATATAGATGATGGTAATACATTATTATAGGGAGTATAACTAACACTGCTGACTTATAAATGTCATTGTGGCTGAAAGGGGTAGACTGTGGATATAATATTTCAATTGAAAGGAAGCTAGAGAATAATGTAGGGACTGTATAACATAGTTATTTTGATGGTAGATGAAGATTGCGGTTAGTAGAATAAATATAAGAAAGTTCTATTACAAAGTGTTGAGAATATGGTGATACACGGGTAAATTACAACTAATGTAATTTATGGATTATAATTAACAGTAATATTGTAATATTTTTCAGCAATGTAAAAAAGATATTATATCAATTCTAAGGGACAATAAGATGGGGGTATAAGGGGGTATGGGATTTTTCCTTTTGGTGTAATGAAAACATTCTAAAATTGACTGTGGTGATGACAGCACAACTCTGCGATGAATATGAGAGCCACTGAGTGTACACTTTGAATGGACTGTACAAAGCATGGGACTGTATAACACAATGAATCCTGTGGTGGAAGATGGACTGTGATTAACCAAACAAATATGAGTACGTTCTCTCATGAACTATAACAATTATATAATACTAATACATGGTGTCAATAACTGGGTGGGTTGGGGAGAAATACACCAAATATAAGATATTGGTTATAGTTAGTAGTAATTCTTTTTAGGATTTACTGGGGATTGAACCCAGGACCTTGTACATGGAAAGTAGGCACTTAACCACTGAGTTACATCACTACCCAATGAGAGTTTTTTGTGTTTTTTTTTCATTTGTTTGTTTTTAGGAGGTGACAGGAATCGAACCCAGGACCTCGTACATGGGAAGCAGGCATTCAACCACTTGAACTACATCTGCTCCCAGGTAGTAGTGTTTTGACGATGTTCTTCATAGTTTGTAAGAATTGTTTCACAACAACGCAAGCTGTTGGTGGTGGGGTAATGTATGGGAGCCTTGTATGATGAAATGCATGTGTGTTTTGTAAGTTCACAACTTTTACTATACACTTATTATTTATAGATGTTCATGTATGAATGAAAAACTTCAATTTTTAAAACAAGTTTTTAAAAAAAACACAATGAGGGCCCTGATCAAGATGGTGGAGCGAGAAGTTTCAGAGAGCCATTCCCCAACAGAAGTTGTGAACAACCAGCAAGAACTGACAGAAACATCTCTCTCAAAGATCCAGAAAACAGTAAAAAAGACAGCAGTAAAAGGGCAAGCACCAAATCAAGAAAAAGCCTATTTTATTTTTTTTTTAGTATATATATTTTTTAAAGATATTTAGATTACATAAATGTTACATAAAAATATAGGAGATTCCCATATGCCCCGCTCCCTACACCTCCTACATTTTACCACATTAACAACATCCTTCATTAGTGTGGTACATTCGTTACAATTGATGAAAACATTTTGGAGCATTGCCACTAAGCGTGGATTATAGTTTACATTGTAGTTTACACTATCTCCCACACAAGTTTGTAGATTATGGCAAGATATGTAATGACCTGTATCTGTCATCGTAATGTCATTCAGGACAATCCCCAAGTCACGAAAATGCCCTCATATTTCTCCTGTTTTTCCCTCTTCCTGCCCTCAGAACCTCCAGTGGCCACTGCCTCCACATCAATGATATAATTGATTCCATTGCTAGAATCAAAATAAGTCTATAGTAGAATACCAGTAAGTCTACTTTAGTCCATAGTTCATTCCCCAATCCTGAGGATTCTGGGATAGTGATGCCCACTCCACATCTAATTGAGAGGGGGCCTAGATCCCATGGGGCAGATGGATGGGACTCTCTTGCTGGCAGTTGTAGACTCTCTCTGTTCCTTGGGATGGTCATTGTTTATCATCATCACCTTGTTAGTTGTCCTGGGTGAGTACAATGAACTGGAGAGTAGATGTTGCAACTCTGTTGAGATTCAGGGCCCAGCTAGCATGTGGACAGGCCAAAGATTTTAGTCTCCTGGATGTACACCTATCAACCCTAATACTAATTATAGGTTCAAATAGAAGGATCAGAAGAGCCATGTGTAAGGAAACCACAACTGAGTCCAACTCTGCCACACTGGGGAGCATAAATTCCAAGTAGGGCTCACTGGCAGGGCACCAAACTCCTGAGCAATCTGCCCTGACTATAGTGTCTGGATGTTTCCAGAGCCCTCACAAGCCCCACTATTTGAGATAGTATTTACTTTGGCAGTCAATGAGATCTTGCTGAGACATGCATAAGCATAACCTCTGGAATGACCTCCTGACTCACTTTGAAGTCTCTTAGCCATGTAAACTCATTTGTCTTTACCTTTTCCCCCTTTTGGTCAAGGTCTTTTTCCAGTTGCATTGCTAGTTGGTGCTTGATAGTAATCCCTCGGTGCCAGGGAGGCTCATCCCCAGAAGCCATGTCCCACACTGGGGAGAAGTTTGGCTGAGTTTGGCTTAGAGAGAGGCCAAATTTGAGGAACAAGGAGGCTCTCAGGAGGTAACTCTTAGGCACCCTATAATACTAGGCTAAGTTTCAATTTCAAGACTAAAGTTCATAAGTACAGTCATCAGTGTTAAGGGCCCATCAATGGACCATCCTCCTTCACTAGTCATTGGCCCCTTATTCAGGGGATTCTTGCTGTCCCATTAGAAAATGTGACAGAGCTCCCCCAGGATGGGAATTCAATATTCTTTCGGTTATTGTGTGAATCTCCACCCACCATGACAATGCCCCATGAACGCGTTTATATGCCTCCCATGTATCCCCCATCACTGACACCACACACAAATGATCCTCCCGTGTCATAGTTGTAACTCTTCTGTGATCCAAAAGCTTCAAAAATGAAGCCAACAGACGTGGTTTCAGATACATAAACAGTGTGCTGGAGTAGAAAGCATTACTGATAACATTGTTACAGAAGAACGTCAGCTTACTCCAGGGCACTGCAATATTCCTGAGGAATAAACATGATTTCTCCTTTCCTCCCACGGGGATGTTTTCGGGCATAAATCACTGCTCTTTGACATATTTTCTATGTAGAAGATAGGGAGCCTGGAAATCGTGCTGACAGTTGGAGTAGGCCATTCCCAACCCCATGCCAGAACCGAAGGCTAATGGCCACATTCTTCTTTTAAAGAAGGTAAGTGAGAAAACAACTCCTAACCCAAAACCAGTACTATTTTCATGACTGCATCTGCCATGCACCGGTCCCACTTCTTGCCAAGCTCTGAATCCGACATGCTCCCCACCCACCGCTCCGGCTTTCTTGTTTTGTATTTTCTCTCTGGAAATTGCAAGGAGGTGGTCTTAAAAGAAATAAATTAAACAAAAATAGGAAAAAAATGAAGCCAACAAAATAGCCAAATGCAATTAATAAGAAAATGAAATAATAATGATAGTTTTAAAAATAAGAAATAAAACACAAAAAATTTTAAATTAAAAAAAAAAATTTAAATAATGAAAAAATATTTTTAAACATTTTTTGACATTATGTCTTTTATAACTGTAAGATCTGTTGTCTTTTTTTTTTAAAGAAATTACACTTAGAATATAGTCTTTTTTTATTTATTTTTTATTTTTTTATCCCCCCCCGCCTTGCTGCTTGTGCTTGCTGTGTCCATTTGCTGTGCGTTTTTCTGTGTCTGCTTGTCTCCCTTTGTTGGGCCGCCCTGCTGAGTCAGCTCATCGCGCCGCATGGGCCGGCCTGCCCCCACCAGGAGGCCCCAGGAACCGAACCCGGGGCCCCCCATATGGCAAATGGGAGTCCCATTGATTGAGCCACAGCCGCCTCCCAGATCTGTTGTCTTGTATGTACAGTGACATTTACTTCCATTTATTCCCCCAGTGTCTTACTTTTTTCATTTTGTCTTCAAAGAAGTTTTAGATTACAGAAAAGTCACATATAGAATATAGGGGATTTCCATATACCCAACATCCTCTCCCTTTTCCCCTTTCCCTTATTAATAACATTTTATATATGGATGATACATTTGTTACAATTGATGTACAAATATTGAAACATAGCTACTAACCATGGTCAATGGTTTACATTATGGTTTACATTTTGGACCATACACTTTTATAAATTTTGATGAAATTTAACATGGCCTGTATCCATCCTTGCAAGTTCTTGTAGAACATTTCCATCGCCCCCAAAATGTCCCATGTTCCATCTATTCTATTCCTCCCTCACCCTCCCCTTGGGACTCATGGCAAACCCAAGGCTTCACTCCTTGAAAAGCAAGATTCATGATTACTTGCAACAACATTGAGGGCTTGACATACCGCTCTGTTCTCCCCTATTAGGCACTGCCTATGCTCTCGGGCGACTCCCACCCCTCTATTTGAGAACATAGCAGGACTCCCCAGGATGTGAGTTCAACACCTTCCTGCTCATTATATTGGTCTCCACGCCCTGATATAACACACTATGTCAAGATGAACACTCACACACTCACTAGAAGCCTGCCCCAGGTGCGCCCTGTCCCGAATGCTCCCCACATCCAATGCCCTAAACCAGTAACCCTTCCCTGCCATGTTGCCAAAAGCACATTCCCAACGTAGTTTTAACCACATACCCACCAATCCCCAGTGTTCACCTGTTCCCTCCCCCAACCCTCCCCCCAGTTCCATGGACAGTCCAACCCACACTCCACACCCTACCCCCTGACAAACCAGCACCACCCAACCCAAAAGTATCACTGCACCACTACACACTTTCACCTTGTGATAGATTTTGCCCATATGGGCATTGGCTCACAACCTTCTCCTCCCTTTCTAACTCTTGTAAACCTATCTTCCAGACTAGCTCTCTGAGTCGGCTCAATTTACTTAATTCATATCGGTGAGGTCATGTAATATTTGTTCTTCAGTGCCTGGCTTGTTTCACTCAATATAAGGTCTTCAAGATTCATCCATGTTATCATGTGTGTTAACACTGCATTCCTTCTTACAGCTGAGTAATATTCCATTGTATGTATATAGCATAATTTGCTTATCCATTCAGCTGTGGATGGGCATTTGGGTTGATTCCAACTTTTGGAAATAGTGAATAATGCCACTATGAACATTGGTGTGCATATATCTGTTCGTGTCCTTGCTTTCAGTTCTTCTGGGTATATACCTCACAGTGGAACTGCTGGATCATATGGAGGTTCTATAGTTAGTTTTCTGAGGAACTGCCAAACTGTCTTCCACAGTGGCTACACCATACTACATTCCCACCAGCAGTGGATGAGGGTTCCCATTCCTCCACATCTTCTCCAACACTTGTAGTCCTCTGTTTTTTTAATAGCCACCAGTCTAATGGGTGTAAGATGATATTTCATTGTAGTTTTGATTTGCATTTCTCTAATAGCTAGTGATGTTGAGCATCTTTTCATGTGCTTTTTAGCCATCTGCATTTCTTCTTTGGAGAAATGTCTATTCAAACCACTTGCCCATTTTTTAAATGGGTTGTTGTCTTTTATTTTCGAGGTGTAGGATTTCTTTATATATGCTGGATATTAGGCTCCTATCAGATATATGGTTGTCAATATTTTCTCCCATTGGTTAGGCTGCCTTTTCACTTTCTTGACAACTCCTTTGAGGTGCAAAAGTTTTTAATTTTGAGGAGATCCCATTTATCTATTGTTTCTTTCACTGCTCAAGCTTTGGGTGTAAAGTTCATGAAACCATTTCCTAATACAAGATCCTGTAGATGCTTCCCTACATTATTTTCCAAGATCTTTATGGTCTTTGCTCTTATATTTAGATCTTTGATCCATCTTGAGTTAATTTTTGTATAAGGTGTGAGATGGTGTTCTTCTCTCATTCTTTTGGATATGGATATCGAGTTCTCCAAGCACCATTTGTTGAAGAGGCCATTCTCTCCCAGTTGAATGAGCTTGATGGCCTTGTCAAATATCTGTTGACTGTATATGCGAGGATCTATATCAGAACTCTCAACTCGGTTCCATTGGTCAGTATGTCTATCCTTGTGCCAATACCATGCAGTTTTGATCACTTTAGCTTTGTAGTGTGTTTTAAAATCAGGTAGTGAGAATCCTCTAATTTCATTTTTCTTTTTCAATATGTCTTTGGCTATTTGGGCCCTCTTGCCCTTCCAAATAAATTTCATAGTTAGCTTTTCCAATTCAGTAAAAAAATGCTGTGGTGAATTTTATTGGGATTGTGTTAAATCTGTAGATCAGTTTGGGTAGGATAGACATCTTAATGATGTTTAGTCTTCTATTCATGAATAGGGAATAGTCTTCCATTTATTTAGGTCTTCTTTGATTTCCTTTAACAATGTTGTGTAGTTTTCTGCATACAAGTTATTTACATCTTTAGTTAAATTTATTCCTAGGTATTTGATTCTTTTAATTTCTATTGATTTTCTCCTCAGATTGCTCATTATTGGTGTACAGAAATGCTACTGACTTTTGCACATTAATCTGATTTTTGCCACTTTACTGAACTTGTTTATAAGCTCTAGAAGCTTTGATGTAGATTTCTCAGGGCTTTCGAGGTATAAGACCATATCATCGGCAAATAGTGAAATTTTTACCTCTTCTTTTCTAATTGGATGCCTTTTATATCTTTTTCTTGCCTAAGTGCTCAAGCAAGTACTTCTAACACAATGTTAAATAAGAGTGGCATCCTTGTCTTGCTCCAGATCTTAGAGGGAAAGATTTTAGTATTTCACAATTGAATATGATGTTAGCTGTGGGTTTTTCATATATACCCTTTATCATGTTGAGGAAGTTTCCTTCTATTCCTATCTTTTGAAGTGTTTTTATCAGGAAAGGGTGCTGTATTTTGTTGAATGCTTTTTCTGCATCTATCAAGATGATCATGTGATTTTTTTTCTTTGGATCTGTTTATGTAGTGTATTACATTGATTGATTTTCTTATGTTGAACTGTCCTTGCATACCAGGGATGAAACCCACTTGGTCATGGTGTATAATTCATTTGATGTGTTGTTGAATATGATTAGCAAGTATTTTGTTGAGGATTTTAGCATCTAGGTTCATTAAAGAGATTGGTCTATAGTTTTCTTTTCTCATGGCGTCTTTGTTTGGCTTTGGTATTAAAGTGATGTTGGCATCATAGAATGAGTTAGGCAATGTTCCCTCCACTTCTATTTTTTGGAAGAGTTTAAGCAGGACTGGTGTTATTTCTTTCTGGAATGTTTGGCAGAATTCACCTGGTCCTGGGCTCTTCTTATTTGGGAGGATTTTGATGACTAATTATATCTTGTTACTTGTAATTGGTCTGTTGAGTTCATCAATTTGTTCTTTCATCAATGTAGGCTGCTTGTGTGTTTCTAGGAATTTGTCCATTTCCTCTAAATTAGCCATCTTGTTGGCATATAATTTTTCAAAGTATCCTTTTATGATACTCTATTTCTGTGGGGTCAGTAGTGATATCTCCTTCCTTGTTTCTTATTTTATGTATGTGCATCTTCTATCTTTTTTTCTGTTAGTCTAGCTGAGGGCTTGTAGATTTTGTTAATCTTCTCAAAGAACCAGCTTTTGGTTTTATTTTTTCTAGTTCTTTCTTATTTTCAGTTTCATTTAACTCTGCTCTAATCTTTGTTATTTCCTTCTTTCTACTTGTTTGGGGTTAGTTTGTTGTTCTTTTTGTAATTCATCCAGGTGTGCAGTTAGGTCTTTGATTTTAGCTCTTCTTTTTTAATATAGGCATTTTATGGCTATGAATTTCCCTCTTAGTGCAGCTTTTGCTCCATCCCATAGGTTTTGATATGTTGTGTTGTCATTTTCATTCATTTCAAGGTAGTTACTGATCTCTTTTACAATTTCCTCCTTGACCCACTGTTTGTCTCAGAGTGTGTTATTTAACTTCCATATCTTTGTGCCTAATCCAGTTCTCTGCCCCTTACTGATTTCCAGCTTCATTCTATTGTGGTCAGAGAAATTACATTGTATAATCTCAATCTTTCTGAATTCATTGAGAGTTGTTCTGTGGCCTAGAATGTGGTCTATCTTAGAGAATGATCCATGTGCACTCAAGAAGAATGTATATCCTGCCGTATTTGGGTGTAATGCTCTGTATATATCTATTAGGTCCAGATCCTCTAATATATTATTTAAAGTCTTTGTTTCTTTATTGATTCTCTGTCAAGATGTTCTGTCTAATGGAGAAAATGGTGTATTAAAGTCCCCCACTATAATTGTAGAAGCATCTATTTCTCCCCTTAGTTTTTCCAATGTTTGTCTCATGTATTTTGAGGTGCCCCGGTTAGGTGCATAAATGTTTATGATTGTTCTTTCTTCTTGTTAGATTACCCCTTTTATTAATATATAATGTCTTTATCTCTTACAATAGTTTTGCATAAAGTCTTTTTTGTCCAATATTAGTATAGCTACTCCCGCCCTTTTTTGGTTATTATTTGCTTGTAAAATTGTTTTACAATCATTCACTTTTAGCCTCCTTGCATCCCTAGATCTAAGGTGAGTTTCTTGTAGACAGCATATAAATGGGTCATATTTCATTATCCATTCTGCCAATCTGTGTCTCTTGACTGGTGAATTTAATCCATTAACATTCAATGTTATCACTGTCAAGGAATTATTTACATTAGCCATATTTTCTTTAGGTTTATGTATGTCATATGTTGTTTTTATTTCTCTTTTTTATCTTTTTAGTTGTTCTTACACTCTCCTCCAACTCTCTCTCTCTCTTTCTTTTTCCTTTTCAACCTGCAGAATTCCCTTTAGTATTTCTTAAAAGGCAAATTTCTTATTGACATACTCTTTTTTTTTTTTACCAAATCAATTTTATTGGTACATATTAAGAAAGCAAAAATGCATCCAAAATCTGCCAACTCATTCATCCAAAGTGACAATCAATGTTTTTGGTTTTTGTTTATTATTATTATTATTGGAATAATGAAAGTGCTTTAAGAATGACTGGAGTGATGAATGCACAAATATGTTATTTCACTAAATACCATTGACATATTCTCTTAATATCTTTTTATCTGTGACTATTTTGAACTCTCCCTCATTTTTTAATGCCAACCTTTCTGGATAGAGAATTCTTGGCTGGAAATTCTTTTCTTTTAGCACTTTAACTATGTCATACCACTGCCTTCTTGCCTCCATGGTTTCAGATCAGCACTTAATGTTACCAAGCTTCCCTTGTATGTGATGGATCTCTTTTCCCTTGCTGCTTTCAGTATTCTCTCTTTGTCTTGAACATTGAACAATTTGACAAGTATATGTCTTGGACTAGGCCTGTTAAGATTTATACTGTTTGGGGTGCACTGCACTTCCTGGACATTTATGCCCATCTCCCTCAATAGGGTTGGGAAGTTTTCAGCCATTATTTCCTCCAACACACCTTCTGTCCCCTTTCCCTTCTCTTCTCCCTTTGGGACACCTATAATGCATGTTTGTGCATTTCATGCTGTCATTCAAATCCCTAAGTCCCTGCTGGACTTTTTCTATCTTTTTAACTTTCTGTTCTACTATCTGTTTGATTTCAGGTGTACTGTCTTCCACATTTTTGATTCTTTCCTCTGTCTTTTCAAATCTGCTGTTATGCACTTCCAGTGTATTTTTTATTTCTTGCATTGTGCCATTCAGCACCATCATATCTGTTATCTTTTTATGTACATTTACAATTTCTTCAGTATGTTCTCCCAGTGTCTTCTAATATCCTTAATCTCTTCCTTCACATCATTAAGTTGATTCGTGATATTTGTTTGGACAGCTCTGATCAGTTATTCCACGTTCTGCATCTCCTCCTGGTTTTCAGTTTGTTCATTGTTCTGGGCCATGTCTTCCTGTTTCTTAGTATGGCTTGTAAATTTTTGTTGGTGTCTAGGCATCTGTTTATATTGATGGGTTTATTCAGCTGATTAGCTTCTCTCTCTACTCTAGGGTTTTATTTTGTTGTTGTTGTTGTTGTTGTGTGTGTGGTAAGGTTTCACTTTGACACTTCATTCCTCCTATTCTATTTCCTTGCTGTTGTCTATGTCCCGTTGGGGAAAAAAATTAGGACCAAAGAAAAGGAAAGAGATAAGAATGGAAAGAGAATAATCATAATAATAACAGTAAGAGGTAGGAGAGGAACCATACAAGACCTAAGAAAATGAATATTCAATATGAGTAAGAAGTATGGAGGAATAATATTTAAAAAGTGGAATAGAAACAATGAAACAAGACACAGAATAGAGAAAAATATATAAGATGAATTAAAAGGCCAGAATGATGAGAAGAGAGGAAAAGAAAAGAAAGAAAAAATATAGAAAAGAAAGAAAACAGAGAATAAAAGGAGAGAGAGAGAAATAAAAACAAGAGAAATTGAAGACCAAACAAAAAGAGGTGGAATGAAAGAACAACAGAAAACAGAAGATAGAAAGATGAAGGAAAGAAAATAGTGTAGGTAGAGAAAACTGGTAAGCAAAACAACAACAACAAAAAAAAAAACAGAGAAACAAAGGAAGGGGAAACACAACAAAAAAGAAACAAGACAGCAGCAACTCATTTTAAAAAAAGGAGAGAGAGAGAAAAAAAAATAACCATGGAAAAACAGCCTTCTCTCTTAGACCCCTAAGGATCTTCTCATGCTGCTGGTGTTCATCAATCAATCACCCTGCAGCCTTCCCTATGCAGGTTTTGAACTGGGTTTTAATGAGTAAAATAAGGAAAAATTTTAAAGGAACCTTTAAAAAAGAGAGAGAGAGAGAGAGATCCAAGAAAAGCTAATACAAAGAGAATGTCTATATGTTCCCTGTCATAAAGTTTCAGCTGGATGCCTGATAAACCAGTGGTTCACTTCCCTAAGAAGAGCTGAGAATTGAACCAGGGACCTCATATATGCCAGGCAGGAATTCTTCCTCTGAGCTAACCTGTCTCCTTAGGTTAGTTAGCCTTTCAGAAGTCTATCTACCCCCTTTCCCTTGCGCAGGTTAGATTCCTTGCAGTTTGCTAGAGTCCTGCTGATTGGGCACCTGTCTGTCCCTGCCTACTCTCTGATCTATTTCCTATCTTTTCCTGGGCAGCTGGGCCCTCTCATGTCGGGGTCCCTTCTGATATTCAAGGGGGGGCTCAGGTGTCCAAGTTCACCGCAAAGAAACCACTCTCTACTCTCCCAGATCCCTCTTCCTTCCCAGGAATCTGCCCTCACACTCCCATTCAGAGCTGCTATTTGCCCTGAGGGTGGGGTATACGTGCCACTTCCAGTCACAAGGGCGAGCAACTCACGATTTTCCTTTGTTTTTTTTTTTTTTTTGTTTGTTTTGTTTTTTTTGTTCCAGTACCCTCCTAGGTGACTCAGAACACCTTCCAGTTCTATATATAACCAAAGCAGCTGGCAGGGAGGAAGATTCTGTTGTCCTGTCAGTTAGACGTAATTCCCCAGGAGTTTTACCCTCACTTAATATCGCAGGGGTGGGGGAGGGGAGACTTTCCCAGCAGCTGGGAGGTTTAATAACTCACGATTAATTCTTTTGGCTTCTTCGTCTCTCTGTCCCTCACTCTCCTGTTGTGAAGCAGTGCCTGGTCTGCTGTACTCCAAAGCAAGTCCCCAAGGTAGGCTTTGGCTCTTTCTCTGTTGTTTTAGTGAGTGCTGAGCCTTATCTGCCTGACCCGATGCCATATTCCCACCAAAAAAAGCCTGTTTTATAAAACAGTAGGAAACACGCCTTCACTATTGGTGGGAATGTAGAATGGTGCAGTCTCTGTGGAAGACAATTTGACACTTCCTCAAGAAACTAAATATAGAAATGCTGTATGATCCAGCAATCCCATTACTATGAATATATTCAGCAAAACTGAAAGCAAGGATGCACATTGACATTTGCACACTGATGTTTGTAGCACCATTATTCACAATTGCTAAAATATGAAGCCAGCCCAAGTGTCCATCAACTGATGAATGGATAAACAAAATGTAGTATGTACATGTAATGGAATACTATTCAGCTGTAAGAAGAAATGAAATCAGATGCATATGACAACATGGATGAACCTTGAGGACACTATGTTGAGTGAAATAAGGCAGACACAAAATGACAAATGCTGTAAGGTCTCACTAATATGAACTAAATACAATGAGTAAATTCACGGAGGTAAAATCTAGAGTATAGGTTAATAGGAGATAGATTGTGGGTTGAGAATGGAGCTGATGTTTAACATATGTAGAATTTTTAATAAGGTTTATTGGAAAAATGTAGAAATGAATAGAGTGGATGGTAACACATTATAGTGAGTATAACGAACATTGCTGATTTATAAATGAGATTGTGGCTGAAAGGGGTACTCTATGGGAGTAAATATCAATTGAAAGGAAGCTAGAGAATAATCTAAGGAATGTATAACAATGATTTCAGTGGTGGATGAAGATTGTGGTTAATAGTATAAATATAAGAATGTTCTTCCTTTACAAAGCATTAAGAATATGGTGATACATGGGAAGATTACAACTAATGTAATTTATGGATGATAGTAATATTGTAATATTTTTGAAGCAATGGCAAAGAAGATATTATATTAGTTCTAAGAAACAATAAGAGGGGATATAAGGGGGTATGGGATTTTTACTTTTGGAGTAATGAAAATGTTCTAAAAATTGACTGAGGTGATGACAGCACAACTCTCTGATGAAAATGAGAGCCACTGAGTGTACACTTTGAATGGATTGTACAAAGCATGGGACTGTAAAACACAAGGAATCCAGTGGTAGAAGATGGACTGTGGTTAACAGAACAAATATGAGAACATTCTCTCATGAACTATAACAAATATATAATACTAACACAGATGTTAATAATCGGGTGGGTTAGGGGAAAATAAAACATATGTAAGATATGGGGTATAGTTAGTAGTAATATTTTGACGATGCTCTTGCATAGTTTGTAACAAATGTTTCACAACAACACAAGGTATTGGTGGTGGGGTGATGTAAGGGAGCCCTGTATGATGATATGCATGTTTGTTTTGTAAGTCCACAACTTTTTCTATATACTTATTGTTTATGTATGTTCATGTATGAATGATATACTTCAATAAAATTTTATTTTTAAAAAAGCAGTGGTCCTCTCTTCAGAAGATGTTGGCTGAGTAAGGAGCTCCAAGAGTCAGTTCGTCCTACAGGGCAGTTAGTAATAACCCAGAGTTATTTAAAGCACCTGTATTGGGGGGCCTAGTTAACCAGAATAGCATCCTGCAACATCCTTGAAAGAATGGAAGGAGGAAACTGCCCATCTGCAAAGAAGTTGCATAAGTAGAGCCCTCCATGCTACTGAGGCCAGTGCCCATCCTCCACTTGGCAGCACAAGCCACCTCAGGAGTTATTCCATGGCTGGAGTTGGAACTTCCATTTCTCAAAAACAGGGGAGGAAGAGAGGGTTGGTCACTGACTTCAGCTACTGGTTAGTAAATTTGGCTGGCTAAAGTATAATCCTAAGAACAGCTAAAGTTTGAGCCTGTTCAAGTCAGATAGAGACTGGTAGCTGCCATTTTAACTCTGGCCCTGGCATGAGGAGAAGCAGGGCTGATTGAAAATCACAATGACAGTAGGGACAGGCTTCTTTCCACCCAGATTGGATTGCAGGACTAGCATTGGCTCCAGCCCCAACCCCAGCAGGCAGGAATTTGGCAGGACCTGCATCAACCCCTCCAGGTAACTGCAGGTGCTTTCAGCCAGCACAGACTGAACAGTCAGACACCTGGAGCTCTATCCCTGCACCCTAATAGGATAGGAGAGGAGCTGTGTTTCCTCAGCCTCTCTGGACAACTGCATGTGCTTTCAGTATGCACAAACTGGTTTGTTAAGGACCTTCGATTCCATCCCCATAGGATTGGAGGGGGCTGGTGTTTCCTCAGCCTATCCGGGCAACTGCAGGCACTTTCGGACTGCACAAACTTGAACATTGGGTACCAGTGTCTCTACCCCTATCTCCGATAGGACAAGAGGGGGACAGTGTTTCCCCAGCCACTTTGGGTAAATGCAGGTGTTTGGGGGCCACAAAGACTGAAAAGTCAGACACCTGTAGCTCCATCCCTGCCCATAAGTAAGATAGGAGGGTTGATGCCTCAGCCTTTCCAGGAAATGGCAGGCACTTTCAGTCTACACGAACTAGACTGGTGGGTACGTGTGGATTCACCCCCACCCACCAATAGGATAGGAGGGGGCTGGTGTTGCCTCAGCCTCTCCAGACAACAGCACAGACTGGACTATTGGGCGCCGGTGGTTCCATCCCCACCTCCTAAGGGGCAGAAGGTACAGTACTCCCTCAGCCTCTCAGGGCAGTGGCAGGAGCATTTGGCGCATACAGATTAGATTGTTGGGCACTCCAGAGAGCCCATCACCTCCCCTGGCAGGGATGGGGGGCTGGTGCTATATCAGTCTACCTGGGCAACTGTGGTCATTTTGGACCCACACCACATAGATTGTTGCTCACATCTTCAGTTCCATCCCTGCCCCAGGCAGGGGAAGAAGGGGTATGAAACCTCATCAGTCTCTCTGGGCAACTACAGTCTAGGCCTGCACGACTTGGATTATTACACATGGCTATGGCTCTGTCCCTACCACTGGCAAAGGAGAAAGTGGGAGAGGCTTCATCAGTCCCTGGGACAACATGAGCAGCTTCAGTCTCCTTATCTTACAGCACCAACTACATCCTTGGTTCCTACTATACAACCAGCAGGGGAGAAAGAGCAAGAAAGACCTAAACTAAAGAAAGAATCTGCACACAGAATAAATACATCTAGTAAGCCAGATGCCAAGACAACAACAAAAAATTACAATCCATACCAAGAAACAGGAAGATATGGCCAATTAAAGGAACAAGATAAGCCTCCAGATGACTTAAAGGAGTTGAGACAACTAATCATAGATGTTCAAACGAATCTCCTTAATAAATTCAATGAGATAGCTAAAGAGATTAAAGACATTAAGAAGATATTGGATGAGCACAAAGAAGAATTTGAAAGCATACATAGAAAAATAGCAGATTTTACGGGAATGAAAGGCACAATAAATGAAATTAAAAATACACTGGAGGCATATAACAGCAGATTTGAGGAGGCCAAAGAAAGGATGAGTGAGCTTGAAGACATGGTTTTGAAAAGCGAACGTGCAAAAGAACAGATGAAGAAAACAATGGAAAAAATTGAGCAAGTTCTCAGGGAACTAAATGATAGCAAGAGATGTGCAAACACACATGTCATGGGCATCCCAGAAGGAGAAGAGAAGGGAAAAGGGGCAGAAGGAATATTTGAAGAAATAATGGTAGAAAATGTTTGAAACTTATTGAAGGACAAAGATATCTGTGTCCTAGAAGCACAACATATTCCCATCTGAATAAATCTCAATAGACCAACTACGAGACACATACTAATCAGAATGTCAAATGCTAAAGACAAAGAGAGAATTCTGAGACCAGCAAGAGAAAAGCAATGCATAACATATAAGGGATATCCAATAAGATTAAGTGCTAATTTCTCATCAGAAATAATGAAGGGAAGAAGGCAGTGGTATGATACATTTAAGATACTGTAAGAGGGGGTCGGATGTGGCTCAACTGGTTGGGCGTCCGTCTCCCATATGGAGGGACCCGGGTTCGATCCCCGGGACCTCCCGGTAAAAAAAAAAAAAAAAAGATACTGTAAAAGAAAAACTGCCAGCCAATAATCATATCTGACAAGGTTGTCTTTCAAAAATGAGGGTGAGTTTAAAGTATTCACAAATAAACAGAAACTGAAAGTTTGGAACCAAGAAATGGCTTTACAGGAAATACTAAAGGGAGTGCTACAGCTTAAAAACAGAAGACAGTATAGAGAGAGGCTTGGAAGAGAGTCTAGAAATGAAGATTATATCAGTAAAAGTAACTAAAAGTGTAAAAAGAGTAGTGAAAATAAAATATGACAGATAAAACCCAAAGGTCATATGGATGAAATAAGAACTACCTTGACAGTAATAACATAGAATGTTACTGGATTAAACACCCAATCAAGAGGCACAAACTGGGGAGTGAGTTACAACTCACTGTACTTAGTGATTGAGCACCTGCTTCCCATGTACAAGGTCCTGGGTTCAATCCCCCATACCACAAAGAAAAAAACAAAAAAAAAAAGACACAGACTGGCAGAATGGATAAGAAATTATGAGCCATCCATATGCTCTCTACAAGAGACTCATTTAGACCCAAGGATGCCAATAGATTGAAAGTGAAAGACTGGGAAAAGATATTCCATGCATACAGTAACAAAAAAAAAAAAAAAAAGCTGGAGTAGCTATACTCATATCGGGTGAAATACACTTTAAAAGCAAAACTGTTATTAGAGACAAGGAAGGACATTATATATTAATAAAAGGGGCAGTTCACCAGGAAGAAATAGCAATCATAAATGTATATGCACCTAACCAGGATGCCCTAAGATACATGAGGCAAACACTGGCAAAACTGAAGAGAGAAATAGATATCTCTAAAATAATAACTGGAGACTTCAATACAGCATTCTCAGCTTTGGATAGAATATCTGGGAAGGGGATCAATAAAGAAACAGAGAGCTTGGATAATATGATAAATGGACTAAACCTAATAGACATATACAGAACACTGCATCTCAAAACAGCAAAATATACATTCTTCTCAAGTTATCATGGATCTTTCTTCAGGATAGACCATATTTTGGGTCACAAAGCAGATCTCAATTAAATTCAACGAGATTGAAATTACACAAAATGCTTTCTCTGCTCATAATGGAATAAAGTTGGAAATCAACAAGAGGCTGAAAAGGGGAAAATTCACAAATACATGGAGATTAAACAACACACTCTTAAATAATCAGTGAATCAAAGAAGAAATTGCAAGAGAAATCAATAAATATCTTGAGACAAATGAAAATGAGAACACAACATATCAGGACCTATGGAATGCAGCAAAGGCAGTCCTGACAGTGAAATTTACAGCCCTCAATGCTTACATTAAAAAAAAGAAAGAGTTAAAATCAATGGCCTAACAACATAGCTGGGGTAACTAGAAAAAGAACAGCAAACTATTCCCAAAGCAAGTAGAAGGAATGAAATAGCAAAGATCAGAGCAGGAATAAATGAAATTGAGAACAACAACAACAAAAAAAAAAAAAAAAAAAAAAAAAAAAACAATAGAGAGAATTAACAAAACCAAAAGTTGCTTCTTCGAGAAGATTAACAAAATCAACAAACCCTTAGCTAAACTGACAAAGGAAAAAAGAGAGAAGAATGCTCCCTTCAGCAGCACATATACTAAAATTGGAACAATACAGAGAAGATTAGCATAGACCCTGTGCAAGGATGACATGCAAATTCATGAAACATTCCATATTTTCATGGAAAAATTCCTAGGAATGTATTAACGACCTACATAACCCTAGAAGAAACAGAAGACCTCAACAAACCAATCACTAGTAAAGAGATTGAAACGGTCATCAAATGACTCCCCAAAATGAAAAGCCCAGGGCCAGATGGTTTCACAGGTGAGTTCTAATAAGCATTCAAAGAAGATTTAATACCAATCTTAAACAAGCTCTTCAAAAAATTTGAACAAGAAGGAACACTACCAAACACATTCTATGAAGCCAATATCACCCTAATACCAAAGCCAAATAAAGATATTACAAAAAAAGAAAATTACAGACCCATTTACCTAATGAATACAGATGCAAAAACCCTCTATAAAATACTTGTTAAACGAATCCAACAACACATTAAAAGAACTATTCATCATGATCAAGTGGGTTTTATACCAGGCATGTAACAGTGGTTTAACACAAGAAAATCAATCAGCAAAATACATCACATTAATAAATCAAAGAAAAACCACATGATACTATCGATTGTGCAGAAAAGACATTTGACAAAATACAGCATCCTTTCTTGATAAAAAATACTACAAAAGATAGGAATTGAAGGAAACTTTCTCAACAGGATAAAGGCCGTATATAAAAAACCCACAGCTAACATTGTACTCAATGGTGAAAGGCAGAAAGCTTTCCTGTTGAGATCAGGAACAAGACAAGGATGCCTACTGTCTCCACTGTTGTTCAAAACAGTGCTAGAAGTTCTAGCTAGAGTAATTAGGCAAGAAAAAGGTACACAAGGCACCCAAATCAGAAAGGAAGAAGTAAAACTTTCGCTATTAGCAGATGATATGATCTTATACCTAGAAAGTCCCGAAAAAACTACAACAAAGATGCTAGATCTAATAAATGATTTCAGTAGAGTGTCAGGATACAAGATCAATATGCAAAAATCAGTGGTGTTTCTATACACCAGTAATGTGCAATCTGTGGAGAAAGTTGGGGGGGGGAAATCCATTTACAATAGAGACTAAAAGAATCAAATACTGAGGAATAAACTTAATCAATGATGTAAAGCACTTGTATTCAGAAAACTAAAACACATTGTTGAAAGAAATCTTTAAAATACCTAGATAATTAAAAGAACATTCTATGCTCATGGGTTGGAAGACTAAATATCATTAAGATGTCAATTCTACCCAAATTGATATACAGATCCAATTCAAACCCAGTAAAAATTCCACCAGCATTTTTCAACCAAATGAAAAACACAGATATCAAATTTATTTGAAAGGGTAAGGGGTCCCAAATAGCCAGAAACATATTTAAAAGGAAAGGTGAAGTTGGAGGACTCTCACTTCCAGCTGTTGAATCATATTACCAAGCTAAAGTGGTAAAATAAATAAATAAATAAATAAAACAGCATGGTATTGGCATAAAGATAGACACATAGACCAATGGAACTGAATTGATGGTTCAGAAACAGACTCTCACATCTATGGTCAAGTGATTTTTGAGAAGCTTATCAAACCCACCTAAATGGGTAAGAACAGCCTATTCAACAAATGATGCTAGTATAACTGGATATCCATATCCAAAAGAAAGAAAGAGGACCCCTATCGCACACCTTATACAAAAATTAACTCACAATGGATCAAAGACCTAAATATAAAAGCTAGAACATAAATCTCCTAGAAGAAAATGTAGGAAAACATCTTCAAGACCTGGTGGTGCATTCTTAAACCTTACACCAAAAGTACAAGCAATGAAATTATACATGTATAAATGGGACCTCCTCAAAAAAAAAAAAAAAATACGATAAAAAGAAAAAAAAACAAAACAAAATAAAAAAGAAAAAAACAAAAAAAAAAAAAAGAAAGAAAGAAAAAATAAAACAAACAAAAAAAATAAAAAAAATAAAAAAAATGGGACCTCCTCAAATTTCAACACTTTTGTGGTTCAAAGGACTTCATCAAGAAGGTGAAAAGGCAGCCCGCTCAACGGGAGAAAATATTTGGAAACCACATATCCGATAAGAGTTTGATTTCCATTTTATATAAAGAGATCATACAACTTAACAATAAAAGAGCAAGCAATCCAATTTAAAAATGGGCAAAGGACTTAAATAGACATTTCTCCAAAAAGGAAATATAAATGGCCAAAAAGTACATGAAAAAAATTTCAATATCACTAGCTATTAGGGAAATGCAAATCAAAAAGACAATGAATGTGATTCTAGCAATGGAAGAAATTATATCATTGATGTGGAGGCAGTAGTCACTGGAGGTTCTGAGGGCAGGGAGAGGGAAAAACAGGTGTAATACGGGGGCATTTTTGGGACTTGGGAATTGTCCTGAATGACATTGCAATGACAGATACAGGCCATTATAAATCTTGCCATAACCTGTAGAATTGGGTGGGAGAGAGTATAAACTACAATGTAAACTTTAATCCACACTTAGTGGCAATGCTCCAAAATGTGTCCATCAATTGCAATGAATGTACCTCACTAATGAAGGCTGTTGTTAATGTGGGAAAAATGCAGGAGGTGTGGGGAGCAGGGCAAATGGGAATCCCCTATGTTTTTTATATGACATTTGTATAATCTAAGTATTTTTAAAAAATAAAAATTAAAAATTAAAAAAATGACAATGATGTATCATCTCACACTGCATAGAATGGCCAATATTAAAAAACAGAAAACAGTAAGTGCTGGAGAGGATGTAGAGAAATTGGAACACTCCTTCACTGTTGGTGGGACTGTGAGATGGTGCAGGCTCTGTGGAAGACAGTTTGGCAGTTCCTCAGGAAGCTAAATACAGAACTGCTATATGATCCAGAAATTCCTCTACTAGGAATATATCCAGAAGAAATGAAAACTGTGACACGCACAGACATCTACACACCGATGTTCATAGCAGTGTTATTCAAAAGATGGAAACAACCCAAGTGCCCATCAACCAATAAATGGATAAACAAAATGTGATATATACATTTGATGGAATATTATGCTGCAGTAAGAAGAAATGAAATTGGAACACATATGATAACATGGATGAATCTTGAAGACATTACGCTAAGTGAATAAGCCAGACACAAAAGGACAAATATTGCATGGTCTCACTAATATGAACTAAATACGAAGATAAACACCTGGAGTTAAAACCTAGAGCATAGGTTATTAGGAGATAAGAGGGGGGCTGCAAAGGTGTACTGATGCTTAATGTAAGTGGAAGTTTTAATTAAACTTGATTGTAAAAGTGTGGAAATGTATAGAGTTGATGGTAACACATTATAGCAAGTAGCAGCTGGTTTATAAATGGGAATGTGGCTGAAAAGGGTAGTCTAGGGATGTAAATGTCAGTTGAAAGAAAGCAAGAGAATAATCTAAGGACTGAATAACATAGTAAACCAGAGGTGGATGAGAATTGTGGTTAATAGTACTAATGCATGAATGTCCTTCCGTGAACTAGAACGGATGTATGCCACTATTGCAGGGTGGTTGGAATGTGGAGAAGCATGGGAAATATACAATTAATGTAACCTATGGACTATAGTTAACAGCAATTCTGTAATATTCTTGCATCAATGCCAAAGATATACTGCGTTGATAATGGGGGAGTATGGAAAAAATATGCCAAATGTATGCTATGGACCATAGTTAGTGGTAATAGTCTGATGATATTATCTCATTATCTGTAACAAATGTTCCACAACAGTGTGGTGTGTTGGGGAAGGGTTGTTGTATGGGAATTCTACACATGTGCATGATTGTTTTGTACATTTGGATTCCAGTTCCAGAAGAAATAAAGTGACCCCCATGCACATATTGGGAACATGTATACCTTGCCCAAACTGTGTGGTGACAGCATGAGGGGCTGAACTAGGACATTCATCACAAGTTCACTGTCCCAGAAATTGCCCTATGTGTAAAGACACTTCACAGAACTTTCCTACAGAACACTGCGGGAAAGCAGTAAAGCCATGGCTGCCTGCAGTAAGGGATTGCTAACTGTGGGACATACAGTGCATTGCCTGGGATTGTAAGGAAACTGTTTCCTAGGTGTGGCAGTTTGATATAGTTATGAATTCCAAAAATAGATATTGGATTATGCTTGTAAACTGGTCTGTTCCTCTGGGCATGATTAAGTTATGATTAGGGCTTTGATTGGCCTACTTCAGTAGGACGTTGAGTCCCTGCCCCTTGATGGGCAGGGACTCAGAGATAAAATTACATGTCAGAGCAAAGGAGTTGTTGGAGTTTTTCGAGTTGGAGTTTTGATGATGGAGTTTTAATGCTGGAGCCCGGGGAAGCAAGCACACAGAGGAGCTTGGTCATGAGGAAGGAGAGAAGGCCCCAGGAAGAGATGAGCCATTCTCTTTATAGTCTACAGCTGGCCTTGTGGAGAGAAGCAAGCCTAAGCCCAGGCAAGCCCCAGGAAGAGAGGAATCCAGGAAGCCTGAACCCTGGCAGACATCTGCAGCCATCTTGCTCCAACATGTGGCCATAGACTTTGGTGAGGGAAGTAACTTATGCTTTACGGCCTGGTAACTGTATGCTTCTACCCCAAATAAATACCCTTTTTGAAATGCCAACAGATTTCTGGTAATTTGCATCAGCACCCCTTTGGCTGACTAATACACTAGGGATGAGGGGACATTTATAACCATATAAACAATGAAAATCCTAGGGCCACATGGGCATGCCCAAGACATGATGCATGTACAGAAAGGACCAGGGAGGCCCCTAAGTTTTGGCCTCAAGCTATTCTCTAAACTCATCATATAAATAAGCTCTAAAGGAGAGCATCACATAGGTCAATCCACAAAGACTAGGAAAGGTGTTTTCTGTTTTTTTCCTTCTTGTTTTTGTTAGCTCCTGGTATTCAAGGAAAGTTCTGTCATAACATTACCTGGATACAACCTTAAAGAAGAGACACTTAAGAGTCTAAATTCCAGAAATAACACATTAAAATATCAAGATATCCAGATTTCAACAAGAGATTATAAAACATACAAAAAAAAAACAGGAAGCAAGGCCCAGGCAAAGGAGAAGATTAAAACCTTAGAAACCATTAATGAGGAGGATCAGACCTGATAAAGACTTTTATAAAACATGATCCTAAATATATTCAAAGAGCTAAAGGAAAACATGGACAAAGAACTAAAGGAAATCAGCAAAATGATAGATGAAAACAAAGAAAATATCAACAGAAAGATGGAAATTATGGGAAGGAACCAAACAGAGCTAAAAACCACATTAACATCACTTAAAAATTCCCTAGAGTAATTCAGCAGCAGTTTGGGGCTAGCAGAAGAAATAATCAGTGAACTTGAAGATAAGACAATTGAGATCATCTAGTCTAGGGAGAAGAAAGAATGAAGAAAAGTGAACAAAGACTCAGGAACCTGTGCAACACCATCAAACCCACCAATATATGCACTGTGGAGTCCCAGAAGAAGAAAGAGATAAAGAAGGGAAGCGGCTGTGGCTCAATCAGTGGGGCTCCCGTTTACCATATGGGAGGCCCCGGGTTCGGTTCCCGGGGCCTCCTGGTGGGGACGGGCCCGCCCGCACGGCGTGGTTGGCTGACCCGGCGAGCGCAAGCAGCAAGGGGGGGATAAATGAATAAATAAATAAAATCTTTAAAAAAAAAAAAAAAAAAAAAAAAAAAAAAAAAAAAAAAAAAAAAAAAGAGATAAAGAAGAAGAGAAAATATTTTTAAATGGTTTAAAATTTCCCAAATTTAATGAAAGACATGAATATACACATCCAAGATGCTCAACAAACTCCAAATAGTATATTCCAAATATCCTCTTAGAGATAGAATTCTGAAAGCCACAAAAGAAAGCCAATGTGTCATGTATAAAGGAGCTTCAATAAGATTAGGTGCTGATTTCTCATCCGAAACCATGGAGGCAAGAAGGCAGTAGGAAGACATATGTAAAGAGCTGAAAGAAAAAAAATTGCCACATAAGAGTTCTACATTTGACAAAACTGTCTTTCAAAAATGAAGAAGAGATTAAGACATTCCCAGATAAACAAGAGCTGAGGGAGTTCATCACCACTAGACCAGACCTACATGAGATGCTGAAGAGAATTATGTAGGTTGAAAGGAAAAGACAACAGACAATAAATTGAAACCGAATGAAGAAATAAAGCTCTCTGGTAAAGGTAATGAACTGAGTAAATATAAATGCCAGTAGTATTGTATTTTTAGTTTATAATTCCATTTTTTACCTCCTACAGAATTTAAAAGGCAAATACATAAAATGCAATAATAAATCAGTGGTTTGAAACTCATAATGTATAAACATACAATTTGTAACAAGAACTACAAAAAGGTAGGGGGACAGAAGGGTATAGGCACATAGTTGAAGTTAAGTTGATATCAAAGCAAAGGAGATTGTTATATGTCAAATTTAAGCCCCATATTAACTACAAAGAAAGTATTGGAGAATATGAAATTCATAAAGACAGAAAGTAGAGTACAGATTTCCAGGGGCAGGAGGAAGAGGGAATGGGGACTTAATGCAAAATGGATCGGTATAGAGTTTCTGTATGGGGAGATGGTAAAATGTTAATAGAAAGCAGTGAGGGTATTGTAGATGTGTTTAATTCCACTGAATGATATGCTTGGGTGTGGTTGACATGGGAAAAGTCAATTTTGTATAGATGTTCCCACAGTTTAAAAGAAAGAAAGAAAGAAAGAAAGAGCAACTAAAGAGATAATAACAATTAAATGTAATATGTGATCTGGGGCAGGATCTAATAAGGGAGGAGAAAAGGCTCAAAAGGACATTATTGGGATATATGAAAAAATCGGCATATAGACTATAAGCTTTATATCAATATTAAATTTCTTGAACTTGATAACTGCACTTAAGGTGGTTAGATAAATGAATATCCTTGTTCTTAGGAAATGTATATGGCAGTATTAGGTGTTCAAGGAGTATGATATATACAATCTACACACATGTGCTCAGAAAATGGATATACATATATATATATAAATAGAAAGAGAAACATGAATGGATAGACAGATGGACTGATAGATAAATGGATAGATAGAATGATATAGTAAATGTGGCACAATGTTAATATTGGGGGATGTGGGGAGATAGGAGTATGTTGGAGTCCTTGCATGGGTGTGTATTACTTTTTTAACTGAACTATAAGTTTAAAAGTATTTCAAAATTTAAAAAGTAAAAAAAAAAAAAACTACATACTTATTTGAATGGCTAAAATGAGAAGGAAAAAAATTGAAAATACCAAGTGCTGACTAGGATTCAGTGCAATAGGAACACTCATACATTGCCGGGGGAGGATGCAAAATAATACGGCTACTTTGGAAAACAGTTCAACAGTTTCTTATAAAACTAAACATACACTTACTATATGACCAAGCAATCCTATCACTAGATATTTGTCCAAGAGAAATGAAAACTTGATGCTCACACAAAACTTGATGCTCACATAAATAGATGGATATTTATGATGGCTTTATTCATAATTACCAAGAACTGAAAACGCAAATGTCCTTCAACTGGTGAATGGGTAAATTAACTGTGTTATAGCACACAGGGAAATAGTACTCAGAAATAAAAAGCATGGATGAATCTCAAATGCATTATGAAAAGTAGAAAATGCCAGACCCAAAAGGGTCATACACTATGATTTCATTTCTATGACATTCTGCAAAAGGCCAAACTATAGGGGTAAAGAATAGATCAGTGGTTGGCAAAAGGGCTGAAGGTCAGAGGAGAGGGTGACTTAAAAAGGGTAGGAGGTAAATTTGGGGGGGGTGGAATTATTCTGTATCTTGATTGTGCATTTGTCAAATGAATTTTTATTTATTTAAATTATGCCTCAATACTAAAAATAATAATAAGATAGTAAACAGATACTAGAGAGTGATTCAGAACTGACCCAGGTGATCGAACTTTTACACTTCCAAAGGATCTCATATCACAAAGACAAGCTGTACTCAGAGCCAAACAATCTTTATCCCAGAACAGCTGCAAGTATTGGAAGAAAGACCATGTCTTGGAGTAACTGGCTTCAACCTTCAACTTTGATGAGCTGGTAGTAAAGGTTGGGCTCAAGAACCGTCACATCAAATGGAGGAAGAAGCAGTGAAAAACTAAACAATGGTGTTACCAGGACCACCAAACCAGATGGTTTCAGTGAAGGAGGAGGAAGTGCCCTTACATAAAACTGCTGCAACCACTCATCCTGTGAGTTCTGGAATTTCAGATGCCTATGGCCCTGATTTACCTGAGCCTTCTGGTGTTGCCGGTCAGGCTCTGGGTCCGTGAAAACGGTGCCGCGGATGAGAAAGAAAGAATAAGACAAAGAGAAGAAAAACTGGGATCAGGGGACTCTCCGTCCGAACTGGAGAGAAGAGCCCAGCCACCTCATAAACTGTGGCTTTTATTTGGCTTTAGAACAAAGAAAATACATGTGAGCATGTGCAAGGGCAATAGATACTTGACAGTTACATTTTACTGAAATCGACAAGTCTTAAAGGTCAATGACTCAGCTCTTTTACATTTCTGCAATTCACAGGCAAGCTCAGGATGTTTCCCCACCCAGCTCCTGTTAGCATGAGACTCCAGAACTTGTTTATTACATTCCAAGGTGACCTTTTTTCTTGTCAGTTGCCATGGCCTTTAATTGAAACTCCATCATTTCCCCCTTTTTTATTAATTAAAGCTCATAGGAACCATTATATAAGCTGATACAAGGTGACCTCCTGTCACACTTGTCTTCTTCCATAGGCTCTTGTGACTGTGCCTGTCTTAGGTTGTCTTCCTCTGAGAATCTTACCCGTCATTGACTACCAGTCAAGCTTTTGAGCTCTTACATGGAAGGCATTTTCATTAATCTTTATGCTTCTTCAGGTTCCTTTAATGAGTATTTTTTGTGCAGATACTTAGTATTAAGATCAAGGGGTTATTAGTAGAATCTTTCTACTAAGTAATGCAAAATTAGTTTTTCATGGCCAAGTTTCTTAACATAAATGCATTTATCAGGTCTAATTACTCTAGCCTTGACAATACAAACAATTAAAATACATATAACAATAATTCCAAATCCAATCCAAAATGATATTTGAACTGTTTTTTGTTTCCACCAATGAAACGGCTGCACCAGTGGTTTCTTTCAATTCGTTTGATACATGCTCAATGCCTTCTTTTGCAATTCTAAAAGATTTATAGAAGCATTATGCTTATATCCAATCAAGTGATTTTTCACTTCCTCTCAATCATGTTCACTATTATTATAAGAAAAGAGTAATACAAATAGAACTTTCTTTCCAATCACATTCAATAACTCTTAACAAGTTTAAATTAAAAATTTGTTTACCCAAATGTATAATAGTTGTTTCAAGATTATTCACACAATTATTCAGTTCCACATCAATGTGAGACCGGCTATGCCACATCTCACTTGCATTTTTATGCCAGTCCTTAACATATTGTTGATTCTGGACTCCTTGATGCAGGGCTGTGCCAGTGACAGCTGCAGCGGTTATGATGCCAATCAGTCCCAAATTTTCTGCTATTAAAAGTCAAATCAGTCTTTTAGTTCTTTTAAAATAATGGTTGATGAAATGTCACAGCAACTGGGATTCTGGAGACTGCTGCCAATGTCTGGTCATCCGAACTGGTAACCATAATCCTTTTCTTCTTCTTGCTATAAAAAGAGTTTGATTTTCCTGCAAATATGAATTCTTAAGACATGTAAATAAAGAGAAATTAATGTTCCTTTCACCAAAGGTTACTTTTCCAATGATAAAACTATAAGATCTCGTACTCATACTGCAAGAAATTGAGTTGATTTTCTTTTTTAAAATAGTAATATTAGTTTTGCTGCCTTGCCTTTCAAAAATTGGACCAGTTCACCAAAATAATTTCCACAAATAACTTTGAGTTTTGTTAAAGTTTAGTGTCCCATGGTTGTGAGATATATCTCCTTTGATTTTTCCAAATTATTGAGCTGTTAGTAAATGCTGTATTACCAAAATTCCAGAAATAAGGATTACTGTCATTAGTGATTATGATTGAATTATTAATGAACTAAAATATGGTTGTGTTTTTAATAGGTTTCGGTATCCCTATAAGGGCCCGATCCTTTACAATTCCATAGGAATCATTAAACAACACAACCTCTGTAAGCCCATGACAAATATGCCATTTGTCATTAAGTAGTCTGTCGTGAGATTGATTAAGATAAATTGGGTAAGACTCATCACTCTAAGTCAACAGCTCTAGAAAAGGTGAGTTGGTTATGTATGCCCAATAAGTGTAATTATGATGCAGTATCTTACCTTGACCTAATACTTTACCTATAATTAATCCAATGTAAAACCACCATGTCTATAGTTTAAGTCTTGGCAGCATCTTCAACTCTAGGCTTGATTCTTCTGGAGGGGATCCACTGCTCTTCTCCTGTTTCTGTAATGATAAGAGCAAAACCTCGGCCCAAAAATTTTACCTCTCCTTTTTCCCATTTTCTGGTTCTTTCATTTTTCCAATATACAGGTTGTCCACATTTTTCATTTTCATTCCTTTTTTTAACATCTTAATGTCTTTTTGCTGCTGTGATATTAGAAATTTGTTGTCTATTAAGAAAATTTAAGGTAAGCAATGCTCTAGACAGTCTGTCCCTAGCAGACTCTCCTCCATCTCCCCCTTTTTATTTTTGCAACATTAATTTTAATAAGTGATTATTTTTTTTCTACTATCGCTTGTCCCTGAGGGTTATATGGAATTCCTATAACATGTTTAATATTCCAGTCACTGCAAAATTTTTTGAAAGATTGACTAAGATAAGCAGGCCCATTATTAGTTTTTAGCTGTGCTGGCAGGCCCATTACTGTAAAACAGTGTAATAAATGAGAACGTACATGTGAGGCCTTTTCACCAGCTTGAGCAGTTGCCCAAATAAAATTAAAATATGTATCCACCGTCACATGCACATACTGAAGGCGGCCAAAAGAAGGCACCTGTGTAACATCCATTTGCCAAATTTCTTTAGGATGTTCTCCACAGGGATTAGTTCCTAGAGAGAAAGTGAGGGCTTATGGGCCCACAAATAGGACATTGTCTAACAATCCTCTTACTTTCTTTTACTGTTAAGTGGGGATATTTATGACGTAAGCCAGAAGCATTAGTATGTGTAAGTTTATGATAATCAGCAGCAGATTCTGTATGAGCAATAAGTTTATCTACTAAATCATTTTGTGAAGCCATAGGGCCAGGAAGTTGAGAATGGGAATGAATATGAGTAATATAGATTGGATTAGATTGTTCACGAACAGTCTTTTGTAATTGTAGGAAAAGAACTTCTAATTCAGAAGCTGGAGTTATTTGAGCTGTTTCTATATGACAAACAACGTGACAAACATAAGCAGAATCAGACACAATATTGAAAGGCTCAGAAACATCAGTTAGCAATTGAATAACAGCCATAAGTTCTACCTTTTGGGCAGATAAATAAGGTGTTTTCCAAGGTTTTGTAGTTGGGCTTAAATAGCCTGCATTTCCATTACTGCTACCATCAGTGTAGTAAGTTGGAGCAGCAGAGAGTGGTTGTTGTTTGACAACCTTAGAAGAATCCATTAAGTACGTTTTAAAAACTGTAAAACAATTTTAATTCGGGAAGTGATTGTCAATTGTTCCAATAAAATCTGCTAAGGCCACTTGCCAAGGGTTACTGAACTGCCAGAGCTGAGAAAGCTCCTGCTTTGTAAGGTCTAATATGATTTTATCAGGATCTTTAGCCATAAGCTGTCTCAGGCGAATATTGCCTTTTGATATTATTGCTAAGATTTTTTCAGGATAAGTATGAAGCTTTTTTGTATCTTTGTTGGGTAGGAATATCCATTCTATTATGCCCTCCTCTTGCCAAAGTATCCCAGTAGGGGAATGGCAAGATGGAAATATTAAAAGAGAAATTGGAAGATTTACATTTATCCTTGTTAGTTGGCTATTTTGCACTCTTTTTCCAGCCATTTAACTCCTCTTTTGCTTCTGGGCTTAAAATGTGAGGACTATTTAAGTCAGGGTTTCTTGTTAGGGTAAAGCATAAGTTGGAATTCCTAAAGTAGGCTGTACTCAATATCACCCAGTAATTTCTGAAAATCATTTAAAGTACGTAAATTATCAGTTCGAAATTGGACCTTTTGTGGAGTTATAATATTTCTATTAATAGTATGACCTAAATATTGGAAAGGAACCTGTTTTTGAATTTTTTCTTCTGCTATTTGCAACCCATGTTGAGGAAGAACTTCTTTAGCCAGCTGAAATAGTGGTTTCAGCTCAAAAGATTGCTTAGTGGCAAAAAGAATATCATCCATACAATGAATAATCATAGCCTTAGGAAATTGTTTTCATAAAATTTGTAATGGAATGTGAACAAAGGATTGACATAATGTAGGACTGGTCATCATTCTCTGAGGTAAAACTTTCCACTGATATCGTTCAGTAGGAGCTGAATGATTAATAAAAGGAATAGTAAATGCAAATTTTTCTCCATCATTTGGATTAAGAGGAATAGTAAAGAAACAATCTTTTAAGTCAATAATAATAATATGCCAATTTGTGAGTATTTTGCTAATCCCTGAGGAAGGGGCCAGCCTCCCCAGGAAGAAACACAACACTCCTTGGGCAGTATATTTTAAGGATTATGCATCAGTCCCTGGGAGAGTGGCCAGCTCCTCCAGGGAGGAATACAACACCTTTTGAAATATACTTTATCTTTTAGAATTTGTTACAAAACATCCTTGATGTGCTTACTATTTTAGTTTCCATTTAATATTATTATTATGTATAGCAGAGGTGGAGTAAAGCAGACAAGTTAAAGCATCTGTCTTTTGATTTTTAGGCAGAGAGGTAGTTTTATAACATATTATATTTTAAAATAATTAAAATTATGATTAATAACAATATACTTTTGTTTAATATTACACTGAAACATTATTAAATTTTCAGCAATTTTATACACCTTTAAAGTATTTATATGAACTTTTTATTCATACAACTTTAATTGTCATAAAATTAGAAAATTTCCCTCAGTTGCCTAACAGTCTCAAACACTTCACTCAACCTACATCACATGAACTTAACCACTTTCAGTATTCTACCCCCTTCCAGGGAACAAACCAAACCTTTTGTAACAGTGTGAAACAAAAAGCTTTTTTGAGAAAGCAGGTTTAAACATCATGTTCCTCCCCAAAGCAACAAAACCTGTCTCTCCAAGGAAACATCAAGGCCAAAGCACAAGAAGCTACTTTGATAAAACACTTTCCCCCTCTTGTACACTGATCACCCAGGAGAAAAACTCTGTGCAAACTTCCACCAAAACAGACCAATGACTTGAGAAACCCCGAGAAAGAACAAAACTCCAACCCTGTTTTAATAACTTAGTCATTTTATCTTCTGATAAAATTACTTTCTTTTCTTTAATAATAAAAGCAATTCTATATACCTTCTTTACTTAAGTTACCACAATGATTTTAGAAACTGTTTTTAAACAAACTTCTGAAAACATACAATTAGCATCAACATTAAACAAACTTGTTAGAATAATGACTTAGTTTGTTTATATCTATTTCTCTTATTTTAAATTAATACCCATATTTATTTATTAATATATGCACTTATTTAATGTTGGCCATTTGAATAGAGCTCTTTTAATAATTTTTATTCATTAATTTAATATTACCATCCGGAGGTATCAAAATATACACTGACACTGAACAAACAGACAAACACAATACAAGTTACAACACATCAATAGAAACATATATCTTTGATTTCAGTGCTTTTGAGAATTTTTCTGGAAACTGTATTGCTAAGTTTTCTTACTTTTCCAGTGGTTTAATTTTATTAGCTTCTATCATCCCACAGCCTTATCATTATGTAAGCAGTAGGAGGTTTATAAAGTTGTTGCTGGAACTTAAGTGTTAACATCCACAGCTGGAGTTGAGGAGCAACAGAAATAAGACTACACAAAGACCATACATGAAGGGGAATTATCTCTCCCTTTTGATGAGCTCTTTTTAAAGCTTTCATCACTAACTTCCAATGTTTCAGGTTTAAAATATCCCACCCTTGCAGCTGAAACCAATAACAACATTTCTGTACAAGAGAAAAAAGTTCCTCAAAAGCCGAGGATTTAATAGTTACACCGGTGCATTTTAATAAAGTTTTTAACACTCTAGAGTACTCTTCAAAGTTAGACTGCTGATTACCCATTACCCTGATGATTCCAAGGATGAAGCTTACCTTTTCTGTTTCTTTTTTCTTTTAAACCACTCTCAGGAGCTCCTTGGTCCGTGCACTGACTGAAAGGAAAAATTTCGTTTTCAGGGTCCCTGTTCGGGCGCCATATGTTGCCGGTCAGGCTCTGGGTCCGTGAAAACGGTGCCGCGGATGAGAAAGAAAGAATAAGACAAAGAGAAGAAAAACTGGGATCAGGGGACTCTCCGTCCGAACTGGAGAGAAGAGCCCAGCCACCTCATAAACTGTGGCTTTTATTTGGCTTTAGAACAAAGAAAATACATGTGAGCATGTGCAAGGGCAATAGATACTTGACAGTTACATTTTACTGAAATCAACAAGTCTTAAAGGTCAATGACTCAGCTCTTTTACATTTCTGCAATTCACAGGCAAGCTCAGGATGTTTCCCACCCAGCTCCTGTTAGCATGAGACTCCAGAACTTGTTTATTACATTCCAAGGTGACCTTTTTTCTTGTCAGTTGCCATGGCCTTTAATTGAAACTCCATCATTCTGGTTCCAAGCAATCTGGAGGGGATGGTGCCTCTCTTTGGAATTCATCATGGGATTCTCAGCTTCATGATGCCTGTGGTAGATTGAGTCTTTTGTGGACCCCAGAAAATTATGTTCTTAAATTGGTCCATTCCTATGCATGTAAACATATTATAGGTGGGAGCTTCTGATTAAATTACTTCAGTTAAGGGTCTTTGATTGGATTATTTCAGTGAGGTGTGGCCCAGGGTGGGTCTTGGTCTTCTTGCTGGAGTCCTTTATAAATGGATGAATACAGAGAGAAGGGGCCACAGAGACAGAGAGAAAAACGCCCAGAAGCTGAGAGGAAGCCATAAACAAAGCAGAAAGCAACAGAGTCCAGAGGAGAAGGCAGAGACCAGCAGACACTGCCATGTGCCTCACCATGTGCCTTGACAGATGAGAGAGGAATCCAGGGCCACCAGCAGCTGGTCCTCAGGGAGAGAAGCACCATTTGATGAATCCATGATTTGGACATTTTTCTCGGCCTCAAAACTGTAAGCTTTTAAACTAATAAATCCCCATTGTAACTGCCAACCCATTTCTAGTATATTGCCTTGGCAGCTGTCTTACTTTGCCACAGGGCTGCCAATTCAAAGTACCAGAAATGGGTTGGCTTTTATAACAGGAATTTTTAAAGTGGTTTTATTTAGATATGTTCATATACTATAGAGAATCCATCACAATCAATAGCTTTTAGCATAATCACAGTGTTGTGCATTCATTGTCACAAAAGATTTTAGAACAAATTCATTACTCCAAAAAGCATAGTGAAACCTCATGTGAAATATGAATATGGGTAATATTGCATATGTCATAAATTGGGAAACAGATTTTGATATCCTGAGTTGGGGGAGGTAGCAGGGAACAGTCCTTCCCTTACTCAACTTTCTAATTTTCTTTTGAAATTTCTTCCAATTAAAAAACACTAAATATTGCATATATATGACTATTTTTCTTTGAAACTGAACAAATGTATGCCAATGTTACAAGATGGTAATAGGCAAAAAAAAAAACCCACTATGCTAAGTGAAAGAAACGAGACACAAAGTACCACATATTTTGGTACCATTTATATAAAATGTAAATATAAACCAATTCATAAAGACAGAACTAGACTAGTGGTTATGTAGGGCCAGGGAAGGATAGAGGGATTAAGAGGTAACTGCTCAGGGGTGTGGAGTTTTTCCCTTTAGCTTTATTTTTGAGCTTTATACAATGGTATCATATTTAAACCTTCTGAAACTTATGTTTCTGAAATTCAGCCATGTGCTCAGACTAGTTCAGTCATTTCCTCTACTGTGTGATAGTCCATTGTGTGAATACACCTCAATAAATGTATTTTTTCTTTTTGCCATGAACATGTGGTTTATTTCTAGTGCTTTCCTATTAAGAACACTACTGGTCCAGACAATTCTGTATGTCTCCTGTTGTATGTGTGCAGAATATTCTCTCACATAAACACATAAGTGAATATGTTGGACACTGGAGTACTGTAACTGGATAAAGGGTATCTCAAAAATCTTTAACAAATATAACTCAATGTGGAAGCATTCCAATGCTGATTGCTGGCAAAGGCCAAATTAGTTTTAAATATGCCATTACGAAGGACTTAAAATTTGGAACAGATTTTTATTTCCTTGGGCAGGGGTGCCAGCAGGGAATAGCCCTTCTCCTGTTCAACTTTCTAATTTTCTTTTGAAATTCCTTCCAATTAAAAAAAGCACTAGGGAGTGGATGTGGCTCAAGCAGTTGAGCACCTGCTTCCCACATGGGAAGTCCCAGGTTTGGTGCCTCCTAAAGAAAACAAACAAACAACAAGCAAAAACAGCCAAAGCACGAGCAGCAAGAGAAAAAATAGATAAATGGGATCTCCTCAAAATTAAAAACTTCTGCACCTCAAAGGATATTATTAAGAAAATAAAAAGGCAGCCTACCCAATGGGAAAAAATATTCGGCAACCATATATCTGATAGGAGCCTAATATCCTGCATATATAAAGAAATCCTACACCTTGAAAATAAAAGAACAAACAACCCATTTAAAAAATGGGCAAGTGACCTGAAAAGACACTTCTCCAAGGAAGAAATACAAATGGCTAAAAAGCACATGAAAAAATGCTCAACATCGCTTGCTATCAGGGAAATGCAAATCAGAACTGCAATGATCCTGCAGCTAATTAAGCCGACCGTCTCCCTCTCCCCGTGGGGGCCCGGTGTGCAGTGGCTGCGGACAGCAGCCACCTTGGTAGTGTACGCGGCCTGTTGCTTGTACAGGTTGCCTAAAGGGACCTTGGAGACAGCCCTTGCCTTGTTGATGGTCCTGTCTGACCTCGTGCCATCCCCAATCTAGGCTCCAGACGGGTATGCGAGGTGCCTTTGGAAAGCCTCAGGGGACGGTGGCCCGGGTCCACATCGGCCAAGTCATCATGTCCATCCGCACCAAGCTTCAGAACAAGGAGCATGTGATTGAGGCGCTGCGCAGGGCCAAGTTCAAGTTCCCTGGCCGCCAGAAAATCCACATCTCCAAGAAGTGGGGCTTCACCAAGTTCAATGCTGACGAATTCGAAGACATGGTGGCCGAGAAACGCCTCATCCCAGATGGCTGTGGGGTGAAATACATCCCCAATCGTGGCCCCTTGGACAAGTGGCGGGCCCTGCACTCATGAGGGCTTTGCCAGCACTGCCCTCACCCAACCTGTGCCCTCTAATAAATGACTTCCTGGCAAAAAAAAAAAAAAAAACTACAATGAGATACCATCTTACAACCATCAGAATGGCAGCTATTAAAAAAACAGGAGACACTAAATGTTGGAGAGGATGTGGAGGAATAGGAAACCTCATCCACTGCTGGTGGGACTGCGGTATGGTCCAGCCACTGTGGAGGACAGTTTGGCGGTTCCTCAGAAAACTAGCAATAATTCTTTCGTATGATCCAGCAATTCCACTGCTGGGTATATACCCAGACGAACTGAAAGCAAAGACACAAACAGATATATGCACACCAATGTTCATAGCGGCATTGTTCACCATTGCCAAAAGTTGGAATCAGCCCCGGTGCACATCAACAGATGAATGGATAAGCAAAATGTGGTACATACATACAATGGAATATTACTCAGCTGTAAGAAGGAACAAAGTGCTAACACATGGAATAACGTGGATGAATCT
>JAKSZT010054419.1:8913990-8939706 GCA_026826555.1 Tolypeutes matacus | reverse complement strand
GATAGATAGATAGATAGATAGATAGATAGATAGATAGATAGATAGATGATAGATAGATAGATAGATAGATATGATAGAGATAGAGATGATAGAGATAGAAATAGAGACAGATAGAGATAGAGATATAAAATGGATTTAAAAAAACATGAGCCAATCATATGCTGCCTACAAAAGACTCACCAGGAATACAGCTGAAAGAGAAAGGTTGGAAAAAGATACTCCATGCAAACAGTAACCAAAAAAGAGCAAGGGTAGCAATATTAATATCAGACGAAATAGACCTTAAATGCAAAAAAGTTATAAGAGATACATAATGCCATTATATATTAATAAAAGACACAATCCACCAGGAAAAAATAACAGTCATAAATGTCTATGCAACTAATCAGGGTGCCCCAAAATACATGAGGCAAACTCTGGCAAAACTGAAGGGAGAAATAGACATCTCTATAATAATGGCTGGAGACTTCAACACACCACTCACATCATTAGATAGAATAACTAGACAGAAAATCAACAAGGGAACAGAGAAATTGAACAATATGATAAACAGCTAGACCTAAGAGACATATACTGAATGTTGCATCCCAAATCAGTGGGTTATACATTCTTCTCAAGTTCTCATGGATCTATCTCCAGGAAAGACCACATGTTAAGTCACAAGGCAGGTCTCAATAAATATAAAAAGACTGAAATTATACAAAGCATCTTCTCAGATAATAACGGAATGAAACTGGAAATCAATAATAGACAGGAAAGGGGGAAATTTGCAAATGTGTGGAGGCTAAACAACACACTCCTAAACAATAGAACGGCCACTATTAAAAAGACAAAAAATTTCAAAAGTTAAGGTTCATAAGTATAGTCATCAACATTAAGAGCCCATCTGTGGCAGGTGGGCAACATGGGAATCCCAGTGGGTGGGTTCCATGTAATATTTTGGGTAATCTAAGCACCTCTTAAAATATACTTATATATATATATATATATAAATAACATTTTTGTAAGCAAATGCACATATATGCATATATATTTATATATCATTTTACAAATATTGGTATGTATTGTGAAAATTTTGATTTTTACCCACAATAAAAAATAAATTAATTTTTTAAAAAATACTTAATGCAAAGATAAACGTGCAAGATGATACCCAGAGTCTGTGAGTTCCTTCTTGTTCCTGCTGGGACAGAAGCATGTTGTGATTTCAGTTCAAACAATAACCCTTTAAAATTGCCAGAAATTTTGTTTCATATGCAACTTGCTGCTTCAACAATGGTGTAGGGACAAATACATTGTTCCAAGTTAATCTTTTTCAGAGACATTTCCTTTCCATGCCCAAGGAAATCACAAAAGGAATATATTATCTTCTTCCCCCAAAGGAAAAAAAAAAAAAAAAAAAAGAGCCCATCAATGGTCCATCCTCCTTCACTAGTCACTGTCCCTATACTCAGGGGATTCTTGCTGTCCCATTCAAGAACAGTTATTGTGTGAATCTCCACCCACCATGACAATGCCCCATGAACACTTGAACACATTCATATGCCTTATAGGTATGTGTTCAAGTGTTCATGGGGCATTGAAACTTAGCTTGGTATTATAGGATGCCTAAGAGTTACCTCCTGAGAGCCTCCTTGTTCCTCAAATGTGGCCTCTCTGTAAGCCAAACTCAACATATAAATGCATTACCTTCCCCCCAGCGTGGGACATGACTCCCGGGGATGAGCTTCCCTGGCACCAAGGGATTACTACCAAGCACAAACTAGCAATGCAACTGGAAAAAGACCTTGACCAAAAGGGGGAAAGGGTAAAGACAAATGCATTTATATGGCTAAGAAACTTCAAAGTGAGTCGGGAGGTCGTTCCAGAGTTTATGCTTATGCACATCTCAGCAGGAACTCATTGACTGCCTAAGTAAATATTGCCTCAAATAGCTGGGCTCTGGAGGGCTCTGGAGACATCCAGACACTATAGACAGGGGATAAAGCTCAGAAGTTTGGCACCCTGCCAGTGGGCCTTACTTTGGAATTTATTCTCCCCGTTGTGACAGAGTTGGACTCGGTTGTGGTTTCCCTACACATGGCTCTTCTGCCCCTTATATTTGAACCTACAGTTAGTACTAGAGTTGATAGGTTTATGTCCAAGAGACTTAAATCTTTGGGCTTTCCATGTGCCAATTGGGCACTGAATCTCAACAGAGCTGTAACACCTATTCTCCAGTTCATTGTACTCACCCAGGACAACTAACAAGGAGAGGATGGTGGACAACAACCATTCCAAGGAACAGAGAGAGTCTGCAACTGCAAGCAAAATAGTCCCATACATCTGCCCCATGGGATCTAAGCCCCCTCTCAATTAAAGGTGGAGTGAGCATCACCATCCCAGAATCCTCAGGATTGGGGAATGAACAATGGACTAAAGTAGACTTACTGTTATTCTACTATAGAGTTTTTGTGATTCTAGCAATGGAAGAATTTTTATCAATGATGTGGAGGCAGTGGCCACTGGAGGTTCTGAGGGGAGGGAAAGGGAAAAATAAGTGTAATAGGGGGGGCATTTTCAGTACTTAAGAATTGTCCTGAATGACATTGCAATAACAGATGCAGGCCGTTATATATCTTGTCATATCTTACAAAATTGCTTGGGAGAGAATGTAAACTGCAATGTAAACTATAATCCACACTTAGTGGCAATGCTCCAAAACATGTTCATCAATTGTAATGAATGTACTACACTAATGAAGAATGTTGTTAATGTGGGAAAATGTGGGAGGGGTCGGGAGCAGGACATATGGGAATCCCCTATATATATTTTTTAAGGATTTATTTATTTACTTTTATCCATTTTTACCCCCCACCCACCCCCATTTTTGCTGTTTTTGTGTCCTTCGCTGGGCAATTCTCTGTGTCCGTTTCCTGTCCTCTCTTCTCATCCTTTTCCTCCTGTCTTCACTGGGATTCGATCCTTGGAACCTCCGATTTGGGAGAGAGGTGTCCTACCTCCTGCGCCACCTTAGTTCCTGGTTTTTCAGCACATCTCGTCTTGGCTCTCCCTGTGTCACTCTCCTGTTACATCATCATCTTGCGTGGCTCACGGGGCCTGACGGCGCACCCGCTCACGGGGCCTGGGAGGCTCACCCGCTATCCCCTATATGTTTTATGTAACATTTATGTACTCTAAGTATGTTTTAAAAAGTTAAAAATACATTTTTTATGTGAAATTTTAACATTAAAAAAAGACAAAACTACAAGTGTTGGAGAGGATGTGGAGAAATAGAAATGCTTATTCACTGTTGGTGGGAATGTAGAATGGTACAGCCACTGTGGATGACTGTTTGGCAGTACCTAAGGAAGTTGAATATAGACTTGCAATGTGACCTGGCAATACAACTACTAGGTATATACCCAGAACTGAGAGCAGTGACACAAAAAGGCATCTGCACATCAATGTTCATAGTGGCATTATTCACAATTGACAAAAGATGGAAACAACCCAGGTGTCCATCAACTAAAGAATGGATAAACAAACTGTGGCATATGCACATGATGGAATATTATGCAATTGTAAGAAGAAATGAAGTTGTGAAGCTTATGATAACATGGATAAATCTGGAGGACATTATGTTGAGTGAAGCAAGCCAGACACAAAAGAACAAATACTGTATGATTGTGCTATTATGAACTAAATATATTGTATAAACTCATGGCGTTAATAACTTGAATGTGGGTCACCAGAAAATAGAATGAGCCTAGAGAATGGAAATCTGAGGGTTAGCTTGTGCAGAATTGGCAAAAAAGTTGTTGGTTACTCTTTGCAAATGAATAGAAAAAGTGAAAGCACATCACAGTTTGTAATTAGCAGTGCTATTATATGGGTATGACAGTAGTTGGAAGGGAAAGTCTAAGGTCATGTATATTACTAGAAGTAAAGCTAAAAAATGTAACATGGGACTGTGTAGCATAGTGAAACCTCATTGTGAAATATGAGTATGGGTAATATTGCATATATAAGACTGTTTTTCTTTGAAACTGAACAAATATATGTTAATGTTACAAGATGTTAATATCAGGCAAAAAAAATCACCACAAAACATTATGCTAAGAGAAAGAAACCAAAGTACTACATATTTTATGATTCCATTTATATAAAATGCAAATATAAATCAATTTATAAAAATGAGGGGGGCGGATGTGGCTCAAATGGTTGGGCGACCGTCTCCCATATGGAGGGACCTGGGTTCGTTCCCCGGGACCTCCCGGTAAAATTTTAAAAATATATATATATATAGAAGGTGCGTGGGCTGCCAGGCTCTGTGTGCCGCTGAACCATCAGGCCCGGGGAGCCATGCAGCAGGATGATGACGTAACAGGGGAGAGACAAGACGAGATGCTCCAACAGCTCCAGAAGCCAGGAGCTGAGGTGGCGCAGGCGGCAGAATTCCTTTCTCCTACATCGGAGGTCTCCAGGATTGAATCCTGGTGAAGACCGGAGGAGGAGGATGAGAAGAGATGGCAGGAAACAGACACGGAGAATTGCCCAGCAAATGGACACAAAACAGCAAATGGGGAAGGGGAGGGGTTAAAATGGATAAAGTAAATAAATAAATCTTTAAAAAAAAAATGAAATTAGATTAGTGGTTATGTAGTGCTGGGGAAGGATAGAGGGATTGAGAGGTGACTGCTAAGGGCTGTGGGGTTTTTCTTTTTGGAGTAATTAAATTGTTCTAAAATTTTTTGTGGTGATGAATACACAACATTGTGATTATACTAAAATCCATTGATTGTACACTTTGGATAGAATGGATGTATGTGAATATACCTCAATAAAACTGCTTAAAAATAAATAAATGTGCAAGAAGAGTCAGAAATAGCGGCTATGTACAGCAGTGGAAGCATAGAGAGACTGAGAGGTGAAGAATTTTGTTTGTTTTTTATTATTATTGAAATAATTAAGACTAATAATGATTGAAGTGATGAATGCACAACTATGTGCTTATTATACCAAATATCACTGATTGTACACTTTGGATGGTTTGTATGCTTTATTAATGTGTATCAGTAAAATTGATTTGTTTAAAAAAAAAAAAAAAAAACACTAAATATTCCAGTGGAAGCCCTGTCTTCAGGACTAGCCTTTGATTGGGTCCTAGGAATATCTTGGAATATTCTGCCTGATAAGAGTGTTTTTGTATGCCTGAGGTCTTGGATTACACTGTACCACTGTAACCAGATAAGCTTACCCTAACAATGTGATTTATGGTGGACACCTGTTTTTGCTCTGGCTGGGAGGCTGGAGTCTGGGTAGTTGAGGTCAGTCATGAAGATGTTGCATGTCTATGTGACATGCAGTAAAATCTCTGGACCTCAAGGCTCAAGTTGAGCTTCCCTGGTTTGCAACCCTTCACATGTGTTATCGCACATTGTTGCTGGGAGAATTATAGCATGTCCCTGTGCAATTCCACTGGGAAGGGACACCTGGAAGCTTGCACCTGGTTTCTCCTAGACTTTGTCCCATGTACCTTTTCCCTTTTCTGAGTCTAATCTGTATCTTTTCATTGTAATAAACTACAACCATGAGTATAACAGCTTCTGAGTCCTGTGAATAGTTCTAGCAAATCATTGAGTCTGAGGATCATATTGGGGACCCTTGACACAGGAAGTTTGTTTACTTTACTCCACACTTTGTCCAGAAGCATCTAACTAGTGTATTCTATACTTTTACATTTACAAAAAAATCTTGGACACTCTGCTACTCTCTACTCTCTCAGATCCCTATTAGGGGCTGTATTGGCTAATTCACTGAAATCTTCCATATACAAAGGGGCTGATGAACCGACTAGGCCCTCAATACTTTTTGAATAAACACAACACTGCCAATCTGCATATTCTAGTTTTTAAGTGTGAGGCTTTAATGTCACTCAGCCTTATATCAGCAGAATCAAGGATGTGAACCCAGTGATGAGTAGATATATGAAGTCCAGTTGACCTCTTTCACTCTCATGAGTCTTCTCTCCTTATTTCCTCCTGCCTCCTAGCTACCTCATTTACTGGATTTGTTATTTGTTTTCTGAGTGCCTTCACTATGTTCCTCCTTTGTATTCCAACTGCTTTTCTGTTTTAAGGGTCTGTCCGCCCCATCAGATTGTGTTATCTTTCATGGAAAGCACTGGGTGTCATTGGTCATTTCCAACATCCCAGATCTTTCCTGAAACATGAGAGCATCAATGCACATCTCTTGAATTAACTAATGTTCTGTAATGACCCTGACAGGAAAAGCATCTCTTCTCTTTTGGAATCAGTGTAGTAGAGGTTATGTTTGTAGGCACCATATACAAAATCTTCTGTTTTCTGCCAGTCACTGTAGAAGAGAAGATCTGCCATGATGTCTTGGCCACTTTGCATGTCATCATATAGGCCATGTAGGCAAGCCTTGCCTCCAGTCTGACCTGAGTCTTGGCAGAACACACTGCAGTTCCTCTGAGGGCAAAGGGAGATAAGCAGCCTGATGAGGAGCTGCCAGGAGTCAGGTTCCCACCTGACTGCCTATCTTAATGGAGACTGACACAAGGCCATTTCTCATGCATCACCCTAGTTTCAGCTGAGCACAGGACATTCTGCCTTGCCCCACCATACAGTACAGCTTTGGGGGGTAACGGAATTGATACCTGCCTTAGAATACAGCTGTGGGCTCCTCAACTACAAAGTGACCCATCACCTGGGCTGTCTGGCATAAGTCCCTCCAATTCAGTGTTGTACTGTGAGATTAGGAACTCAGGGAGCTAACACCATACTTATCTAGGTTTTGATGTCTCTTTAAGTCATTAACTGTTTGAATCCATTTGGGCTCACTGTCTCCTTACCCACCGAATCTGTGGAAGTGACAAGCCAACTTAACAACTGCAGTGGTGATGCTTGTGCCCTGTTAGCTTCTGCACTGCTGTTTAAGGACTGCTTGACCACTTGACAGACAGACTTCTTGTACTGAGTTGTATGGTGCTGCATGGCCAGAATATTCCTATTTTTCTTGGCATCACACACAGCAAGGAATAGTTTTCAGTCATTTGCAAACCAACTTCAGAATCAATGCCATATCTGACACCAATTATGCTGTCATTTAATATATTTATTTAAATCAGTTTAACTCAAATTTATTTAAAAAGTTAACTTGATATTCCTACTTGAACCTAAAAAGCAGTATCACTACTTAAAGGTGTAATTTGAAACTTCAAAAACTGGAATAAAACTAATGAACCCAATCCATTTGTACTGTAATGCCTACTTCATATGTTACCACATTTACTCTTCATATGTCATCTAGTGTCAATATAATCTCTACTTTAGAAATGGGGAAACAAATCCAAAGAATATAAGTACCTTTCCCACCCCCACACAGCCAGAATGTCAGAGCCAAGATTGCCATCTATGGAGATTTCATGTCATAGCCTCTAAGAAAACAGTATAGGCAGTACCCATGTAATTTTTGCCTCAGCAAGTGCCACCGGTAACTTTCCCTTTTCTTCCACCTAGGTCCTAATCCTTTCAACCAACTCCATAATCTAGGGACCTCTTACATATTTTATGACAAATTGGGGTAATTGAGTCTTTTTATCTGAACCATAGATTCTCAGTCCTTTTGGATCAGGAAATATTTTGAAACCTCTGTAACGGGGAGAAAGAACTGTTGTTTACAATCCCTGCAATTCCCTAATCAGGGTGGAGTCTGAGTAGGGTCTTTTGTTGCAGAACTTTGGGAGGAAAGTGAGTGTGCAAATGGAGGCTCTAAGATGTAACTTGTCATTGTGTATAGTAATAGGGATATAAGGCTGGAATCAAGCAACCAGAGGGGTTTCAGGATGAGATATGCTGTCAGGCCAATGAATTTTGTAGAGGAAAAAAAAGGTGTGTGGTTGCTCCCTCCCTGCCTCCGTACAACTTTGAAAAAAGGACAGAAGTGTTTGCAGGGGATGTTGTGGCATTTTGCCATGGGATTTGTGACATCAGTTCTTTGTTCTGTCTCCACACAAACTGTCTTTAATGGTTTTAGTATTCTATTTTTCTATAGCACAATAAAACATGTTCTTTTTAAAGTTTTTAATGTTTGCTTTTCTATCTTGGACACCATGTGAGGTCTATGTGTCTCGTTTTGAGAAACCCTTCCTTCAAGGGAAGAACAAAGGCTTTTAAGTCAAACAATAAAATATATTACTATTAAATTCTTATAAAAATATCCGATTACAACTAAAGTCATCATTTACACCATCAGTTTTTCTGTATTCAACACTTTCAGGCTTTGAGAAAAAAGGGCTTAGAACTTAGAACTTGAATTCTTCTCACTAGTCAGACATTATAGATTTTGTGAAAACTCTGACTCACCTTGTGAGGATTTAATGAGTTCATACATATATGGAATGTAGCACAAAGAAATGGCTTACAGATAGTACATACTCAATACATGTGAGTTATTATAATTCCTATCATTATTAAATACTCAATAAATGGAGCTATTGTCATAATTGTACACAACTCTAGGATTGGTCGGCCCATTCACAACCATACAGCAAAGATCAAAATTATTTAGACTAATTAATAGAGCAGTGGGAAGCGGCTGTGGCTCAATCAGTAGGGCTCCTGCTTACCATATGGGAGGCCCCGGGTTCGGTTCCCGGGGCCTCCTGGTGAAGGCAAGCCCGGCCGCACGGCGTGGTTAGCTGACCCAGCGAGCACAAGCAGCAAGTGGGGGATAAATGAATAAATAAATAAAATCTTTAAAAAAAAAAATAGAGCAGTAATTTTTACTTTTCTCTGTATATAAGCTTATATCAACATAGAAACAGGTTCAGGTAGCTTTCTGAATGACAGCATCATTAAAGACATCTTGCTTGGAGCGAAAATGGATGCCTTACCTAGAGCTTTCCCCTTCTGTCTATGCCCTTTAAGTAGGGTTCAATCCTAAAAGAGAGAAGCAATCCAGAAACAGCTAATCATGGGAAAACCTATCCCTATATTACTCACAGCCTTGCAGAGGTTTCCAGAGAATAGAAAAAGAGGTTTTCCATCTTAATTCATTTTATGAAGCTAGTGTAACCTTGATACAAAAGACCAGAGTACATGAAATAAAACTATAGGCTAATCTCATTCATGATGATATATAAAAATATCTTAAAATATTACTCAAAATGTATACTATGTCACAACCAAATGGTATTTACCCTAGGAATGCAAGGTTGGTTTAAATGTATAAATTTATAAATGTAATTCACCATACTAAGATTAGTGGGGGAAAAAAATTCTATGACCATCTCAATAGATCAGTACAAGTGTTTGATGAAATTCAACACGTATCAAGATAAACATTCTTAGCAAACTAGGAATAGAATGGAACTACCTTACTCTGATAAACTGCATCTGCCAAAAAAAGTACAGTAATCATCATGGTAAAATGCTGAAGTTTTTTCATTTCTTATCAGGAGTAAGACAAAGATGATCACTATCACCAGTTCTATTAACCATTGTACTGGCTGGGTCTGCCCAATGACATAAAATGAGAAAAATAAAAGGAATAATGTTTAAAATGGCAGAAACAAAACTGTTATTCAAAGATGATATGATTGTGTATGTTAAATGTCAAAAAGGATATAAACTTTTGAAATTTATAAGCATGTTTACCAATATTGCTATATTATTCTAGTAATAGAAGAACTTGTAACACTGATATAAAGACAGTGGGGGAAGCGGCTGTGGCTCAATCAGTGGGGCTCCCGTTTGCCATGTGGGAGGCCCCGGGTTCGGTTCCCAGGGCCTCCTGGTGAAGGCAGGCCCGCCCGCACGGCGTGGTTGGCTGACCCAGCGAGCGCAAGCAGCAAGGGGGGGATAAATGAATAAATTAAATAAAATCTTTAAAAAAAATAAAATAAAAAATAAATAAATAAAGACAGTGGCCCCCAGAGGTTCTGAGGGGAGGGAGAGGGAAGAATAGGTGTAACATGGGGCATTTTGGGGACATTGGAATTGTTCTGCATCATATTCCAATTACGGATACAGGCCATTACACATTTTGTCAAAACCTATAAAATTGTGCAGTGCAAAGTGTAAACCATAATGTAAACTATAGACCATGGTAGTAACAATGCTTCAATATTTGTTCATCAATTGTAACAAATGTACCCACATTAATGAAAGATGTTAATGGGGTAAAGTGTAGGAGGGGGAAAGGGTGGGGTATATGGGAATATCCTGTATTTTCAATGTAACATTTATGTAATCTAAAGCTTCTTTAAAAATAAAGAAAAAAAGAAAATCAATATAAAAAACTGTATTTCTATATATGAGCTCAAACCATTGGAATATATAATTTCAAAAGAAGTTACAATTTTCAATAGCATCACATACCCAGGAATAAATTTAACAAAAGATGTGCAAGACTTCTTTGGAGAAAAGTGTAGAACTTTATTGAGAGAATTTTAAGAGTTACATTTCCACCAGAAGAACAGCCTGCATGGTTTCACCTTGTCTTTGTTTAAACCTGTGGTTGTCCTTCACCTATAATATAAACATAACAGATGGGAACATCACTTAGCAGAATTATATTTAGATTATACTAAAAGTAGACAAAGGACACTACGGTTTTGATGGACTAAAAACCTTAAACTTACATACAATTAAAAACTTCTGTATAGACTTTGAAGGTAGACTTTTTCAAGCATATTAACAATATTTTTAAAACATACCACTCTTTCTGGTGGTAAAAGGAAACAAAGATATTGTTCAAGTTCAGAATAGATTATATCATATGAATTTATTTAACGGCAGTTTTAAGTAGAAAGTCAAAATTGAGTAAACTTTTAGTAAATATACAACCAGAAAACAAACAAAAAACCTAAGCAACAAAATAAAATATTTTTTAAAGTATTATTTAAATATTTTTTACTTGAAATAATATTGACTATAAGATAGTTCAAACAGTAATGTCACACTTGGAACTGCTAAAGTGAAGTAAATAGAAAGATCAGTATTACATTTGTTTTATCTCTATTATGAAAAAGTGTTTCTCTGGGCCAGTTTAACCCTTATGTGATTGTTTAAAGTAGGATAACCATTTGTCCCCATTTTCACCTGTAGTCCTTGTATAATTATAAATAATGCCTCTTTACATACTTAAAAGCACTCCAGTTTGTGCAATAAATTATACACTGGTTTTAAGGCATTACAATCATATGTGATCATCAAAATGTGAAGGAATATACATGGTGTTAAGAATAGGGTGATTTATGGGGAAAATACACCAAATATAAGCTATGGTCTATAGTTAGCAGTAATTTCTGATGATGTTTTTTCATAATTTATAACAAATATTCCACAACAAGGCAAGATGTTGTGGAAGGTGTATGGGAATCCTGTATGTTATGCTGTTATGCATGTTTGTTTTGTAAACTCACAACTTCTCTAAATAAAAAAATAAGAGGTTATGATGAATAACTATATAAAAAAATTTTAATTTAAATTAAATAGAAAATTTTCTAGAGAAATAAAATATTCCAAAAGTTGATACTTCTTGAAGTTAAAAAAAATGTGAAGGAGAAATAGTAGTGTTTCTCTGAGCCTGACAAAAAAAGGGGAAGGAGGGAGGGGAAGAGGAGGAGAGAGAAATCTAGAAAGCCATATATAGCTATAGAGATAATTATATAATATGGTCAAAATCTTGTAGTGTCTTGTTCATACTCATTACGTAAATTTGGGCTTTGTCTATTTTCTTCAAGATTATGTAAACTAGTACATCCTCTATTCATAGATACTTTTTAAAAGTGCAATTTTACTAGTTGGATTATTTTTTCCTTTTCTTAATGATTCATACCCATCTTTTATTAAGCACCTCTTTCCTCTTCTTTTAGGTTTATTTTGTTGCTCCATTTCTTATATTTTATCTTGGATGCTCATATAATTTTGTTTTTTTCTTTTTTTAACAACATATGTATTTTAAAGCTATGATCATCCCAAGTACATGTTCAACAGGTTCCTGGAAGTAGTATGAAAACGATCTTTTAATCTAAATAGTCTAATGGAATGGATTAGGAATATAGAGTAAAAATACTTAGAAGACTAATGCAAGAAAATTTCTTCCCTAAACATCAAGCGCTTCCTTTAAATTCAGAAGCTTGCGTGTTTAATGATCAGCAGTTGGGAAAATATATGTGTAAAATATACTTAATTACTCGAGAAGTACTATGGTTATCATCTTTGAACTTCAAATCTTATCAACTGATGTCTCAAGGCAGAAACTTAAAATATGCAACATTTGATATGGTTAGAGATGAGTATATCAGTGTCCACATTTTTATAAGAAACAAGGCTCATTAACACTCACTGTGGGGACAGGGAGTATGCTTATCAGCAAAGATATCTTATTCTCACCCACTTGGAGCATCACTGACTTATATACACTAACCCTACTTGATTAAGTCAGGAAACCAGACACTAGACTTGCTCTTGCCACTTTATTATTCAGTCAATTGAGGCTTCATTCAAGGAAGGATTTAAAATGCAATTATTCTTTAAGATCCAGAAGAATTAAAGATTTGATGGTATCTAAAAACAGGCATTCAAGTCTCCATACAGAAAAGCAAACATCAAATGAGTGTCTGTTCATTTTCTTAATAGCAATGGAACCTCAATTCCAATGTTATAATTTGACCCAGGCCAGAGTCTAAAATTTATGATAGAAAAATCATGCAAAGCAGATTATCTTTGTATTTATCTATGTATCCAACAGAACAAGAAAATGCAGAAATCATAACTGAAAATGATTTTAATATATCTGATTTGAACTATTTTTATAAGAGCAAAGATGGGTTAAGGGATTCACTCAGAATTACACAAGTTATGTTACAGCTGGTTCTAGAACCTACTTCAGTGCTTCAGCATATTTTATCAAATTATTATAAATACATTGTGTATTTGTTGAAAGCAGACCTTTATAAAAGGATATGAAAGTTATTAGCTGTTGGTTAAAGGACTTTTATGCAAAAGTAAGAAAATATTTTCCATATTTTAAAATTCAATATGACTTTGACCCAATTGGTTTCTATCTGATAGTCTATAAGTCAGGCATTTGGAATCTGAACTACCTTTCGAAGCATCTTTATATGTGAACTCTGTTATTAAAGTAGTATTAATGTTACCTCTATACTATAAAAGATATAATATTGTGGAAAACAGAAATCCCATAATTTGCATTCTTAATGGAAATAATACCTGCTTCTGGCATTTTAATGGGCTCTAGATTTGGAAGATTCTTCCCCTTGACATCAGGACCATCTCCACGTTCACCCCCGGTCTTTGGCTGAGTCAGTTCCTGTTGAATAGCTTCCAGGTCAAGCCCTTAAGAATAAAAAGTTTATCAATTTAAGAAGAAAAATATGAACTATAAATAAGGAAATAACTATATTCATTTTCTCAGTGGTATGAAATATTACGCTAGTGTTGTGATACGTGTGATGCATAAAAGAATCCCAAGAGCACTAAATTCAGGAGTCTGTTGCCAGAAAACAAGAAAGCAGAGTTTTTCAGATATTGCCCTTTACCATTCCCAAGATTGCTCTCAGACAACTTAGCTGCCTCTTTATTGTACTCGTTATTCTACTGATACTAAATCAGCTGTTGTACTTATTGACTTAATGTATGTATCACATTAAATCAGTGATTTGTTTGAGCCTCTCTGATTAGATTGTAAAGTCAAGGTTCAAATCATGCTCTTTGGGGGGCAGATGTGGCTCAAATGGTTGGGCATCAGTCTCCCATATAGGGGGACCTGGGTTTGAACCCCGGGACCTCCCAGTAAAAAAAAAAAAAAAAAATTTACATGAAATCATGCTTGTCATTAATAATAAAAAGCACCTAGCATACTACATGGCATAAGAAGAAACCAATAAATGTTAAGTGAAAAAATTTTTTTTAAATAATACATGAGGAGGCAAGATGGCATCAGTTTAGGAGGGCACTCGTTGACTCGCTCTCTGAGGACGGTTGATTGGGGATAGGGTCCTGCCCAGGGGTCTGTGCTGTGGGCGCATGGAGCGAGAACCTTGGGGACATCTATCTGGAGGGAGCTCAATGGCGTGGATTACTCAGTAGAAATTCGTTGAGTTTAAACCCTGCCTGTGGTGGTTAGCACGGACGGCTGAGCCCCACCCTCAGGGAAAAAGGCTGTTTTGGCCCACGACTCCCGCCAGCAAAGTGGTGAGAGGGAGCATTCTCCAAGAGTGGGAGGGTTCTGGAGAAGGGTTGAGAGGGATTTCCTTTCTGTGGATTTGGCTGCCTGGAACCCCTTGCAGCTTTGGGGAACAAAATAGCTGTCTTGAATCAGCACCAGGCAGAGGGGAGTGGCGAATCTGCTGAGGAAGGTGATTTACCTAGCTGCCCAGGGATACACCCCAACTCCTGCCGGCAAACCGGTGAGAGGGAGCATTTTCAGAGAGTGGGAGGGTTCTGACAGAAGGTGGAGAGGGGTTTCCTTTCTGTGGATTTGCTGCTCGGACCCCCTCATAGTTTTGGGGAACAGATAAGCCGGCTTGAAGCAGCGCCAGGCTGAGGGGAGAGGCGAATCTACTGAGGAAGCCTGATTTACCCAGCAGCCCAGTGACACTGAGGCTTGGCTCCAGAGGGGGCGGAGTCAGCCAATTTTATCATTCTGCACTGACAAGCATCAGAGCTTCAGCTCCCCTGGGGAGGCCAGGAAGTGGGAAGTGCTTAGTTAGTTTCCACGAGCCTAGTTAGGGTCCCCTCATTGAAGAGGGTGGTCTAGAAGAGTACTTCTTTTGGGACCCGTATTTCGCCAAAAAAAGAAGACAGTCACTTTCAAAAATAAAAAATGAATTTTCCTTTTTAATTTAGTTTAATAGCTAAAATCTGCCTCAAAACCTGCAGATAGAGCCTGGCAAAGCAATCGATTGATAAACACAAGCAGGCTGAGAGGTTCCACAAGGGCCCAAGAAGGAACACTGTTCTTCCTTAGATTTCTTTGACTGCTTGCTTGTGTGGTTGTTTGGTTTTTCTCTGTTTATCTGTTGTCTGTGCTTTTATTTCCTCTTTCCTCCACCCCTTCTTTTTTCTTTCTTTTTTTTTTTTTTAAATTAGGTGCTGCTAGCTTGTCTCTTCTTTGTTGTGCTTCTTCTTCAGTGATTTCCCATTCTCTGTCTAAATTGATTTTGGCTCCACAGCTATCTCTTTTCCTTCCTTTATCTTTCTACCTTCTGCTCTCTATTGTGGTTCTTACATACCACCTTTTTTGATTAGCCCACAATTTAAGGGTGTAAATTTCTACTCTATCTATTCTGTTTTCTTCTTTTTTTATTAATATTAACTTTTTCTTTTCAGTCCTTTCTTTACTCTTTCTCTCCCTTTTCATCATTCTAGCCTTCTATATCATTATATATACATTCCTCTATTTGGTTTCCCAGTCCATGGAGTTACTACACTTTTTTTCCTGTTATACTACACTGTCTACATGAGCTAAATATTTGTTTCACTAACTCTAATACGGCCCCTCTTCTAACTTTTATCAATATTACTATTATCCTTCTTCCTTTCTCACATCTTTTGACTCCTCTGGCCCTAATCTTTTCCTTTGAAGGGAACATAGAAAGAATCAAGAAAATAAAATAAGAAGAAAAATTGTCAAAGAGAAAACTTAACACACACAGAACAACCAGCTAAATAAAACTCTAGAGCAGAGAAAGAAGCTAATCAACCGAATAAACCCATGAAGATAAAATGATGACAAGAGGGCAACAAAAATTACAAACCACACTGAGAAACAGAAAGACATGGACCAGTCCAATGAACAAACTAAAAATCAGAAAGAGATGCAGAACATCGAACAACTATTCAAAGCTTTACAAAAAAATATCATGGACCAATTTAATGAAGTGAAGGAACAGAATAAGGTCATTAAGACGACACTGGGAGAACATACTGAAGAAATTGTAAACATACATAAAAAGATAACGGATATGATGGTAATCAATGGCACAAATCAAGAAATCAAAAAGATGCTGGATTCACATAACAGCAGATTTGAACAGGCAGAAGAAAGAATTAGTGATGTGGAAGACAATACATCAGAAATCAAACAGATAGTAGAACAGATAGACGAAAAGGTAGAAAAAATCCAGCAGGGACTCAGGGATTTAGCCGACAACACAAAAGGCACAAACATACGCATTATGGGCATCCCAGAAGAAGAAGAGAAGGGAAAGGGAACAGAATGAGTGTTGAAGGAAATAATGGCTGAAAACTTCCCAACCCCACTGAGAGAAATGGATGTGCCGATCCAGGAAGCACAGCACACCCAAACAGTATAAATCCCAACAGGCCAACTCCAACACATGTACTTGTCAAAATGTCCAAGGATCAAGAGAAAGAGAAAATACTCAAGGCAGCAAGAGAAAAGAGAACCATCACATACAAGGGAAGCACAATAAGATTAAGTGGTGATTTCTCATCTGAAACCATGGAGGCAAGAAGACAGTGGTATGACATAGTCAAAGTACTAAAAGAAATTTACTTCCAGCCACGAATTCTCTATCCACCAAAACTGGCATTCAAAAATGATGGAGAGTTCAAAATATTCACAGATAAACAGAAATTAAGACACTATGCCAGTAAGAAACCTGCACTTCAAGAAATACTAAAGGAAATTCTACAAGTTGAAAGGAAAAAACAAGGGAGAGAGAGTTGGAGGAGAGTTTAAAAACAACTAAAAAGACAAAAACAGAAACAAAACAACATATGACATACATTAACCCAAAGAAAATGCGGCTGAAGTAGGAAATTCGTTGTGAGTAATAACACTGAATGTTAATAGATTGAATTCACCACTCAAGAGACACAGATTGGCAGAATGGATAAGGAAATATGATCCATCTATATGCTGTCTACAAGAAACCCACCTTCGACCCAGAGATTCAAGGAGGCTGAAAGTGAATGGCTGGAAAACAATTTTACAAGCTAACAATAGCCAAAAAAGGGCAGGAGTAGCTATCCTAATATCACACAAAACAGACTTTAAATGCAAAACTATTGTAAGATGGACACTATATATTAGTAAAAGGGGTAATCTCTCAAGAAGAGAGAACAATCATAAACATTTATGCACCTAATTGGGGCGCCTCAAAATAAATGAGGCAAACGCTAGAAAACCTAAGTGGAGAAATAAATACCTCTACAATTATACTGCAGGACTTTAATACACCATTATCATCATTAGACAGAACATCTAGACAGAGAATCAATAAAGAAACAAAGACTCTGAACAATACATTAGAAGACCCGGACTTAATAGACATATACAAAACACTACACCAAAATACAGCAGGATTTACATTCTTTTCGAGTGCACATGGATCATACTCCAAGATAGACCACATGCTAGGTCACAGAACAACTTGCAACGAATTCAGAAAGATTGAGATTATACATAATAATTTCTCTGACCACAATGGAATGAAATTGGAAATGACTAAGGGCCAGAGAATCAGATTAGGCAAAAAGATATGGAAGTTAAACAACACACTCTCAGACAAACAGTGGGTCAAAGGAGGAAATCTCAAAAGAAATCAGTAACTACCTTGAAACTAATGAAAATGACAACCCAACATATCAAAACCTATGGGATGGGGAAGCGGCTGTGGCTCAATCAGTGGGGCTCCCGTTTACCATATGGGAGGCCCCGGGTTCGGTTCCCGGGGCCTCCTGGTGAAGGCAGGCCCGCCCGCAAGGCGTGGTTGGCTGACCCAGCGAGCACAGGCAGCAAGAGAGGGATAAATGAATAAATAAATAAATAAAACTTTAAAAAAAAAAAAAACCTATGGGATGCAGTAAAAGCTGTCCTGAGAGGGAAGTTCATAGCCATAAATACATACATTAAAAAAGAAGAAAGAGCTAAAATTGAAGAACTAACTGCACACCTGGAGGAATTGGAAAAACAACAACAAACTAAACCTAAAGGAAGTAGAAAGAAGGAAATAACAAAGATTAGAGCAGAACTAAATGAAATAGAGAATAAGAAAGCACTAGAGATAGGCGGCAAGATGGCGTTGGTGGAGGAGGGCGCACACTGCAAGTTCCCAGAGCGAGGCGGATTGTGGACGGGGTCCTGCCCGGGGGTCTGTGCTGTGCACGCGTGGAGTGAGAAGCTTGGGACATCTATCTGTGCGAATCGGCAGCGTGGACCGAACGGTGGAGATTCGTGAGTTTTAAGGCTGCCAGTGGAGGTTGGCACAGGCAGCTGGGCCCCGCGGTTAGGGAAAAAAAAATAAAACGGCCATTTGGAGCCGCGGGCGGGGCGAAAAAGTTTTATTTTCTGGTAAGCTGGCTGCCTGGCACCCCTTGGACCTTGTGTGAACAGAGCAAACGAGCTAGTCAGCACCCGGTGAACCGGAGAGGGGATTTTGGTCGGGGAACGGAGCTGATTTCCCAAGCCACCCAGGGATAAGACCCGGGCCGCTGCAGAGCCAGGAGGAAGGGACACTTCCCAAAGAAGGGAGGGTTCGGTTGGAAGACAGGGAAGGGTATTTTATATTTTTAGATATTGATCTGGCTGCCTGCACCGCCCCATAGCTTTGGGGAGCAGATAAGCCGACCTGAAGCAGCATCAGGCTGAGAGCACACGCGAATCTGCACTCAAATTGATTTACTGAGCAGCCCGGTGACACTGGAGCTCCGCGCCAGAAGGGGCGGAATCCGCCATCTTTAGCACTCCTCACTGACTAACATCAGAGTTTCAGCTAACCTGGGGAGTCCGGAAAGTGGGACGTGCTTGAATAATTTCCACGGGCCCAGCTAGGGTCCCTTCCGTAAGGCGGTTGGTCTAGAAGAGGAAATATTTTGGGTCCTGCATTTGGCTAAAAAAAAAAAAAAAAAAGTGAAGTCACCTCAACAAACGAAAAATAAATTCTTTTTAATTCAGTTTAATAGCTAAAAGCTGCCTCAGGACCTGCATATAGAACCCTGTGGGGAAATTCATTGATAAACACAAGTAGGCAGGAAGGATCCACGTGGACCCTAGGGGAATCACTGACCCCCCTTAGCTCTGTTTCACTGCTTGCCTGTGTGGATCTTTGGTTTCTCTCTGTTACTTTCTGGTCTATTGCTATTATTCCCATTTTCCTCCCCCCTTCCTTTTTCCTTCTATTTTTTTTTAAATAAGTGCTGCCAGCTGGTCGCCTCTTTGCTGGGCTTCTTATTCAGTAATTTCCCACTCGCTGTATATATTGATTCTGTATTACAAACTATCGCTTATCCTTCCTGCATGTTTCTGCCTTCTGTTTTCTGTTGTGGCTCTTAGAGGCAACATTTTTTCATAGGCCCACAACTTAACGGTGTCAATTTCTATCCCATCTATTTTGTTTTCTTCTTCTTCTTTTTTCTTTTTTTTTTTTTTATTAGTATTAACTTTTTCCTTTCAGAACTTTCTCTACTATTTCTCTCCGATCTCATAATTCTAGCCTTCTAAATCACTATATATATATATTCCTCCATTTGTTTCCCCAGTCCATTGTAGGAACTCCATATTTTTTCCTAGTACTCTACACTGCCTACACAAGTTAAATATTCATCTCATTAAGTCTCATTTTGCCCCTCTTCTAACTTTTATCAATATTTCTATTATCCTTCTGCCTTCCTTACATCTTTTGATTCCTCTGGCCCTAACCTTTTGCCTTCATGGGAACATAGAAATAAGCAAGGAAATAAAATAAGAAGAAAAACTGCCAAAGAGAAAACTTCACTCACATGCAGAACCAACAGCTAAATAAAATTCTAGAGCATAGAGAAAAGCTAATCAACTGAACAAACCCATCAAGATAATATGATGACCAGAGGGCAACAGAAAAATACAAATGACTCTGAGAAACTGGAAAACATGGACCAGTCCAGTGCACAAAATAAAAACCAAGAAGCAATGCAGTACATCGAACAACTAATCAAAGCTATCCAAACAAATATCGTGGACCAAATTAAAGAACTGAAGGAAGAGATTAAGGATATAAAGAAGACACTGGGAGAACATACTGAAGAAATAGCTAACACACCTAAAAAGGTAATGGATATGATGGCGAACAAAGACACAAGTCAAGAAATGAAAAAGACGCTGGACTCACATGGCAGCAGAATAGAACAGGCAGAGGAAAGAATTAGTGATATGGAAGACAATACAGTTGAAATCAAAGAGATTGTAGAAAAGATAGACAAAAAGATAGAAAAAATCCAGTATGGTCTCAGGGAATTAAATGATAATGCAAGACGCACAAACATACACATTATGGGCATCCCAGAAGGAGAAGAGAAGGGAAAGGGAACAGAAGGAGTGTTGAAGGAAGTTATGGCTGAAAACTTCCCAACTCTATTGAGAGAGATGGATGTGCAGATCCAGGAAGCACAGCGTACCCCAAATAGTATAAATCCCAACAGGCCAACTCCAAGACATATACTTGTCAAACTGCCCAATTCTCAAGACAAAGAGAAAATACTCAAGGCAGCAAGAGAAAAGAGAACCATCACATACAAGGGAAGCACAAAAAGATTAAGTGCTGATTTCTCAGCTGAAACCATGAAGGCAAGAAGACAGTGGTTTGACATAGTCAAAACACTAAAAGAAAAAAACTTCCAGCCAGGAATTCTCTATCCAGCAAAATTGGCATTCAAAAATGATGGAGAGTTCAAAATATTCACAGATAAACAGCAATTAAGAGAGTATGTCAAGAAGAAACCAGCACTTCAAGAAATACTAAAGGAATCTCTACAAGTTGAAAGGAAAAAACAAAGGAGAGGGAGTTGGAGGAGAGTTTAAAAACAACTGAAAACTCAAAAAGAGAAACAAAACAACATATGACATACATTAACCCAAAGAAAAAATGACTGAAGTAAGAAATTCGTTACAAGTAATAACACTGAATGTTAATGGATTAAATTCACCAATCAAAAGACACAGATTGGCAGAATGGATAAGAAAATATGATCCATCTATATGCTGTCTACAAGAAACCCACCTTCGGCCCAGGGATTCAAGGAGGCTGAAAGTGAATGGCTGGAAAACCATTTTACAAGCTAACAATAGCCAAAAAAGGGCAGGAGTAGCTATTCTAATATCAGACAAAATAGACTTTAAATGCAAAACTATTGTAAGAGACAAAGATGGACACTACATATTAGTAAAAGGAGTAATCTCTCAAGAAGAGAGAACAATCATCAACATTTATGCACCTAATCGAGGTGCCTCAAAATACGTGCGGCAAACTCTGGAAAAACTAAGAGGAGAAATAAATTCCTCTACAATTATAGCAGGAGACTTCAACACACCACTATCATCATTAGACAGAACATCTAGGCAGAGAATCAATAAAGAAACGAAGGCACTCAGCAATACATTAGAAGATTTGGACTTAATAGACATATACAGAACACTACACCCAAATACAGTGGGATTTACATTCTTCTCCAGTGCACATGGAACATACTCCAAAATAGACCACATGCTAGGCCACAAAACAACACTCAGTGAATTCAGAAAGATTGAGATTATACAAAGTAATTTCTCTGACCACAATGGAATGAAGTTGGAAATCAATAAGGGCCAGAGAAACAGGTTAGGCACAAGGATATGGAAGTTAAACAACATACTCTTAGACAAACAGTGGGTCAAAGAGGAAATTTCAAAAGAAATCAGTAACTACCTTGAAACTAATGAAAACAACAACACAACATATCAAAACCTATGGGATGCAGCGAAAGCAGTCCTGAGAGGGAAGTTCATAGCCATAAATTCATATATTAAAAAAGAAGAAAGAGCTAAAATTCAAGACCTAACTGAACACTTGGAGGAATTGGAAAAACAACAACAAACTAAACCTAAAGGAAGTAGAAAACAGGAAATAACCAAGATTAGAGCAGAACTAAATGAAATAGAGAATAAGAAAGCACTGGAAACAATAAACAAAACCAAAAGCTGGTTCTTCGAGAATATCAACAAAATTGACAAACCCTTAGCCAGACTAACAAAGAAAAAGAGAGAACAGATGCAAATACATAAAATAAGGAATGAGCAAGGTGATATCACTACTGACCCCACAGAAATAAAGAGTATCATAAGAGGATACTTTGAAAAATTATATGCCAACAAGAATGACAATTTAGAGGAAATGGACAAGTTTCTAGAAACCCACAAACAGCCGACATTGATGAAAGACGAAATTGATGAACTCAACAGTCCAATTACAAGTAAAGAGATAGACTCAGTCATTAAAAACCTCCCAACTAAGAAGAGTCCAGGACCAGATGGCTTCACAGCTGAATTCTACCAAACATTCCGGAAAGAGCTAACACCAATTCTACTTAAGCTCTTCCAAAAAATAGAAGTAGAAGGAATTTTACCTAACTCATTCTATGATGCCAACATTACCCTAATACCAAAACCAAATAAAGATACCACAAGAAAGGAAAATTACAGACCAATTTCTCTAATGAACCTAGATGCCAAAATCCTTAACAAAATACTTGCTAATCGAATTCAACAACATATCAAAAGGATTATACACAATGACCAAGTGGGTTTCATCCCAGTTATGCAAGGATGGTTCAATATAAGAAAATCAATCAATGTAATACACCACATAAACAAACTGAAAGAAAAAAATCACATGATCATCTCTATAGATGCAGAAAAAGCATTCGACAAAATACAGCACTCTTTCCTCATAAAAACACGACAAAAGGTAGGAATAGATGGAAACTTTCTGAAAATGATAAAGGGTATATATGAAAAACCCAAAGCTAACATCATTTTCAACGGTGAAATCCTAAAAGCCTTCCCTCTGAGATCGGGAACAAGACAAGGATGCCCACTATCACCACTCCTATTTAACATTGTCTTAGAAGTACTTGCACGAGCACTGAGACAAGAAAAGGACATAAAAGGCATCCAGATTGGAAAAGAAGAAGTAAAAATTTCATTATTTGCAGATGACATGATCCTATACATAGAAAGCCCTGAGAAATCGACAACAAGGCTTCTAGAACTTATAAAGGAGTTCAGTAATGTTGCAGGCTATAAGATTAATGCTCAAAAATCAGTAGCATTTCTGTACACCAATAACCTGCAAACTGAGGAGGAAATCAGGAAAAAAAATACCATTTACAATAGTAAACAAAAGAATCAAATACCTAGTAATAAATTTAACTAAAGATGTAAAGGACTTATATACAGAAAACTACACAACATTGTTAAAGGAAATCAAAGAAGACTTAAATAAATGGAAAAATATTCCCTGTTCATGGATGGGAAGATTAAACATCATCAAGATGTCTATCCTACCCAAACTAATCTACAGATTTAATGCAATCCCAATAAAAGTCAACACTATATTTTTTAAGGAACTGGAAAAACTAACCACAAAATATATTTGGAGAGGTAAGAGGCCCCGAATTGCCAAAGATATATTGAAAAAGAAAAATGAAGTTGGAGGTATCACATTACCTGACTTTAAAACATACTACAAAGCTACAGTGATCAAAACTGCATGGTATTGGCACAAGGATAGACCTACTGACCAATGGAACCGGATTGAGAGTTCTGATATAGATCCTCGCATATACAGTCATCTGATATTTGACAAGGCCACGAAACCCACTCAGCTGGGAGAGAGTGGCCTCTTTAACAAGTGGTGCTTGGAGAACTGGATATCCATATCCAAAAGAATGAGAGAAGAATACCATCTCACACCTTATACAAAAATCAACTCAAGATGGATCAAAGATCTAAATATAAGAGCCAAAACCATAAAAACCTTGGAAGATAATGTAGGGAAGCATCTACAGGACCTTGTAATAGGAAATGGTTTCATGAACTTCACAGCCAAAGCACGAGCAGCACGAGAAAAAATTGATAAATGGGATCTCCTCAAAATTAAAAACTTCTGCACCTCTAAGGATGTTATTAAGAAAATAAAAAGGTGGGAAGCGGCTGTGGCTCAATCAGTAGGGCTCCCGTTTACCATATGGGAGGCCCCGGGTTCAGTTCCCGGGGCCACCTGGTGAAGGCAAGCCCGCCCGCACGGCGTGGTTAGCTGACCCAGCGAGCACAAGCAGCAAGGGGGGGGATAAATGAATAAATAAAATCTTTAAAAAAATAAGAAAATAAAAAGGCAACCTACTCAATGGGAAAAAATATTCGGCAACCATATATCTGATAGGAGCCTAATATCCTGCATATATAAAGAAATCCTTCACCTCGAAAATAAAAGGACAAACAACCCATATAAAAAATGGGCAAGTGACCTGAAAAGACACTTCTCCAAGGGAGAAATACAAATGGCTAAAAAACATGTAAAAATATGCTTGACATCGCTAGCTATTAGGGAAATGCAAATCTTAACTACAATGAGATACCATGTTACACCCATCAGAATGGCAGCTATTAAAAAAACAGGAGACACTAAATGTTGGAGAGGATGTGGACGAATAGGAACCCTCATCCACTGCTGGTGGGACTGCGGTATGGTCCAGCCACTGTGGAGGACAGTTTGGCGGTTCCTCAGAAAACTAGCAATAGATATTCCGTATGATCCAGCAATTCCACTGCTGGGTATATACCCAGAAGAACTGAAAACAAAAATACAAACAGATATATGCACACCAATGTTCATAGCGGCATTGTTCACCATTGCCAAAAGTTGGAATCAGCCCTGGTGCCCATCAACAGACGAATGGATAAGCAAAATGTGGTACATATATACAATGGAATATTACTCAGCTGTAAGAAGGAACAAAGTGCTAACACATGGAATAACGTGGATGAATCTTGAAGACCTTATGTTGAGTGAAGCAAGCCAGGCACTGAAGGATGAACAGTATATGACCTCACTGATCTGAACTGAGAAAAGTGAGCAGTCTCTGAGAACCATTGTCTGAAAGATAGGTTAACAAAGGAGAGTAAGAGAAGAGCAGGTTTTGAGCCATCTCCCATATGGACATAATCTATGGTAAAGGGATAGAGTGTGGTTGCATGTTCGGGGATGGGGCAGATGAGTGGTGGTGTTCCTGGGTTTGGTGGTGCAGCACTGGGGGGTGGGTGGATTAGGAAGTGCTGGTTCAAATCCCCAGGGCATGTAACTGTGAATCTTGACATTCCATGGGTTGGGAGAGGGGGGTATCATGGGCCCTGGTGGGCTGGGGAGAAGGGAACAGTCAAGATCTAATGGGTTGTTTGGTGGTCATGGGGAAGGTTTTTCATTACTTTACAGTAATGGACACAGGACATGGTAAATATCATCAAAATTATTAAACTGTATCATCTAAATTGTAAACTATACTGTAAATCACTGACAATGTTTAGTTGCTATATTTTGCTATCTGCATAACAGTTATAACAATGCTAACAACCAAAAAAAAAAGGGGGGGAATAATATGAGGTGGGGAAGGGGGGGTGGTTTGGTATCTGGGAGTCTCCGGCACTCCGGGTGTGACTTTGCTGTGACCTAAAACTTCTTTGAAAATTAAATGAAAAATTGGGAGACAATGGGGATTGAGAGGAGGAAGGTGTCATGGCACACCAGACATCCGATAACACAGTGATAAAGGGAAGGAAAAGAGGGAAAAAAGAAAAGAGAAAGAAAAAAAAATGAATATATATATATATATATTTTAAAGGCATTTCCTTTGCTTTTTTGCC
>JAKSZT010054419.1:8883991-8906261 GCA_026826555.1 Tolypeutes matacus | reverse complement strand
ACCACGCTGATGGGAAAAAACAGTCTCTTCAACAAATGGTGTTGGGAAAACTGGATATCTATAACCAAAAGAATGAAAGAGGACCCCTATCTCACCCCCTATACAAGAATCAACTCAAAATGGATCAAAGATCTAAATATAAAAGCCAGGACCATAAAACTACTGGAAGAAAATGTAGGGAAACATCTTCAAGACCTTGTAGTAGGTGGTGATTTCTTGGACCTCACACCCAAAGCATGTGCAACAAAAGAAAAATTAGATAAATGGGACCTCCTCAAAATTAAACACTTTTGCGCCTCACAGGACTTTGTCAGAAGGGTGAAAAGGCAGCCAACTCAATGGGAAAAAATATTTGGAAATCACATATCTGATAAGGGTTTAATATACAGGATATATAAAGAGACGTTACAACTCAACAATAAAAAGACAAACGACCCAATTAAAAAATGGGCCAAAGACTTGAATAGACATTTCTCCGAAGAAGAAATACAAATGGCAAAAAAACACATGAAGAAATGCTCAACATCACTCATGATTAGGGAAATGCAAATCAAAACTACAATGAGATATCATTTCACACCTATCAGAATGGCCACTATGAAAAAGACAGAGAACTACAAGTGTTGGAGAGGATGTGGAGAGATAGGAACACTTCTTCACTGTTGGTGGGAATGCAGGATGGTACAACCACTATGGAGGACTGTTTGGCAGTTCCTAAAGAAGTTGAATATAGACTTGCCACGTGACCCGGCAATACCACTACTGGGTATATACCCAGAAGAACTGAGAGCAGTGACACGAACAGACATCTGCACACCAATGTTCATAGCCACATTATTCACCATTGCCAAAAGTTGGAAACAACCCAGGTGTCCATCAACAGATGAATGGATAAACAAACTGTGGTCTATTCACACGATGGAATATTATGCAGCTGTAAGAAGAAATGAAGTCATAAAGCATATGACAACATGGATCAACCTGGAGGACATTGTTGAGTGAAGCAAGCCAGACACAAAAGGACAAATACTGCATGAATGTATTACTATGAACCAAATATATTGTGTAATATATTGTTTGATTCACACACAAAAAAACAAAAAACAAACAAAAAACAAAACAATAACAAAAAAAATTTACATGTATCCATTACATTTAATTGAGAAATGTATGTATTTATTCATCTGTGTTTACTTTTTAGTTTTTAATTGCTTATGTTTTCAATTATTAAATGTACAAAATAAAGTTAAAAAAATGAAAAAAAAATTATAAACTGTACTGTCTAAATTGTAAACTATACTATAAGCCATTGACAATGTTTAGTAGCTATGTTTCACTATCTGTGTAACAGTTATAACAATGTTACCATCCACATAAAAAAAGGTTTTAATATTGGTTGAGGAAAGGGGAAGGAGGCTGGGTGTATGAGAATCTCTAGTATTCTGTGTGTGGCTTTGCTGTGACATAAAACTTCTATGAAAATTAAATGAAAATTTGGGAGACACTGGGGAGTGAGAAGGGGAAGGTGCCATGGTACAGACTGGACACCTGATAATGCAGTAATAAAAGGAAACAATAATAATAATAATTTTTTTTAGTTTTTTTTTTAGTTTTTTTGCTTTTTCCCATTTTTTTAATGTCCCAATCCTTTAATTTTATTTTATTTTTAGGGTTTTTTCCTGAGTTTCCATGTATTTTATCTCTCACATTTAAGTTTATCATTATTATTTCATTTTCCTATTAATTGTATTTGGCTATTATATGGGCTTCATCTTCAAGGAAGGTTTAGATCACAGAAGGGTTACAACAGGGGAAGCAGAGGATCATTGTTGAGGGGTGTCTGTGATGGGGGTTTCATGGGAGGAAGTTCACCTGAATATACATGAAAGATATATAAAAATGTTCAAATGATCAAGGGATGGGGCATGGTCAGGATAGGTAGACAATCACTCAATAAAAGATGGAATACTGAATTCCCAGCCTGGAGAGCTCTGCCACATTCTCCAAGGGAGCAGCAACAGTCCCCCAAGTGCAGGGGCATTGTCTGGCAAAGGAGGATGGTCCACTGATGGGTTCTTTTTTATTTTTTATTTTATTTTATTTTTATTTTTATTTTTTTTACCAGGAGGTCCCAGGGATCGAACCCAGGTCCCTCCATATAGGAGACGGATGCCCAACCATTTGAGCCACATCTGTCCCCCAACTGATGGGTTCCTGTTATTGATGACTAGCCTTATGAGTCTTTGCTCTTGTAATTGAAACTTAGCCTACTGTTATGGGGTACCTAAGGGTTGCCATCTGAGAGACTCCTTGTTGCTCAAATGTGGCCTCTCTCTAAGACAACTCAGCATGTAAATGCATTACCTTCCCCCCAGCGTGGGACATGACCCCCAGGGATAAGCCTCCCTGGCAACAAGGGATTACTACCAAGTGCCAACTGGCAATAGGACTGGAAAAAGACCTTGAATAAAAGGGGGAAAAGGTAAAGACAAATGAATTCATGTGGCTAAGAGACTTCAAAGAGTCAGGAGGTTATCCCAGAGGTAACGCTTACACACAGCTCAGTAGGATCTCACAGAACACCAAAGTGGATATCACCCCACAAACAGGGGCTCCTGAGGGCTCTGGAGACACCCAGGTCCTATATAAGGGGGGATAGCTCCAGAGATTGATGCCTTATCAGTGTGCTCTCCACTGGAATTTGTGCTCCTGAGAGTGACACAGTTGGACTCAAATAAGTGGGAGGTGGGGAACATGGGAATCCCTGTAATTTTCGTGTAACATTTATGTAATCTAAGCATCTTTTAAAATATAAAAAAAAAAAAATCTATAATATTGTGCAGTACAAAGTGTAAACTATAATGTAAACTCTAGACACAGTTAGTAGCAATACTTCAATATGTGTTCATCAATTGTAACAAATGTACCACACTAATGAAAGATGTTGCTAATGTGGGAAAGTGTGGGAGGGGGAGGAAGTGGGGTATATGGTAATTCCGTATATTTTCTATGTAACTTTTATATAATCTAAAACTTCTTTAAAAATAAAGGAAAAAATAATAATAAAAAGTTTATCTTTAAAACAAAACAAAACAAAAAGAATACACGAGCACTTCCCAGTTCAAAATGCAGAATGAGATGCCTCAGGGCTCTGTTCCCCCATAGACTATTTGAAAAACCAGCAGAACTGGGAAGAACCATGTCTCTCAAAGTTCCAGAAAACAGTTAAAGGACTGCAGTAACATGGCAATTAGCAAATCAAGAAAAATTCTTCTTAAGAAGTGGTAGGGGGAAGCGGATGTGGCTCAAGCAATTGAACTTTCGCCTACCACATGGGAGGTCCCAGGTTCAGTTCCCGGTGCCTCCTGGAGAAGGCGAGCTGGAATGGGGGGCTGGCGCAACAAGATGACACAGCAAAAGAGAGACAAAGAAGAAAGACAATGAGAGACACAACAAACCAGGGAGCTGAGGTGGCTCAGGTAATTGAGCACCTCTCTTCCACGTGGGAGGTCCTGGGTTCAGTTCCCAGTGCCTCCTAAAGAGAAGGCGAGCAGACACAGAGAGAGCACACAGCAAATGGACACAGAGAGCAGAGAGCGACTGCAAACACTGAAGGATGAGGATAAATAAATAAAATACATCTTTAAAAAGAAGTGGTAGGATATCAGAGTACCTTGGCTGGCCCCTTTCCCAGCCCTCTCCGACTCAGCACAAAGCCAGCCTACAATTTCAATGTAGATTCCTGGTTCCAGTTCCAGAGGGAGCAGAGTAACCCTCATGTACATACTAAGAGCATGTATGTCTGGTCCAATCTATCTGGTGGTGACATGAGGGACTCGCCATCCCTGAACTTGTCCTGTACATAGAAGGAAGTTCACAAGAGCTCTCCTACAGAATGTTGTGGGAAAGCAGTCAAGTTGTGCTGCCTGGGGCAAGGGATTGTTGGCTGTAGGATATACAGTACAGGGCCCAGGACCCTGAGGAAACTGTGTCCTAGGGAAGAGGGGACATTCAGAACCATGTAAACAGGGGAATTCCTAGAGCCACATATGCATGCCCAAGACAAGACACATGTGCGGAAAGGATCAGGGAGGCTTTGGTCTGGAGCTATTCTCTAAACTCATTGCATGGATAAGCCCTAAAGGAGAGCTCTTACACAGGTCAATCTGAAAAGACTGAGAAAGGTGGCTTCTTCCCTCTTCCTTTTTATTTATTTTGTTGTTGTTGTTAGCTCCTGGAATCAAAGAAAACTCTGTTGTAATAACTAGCTGAATACAAGCATAAGGAGCAGATGCCACAGAGTCTAAATTCCAGTGATAAAACATTAAAATATTAAAATATCTAGGTTCCAACAAAAGGTTACAAAACATACAAAGAAATAGGAAGCAATGGCAAAGGCAAAGATCAAGATTAAAGCTTAAGAAACCATCAATGAGGAGGACCAGAACTAGGACATAACAGATGTGGTGGTTTGAAGCTGTATGTACCTCCACAAAAACTTAATCCATTCCTGTAGATGTGAATCCATTTTAAGTAGGACTTTTTGATGAGGTTACTTCAGTTAAGATGTGGCCCACTACAATCAGGATAAGTATTAATCCTATTACTGGAGTCCTTTATAAGTGGAATAAAATTCAGATAAGAGAAAGAGAGTAAACCACAGAGGAAACAGCCAGAAGCTGAACATCAATGGAACCCAGAAAAGAAGGGACAGACCAGGCAATACCGCCATGTGCTTTGACATGTGACAAGCTAAGGACCAAGGACTGCCAGCAGCCAGCCCCAGAATACCACAGTCTTCGGGGAGAAAGCATTGCTTTGATGATGCTTTGATTTGGAATTCCTTTTAGTCTCAAAACCAAAAGCAAATAAATTCCCTTTGTTTAACCTGACCCATTTCATGGTATTTGCTTGAGCAGCCCAGGAAACTAAAACACCAGACAAGAATTAAAAAACCGATCCTAAATATGCTCAAAGAGATAAAGGAAATCATGAACAACGAAAGAAAAGAAATCAGGAAAATGATAGATGAACATAAAGAGAATATCAATAGAGAGATGGAAATTATGAAAAGTAACCAAAGAGAGCTGAAGACCACAGTAACAGAAATTTAAAATTCCCTAAAGGGGAGCAGATGTAGTTCAAATGGTTGAGCACCTGCTTCCCATGTACAAGGTCCCAGGTTCGATCCCTGGCATCTTCTAAAAACAAAACAAGCAAACAAACAAACAAATGAAAAAACTAACTTGGGGAAGCCGGTGTAGCTCAGTGGTTGAGTGCCACCTTCCCACATATGAGGTCCCAGGTTCAATCCCCGGCACCGGTACCTCAAAAAAAAATTCCCTAGGATTTCAACAGCAGACTGGAACTGGCAGAATAAAGAATAAGAGAACTTGAAGATAAGACAATTGAAATCTGACAATTGAAGTCTGAGGAGCAGGAAGAAGAATTAAGAAAAATGAACAGTGCCTGAGGAACCTGTAGAATACCATCAAACCCACCAATATATGCACTGTGGGAGTCCCAGAAGAAGAAAGAGAAAGGAGCAGACAGAATATTCAAAGAAATAATGGCTGAAAATTTCCCGAACTTAGCATAAGTTATGAATATACACAATCAAGATGGACAACAATTTCCAAACATGATACACTCAAATAGAACCATGCCATGGCATATTATAATCAAACTGTCAAATGACAAAGATAAAGAAAGAATTCTGAAAGCCACAGGAGAGAAGCAACATGTCATGTACAAGGGAACCTCAATAATATTAAGTGCTAATATCTCAGTGGAAATCATAGAGGCAAGAAGGCAGTGGGTAACATATTTAAATTGCTGAAAGCAAAAAAATTGCCAACCAAGAATTCTATATCAACTTCCCAACTATTTTTGCTTCCAAACGGGGAATGGAAATTGGCAAGAGGAGGATAAAAAAAGGTACTGCATCTTTAAGACTCCTCTGCTGCTTTTCCTTGAGTGGGGTTGGAACAACGGTCGCTCTCAGAGGCAGCCTCCCAGTAATCTCAAGTAGCCAATCCAAAGCAGTTATCAGCGATCAGACCACATTGTCCCCGACTGTGACAGACTAGGTCCTCATAGCCCACCCTGGCATGAGCAAGCTACACCAAGAGTCTGGGCTGCAGTCCCTACTGCTTCCTACCATGCACTTAAGGGATGGAGTTGGTAGTTGCTGCACAGAGAGCGATATTCACCAATATTTATTGCAATTTACCAACCTCTTTCTCCAGCTCTTCCTTGGATGCTTCACAGTGTTCCACTATACTCCAGAGTTCCAAAGTTCTTGATTCAGCCAGTTCCTTCCAATTCAATAGTTGTTTTGATGGAGGGACTGATTCTTGGAGCTTCGTACTCTACCATCTCCCCACAGTCCTCTCCCTCATTTTTGAAAGACAGTTTTTTTCTCCTCTTGCCAATTTCCATTCCACGCTTGGAAGCAAAAATAGTTGGGAAGTCACAAATTGATAGCTCCAGCCCTCAACAAAAATGATTACAAAAAAAAAACACCTAGCAATCCAAGAAGAGTGGGACAACTAGATTTACAGAGTTATAATATAATACTCAGAATGTCCAGTTCTCAATTAAAAAATTACAAGAAACACAAAGAACAGGAAAGTATAGCCTATTCACAGGTAAAAAAAATTTTGCCCAAAACCATCCCTGAGGAAGCTCATACATCAGAAGTATTAGTTAAAGACTAATATGTTCAACAAGCTAAAAGAATCCATATACAAAGAACTAAAGGAAATTAGGAAAAATGTTTGTCAGAACAAAATAAAGAGAGAAAATTATAAAAAGGAAATAAACAAACTTTGGAGCTGCAAAGTGCAGTAATTGAAATGAAAAACTCATTAGACAGATTCAACAGGAGATATGAATAGGCAGGGAAAAAAGGATCAGCAAACTTGAAGAAAAGACAATAGAAATTATCCAGTGTGGGGAGCAGAAAGAAAACATAATGAATAAAAATGAACAGATCCTGATAGATATATGGGATACCATCAAGAATACCACATATGCATCACTGGAGTCCCAGAAAGACAAGAGTGAACAGGAAAGAAAAGGTATTTGAAGAAATAATGGCTGTAAACTTCCCAAATCAAGTGAAAGACATGAATATATACATCCAGGAAGCTCAATGAACATCAAACAGGATAGATTCTAAGAAAACTACACCAAAACACATCATAGTGAAAATATCAAAATCCAAAGACCAAGAGGGAATTTTAAAAGCAGCAAGAGAGAAGCAACTTAACACATACAAGGGATTCCCAATAAGACTAACAATGAATTTCTCATGAGAAATCAGTGGGATGGTTTACTTAAAATACTTTAAAAAACTGTCAACGAAGAATTCTATATCCAGCCAAATCATCTTTCAAAAATGAGGGAGAAACTAAGAGATTTGCAGAAAAACAAAAACTGAAAGAGTTAATTATCAGAGACCTGCCCTACAAGAAATACTAAAGGGAGTCCTTTAGGCTGAAACCCACATAGTAACTCGAAGGCATAAGAAGAAATAAAGGGGAAGTGAATGTTGCTCGGTGGTTGAGCTCCTGCTTCCCATGTACAAGGTCCTGGGTTCAATCCTTGGTACCTCCTTAAAAAAAAAAAAAAAAAAGAAGAAGAAGAAGAAGAAATAAAGAACACTGGTAAAGGTAACTATATAGGTAAATATAAAATCCTGTATTATTGTACTTTTGATTTGTAACTGCTCCCCGCTCAACATGGCTAAACAAATGTGTAAAAAATATTTGAAATCTATATTAATGAGAATACAATGTACAAATATAAAATCTGAGAGAATAACAATATAAAGGGGGAGGGACTGGCATTTATAGGAGTAGAGTTTATATACTACTAAAACTAGGTCAGTCAGTATTAGTCGAACTAGATTGTTATTGGATTAAGATGTTCATTGTAATTACAAAGATAACCACTAAGAAAATAACTTAAAAAATATATAGAAAAGGAAAGAAGGAAATCAAAATGGTACACTACAAAAAAGCAACTAAATAGAAAAAAGCAGTAATGGAGTAACTGAGGAACAAAAAACATGTAAGATACATAAAAAACAAATAGCCAAATAGCAGAAATATCTTTCTTCTCAATTATAACCTTGAATGTCAATGGATTAAACATTCCTATTAAAAGGCAGAGATTTGCAGACTGGATGAAAAAGCATGATCCATCTATATGCTATCGAAAAGAGAGTCACTTAAAGTACAAAGAGTTAAGGAGGCTGAAAGTAAAAGGGTAGAAAAAGACACTCCATGCAAACAGTAATCAAGAGAGAGCTGAAGTGGATATATTATTGTCAGACAAAATTAATGTTAAGTCAAAAAAGATTATAAGAAACAAAGAAGGATATTATGTATTGATAAAAGGTTCAATCCCACAAGAAGATATAATTATAAAAAACATATATGCACCTCACAACAGAACCCAAAATGTATGAAGCAAAAATGACAACTGAAGAGAGAAATAGATAGCTATACAATAATATTTGGAGACTTCAATACCCTACTTTCAATAACTGACAGAACATAAAAGAGAAGATCAATAAGGAAATAGAGGACTTGAACAACACTATTAACCAATTAGACCTAATGGAAATATACAGAACACTCCACCCAACAGCAGCAGAATAGACATTCTACTCAAGTTCACGTGGAACATTTCCCAGGACAGATCATATGTTAGGCCACAAATCAAATCTTAATAAATTTTAAAATATTGGAATCATACAAAATATCTTCTCATACCACAGTAGAATAAAGCCAGAAATCAAGAACAGAAGGAGAACTTTAAATTTTACAAATATGTAGAAATTAAACAACACACAATTAAAAAACAATGGGTCAAAGAAGAACTCACAAGGGAAATTAGGAAATATGTTGAGGCAGACAAAAACAAAAACACAACATACCAAATCATATAGGATGCAGCAAAGGCAGTATTCAGTGGGAAATTTATAGTTCTAAATACCTATATTAAAAGAGAAGAAAGATCATAAATCAATAACTTAACTTCACACCTAAAGAAACTAGAATAAGCAGTCCAGGGGAAGCGGCTGTGGCTCAATCAGTAGGGCTCCCGTTTACCATGTGGGAGGCCCTGGGTTCGGTTCCCGGGGCCTCCTGGTGAAGGCAAGCCCGCCCGCACGGCGTGGTTAGCTGACCCAGCGAGCATAAGCAGCAAGGGGGGGATAAATGAATAAATAAATAAAAATCTTTAAAAAAAAAAAAAAAAAAAGAATAAGCAGTCCAGGAAAATGGCATCGGAATAGGTAGGCAGGGTTCAAACGCTCTCACAAAAACAACAGAAGAAGGGCAAAAAGCTGTCCAAGGGAGCTGCTTTGGGGATCTGCAGACCAGGGTAGTGCTGTGCATCTCCAGGAGGGCAAGGGACAGCAAGATAAAGAAGGCAAAATAAAAACCATGCATTACTAACCCTGGCGACAGGGAATGGCACCTACTCCCCAACCTCAAGGCAAAGAGCCTGGATGAAACCATCTGAGAAGGGAACGGATGTCTTCCTCCCTGGGAAGAGGGAGGGTGCGGCAGAGGGCAGAGAGTTTCTCGTCAGTGAATTTGGCCACTGCAGCCTGCTCTGAATCTCTGCTCTGGCCAGAACATAATCACCAGCAAGTGGAGGTTGAAAGAGACACCTCTGTGGAAAGATTTGCCAACCAGAGCCATCTGCTGACTGGCCAGAAAACTGCAAGGAGAAAAACTGCTTTTAGGAGTCTCTCATCCCAGACCCTTTGAAGCCAATCTGAACCCTATTTTGATAACTTGGGCTGGGCAATTTTGAAGACATAGAATAAGTTGAACCAAAAATCAAAGAGGAGCTGTGAAACAAAACCACTAGGCAAGAAAGAGAAATTGACCGTCAGAGTAAATTCCCCAACATTCAGATGCTGAGACATCAGCAAAAAATTACAAGCCATACTAAGAAACAGGACGAGATGGCCCAGCCAAAGGAACAAATAAAAAATCCTGATGAGACACAAGATTTAAGACAAATAATCAATGATAATCACACAAATCTCCTAAATCAACTCAAAGAACTGAAGGAAAATATGACTAAAGAAATAAAGGATATTAAGACGACACTGGGTGAGCATAAAGAACAATTTGAAAGCCTGCAAAGAAAAGTTCACAACCAATGAGATTAAAAATGCACTAGAGGGAGTGGGTGTAGCTCAGTGGTTAAGTGCTTGTTTCCCATGTATGAAGTCCTGGGTTCAATCCCCAGTACCTCCTAAAAAATACATTAGAGGCATATAACAGCAGATTTGAATTGATGGAAGACAAAATTAGTGACTTGGAGGACCAAGCATCTGAACTTGAAAAGACAGGAGAATAGAAAAGAGAAAAGAATGGAAAAAATGGAAGCGGGTCTCAGGGAATTGAATGACCATGTGAAATGCACAAACATACACGTTATCAGTGTCCCAGGAGGGGAAGACAACAGTAAAGGGGCAGAAAGAATATCTGAAGAAATAATGACTGAAAACTTCCCAACTCTTATGAAAAACATAATTATATATCAATATCCCCAAACATAATAAATCTGAACAGACCTACTCTAAAACACCTACTATTCAGAATGACAAATACCAGACATAAAGAGAGGATTCTGAAAGCAGCAAGGGAAAAGCAATGCATCATATACAAGGGAACCTCAGACTTCCATGAAGATGGCAGACTAGAAAGACATGGGACTCTCTTCTCTGCCAGAAAAATAGCTAGAGGACAGGCTGAAACGGCCTGGAAAAAGATCTTCTAGGGTTCTCATCAGAAACTATGGTGGTGAGAAGACAGTGGTATGATACAATTAGGATACTGAAAGAGAAAAACTGCCAGCCAAGAATTCTTTATCCAACAAAACTGTCCTTCAAATATGAAGGTAAGTATAAAATATTCACAAACAAATAGAAACTAAGAGAGTTTGTAAAAAAGAATCCACCTTTGCAGGAAATATTAAAGGATGTCTTAGAGCCTGAAAGAAAAAGACAGGAAACAGAGAGGCTTGAAGGAGAGTATAGAAGAAAGAATAGCAGAAAGGATAACCAAAAGAGTAAAAAGACAAGAGAACCTCAATAAAACTAAGTGCTACTCTCTCATCGGAAGCAGAAGTCAGTTGAGTTTCTATACACCAGTACTGAACAATCTGAAAAGGAAGTAAAGAAAACAATTCCATTTACAATACCATCCAATAGAATAAAATACTTTGGAGTAAATTTAACCAGAAAAGACCTGTACACTGAAAACTACAAAACACTGCTGAAAGAAATTAAAGACCTAAGTAAATGGAAAGATATCCTGTGTTCATCAATTGGAAGACAATATTGTTAAGATGTAAATACTGCTGAAAGTGACCTATAAACTCAATGCAATCCCTATCAAAATTCCAGCAGCCTTTTTTGCAGAAAAGGAAAGTTGATCCACAAATTCATATGGAATTCTAAGAGGCCCTGAATAGCCAAAGCAATCTTGAAAAGGAAGAACAAAGTTACTGATTTCAAAACTTACTACAGAGGGGAGCAGATGAGGCTCAAGCGGTTGAGCACCTGCTTCCTACATGGGAGGTCCCGGGTTCAGTTCCCAGTGCCTCCTAAAAAACAAACAAACAAACAAACAAGGAACAGCAAGTAAAACAAATGAAAAAACCAAGTCAGGGGTGCTGATGTGGCTCAGTGGTTGAGCAGCAGTTTCCCACATGCAAGGTCCCAGGTTCAATTTCTGGCCCCCAGTACCTCAAAAAAAAAAAAAAAAAAAAAAAAAAAAAAAAAACTTTCTTTCTACAAAGCTACAGTAATTAAAACAGTGTAATGGTGGCATAAGGACAAACATACAGATCAATGAAATAGAACTGAGAGTCCAGAGTTAAATTCACACATCTATGGCCAGTTGATTTTCAACAAGGGTTCCAGGTCCATTCAATACGGAAAGAATAGTCTCTTCAACAAATGGTGCTGGGACAACTGGAAATCTACATGCAAAGTAAAGAATGAGGACCCTACTTCTCACCATATACAGAAATTAATTCAAAATGGATGAACAACCTAAATATAAGAGCTAATACTATAAAACTCTTACAAGAAAACATAGGAAAATACCTTCAGGACCTTGTAGAAAGCAATGGATTTTTAGATTTTACACCAAAATCACAAGCAACAAAAGAAATGGATAAAATGGACTTCATCAAAATTAAGAAATTTTGTGCATCAAAGGCCATTATCAAGATAATGAAAGCAACCAATAGAATGGAAGAAAATATTTGGAAACCATATATCTGATAAAGCTTTTTGTTTTTTGTTTTTTGTTTTTTTTTCAAAAGAAAAAAAAATAGTGTTTTATTAACTACCACACTGTTATAATACACTTTAAACGTACAATAAGGTAGCCTTTAAATTTGAGGTGGTCTTAAGAATAACAAATGAACAGAATTCCAAATTTTTGAAATAGGTGAACTGCTGCAGTTATAGGTATACATTTAGGAAAATTGTATAGCTCTTACAAGACCAGCAATGTAACTTTATTTTGTACATTTAATAATTGAAAATATAAACAATAATTAAAAAATAAAAAGAAAATACAGTTGAATAAAAAACATACATTTCTCAATTAAATGTACTGGATACATATAAATTTTAAGGGAAGAAGCAAAAAAGGAAAATGGTTGATATTTAAGTACGGACTACCTAGACAAAAAAAAAAAAAAAAAACATAAAACCTCTAGTTTTCTATGACTAATATCTGATAAAGTTTTAATATCCAGAATATATAAAGAACTCCTACAACTCAACAACAAAAATACAAACAACTCGATTTAAAAATGGGCTAAAGATTTGTATAGACATTTCTCCAAAGAAGATAATCAAATGCCCAATAAGCATATGAAAAGATGCTCAATATGATTAGCCCGTAGAGAAGTGCAAATTAAAACTACAATGAGCTATGACTTCATACCCACTAGGATGACTATTATTGGAAAAAAAAAAACTGAAAGTAACAAATGTTGGGAAAGATGCAGAGAAATAGGAACCCTCATACATTGTTGGTGGTAATATAAAATGGTGCAGCCACTGTGGAAAAATTTTGCAGTTCCTCAGAAAATTAAACGTAAAATTACCGTATGACCCAGCAATTCCACTCCTAGATATATACCAAAAAAAAAATGAATGGAGGGACTTGGACAGATATTTGTACACCAGCAATCATCACAGCATTATTAACCAAAAGGTGGAAGCAACCCACGAGTCCATTAACAGATGAATAGATAAACAAAATGTGATAGATACAGACAATGGAAAATTATGCAGCTATATAAATAAGGGACGTACTGGTACATGCTACAACACAGATGACCCTTGAATACAGCATGTTGAATGAAAAAAGCCAGACACAAAAGTAAAAATATTGTGTGATTTCTCTTATATGAAATGCTTAGAATAAACACATTCAGAGAGACAGAAAGCAGAACAGTGCTTACCAAGGGTAGTGAGGGGGAAATGGAGAGTTAGTGCTAAATGAGTTTGATTTAGAATGATGAAAATAGTCTGTAAATAGTGGTGAAAGTTTCACAGTAAATCAATATACTTAATGTCAAAGAACTGTCTACTTAAAACGACTGGAGTAATTTTTATGTTATGTGTATTTTACTACAATTTAAAATCATTTTAAATTTAAAAAATTTAAAGCCACTTAAAAATCATACTAAAGCATCTATCTGCATGCCAGTATCCTGAATTATCCAGCTTTTACCAAACTTATATAAAAATATTAAAAGAAAGAAACAGTGGCTCATTAATTGTACTCATTAATTGTACTGGAGGGAAGCGGCTGTGGCTCAATCAGTAGGGCTCCCGTTTACCATATGGGAGGCCCCGGTTTCGGTTCCCGGGGCCTCCTCGTGAAGGCAAGCCCGCCCGCACGGCGTGGTTAGCTGACCCAGCGAACACAAGCAGCAAGGGGGGGGATAAATGAATAAATAAATAAAATCTTTAAAAAAAAAAAAAAATTGTACTGGAGTCTCTATCCTATTCCATTGAACAGGATTTATTCCTGTGCCAGTGCTGAGCTATCTTACAGCACAAACATTTCAGTATGAAGTATTTTAAGCAAAATCATTCAATTTTTCTTACAGCAAAAGAGATGGAAGGAAGAACACAAATTTCGGAATGAAATACAAATTCTATATTCACCAGTCAATTGCTCTTTGGTAAGACACAATCCCGAGTCTCCATTTTCTCATTTATAAAATAGGTTAACATCCCTATACAACTGGGCTTTATTAAGGGGGTTATAAGGTATATTGATGATTTGATACCCTACACATTATTAAAAGTTGCTTAAGCTTTTGATGCAACAACTAAGATCAGACAACAATGTTTTAAGAAGACTTAATTTAACAAATGAAATAGTGTAAAATTTTATGACTAAAATTAAACATAATCTTCTTGGATTTGCTAATGCAGAGTTCTGGCAAAAACTGCATTTTCCAAGCACAACAAAAAACTCTTGAAAAGAAAAATTTATTATGGCAATGTACTACACTAAGCTGCAAACTCCACCCTTTCCTTTTCTAGCCAATTTTCAGGAAATGTTTGAGATCCCTTTCTAATGTTGTCTTGCTTCCTGTTACTGGTATATCATATAATGCATGATGCACCTACAGTGCCCCCTCAAGAGGCATTCTTCCCCCCCTCCCTTCACCTTGAACTACAGATGCTCCTTCATCTTCTCTCTCTTGATCAGTGGTAATAGCCTGACTTTGGGCTGGTGGTTCTTGTTCAGGTTGTTCATCACTGGGCTGTTGAGCCTAGGGATGTGTGTATGCAAATAAAAAGTTTTGCTATTAATACATGTCAGTTGCATAAATATACATAATACACAGCTATATCTGATCATAAACAAGTCCAAAGACACTGTTCCAACACCATTCTATATATTTATTCTTAATAAAACTACTCTTCCCACAGAGAGGCTACTTCAAGAAAAGAATGACCTGCAAAGTCTTTGGAAGCTATTTTAATCTACACTGGGATGGATGCGTGCAATCTTTTGTTAATAAGCCTGAGAAAGAAATCATAGGCATATTTCTGGGGAATATATATAGCACACTCATCCTGACAACAACCTAATATAATCCTCTTAGGTTAAAGCTTCCTTCATGAAATTCAATTATCACCTGTTTTTAGTATGGTACACTTTTATCAGTGTATCTATCCTAGTTCAACAACATTTTCACAAAAATATATTTCTGCTAAGAGAAAACATCAAATGTTAAAGCACTCACCACAGGTCCAACCAACTGGGAAGGCTCTTGACCATCTCCTCTTCCTCTAGATTTGGATGTTGATCTTACTTGCCAACTCATACTTCACAATGAAAGTAGAATACTGTGATTTTGGAAAATGCATTTAAGAGGATAGCTATATTTGACCACTTCTGTGACCAAATGGTTTCTTGCAATTTTTTTTTAATATTTTCAAAATAAGTCCCAGTGTAATTATAAGTGTGCATGCTTTCCAATCACACCCAATAAGGCTGCTTTCAAAGCCAATTGTTTATGTCATGGCCAAGCTGGCAGATAAACCGCATTAATGTACATTGCAAAAGACAAAGAATATTTCTGATGTGTTTTCCTTTCACAGTTTGAATCCCCAACATGAAGCTATTTAAGAAAATACTGTTAGAAAATTGAGAATTGAGTGTCTACTTCTTTGGGCACGTTCCCATTTACTAGGCCCTTTCCTTTTTTTCCCTCTAAAATAAAGTTGTATTGGAACACAACGCCACACTCATTCATTTACATATTGTCTTTGGCTGTTTTTGCACTACCATGGCAGAGTTGAGTAGTTGCAATAAAGAGCATATGTGGTGGGGAGTGGATGTAGCTCAAGGGGTTGAGCGCCTGCTTCCTATGTACGAGGTCCTGGGCTCCATCCCCAGCACCTCCTTAAAAAAAAAAAAAAAAACGTGGTGCTGTCATCATTTCGCACCGCTGCTTGGCATACTACAAATCTCTGTGCAGTGCCACAGTTAAAATTCATAGCATTTAGCTTTACTAGGCCCTTTCTTTAGAAACCCATCCTGCTACCCTCCCACTAACTTCACCTAAACCCCTCTCCTTCGAGGGTCAGCCTTACACCCCCATGTCCCCGTCTCACCATGATAAGAACCATGGTGGCGCCACCTTTGAGGAGAAGGACAGTTACCGTCGACGACCTCTCTCCTCAGAAGCCATCAATCACACTGCCCCAGTCTGCCTGAAGCCTGCTGCCTCCCCCTCATTCTCACCCTAATTTTCCCTCTTGGTAGGACCGATCTGAGTCTCCGCCAGTGAGGAGAAAGAAACAAGAAGGTAAGAACGAGACTTTTACGCACCGACCACAGGGCATGCTGGGCAACAGGCATGCGCACTGGGTCCGCGAGTAACACGCGGACTGAGACCTTCCCTTCCCCCTTTGCAGGTACCCACTGAGGACTCCGGAATCTCTCTTCCCTGGGCAGGTCCAAGTGCCTCGGGACTCAGAAATCTCAAATAGGGCCCCCAAGACTCTCCCCGTCTTCAACTAAGCCCCTCCCCTCTGCGGCCGGCCTTCTCCACTTCTCAGCCCCACCAAGACCCCAAGGGCCATAGCAGCGGTGCCGCCACCTGTGAAGAAAAGGGCGACAACCTTCCTCCTCAGAGGCCACACGCACCACGCTGCCCTGACCCGCCTGAAGCCCACGGGCTCTCCCTCACTTTCACTCACACTCACACTTTAGCAGGAGGACCGAGCTGCAGACCTACCCGCTGAGTCTCAGACAGCAAGAAAAACCCAACCGGTAGGAAGGCGTCCTCCGTCTGAACGGCTCTACACACACTCACACCCCACAGACAAGGCATCCTGGGCAATGGGCATGCGCACTGAGTCCGTGTGACACGCGGACTGAGGCCTCCCCTCCCCCACACAGCCCCATCCCGCTAGGTACCCGCCCCCCGCAAGACTCTGGGATTTGTGCTCTGCGGGTAGTTCCAGGTGCCTCGGGACTCAGAAACCTCAGAGTTCCCAAGGCCTGCCCGCCCCTTCAACCAACCCCCTCCCCGCTGCGGCCCACCGTTCCCACCACAACGCCAAGGGCCAGGGTGGCAGCGCTACCTGTGAAGAGAAGGACAACGACTTTCGACGACCTTTCCCCTGGGACACCTCAACCCGCCCAAAGCCCACTGGCTCCCCCTTATTCTCATTTACACTTAAATTCGGTGGAGGACCGATCTGCAGACCTACCGGCTGAGTCACGGCCCTCGAGAAAGAAACAAGACAGTGGAAAGGCTACCTTCGCCAGCACCACGGTGCTCAGAAAGCTGACAAGGCACGCTGGGTACTGCGCATGCGGACTGAGGTCCCCTCCCCCCACACCCCACATCCCCTTCACAGGTGCCCACTGAGGAGTCCGGAATCTGTGCTCTGTGGGCAGTTCCAGGTGCCTCGGGACTCAGAAATCTCAAACAGTGCCCCCCCAGACTTGACCATCTTCAGCTAGCATTGTTTGCTCCACAGCTGTCTTCTTCCCTTGCCCCAGCCCCGCCATGACCAAAAGGACCATAGCGGCAATGCCGCCTGCCAAGATGACAGCCCTTCCACCTGGGATGTCCAACCCACCCAACCCTCACAAACCTACTGGCTCCGGCATTACACTAAACTCTGGGAGGAATGCTCTGCAGACCTACCAGCTGAGTCTCAGCAAGCGAAAAAGAATGAACGTGACAAGAATGCAAACTCGGACTACACAGTTCTTGTGCACAGAACAGTGACAGTAAGACATGCTCGGCAATGGTCATGCCCACTGACTCCCAGTGTGCTTGCAGCTCATTTTCCCCCACCACATGTACCCACTGAGGACTCCAGAAACTGTTCTTGACAATTGCAGGCGCCTCTAGGACTCAGAAACCTCAAATACCTCCCTCCACCAAGACTCACCCCATCTTCAACCAGCCCCTCACCTCCTGCCCTTCCTTCCTTGCCTTTGCCCCACCAGAAAGACAAGGGCCATGGCTGTCGGTGGCTGCCTGTAAAGACAGTTATACTCCTTGCTCAAACAGAAATAGCAACATACTCCATAGTATTTACACAAGACCAAGAGTCTCATAACCTAATATTTAAAATGCCCAGGATACAATTCAAAATAATCAGAACATGATAAACCAGGAAAATATCAACTGATATGGGAAAAGACAATCAACAGACAGCAATGTAGAGAGTAAAGAGATGTTTGAATTGTCTCACAAAGTATTTAAAGCTGCTATTGTAAAAATGCTTTAACAATCATGAATATTTTGAAACAAATATAAAAATAAAAAGTCTCAGCACAAACAAGGAGAGAAGATTTAAAGAAGAATGAAATGAAAACTTTAGAAGTGGAAATACAATAAACAAAATAAAAATTTCATTGGATGTGTTCAATAGCAGAATGGAGATGAGAAAAGAGTCAGTGAACTTGAATACAGATCAAAAGAAATTATCCAGTCTAAATGAAAGAAAAATGAACAAACCTTAAGGACCTGTGGAAAAAATACGAAAACATTTATCATTCATATATATATATATATGTAGAGAGAGAGAGAGAGAGAGATTTGCCAAAAATTTCACAAATTTGGCAAAAGACATGGGCCTATATATTCAAGAAGTTCAGTAACCCCTGAGCAGTAGAGACCAAAGAAATCCACACCCATATATATCATAAAACTACTGAAAACTAAAGATAAAGCAAAAAATCTTGAAAGCAACCAGAGAAAAAGGATGCATTACATATAGGGGAACGATAGTTTAGATGACTAAAATTCTCATAATAAACCATGGAGGCCAGAAGGAAAGGCCTCAACATTTTTAAAGTGCTGAAAGAAAAGAACTATCAACCCAGAATTTTATATCCAGCAAAATATCCTTAAGGAATGAAAGTGCAAAAAAGGCATTCGCAGATGAAGGAAACAAAGAGAATGCATTGTTAGCAAACCTAACAGAATTACAATGTAAGTTCCTCAGCTAGAAATGATGCCTGAAGGAAAACTGGAAAATCAGGAATGAAGGAAAAGCAACAGATATAAATTTTTGGCCAAATATAATGGACTATTCTTCACCTTTTTAATTAATTAAAACACATTTGAGGTTTTAAAATAAGACATAAAACATTATCTAGTGGGGTTTCAATGTATGTAGATATAATATATAAAGTAAATTTAACATTCAAAAGAGTAGACTAGGGAATGGATGTGGCTCAAGCAGTTGAGCACCTGCTTCCCACATGGGAGGTACAAGGTTTGGTCCCTGGTGCCTCCTAAAAACAATAAGCAAACAACAAGAAAGCAAATGAAAAAAAAAAAAAAAATTAGGGACAATGATGTTGCTCAGTGGTTAAGCACCAGCTTCCTGCATACAAGGTCCCAGATTCAATCCCTGGCCCCAATACCTCAACAACAACAAAAAAGAGTAGACTAAAGGGACATATGTATTGATAAGGTTTCTACATTCTATATGAAGTGGTAAAATATTGATTTTAAGTAGTTTATGAAGAGTTAAGTATGTCTATTTAAATTCCTAGTTGAATCACTTTAAAAAGTATATAAAGAGGGGAGCGAATGTAGCTCAACTGATTGAGCACCTGCTTCCCATGTACGAGATCCCAGTTTGATCCCCAGTACCTCCTAAAAGAACAAACAAAAAAAGAAAATAAAACAAACTCTGATTGAGGAGTAGATATAGCTCAGTAGTTGAGCACCTGCTTCCCATGTATGAGGTCCTGGGTTCAATCCCAGTGCTTCCTTAAAAAAAAAAAAAAAAGTATATAAAGAGATAGAGTCAGAAACACAATAGATAAATTGAAAAGGAATACTAAAAACATTCAGATAACCCAAAGGGAAGCCAAGAAAGCAGAAAGAGAAAAACAAAAAACAGAAGGAAGACACAGAAAACAAAATTATTCACATAGACATATCAAACATATCAGTAATTACAGTATATGTAAATGGTCTAAACACATCAATTAAAATTCAAAGATTGTGACAATCAGCAAGATGGTAGCAGAGTAAAGAATCCAATGGTCAGCACATGCTACAGGGCAGTAGGTAATTACCCAGGGCTACCTAAACCACCTGTTTGGGGCCTCTGGGAGACCAGAAGAACATCCTGCAACATCCTTGAAAGAATGGATGGAGGACACTGTCCATCTGCAGAGAAGATTCATAAATAGAGCACTCCATGCCATGGAGGTCAGTGCCCATCTTCCATTGACAGCACAAGCCACCTTGGGAGCTATTCCGTGGCTGGAATTGGAAGCTCCACTTCCAAAAAAAGGGGAGGAATAGACGTTTGGGTACCAACTTCAGCTACTAATTAGTAAATTCGGTGGGCTAAAGTATAATCCTAAGAACAGCTGAAGTTTGAACCTGTCCAAGTCAGAAAGAGGCCAGTAGCCGCCATTTTAACTCTGCCCTCAGCATGAGGGGAAGCCGGGCAGACTGAAAATCACAATGCTGGTAGGAACCGGCTTCTTTCCATCCAGATTAGATTGCAGCTCTAGCCTAATCCCCAGCCCCACCTCTGGTAGGGAGGAAGCTGGCAGGACCTGCACCAACCTCTCCAGTTAACTTCAGGTACATTCAGCTGGTACAGACTGAATAGTCAGAAATCTACCAGGGAAACTGCAGTCATTTTGGACCCACAAGGCATAGATTGCTGCCCACACCTGCAGCTCCATTCCCAGCCCAGGCAGGAGAGGAAGGAGTGTGAAGCTTCATCAGTCTCTCTGGGCAACTACAGTCTAGGCCTTCACGACTTGGATTATTACACACAGCTGTGGCTCTGTCCCTACCCCTGGCAAAGGAGAAAGTTAGGAGAAGCTTCATTCAGTCCCTGGGGCAATGAGGGCAGCTTGAGCCTCCACAGCTTACAGCACCAACTACATCCTCAACTCCTACTACACAACCAGCAAGGGAGAAAGGGCAAGAAAGCCCTAAACTAAAAAGAGAATCTGCACCCAGAATAAATACATCAGGTAAGCCAGATGCCAAGACTACAACAAAAAATTACAATCCATACCAAGAAACAGAAAGATATGGCCAGTTACAGGAACAAGGTAAACCTCCAGATGACATAAAGGAATTGAGACAACTAATCATAGATGTTCAAACAAATCTTAATAAGTTAAATGAGATTGCAAAAGAGGTTAAGGACATTAAGAAGATATTGGATGAGCACAAAGAAGAATTTGAAAGCATACATAGAAAAATAGCAGATTTTACGGGAATGAAAGGCACAATAAATGAAATTTAAAATACAATGTAATCATATAACAGCAGATTTGAGGAGCCAAAAGAAAGGATTGCTGAGCTTGAAGATGTGACTTCTGAAAGCAAACATACAAAAGAACAGATGAAGAAAAGAATGGAAAAAGTCTAACAAGTTCTCAGGGAACTAAATGACAGCAAGAGATGTGCAAACATATATGTCATGGGTATTCCAGATGGAGAAGAGAAGGGAAAAGGGGCAGAAGGAATATTTGAAGAAATAATGGTAGAAAATTTCACAGCCCTATTGAAGGACATAGATATCCATGTCCAAGAAGCTCAACCCACTCCCATCCAAATATAATAAATCCGAATAGACCAACTCCAAAACACATACTAATCAGAATGTCAAATGCCAAAGACAAAGAGGAAATTCTGCTAACAGCAAGAGAAAAGCAATGCATAACATATAAGGGATACCCAATAAGACTAAGTGCCGACTTCTCATCAGAAACCATGGAGCCAGGCCCCACGAGTGGGTGAGACTCCAGGCCCTGTGCGCGGGTGCACCACCAGGCCCCACAAGCCACGCAGCAAGATGATGATGTAACAGGAGAGTGACACAAGGGAGAGCCAAGACGAGACGCACTGAAAAACCAGGAACTAATGTGGTGCAGGCGGTAAGACGCCTCTCTCCCACATTGGAGTTTCCAAGGATCGAATCCCAGTGAAGACAGGAGGAGAAGGATGAGAAGAGAGGGCAGGAAACAGACACAGAGAGTTGCCCAGCAAATGGACACAGAAACAGCAAAAACGGTGGGGGGCAGGGGGCTAAAAATGGATAAAAATAAATAAATAAATAAAGCCTTTAAAAAATGTATAGGGGAGGAAGATACGGACTATAGTTAGTAGTAATACTTTGACGATGCTCTTTCATGATTTGTTAACAAATGTTTCACAACAATGCAGG
>JAKSZT010054419.1:8728119-8869113 GCA_026826555.1 Tolypeutes matacus | reverse complement strand
TATTGTTATTGTTATTGTTATTGTTATTGTTATTGTTATTGTTATTGTTACAGGAATCACTCTATGTTAATTGACTGTTGATGTGTTGTTCTCCCCCATGGGATGGGGACCTCACTCCCTTAGAGGGTCCAGTGTGGGGACAACTGCAGTCACCACAAAGGCCTGGGTAAGGAGAGGTGTTTGCTAGGCAGAATAATGGACCCCCAAAGATGTCCACGTTCTAATCCCCAGAACCTGTGAATATGGTAGCTTACATGGCAAAAGGGACTTTGAAGATGCGATTGATTTAAGGGTGGTGATATGGGGAGATTATGATGTATTATTCAGGTGAGCCCAATGTAATCACAAGGGTCCTTATAAAGTTAAAGAAAAAGGCAGGAGAGTCAGAGTGATTCAACATGAAAAACACTCTCCCAGCTATTGCTGGCTTTGAAGATGGAAGGAAGGGGTCACAAGCCAAGGAAAGCCAGCAGCCTCTATAAACTGGAAAAGGCAAGGGATTGGATTCTCCCCTAGAGCTTCCAGAGGGAACACACCTCTGCCGACACCTTGATTTCAGCCCATGTCAGACTTCTGACCTACAGAACTGTAAGACAATACATTTGCGATGTTTTAAGTTACTAAGCTTGCTATAAACTTGTCCGTAGGCAACAAGAAACTAACACAGGGCAAACGCTCATCCTCTCTCTTCCCCTCCCAGGTCCCCACTTCTGTCAGAAATGCCCACTCCTGTGGCCCCTACACAATGGTGCCCTGGGATGATGAGGTGGTGGCCCTGTCCCCTCTGTCAGCCTCACAGACAAGGAGAGACTGAGGAGGGTGCAGGTCCCCTGGGGAGGGTGTGTGGGGACCCAGAGCCTCTCAGGGGGCAGGCCAGGAAGGGGCCTGGAGAGAGATCACCTGCACATTGTACACTGTTATAATAATATACACACTTGAGAGCAAGGGAGGGGGCATCGTGGACGATAGTGATGGTAAGAGTTGGAGAGAGGAGTGATCATAGCTGGCGTTTACTCAACGCTTGTCCTTCGCCAGCCTTGCTCTGGGTGACTGGTATGTTATCTCATTCATCACCTTCACCATAACCCTGTGAGGAGGGACCATTCTGATGCCTGATGACAGATGAGCAAAGGGAGATGCAGAGAGCTTAAGCACCTTGCCCATCATGTGACATGGAGGCAATTTAGTCCAGGAACGGTCTCACTCCACAGCTCCTGTTCTTACCCACCTGCTACACTGCCTCAACTACTAGAACGATGGAGTGTGGTCACAGGTGAGCGTCATTACCCATGGTTTTTTTCCTCGAAGCCCACAACTATCCTGCCTGGTGGGAAATGAGGAAAATGAGGCTGAGAGAGGACAGGTGATTTGCCCGAGGTCATACAACCAGGATTTGGGGGTTCCCGGCTTTTAAGTGAGGTCTGCCAGGCTCTTAAAACCGTCTTGGGGGGAAGTGGCTGTGGCTCAATCAGTAGGGCTCCCGTTTACCATATGGGAGGCCCCGGGTTCGGTTCCCGGGGCCTCCTGGTGAAGGCAAGCCCGCCCGCATGGCGTGGTTAGCTGACCCAGCGAGCACAAGCAGCAAGGGGGGGATAAATTAATAAATAAATAAAATCTTTAAAAAAAAAAAAAAAAAAAAACCGTCTTGGGTTGTTATGGGTATGAATGAAACCCCAGGGAGAAAGGGACTCGAACATCTGAGGACAAAATGGGCAAGTCCCATCCATCCCAAGATGATATTCCCGCTCCATGGCTGGTGCCAGGAGACACAGAATAAACCATTCCCCACAACATGATCTCCACAAACAGGGCTAAGAGAGACTATGAGCTCCAGGACAGAAAGCAAATCCTGATTAGAGGGGATGTTCTGAAGGAAACTGAAGGAGACTGCGTTGTGGATGTCAAAACAGTCACGTTACTCCCACTTCTCACTGCATTTTATTTCAGTTGGGATTTCTTCCTTTTTTTTTGGCCAGAGAGTATACACTTGATCTTAGCCAAAAGGCCGAGAAGCGATGGCCAGAGAGTATATAAAAGATAAATGGGGAGCTGATGTGGCTCAAGCGGTTGAGTGCCTGCTTCCCACATGAGAGGTCCCAGGTTCGGTTCCCAGTGCCTCCTAAAAACAAAAAAAAAAAAACAAACAAGAAACAAATGAAAAAAAAAACAATTCAGGGGAGCCGATGTAGCTCAGTGGTTGAGCACCAGCTTCCTGCATACAAGATCCTGCGTTCAATCCCCAGCCCCGGTACCTAAAATAAAATAAAATAAAATAAAATAAAATAAAATAAAATAAAATAAATGTACTGTGGTGGTTTGAAGCTATATGTACCCCAGAAAAACATGTTCTTAAATCTAATCCATTCCTGTGGGTGTGAACCCATTTTAAGTACAACCTTTTGAGAAGGCCACTTCCAGTTAAGGTGTTGCTCACCTCAATCAGGATGGGTATTAATTCTATTACTAGAGTCCTTTATAAGAAAATGAAATGCAGAGAGAGAGAGAGAAAGCCATGGAAGCAAAAAGCTGAAATCAACAAAACCCGGAAGAGAAGGGAGAGAACATCAGACACTGTGGCATGTGGCAGAGGAGCCAGGAATCACTGGCAGCCAGTCCTCAGGAAGAAAGCATTGCCTTGATAATGCCTTGATTTGGACATTTTCCTGGCCTCAAAACAATGAGCAAAAAAATTTCCATTGTTTAACCTGCCCCACTTCATGGTATTTACTTTGAGCAGCCTAGGAAACTAAAACATGTACGTTTTTTAGGAGGTTGCACCGGGGATTGAACCCGATATGAAGCAGGTGCTCAACCACTGAGCTACATCTGCTCCCCAATGTGTACATTTTTATGAATATTAATAAATGGCACGTTCATGTAACAACCACCCAGGACAAGCAGGAGATCATTATCAGCATCCCCAGATTTCCCCAGGTCCCTTCCCAATCACACCCCTCCCTCCCTCGGAGAAAAGCACTATCCTGACTGTGATAATCATGCCCTTGCTTTTCTTTACAATTTTACCACTTATTTATAATCCTCAAACAATATATGGGTCCATTTTGCCCAATTTTGAACTTTACGTAAATAGATCACCCCACATGTAATCTTGATTTTTTTGCCTTCTTCTGTTCACCATCTTGTCTGTACAAGTAAGCCATATAGTTGTTGATCTTTCATTCTCATTGTATAATATTCCATTCCATGAATATACCACAAAGTATTCATAAATTTATTGACATGTCTTGTTCTTCTCTTGATTGGTAGTTTTTAGTATAATCTAGGTTCAAGCCCTTCATCAGTTAACACACGTTTCAATTACCTTCCCTCAAATTGTGGCTTGTGTTATCGTTCTCTTTTTTGGTATACTTGATCAACAACCATTCTTTTTTTTTTTTTTAGATTTATTTTATCTTTTATTTATCCCTGCCCATTGCTGCTTGTGCTCACTGTGTCCATTTGCTGTGCGTTTTTCTGTGTCTGCTTGTCTCCCTTTGTTGCGTCATCTTGCTGCACCAGCTCACCACACCACGTGGGCCGTCAGCTTACCGCACCATATGGGCTAGCTTGCCTTCACCAGGAGGCCCCAGGAATCGAACCCGGGGCCTCCCATATGGTAAATGGGAGCCCAACCACTTGAGCCACATCCGCTTCCCAACAACCATTCTTAATTTTAATGCAATTGATTGTTTTATTGTTTTCATTTGCGATTAGCACTTTTTGTGTCTTAAGAAATACTTGTCTACCATGACTACATGACGGTATTCTTCCATATTATATATATCCGTAATTGCACTTTAATTTTGCCTTTTGCATTTAGATTTCAAATCCACCTAGAATTTTTTTTTTAGTTATAATGTGAGGTAGGGGTCCAGTTTCATTTTTTAAAAGCTATGGATAACCAATTGTTCCATTTATTGAAAATCCAACGATTCTTCATGGGTCAACAATACGTCCTTGGTCACATATTCTGTATCTACATACGAGTGAGTCTGTTTTTAGACCACTAGTCTTTCATTGTTCTATTTGTTTATCCTTGCAGCAATATCACCCATTGTAAATGTGGCACTTTACAAAGAATATTGATGGTCAAGAAAAACTGAATGGATTTCCTATTTGGATAGAACCATCTTTGAGAGGATGAGCATTTTCTTGACCTATGGAGATGCTTGGGAAGATTAGCAGAGGTGAGGCAGCAAATATAAAGATTGGAGTATGATGTGACCATCAGTAGATGATGAAGCGCATTTCACCAAGATATATATATTTTTTATTTTGACCCATTTATTTACTTATCCACATCACCAACATGGACTATGTATGAGCTGTGTCAGTGAATTGGCTACATCTCTCACCAAGATATTAATGTTGTTTCTGAGCTGCTGTTAAGGAATTTCTTGCTTACAGAGGGAAATTGGAATGTAATTTCAACTCTAAAGACTTGGTTTTGTACAAAAAGCAAAATGTAAGAAATTGGCATTTCTGTTCAAATCCACTTATGATTGAATGGCAGTTAGCAAATCAGAAAAATTGTCATGAATTCCTTTCTTAGAAGACTTCATAAGAGACAAGTTTTTTGCTTCTTTTTTTTTAACTTCTATTATCACTGATTTAATATGTCCTAAATATTTAATTTTATTTATTTATTTTTTTTAAAGATTTTATTTATTTATTCATTTATCTCCCCCTTGCTGCTTGTGCTCGCTGGGTCAGCCAACCACGCCGCGCAGGCGGGCCCGCCCTCACCAGGAGGCCCCGGGAACCGAACCCAGGGCCTCCCACATGGTAAACGGGAGCCCCACTGATTGAGCCACAGCCGCTTCCCCTAAATATTTAATTTTAAAAGACTTAGGAAAGTGGATGTGGCTCAAGCAATTGGGCTCCCATCTACCACATAGGAGGTCCAGGGTTCAATTCCCAGGGCCTCCTGGTGAAGGCAAGCTAGCCCGCGTGGCAAGCTGACCCGCGCAGAGAGCTGGCCCACACAGGAGTGCTGGCCTGCACAGGGTATTGGCCTGCATGGAAGAGCTGACGCAGCAAGATGATGCAACAAAAAGAGACACAGAGGAGAGATGATAAGAGATGCAGCAGACCAGGGAGCTGAGGTGGCGCAAGAGATTGAGCGCCTCTCTCCCACTCCAGAAGGTCCCAGGATTAGTTCCCGGTGCTGCCTAAAGAGAAGACAAGCAGACACAGAAGAACACACAGTGAATAGACAGAGAGAGCAGACAGCGAGAGCAAAAACAATGGGGGGGGGAATAAATAAATAAATCTTTTTTAAAAAAGACTTATTGAATCTATGTTAGTTTTAACTTCAGAAAGCATCAATGTAAGACAATATTTAAGAAGCAATTAACTATTATAAATTAGTTTGATGAATCATGATACTATATACATTTAAAATAAAGTGTACTTTTGATTATTTAATTAGGAAAAATATATGCCGTTATAATAAGTGTGGGTGTACTGGGTAGTCCTGGCACTTCCACATAAATTTAGGAATTGTCATGATACACACACACACACAAATCTATTGGAACTGTGAATGGATTTGCACTGAACCTAAAAAACAGTTTAGAGGTAACTGACACCTTTACAACACTGACTCTTCCATTCAATGAATATATCATATCTATTAATTTGGATCTTTTAAAATGTCTTTAAATGAGGTTTTACATTTTTGCCCTAAAACATCTTGCCCTCCTTGGCTACATTTATTTCTAAGTAGTTCATAAATGGTATTCTTATTAAATGTTTCTGTTTGCTGTTGGTATATAGAAGCAATAGTGTTTTAAATGTGGATTTTGTATCCAGAAATCTAAAGTCTTGATAATTCCAATACCTTCTCCATGTATTATTATTTAATTTTCTCCATGCACAATGGTAACATCTACAAACAATGGCAATTATGTTCTTCATTTCCAATCTTTAAATATTTTCTTTCTTTTCCTTACCTTATTGTGTCGGTTAGGATCTCCAGTATAATACTGAGTAGAAATGGTGATAGCAGGCATCGTTGTCATGTTGCCACTTCACATTTAAGTATGTCGTTTACTATAAATCTTTTTTTATTTTTTATTTTTTAAGATTTATTTATTTACTTTATCCATTTTAAAACCCCCTTCCCCATTTGCTGTTTTGTGTCCATTCGCTGGGCAATTCTCTGTATCTGTTTCCTGCCATGTCTTCTCATCCTCCTCCTCCAGTCTTCACCAGGATTTGATCCTGGAGACCTCCGATGTCGGAGAGAGGTATCTTGCCACCTGCGCCACCTCAGTTCCTAGCTTTCAGAGCTTTCTAAGCATCTTGTCTTGTCTCTCCCCTGTTACATCATCATCTTGCTAGATGGCTCCCGGGGCCTGGTGGCTCACCGGCACACAGAGCCTGGCAGCCCATGCGCCTTCTATATATATTTTTTTTATTTTACCGGGAGGTCCCAGGGATCGAACCCAGGTCCCTTCATATGGCAGACGGACGCCCAACCATTTGAGCCACATCCGCCCCCTACTATAAATCTTTGTAGACACCCTTTATTCCAAGAAAGTTCGTTCAACTAATTTGCTAAGATTTTTAAAATCATGAACAGATGTCAAGTTTAACCCTCTCTGCAGCTATTAAGATGATTGTGATTTTTCTCCTCTAATCTGTTAATGAGGTGAATTATGCTGATTGAGTTCAAATGTTAAACCACAGTGCATTATTGGAATAAATCTTACTTGATCATACTATATTTTTTTAAATATCTTGGACTTAGGCTTATATCATTTGATTTGGAAAGTTGCATCTATGTTCCTAACATTGTTCTGTAATATTCTTTCTTGTCTTGTTGGGTTTTAGTATCAAGGTTATATTATACTCATAAAATGAGTTGTAATGCGCTTTTTCTACCCTCTTGAATTGCTTTTGTAAAATTGGAATTTTTTGTACTTTGTTTCACCAGTGAAGCCATCTGGGCCAAGCTTATGTGTGGGAAGACATTTGTCTGCAGGTTCTGTTACTTTAATGGTTATAGAACTACTCAAGATTTGTTTCCTTTTGAGACCATTTTGGTAAGTTGTATGTGTATAGGAATTTGTCCTTTTTATCTAATTTTTTCATCCAGTTAGCATAAAATTGCCTCTTTAGACCATGACCAAATAATCACATCAATGGAAAGCCACAGATACGTCTAGACTTTAGTAATTTAAAGTCTCTCAGAATATCCTTATGAAAAGACAGGTGAAATATGATTATGGTGACTTTCTATGCACTGTTTCCCACCTTCACGCCTCTATTTATGCTATCCCTTCTGCCTGGATTGCCCTCTCCTCCCCTTCATTACTTGGTGGATTCCTTCTCATTTGTTAAAATCCAGTTCAGTCACGATCTCCTCCAAGGCTTCTGGAGTCCCTGAACCAGGCTGAGCATCTGTTCTGGGGCTCCCACAGCCCCCTGGATCTATCACTGTTAGTGCACTGACCACATTGCACTGAAATTCTATTTCCATGTCTAGCCCCGCCTCTAGACTGTAAGCTCCTTCCTCTGTGTTCTCAGAGCAAAACAGAGGTGATCTGTCAACACTTGTGGAACTTGTTGTTACTTGTTGTAACCACTGAATGATCAACTACATTCTCTAGCCATGTGTGGTGGCTTGGAGCTATGTACCCCCAGAAAGCCATGTTCTTAATCTTAATCTCTTCCTGTGTGTGTGAACCCATTGTAAATAGGATCTTTTGATGAGGTGACTTCAGTTAAGGTGTGGCCCAACTGAATCAGGAATGGGGTCTTAATCCTATTCCTGGAAGCATTACAGCAAAGGCCACAGAGAGAGGAAGCCACGGGAAGTAGCAAGAAAGTGGAAGTCAGCGGAACCCAGAAGAAAAAGGAGAAGACGCTGCCAGGTGCGTTGCCATATGACGGAAAAGCCAAGGACCACGGATCACAGGCAGCCAGCTGTGGAATGCCACAGTCTTCGGGGAGAAAGCATCCCTTGCTAATGAGCCAATGAATTCCTGTTGTGTAGGTCAACCCAAATTGCACGTCATTTGTTTTAGCAGCTAAGAATCTAAAACGCCATGTCTCTCTATATTTCCCCACCTACAGTGGTTTGTTCCTTCATTATTTTGTTCAATGGATACTTACTGAGTACCTACTATGTGCCAGGTACTGTTCTAGAGGAGTGGCCAGTGAGGAAGGAGGAAAACTAGGAGTGTAACGTCCTGGAAACCAAGTGAATAGTTTCAAGGTGGAGATGATCAAACATGTCAAATGCTGCCAATGGGTCAAGTAAGATGAAGTCTGAGACTTGACTGTTGATGTAACAGTGTGGACATCATCAGTGATTTCAGCAGTTTTGCTGAAGTGATTGGGCAAAGAAAGCTGATTGGGGATGTTTCAGAAATGCATTGGAGGAGAGGAGAAGAACCAAAGAAAGCTGGTATGAATATTTCTTTCAAGAAGTTTTGCTGTAAAGGGAAGTAAATAAATATGTGGTGTTTTATTTTGCTATGCAAGAGAATTTTATTTGCATGCTGTCATATATGTCTATCTTTTCTCGCAAAGCTTCTGGGTTTCCTGTTTTGAGTAGAAGTGTGATGATTCTGGACAGTAATTCTGGTATGAATTTTTCACAACATATTTGAAGCCCACTGTCCTCTCTGACGCCTTCCCTGTCTTGAGGCAGAGAGGTCTCCCTGATGGTGTCAAAAGCTTTTTTTCGGGAAGCGGCTGTGGCTCAATCAGTAGGGCTCCCGTTTACCACATGGGAGGCCCCAGGTTCGGTTCCCGGGGCCTCCTGGTGAAGGCAAGCCCGCCCGCACGGCGTGGTTAGCTGACCCAGCGAGCACAAGCAGCAAGGGGGGGATAAATGAATAAATAAATAAAATCTTTAAAAAAAAAAAAAAAAAAAAAAAGCTTTTTTTCAGTAACCTCAAAATCTTGTGGCTGATTCACATCTGGTGCCCCCACATCCACAGCTAACTGCATCCACCACCGCAGCCATGTGAGTCACAGCAAACCCTCCGTGGCAACAACTCTTCCTCCCACCTTGGCTCCCACCACTGCTATCCATACACACACATGCATTTGCAGGTTCCCACAGGCAGAATATGAAGGAGACAAAGGACCTGCTTTCCCAAGGCACAGTGAAGTGAAGTGACACTGACCCTTAAGGACATACTGAAGCAGCAGCCACAGCAGGCCTGGCCATGTCCCACCCCCACTCCCCACCGGGGCCTTCCCATGGAACATGACCACCCAACGCACTCATGCCCAAACCGAAGAACATTACACAGGAAGACACATCATTTCTCATAGAGCTCTATTGTGGCATATAATAATAGGTACTCTATATAAATTAAATTAAAAATAAAGCTCCAGCAGGTTGCACAGGTTGGCTGTTAATAAATATATCTCTGGGTAATTGTGCCCCAAGACCAGCTCACGACCACTCTCCCTCGTCCAGAGAATTATACAAAAATAAATACAGGCTGGGGGGGGGGGGGGGCCCGGGAGGGTAGGACCCGGGGGGGGCATGCCCATTTCCATTTTGAAAGTTCTCACTCACACCATCCGTCTGTCCCGTTCCTCTCCACTGGTATCACCATGGGAGACTGACTGGAGAGCTCAGGGATGAGAAGGCCTCTCTCCAGGCAAGCATTCTCCAAAGCAAAGGGTCAAGATCCCCTCACTGTATGGGGACAACATCTCTTCTCAACCCTCTGGGGGTAGTGTAAGGGCGTCCCCCCTCCCTAGACCCCAGAGAGGAGGAAGCCTGTTATTGCTGATCCCACCAGCAACCCCTATGAGAACCAGGCCAGAGAGAGGCACAGTGCAAGCACCAGGATGGACATACCATTGTTCAGAGCCACAGGGACCACCACCAGCCCAGCCAGGACCCCCAGAGTCTGGGTCAAGGGCCCCCGTAGCTGGGGAGGCAATACACACACACATTCAGCAGGGGTCGCTACAGCAGGCGATCTCTTTGGGGGCTCAAGACTTGGGCCTGAACCCTCTTCCTCCTGGGAACTCACACGGGGCCTAGCCAGGCTGGAACGAGAGACTTCAGCCCCAAAGGGACCCAGGGGACTGGGTTCCTGTCTCCGTATGAGGACTGGAGCAACTGGCTCCTTGCCAGATACTGGAACCAAGCTGCCTGAACCCTCAGTGGTGAACTCCAGCAGGGCTTCCGTCACGGGCTCCCCAGGGGAGTGGGTCACCCCAGCTATCTCCTTATTCGTATGCAAAGAGGAAGTGTCCTGGCCCATTCCCTTCCCTGGATCCCCAACGAACTGACCCTCAGAATTCAGAACCACAGGGTTGTCACAGCCCGACCCTTCTGCCCAAGGGAGCCACACATCTCCCAAAGTGGATACCACGGAATGGGCCCCAGGGAGGATTTCCGGAGGCGATTCCTTGGGGCTGTCCCCTTCTGGGCTGGAGGGCGTAACAGGAAGCCCTTCTTCGCCCTCCCCCTCCTCGTCAGGGTCCTCAGTGTCCTTGATGAGCTCCACACCACGCCCCAGCCGGGCATAGTGCAGCGTGATCTCCTCAGCCAGGGCACTGTTCAGGGCTCGCTCAGGGCCAGGCCACTTCAAGATCAGGTCGCGGTCCGTGAGTATGCCCAGGGGATGGCTGGGGGACATGCCCCCATCTGACGGGCCCTCCCCACCCACGCCTGCCCCACCTGCAGCCACAGCAGCCCGTAGGCGGCTCAGGTGGGACAGGTATAGCTGCTCCAGCTCCTGGTCAATGGTGTCCTCACTAAGCAACTCCTCCAACCCACTCACGACCTCCAGACCCCCGTGGGGCTCATCCATAACAGCCCCCACCATGGGATCCTTTCGGCTCCCTCCATTTTCGCTTGCTACTTCCCATGTGGCCACCACCTGTTGCTGGCTAGGTTCCAGGAGAGGCCCAGCTGCCCCCTCACTCGCATCAGGCCCCGAGGCCTGGTCCCTTGGGGAGCTGCCCAGGCCACAGAGAGGGGAGGAGGGGAGAATCCTGATGGCTGGTGCCTGGGGGACCTCTGTGAAAGCCACAGGCGGACTGCTTCTGGGGACGTCACCTTCCTCTGGGGGGTTGCCAGTCACTGTAACTTCAGAAACCTGGAGCCATGGGGGGAAAGGGAGGAATAGGGAGGGGAAGGAAATGGAAGGGAATGAAGTAGAGGAAGGGATGGGACAAGCAGAGACAGTGAGAACTGTTGTCAGCCCACACCCAGCCCCACAAGAGTATCCAGACAAAAACTCCTTAAAGAGCCCTCTATAATTCTCTAAACTCCAAAAGCTATGTCATCTATATTAATGGAACAAAATTAGATTAAATAAAGGGGGGAATGGCTTCTGACAGGTAGTAAGACTGAGGACTTCAGTGAATATCAATATTTGGTGAATGGCCCCATAGGTAAATACTGCTGGCTTACCATAGATCGAGAATAGCCATATGAACTCATGATGTATTTTCTTTTTTAAAAAGTTATTTCCAAAAAAATTACTTCCCAGCTCTCCCTTTTGAAAAGACGTAGAAACAATGACCAATCTAGTGGGGATGCGCACACCTCTGCCCAGGTCTCAGTTTGTAAATACCATTCTCCACTAAAATGAAGTAGTGTTCCCTAAAGAAATGGCTGCATTTCCAGGTTTGGGGCAGGGAAAGTACAAAATGAGTCTGGGATATCTTACCATACCAGAATGTGAGGAAGTGCTCAAAGGATGATGGGTGCATGTCAAAAGGACTCAGGAGCTAACCTAAATAAGCTCCTGCTGGCCAGAGATAGTTCAATTTAAGCATCAATAATAATAATAGTGCAATGGATTGAAACTCATTAAATATGTTTAAAATCCAAGAGTTAATAATTATGGACACACTGAAACAAAAAATCCTCATATCAGTCACCTTTGGAGGAGTTCATGTTTTCTGAAAACTGGTAAATAAAAGAGAAAAAATTAAGTATTTATATCACTTTTCCTGTACAAACTATACCTTAAGAGAGCCAAACAGTTGATGGGGAAAGTTTCTCTTTGGAGAAGAATTCCATGAGGAGGGAATAAGATAATTAAATGAATTAAATGAAGAGGGAATAACGGAATTAAAATATCATCAGTTTGCAACCTCCAATGAAATAATGGATCTAGATGATCATCATCAATGGCAGCTAAAACTTTTAGGTGATAAGCTAATGGGGAACTCTATAAAGGAGGGATCAGGCTGATACCATGAACCCATATATCAATCTCAGTATCATCAAAAGAGACCCCAAATATCACACACACCTGATATGATGAACTAGGGAATCCATACCACCAGAAGTGATCAATTCTTCACCTCTTACTCCCTATTTACACAAAATATAGGGGACAGAGACACACAATAAATGTGTTTCTACATGGATGCAATCAGCCAAATCCAGATTGTGGGAAACTCTGGAGAATGAACATCAAGGTTTTTCCAACAAATAAATTGCAAGGAAAGAAAGGGGGTAAGAAGTAGACCAAGAGATTTTTAAAATCTAAAGAGACACATCAACCAAATGCAATGTGTGGGCCTTATTTGGATCCTAACACACTTAATGAAATAATTGAGGACATTTGAACACTGATCAAATAAATGACAATTCTAAGGAATTATTGTTAGTTTTCTGAGGTGTGTCAATGGTACTGCGGTTATGCATTTTTTTTTCTGTCTTTTGTATTTGTTTTTGGTTATGCATTTTTAAAAGCATTCTCAATTTTTAGAGATACAAACTGAACGATTTGTGGATGAAAAGATGTCTGGATTTATTTCAAAATAATTCTGTAGGGAATGGAAAGGGAGTATAGATAAAGTAGCACAGATAAAGCAAGATTGGACGTGCTGATATTTCTTGAGGCTGGGTGATGAGTATATAGGGGTTCATTATACTATTCTCTCCACTTCTGCATATGCTTGAAAATTTTTGTAATAAAAAGTTAAAATACATACACACATACACAGACATACACACACACACACACATATTAACATATATCTCCATAATCTGACTACTTGTCTCTACCTCCCCTGCCACCACCATCATCACTCCCCTGAACTACTGCAATAGCCTCCTCCTCACTGTTCCCCCTGCTTCCATCCTTGGCCCTAAAGTCTATTCTCCACTCAGCAGCCACAGGGATCCTATAAAATCCTAAGTCAGCTCATGCCTCTCCTCTGCTCACAACTCTTCCATGGCTTTCCCCTCACTCAGAGTCAAAGTCTTCACTGTGGCCCACAAGGCCCTCACAATCTGTCCTCCATCACCTCTCTGACCCCATCCCCCACTACTCCCCTCCTCACTCGCTGCTCCAGCCACACTGGCCCCCTCACTGTTCCTCACACCCACTCGTCATGGACCCACCCACCTCAGGACCTTTGCACTTGCCTGGGATGGTCTTCCCCTAGTTATTCACGTGGCTTACTCTGTCATCTTCTTCAGATTTTCTTCTTATATCACTTATCACTAAGGCCTTCCCTGGCTGCCCTATCTGAAGTCGCAACATTCACAGACACACACACACACACACACACACACATTCTCTACCCCCTTTCCCTGTTTTACTTGTTTCTAGCATTTATTATCAACTAAAATACCATATATTTTAACTATTATTTTATGCCTCACCACACTCAAATGTAAGTCCCATGAAGACAGAGCTGTTGTCCACTACTGTCTTCCCAGTGCCTAAAACAGTACTTGGCACAGAACGAACACTCAGTAAATATTTGCTGAATTAAAGAATGAAACTTCCAGAAGCCCAGGTGAATAACTGCATTCTACCACTCCCCTAGAGTTGTGATTGCTGGGACCTCCCTCTGACCTAGAGTGGACCCAGGATGAATCAGCACCCCACTCCATCCCACCCACCCCCGCCTTCCAGCCCAACCGTGGTCTTCCTGGGAGCCTCCTACACCCAGAGACTGCAAGGACCTGCTTACCTGAACTGTCATCTGGGGCCACGGACGGAGTGGGGTGGGGGCCACCAGGGGACCCATGGACTCCTGGACATCAGGACGCTCTACTGGAAAGAAGAGAAGGGCAACATTAGGGTGAAGCAGGCCTGACTACTTTGTTAAGGAAATTTGCTATGCTGGCCAACTGGCAGTGCTGCCGCTTCTGAAGCCTTCCGCAACAGTCGAAGGCAGAGAGTGCTTCTTTGGTTTCATCAAAAGAAAAAAAGGGATGGAAGATAGAAATGGTAAAGATGAGCCAAAACTCCGACAGCTTTCCAACTGCTTACCCACAGCAGGGATATTCTCATCAGCATTCTTCATCCTCAGCTTGTCCTCGTTAGGCCTGTGGGGCAGAGGAGAGAGTGCGTGGATCTGATGCCTTGAGGGTCCAGTTCTGTCACCCCACTGGCACCTTCTGAGCCTCTGTGGTGGGCCCTGTCTTCACCTGACAGCTACTGTTTTCTCTCCTGCTATCTATTTCTATTCCCCAATGACGAAAGTCCAACACAACCATTGTAGAAAATGTGCAAAATACAAGAAAGTATAAAGAAGCGGGGGCAGGGGGGGATCACGCATCAGCCAGAGGCAATCAGTGTGACCATTTTGGAAAATTTCATTCCACACATTCTATGACTTTTCTAAATGCATTCCGATTTTAGAGACATAACTCATAGCTAGCTTTGTATACTTGACAATAAGAAACATCATTACATACTTTGATAAATATTTTTAAAGGCCACTTAATAATCCTATCTTATGGGTTCACCATAATTTAGGTGGTCATTCCCTTCCTATTGAGCAGCTAGTTTGTTTCCTTCCTGAACTCTCAAATCCTGCTTCAGTGAACATAGTTTTATCAACATTCTCAACTTTCCGGGTCATTTATTTAGGGTATATTCCTGGCTGTGGAGGAAACCACCTCTTCTTAGGAAGGGCAGGGAGAGAAGGATGTGGGACAGGAAGCAGCAGACAGAAGGAGGGAAAGCGAATGGAGAATGGGGAGGAGGATAGTAGAAAAAGAAAGACACCTGGGGTCAGAGAAGCCTGGGTCCCTACTACAGCTCCCCACCCCCATCAGCCTGACAAGTAACTTAACTGCCCTGGGCCTCACCCTCCTCACCTGGAAAATGGAGCACAAGGGAGCCAAGACGTACACTTCAAGCACAGGGGAGCCAAGAGAAATGAGGCTGTTTAAAACTCCCAACCTCAGGGTATGGCACACAGCAAGGCTGAGTCAGCAGTAGATATTTATTGGTCTTGTTTCCTCCTTCACCACACAAGGCAGATCCCAAGGTCTGAGTAACATAAGCCAAGTGTATTTCAGCCAGATCCTGCCAGGGCCAGGGTCATGGGCACCCTGTAGAAGCCATTATTCTCATTCTCACCAGTGACTATCAAATGTCTACAGGTTAAGGTGAATGAGGGAAGCATTAACTAAAACATGTTCAGAAACCTAAAAGGACCTAAGGCAACTGCTCAGACCTTTTCTTTCCTAAGAGTCAACATGGCCATGTCGCCATTTCTGGAAATGGTCGAAACTTGTTGAGAAGTCACAATCAATTACCTTCACAGAAAGAGAATATTGCCAGCTAACCCATATGTACTACTTAACTACAGCATTAGGCACTGTTCAAAAAGCTTTACACATATTGATTTGATCCTCACAACCTTATGTGATAGGTACTTTAAATCCTCTGAGGTATTTAGTACTATTATTCCCATGTTACAGATGGTGAAACTGAGGCAGAGTAAATGGCTCAAGGTCATGCAGCCAGGATCCAAACCCAGGCCTTCTCGCTCCCAAGGCTGTGCCCTTAACCAACAAACTGCTGCTTAAAGGAGGGAGACTGGGGTCTTACCCCAACCCCATCTCTAATCTTTTCTAGAAGTAGACAGAGCATGGCATCAATAGACAGGATCCCTCTTTTCTGTCATGCGGGATTTTCTTTGGTCCTGTCTTTCTCCACATATTCTTTCCCAATTCCCCTGCCTTCATGGGACATGCTGCCAGACACAGAAGTGGCTACAAGTGCTTTTTATTAGTAGTCTAGAGGAAGACACTTGAACCATGTACATGGGTCTCACGTCCGGAAGCATTAGAAGGGACCATCTGTCTTTCTCTGTGAACTAAGCTCACATATGCCACCAGATATATTTGAATCAAAATACTATAGGGCCTGGAATGGGGACGGGGGGGCTCTGAGAGCCCAGGTGTCAACTCCTGCCCGTCATGGATGAGAAAGGGAGGTTCAGATAAAGGGGCTTGGTCCTGCACCAAGACTCAGTGGGTCTAAACTCCAGGTCTTTGGATTTGGGGCTCCACCTAATTTATGCTGGGCTGTGCTTACTAACTTCTTTTGCTGGTATAGTCCATGACAGAAAACAACACCTTCCTCAGATCTTCTAAATCGAGTCTCTTCAGGAAGACCCACGAATGGTCAGAAAGCCAGCTCTCCCTTCCCAAGGAACCCTTCCCCTGTCATCTGGCCCAGCCCTGACCTACACGCCAACCAGGCTTCTAAAAGCCCCTACAGAGTCATGAAAGTATGGGAGAGGGAAAAAAGAGAGGAAACTCAAGCAGCAGCCAACAACAGGGAAAAAGAACTCCACAATTCAGCCGGAGGAAGAAGAGCGAGAAGAAAAACAAACACAATATAAATCCTATGTCCCCCTGGAGCATCTCCTTCCCAGCTGAGGCGAGTGAAAGGAGGGGGAATATCCAAAAATCAGGTCAAGCAATTCAGCCAATCCCAAGAGCCATGAAGTCAGCAGAAGGAAACAGGTCACTCGCCCTACCTCCTAAGTCAGAGAAATGAAAGCAGGGGGCACGAACATTTATCATCCACCCCCTCCAATGTGGGCCCTCTTCACTGATACACCAAGTCATATGAAAACCTTCACGTCTATCCTGCAAGGCAACACCCTTCCCTTTTCACAAGGAGGGAACTGAGGCTCAAGGAACTGTCTCTCTCCACCCACTAACTGCACACCACATTGCTAACATCCAAAGAGGGTTCCGCTTCGAAGGCAGCACTTGATAAGTTAAAAATAAGTAAATAAATCTCTCTGAACTGTCTTTTACAGTAAAACTTCCGGGGCAGCTATGACTTTAATGAAAATGAGGATAGTAAGAGAAAATCGAGTAAAAATGTATCCTGACTCACTGATCAGTAACAGAGAAGAGGGATTCTTAGAAAAACGGGGAGGTAGGAGATTAAGAACAAAACTATGCCTACAGGGTGCCTGCTAATTTCCAAGGAAACCTGATCTTTTGGCGCCAGCCCCACAAAAGCCAAGTGGCACCTCCTCCAAGACAGTGGGAAGTCAGGGGTCAAGAGAGATCAGGGCCCACAGTACAGAGACATGGGGACATTTGGGACACACATCCTCCTCAGAGGGTGCCCATGAGGATTAGTCAGGACGAGATAGCCATAGAAGGGACCATCTCAAGCCTGCACACCAGTCTCCTGGGCATGAAAATTCCGCCTGCTATCAAGAAACTCAACAGCTGCTGACCTCAGACAGTACCTGGGAAAACCAGGCGGCAAGAGGAAAGAGGGTGCCATTGGCCCCGGCCCGGGACAGCTGAGACAGGACAGAAAGGTGAATCGCCAGAGATGAAGAGTGAGCAAGCCAGAGAAGGCTGACGAGCCCCAAGGAGAAAAGCACAGCAGACTTTCAGAGCAGTCGCATCACCGCCTTCACCACCTCTGCTGCCCCGGTTCTGGTAGCACCCCCAACGCTCATGTTTTCAAAGCACCTCGCCAGCCCAAAATGGGTCACGAAAAGAAACCCAGAGAGAAACTCAGCAGACCCCAGTTCCCGGGCAGTCAACCCAAAGAATGATGTTCTCTCTCCAGGGGGACAGGTGGCTTCAGAAACCTGCCCCACGTTACTCAGAATCCTGGTTACCCTGAGCCATCTGCTTTCTGAAAAGAACAGGGTCTGAAGGCGGCTGTGAAAGCCACCACCAAGTTATGTGGGGCACTGCTTTGCCTTCCCAACAACCGTCTGTGGGAGCCTCAACTCTATGACTTACAGACAACCCAGCAGGGTTGGGGGAGAAGAACAGTTTGTTGTGCTAAAAGTTCCTTTTACAAGCAGTGACTTAACAATTGTTTGGGCCAGGTCCCATGATAAGAAATACATTTTACATCATAACCCAACATGCCCATACATGTGTAAATACATATCCATATATGACTGAAAAAGGTTATTCATGAAACAATACTCACTACCTATGATACTGATACTTCCTATGGTTTCTTTAAATGTTTGTTGGAATCCAATAAATTGTTCTCTCAAAAAAAAAAAATAAAGGGTCATGGCATGCAGTTTTGAATAACCCCAGCTCTGCCACTTACCAGCTGTGTGACTCTGGTACAAGCTACCCAACCTCTCTATGCCTCAGTTTCCTCATCTATAAACAGGGGATGACTGTAATACCTACGTTAGCGTTAAGAGGATTGAGTAAATATTTGAAATTTGCCTGGAAAGTGCTTAGCACATTTTCCCACTGAGGGAAACTGAGGCTCTGAAAAAGAAAGCAACTTGCCCAGCATTGCCCAGCTGATAAGACAAGCCACCCAGCCTGGCACCACAGTTAAGAACTGGGGCACTAAAGGACCACCCAGGTTCAAAACCCAGCTCTGTTACTTTCTTAGCGGGTGAGCCTCACCCCCACATCCTTAATCATGATGCCCTCCGTTTTCTGCGGAATAAAAGAGGACCACTCTCATATTAAATCCTCACTCTCCAGACAACTGAGATGATCCCTGACCTGTCCTGTTTCAACTTCCATTGTTCTGCATCTCCCCTAAGCCTGCCAACTTGGATATCAAGTTGGATCCCTATCCGTGCACGGATACGTGCGCCTAAAACATATTCAGGCCTTACTGTGCATCAGCCCCAGGGACAAGTCTGGAGACACAACAGTAAGCCAACCCAACTATGAGCTTACAATTTAGTGTGGAGGAAGACATTAAAGAAAATACTCACACTCATTCTTTCAACAAACATTTATTGAGCACCTGCTAAGTGCCAGGCACCGCGCCAGGCCCCACAGAGAATACAGCGACAAACCAAAGCAGACCACGTCCCTACCCCTCACGGAGTTTACAGTCTAGCAGGGCAGAGAGATTTCAACCAATAATCCCCTCGTGAAGGTCTAACTAGACTGAAGTAGGTGTCCTTTAAAAAAGAAAAAACGCCCTAGGACAAGGAGCCGTGGCCCTGACTGCAGGGTCAGGAAGGGCTTAAGGATGCCTAGAAGGAAAATAGGAGTGGGGGGGTAGGAACCAAGAGGTTGTTCAGGAACACCAGGGTGTGTGTGTGATGAATTCAATCTTAAACAAGGTGAGTTCAAAGCACATCTTTGGGACATCAGCCAAGCGGAGATACCAAGTTTGGATACAGGAGACTGAAGAACTAGCAAGGAGGAAAAGAGGGACAGAGAGGTTAAGAGGAAAAGCAACAGAGTGTGGTCTCAAAGATGGCAAGGGAAGAAAGCTGTTTCAGTGGGAGTGCTCAACCACTTCAAGATGAAAACCAAAGACTGATCTTTAGAATTTGGCAGATGCAGGAGGCTGAAGAGTACGTTTGGATGAGGGAGTCGAGAAGGCAAGTAGGGGAGGAGAGTGGTGAGGTGCTGGCTAGGAACAGGAGAGAACATGGGGCCAAGGAAGTTTTTTCAAGACAGTAAGGATGCTAGCACATATAAAGGTCCATCAGGAGGATCCGGGTGAGGAAGACAGTGGAGAACATGCCAGGAAAGAATGGATAAATGATTATGTCAGATTCTAGAGCAAGTGGCAGGAAACGGGATGCAGAGCAGGGGGACTGGCCTGAGGGAGAAGGGACCCCCTCCTCACCTAAAACACAAGGGAGGGAAATCAGGTTTGTGAGCTTAGGGGCTGCAAGTTGTGGGGAGTCTGTTCTTAGGACTTCTATTTTGTTTTTTTTGAAGGGGGAAGTAATGGACATTTAGAAAAGTCACATGAGATGAGAGATCAGAAAAATACAGCAGGACGTGGAAAATGATCCTGAACTTGTAGTGATGCCAATCTGCTCTGCTGTTTGACATTTGCTGGCGGGACTTGTCTGCTAAGGTGATCAGTGCTATGGACAAAACTGGGGGGGGGGGGGTGCCTGAGAAGTTTGGGATGGTGAAGCTTCCCTAAGGAAGTACTCTTAGAACAAAAGAATTAATACAAGACTGCAAGGGGAAAGAGTATGGGCGAAGGCCTTGAGAAAAGGAGCAAGGCCCCTTGGAGTAACAGAAAGACCACGGCGACAGGACCTGAGAAGCAGAGAATGGTGTGAGGTGAGACTAGAAGCATGGGGGGGGGGCTTGAAAGCCAGGGTGAGGTCTTCTTGGTCTTTATTTTTAAGAGGAATAGGACACCTCCTAAGGGGTTTACACCAAGGCAGGCCAGGAGCGCTCCTCCCACATGGAGCCACACTCTGGGAGCTTCAGTTTGTTCATCCAGGAAAGGGGGATAAAAACCATCTATCTCAATGGGGAATGTTGTCAGTATTCAATAAGACTTGGCGTGAAAATGCTCAGCAAAGTGCCTAGCAAAGAGCAGGCTCTCTGCCAGTTTTCTTACAACCAAGCCTTCCATACCCGCTCATTCCACTACACAGCCCTCTGACCTCTTGGGACCAGTCTGCATCTTTTTTCCCTGCTTGAACCTAGCACTGTGCCCAGCACACAGCAGGCCCTCAATAAATGCTTGTTGATGGATTATCTCTAAGCCTAAGACCCCTTCCCCTCTGGGTTATCTTAAGGCCTGATAAAGCAATCCAGGGAAGGCAGCCATCTGTGCTTCTGAGCTGCTCCCTGATGGCGACCACGGAGTTTCTCCTGTGCTTCCACCTGACACAGCTGTGTCCAGTGAACAATAGGCCTGGAGCCAACATTTCCTGAACTGGAAGCTCTCTACAATGGGGCTCCCACAGGGAAAGGATATCCCCTGCAATCCTCATCTCCCAAGAGGGTTGGGTCGGGGGGTGGGGGTGGGGGGTCGGACAGTTGTTCTTCAACAGCGCTCCAAGTCACCAGCAGCACATACAGGTTTTAAAACAATAAGTTAAAATGTACTCGCCAAGAAAGCCGCCAACCTACAAAGAAAGCCTGACTGTTGATCTTGCAGTGAACACCAACCTCCCCTTTGCAAGAGCTGAGATCAAAAGATAAGCTATCAAAAAACCATCTGCCCACTTAAAATAATATCACAAGTCATGTTAGGAACCACAGACCCAGGGCCAGATACCAAAACAATTGTCTGAACAGGCTGCTTCAATTTCTCCTTAAAACCACTCATGTATTTTAAAAGAAAAACACCCTCTCCACCCACCATAGCCCTGCAAGATATTCTCTGTTCCCTTCCTTTCACATTCTTTAATAAAATGACCAAACTCTGTTACCCAAACAGTCGCATCTTATAGACAGCCCGGCTGGGATGACAACTTAGGGAAAGTGATAGAAATGAAGGCAATTCTGGGGTGTTGGTCTGAGTAGTGGTTACACAAGTGTATGCATATGTAAAAATCCACTGAGCTGTACACTTAAAAATAGGACACGTCAATAAAGCAAGAAGGCAAAAAGAAAGCATAACATACTGGGAACCCCAAGCGTGAAATCCAGAGTTTGCCCTGAATCCTGCCAGGCCTTGAAGAGGCTCTGTAGTAAAAATTTTCCTAGCAACTCCTCCCTGGTCCTGTCACCCACTAGCTGAATGACCTTGAATGAGTGGGTTCACCTCTCTGAAATACTGGTTTCCTCCTCTATTAAATGGGGACAATTTTTACATCTACACCGCACAGCACACACAGCAGAACTCCAGCAGAGAATGGACTTGAAGCTCTTGGCACAGAGATCAGTAAACACTGGCTACCGTTATCTTTCGCAGCTACCGCCATACTTCCTTCAGTTAACTTGCCCCATGTTTGCTGCATCTCATCCAACCACTCAAAAGTGACTATCCTTCCCCCTTTAACAGATGAAGAAACTGAAGCCAGGCCACACAGCTGGTGAGAGGCAGAGCAGAGCTTAGGTGGGGAATCCAAGAAACTACGTGTGACTCCCTGAACATTAATACTGACATCTATATAACACCGAGCCAGGCTCAATTCTGAGTGCTCTGATTCATAATCTATGATGTAGGTATTATAATTAGCTCTACTTTACAGATGAGGGCACTGAGGCACAGTGAAGTTAAATGACTTGGCCAAGGTCACAAAGCCAGTAAACGGCAGGGCTGGGATTTGAACCCAGACAATCTGATGCCAGAACCCACACCCTTCATGCTGTTAAGCAATGCTGCCTGCCCTCTTTAGACTAAGCCTCAGGTTATGACAGGGGCTCACAGGTTGGTAAGTGGGTGCTTGCCTGCTTGCTCACTTACCTAAGCACTACCTGCCTGCCAGCCCAGAGCGAGACCTTTCTAAACCATTCACAGAAGCCCTTGCCAGAACCAAGAGAACGGCAGATCCACCAACATCTTGCTGCAACCAGGGGCTTCTGACCAAGCACACATAAGGTGCAAAAAGCATTTTCCCATCTTTGGTCCTCCCAGAAGCAGGGGAATGTATGCATTACCCATGATGTGGTGAGAATCTATGGATCCTGGGCACCAGGCTAGACCTGAGTGACCCCAAAAAGAATCAGGCCTAGAGGCTACCTTAAAAAAAAAAAAAACAGCTTGGTGCTGGAAACCTAGGAGAATCTTGTGTCAGGGCCTCCTGGGGTGAAATCCATTCTTTCTCCCAGCCCCTGAATGATCACAGGTGGGAAAAGCAAACAAGGGACACAAGCTTAAGGGCCCAGGCCCCATATGGTTCTGACTTTGCCATAGCCACTGCTTTCCTGTGAGAATGGATCAGCCCCTTACTTCTGTAGCAGCCCTCTGACTGGATTAGAGCATAACAGTACAGACTGCACAGGCTTCAAGGTCAGACATGGCCAAATTAGAAAAGCCAGGCGCCATCACTTCCTCAACTAGTCTCTCCACCCCTAGAACCTGCTCTCTCAAATGGGGCTCAGAATCCCTAACCCCCACTGGCAAGACCCTTGGCCCACACTGTCATACTACCAAGTCACTGCAGTTTTCTCTCCACTTCAGCCACACTGCCCATCATTCACACCAAGGCTCATCCCCACCCCAGGACCTTTGCAGTTACTGTTCCCTCTGCCTAGAACACCCCTGCCCCCATATGTGTGCATAGCTGCTCCTCACCATTCAGGACTCAGTTTAAATGGAACCTTCTCAGAAGTTTTCCCTGTTCCCTTTTCTATCAATGCTGCCCCCCACCCCCCACCCCATATCTGTGCATAGCTCCTCCATTTCATCATCCAGGACTCATCTCCTCAGGGGTCTCCCTGAACACCTGTCTAAAGCAGCCATCCCCTCCCAATCTAGCCCTTTACTCTATTTACTTGCCTCTCAGCAGCTAACATTATCCCTATGCATTTTATCTGTTTGTTTGTTTGTTTGTTTAAACTGTCTCCCATAGGAGCCTGGATGATCCTTGAGGGCAGGGAAGATGTCTGTCTTGTTCAGGGCTTTACAGTGGAACTCAACATAACACTTGTTGAATGAAGGAATCCCCAGCATTTAAAACAGTGCCTAGCACATGTCTGGCCTCCATTACTCTTCGACTAACTGAATGAATGAATGAATGAGCCCTCCTCCCTCTCCTGGAGAGCAGGCCTGCAGAATTCCTGGGCTGGGATGCTTGTCCTCCATCCTAGACACAGCCCTGCGTTGGCAGAGGTGGCGCTGGCAGACATTACCTGCGCCTCACTGGCTTCATGCAGCTCTTCAGCTGCTTGGCCTCAGCCTCCACGGGACCCTGGCACTCGGGCTGTGGCTCCGGCTGCTGCAGCTGCTGCTGCTGCTGGGGCAGCCCTTCGGCATCAGTGGGTGTGGGAGCGGGTGCGATCCGGAGCAAGACCGTATAGTTGCGGCCCTGGTTGTTGGCCCAGAAAGTGCCCTCGGGGGTCTCATAGCGCACCACGAAGTCCAGGCGCGCCCCATCGCCCGCGCCCTCAGCAAAGGGCAGCTGGAAGGCAAAGCGGTCGGTGCGGCCGCCGTCGTCGGGCGAGGAGGCGGCCGTCTGGCCGGGGCCCAGGCCGAGGCCCGGATCCAGGATGGGATCTCCTCCTGTTCCTCCCGCTCCTGCCCCCGGCGGGCTGCGCGGTACATAGCGCGCTGGGTGGTCGCAGAAGGAAGCCCAGCCGTCGTGTGAGGCCCGCACGTGCACCGCTTTCTCGAAGGAGCGGTTCAGCACGCGTACCAACCCGCGCAGCACCGGCGGGCGTCCCCCAGGCACCCATACCCCGGTACCCCCGGGAATCGCTCCGGGAGGCGGCAGCAGCGCCTCCAACTCCACCATGACGCGCCCCAAGCGCTCCAGACGGCCCGGCGCGGGCGGCAGCGAAAATGTGGGCACCAGGTAAAACCCCCCGCCTGCAGGGACGGGGCACAGCGACGAGGGCTCGAGGCCAGCCTCCTCTTCCTCCTCCCCTTCATCCCCATCCTCGCCATCGTCGTCCTCGTCAGCCCCGCTGCCGCCGCCGCCATCTTGCCCGGTCGCCGCCGCCATCTTGCCCGCCCCGGGCCCGCCCCACGGCCGGTAGCGGCGCAGCTGCGCCAGCGGCAGCCCCAGGGCCTCGTCGGCGAACAGCACCCTCCGCGGGGCCACCGCCGCCTCCACCGAGGTGCGAGGCTCGCCCGCGGTCGGCGAGGGGGGGCGCGGGATGCCGCAGCGGGGGCTCCACAGGGGCCGTGCGCGCCATATCGACGGCGGCGGCGGCACCGACGGCACCGGCGGCGGGACCGGCGGGGGCAGGGCCTGAAGGGGCAGGCAGCCAATGGGAAGGCCAGCGCGGGGGGAAGGGGCGGTGCGACTCGCGGGGGCCGTAGGCGGCGAGACGACGACGGGGAGGGCAGAGAGCCAATGGCGAGCCGTGCGCGAGTGACGCAGGCGGGGAAACGTGAACAGGCGAAGCACGCAGCCAATGGGGAGCCCCGAGAGGGGTTGGCGGAGAGGCGGAATGATGGGGAATCAATGGAGAGGCCGGAATGGGGGTGATGCGGGCTAGGGGATGAAGAGAGCAGAAGCGGGACAACCCATGGGGAAGCCTCAGAGGGAGCGGCGTATGGGAGGCGGGGAAAATGGAATGGCTACCGGCGAAGGGAGCAGCAGGGAGCAAATGGAGAGGCCCGAAAAGTGGGAGCTCCGTGGGCTGCGTAGGCGGTGGGACGGGCGCTAGGGACAGCGACTAGCCAATGGGGAGCCGCTCGCGGGTTGCGTGGCGACGAGATGACGATAATGACTGCAGAGAGCCAATGGGGAGTCTCGTGAGCGTGCGCCTTCTGGGGGCGGTGCCAGGGCGGAACTAGCCAATATGGAAGCTAGGAGGCGCCCAAGAGGCGGGGTGTGCGCGGCCGCGAAGGCGGGACCAGAAGGGGCAGAGCCAATGAGAGTGGCAGATGAGGAAGAAAGAAGGCGAATAGCCAATGGAGAAGGCCAGGGTGAGGGCTGGGAGACCTCAACGGACAGTGCTAGGAGGGGATGAGCCAATGCGGCGGCAAGAAAGTGTTACCGGGCTGCAGGGAGGACGTGGAGGCGGGACAGGAAGGTGCAGAGCCAACGGGGGCAGTGTAGGTGGTATGAAGGAGGTGATGAATAGCCATTAAAGAGTCCAGAGGGGATCCTGCGCTATTGAGTGGTCGGGGGCCGCAGACCCATAGGATGCAGGCAGCCAATAGGAAGATCGTCCCTCTCGAGGAGGGTTTCACCTTATCCCCGTTGCCCCAGGGCTGTGAATGTCCGGAGACCCTGAGAGCCTGGACCACACCCTCGTGTGAGACCCAACCTAGCAATAAAGGCCTTCCTGTCTCGGTTACTGCCCCCCCCACTCCACCCCCCGCCGCCCGCTTCCTACCTCCCAGCCTTTGCGTCAGCGGTGCCGCTAGCCCAGAATGCCCCTGATTATCATCCCCAGAATTCTCCAGGACTTGGCACCATTGTTGAACGAATGGCCAAGTGAAAAACTAGGCTTTCGGAAGGATTCGCTTTTTCTGACTTCAGCTCAGCAAACACAACCTGTTGCCAGGAGCTGATTGGACATGTTGGTGGACACTGACCAATGTCATCACAAATCCAAGCTCTATCCTCCTCCTTGCCCAACCCCACACTTCACACCCCGCAGTGGCTTCATCTCCCATCTTCTTTCTGTCCCCTGCATTTGCTCCTACCGTTCCCTCTCCCAGAGTGCTGTTCCTTCTGCTTCCTCCAGATAGTGAACTCCTCCTCCCCCTCTGAGGTCCCACCTCCTGCGGAAACTAAATTGTAGCTTGTGTCCACTGTTAGGCCAAGCATGTCCATTCATACATTCTGCCTCCACCCTGTGAGAACACCTGCCATGTACCCTGTTCTGAGTGTGCTGTTCTCTCATCTAACCCGCAGAGCTTCCCTAGGAAGGAGACAATCCCCCCAGCAGCTGCCCACCCACCCCACCCCACCCCTAGTCCTCAGGTCTTGTTGGCAGGATGGGGTCATAGGTAGAGAAAGAATGTGTTCAGCTGTATAACAGAAAAATCACGAAATTGTGGGGGCTTACACAAGATAGAACTTTTTTTTTTCTCACCTAAAAGTTCCAGCTGGCTGGCAGTTCAGGAACTCCTGCCCACCCTGTTTGAGCATTGTCTGTGTTCTCTGTCTGGCCCCAAGGCTCTCATCTATCAGTAAATCCTGTGGATTCCCCATACAAAATATTTCCGGAATCCACCCTCTCCTCTCCACCCCCACTACCAGCACCATCATCAATAGCCTCCTCCCTGGTCCTCCTGCTTCTGACTCTACCCCTACAGTTCCATTCTACATTCAGCAGCCAGAGGGATCCTGTTAAATCACATGACAGATCCTGTCCCTCCTCTGCCCTCAGCTCTCCCATGGCTTCCTCCTCACTCAGGGTCAAAGCCCAAGTCCTTATTGTGAGCACGAGCAGCAATGTCCTCCTCCCTAAGCTAACCCCCCTAGTCTCCTCTCTGACCTCTCCCTCCTGCCCCTCTTCCCCTCGCTCATGCCACTCTAACCACACCGGCCTCCTTAGACCTTGAACAAATCAGGCACACTCCCACCTCAGGGCCTTTGCACAGGCTGTTTCCTTTGGAGCTACTGAGATAGCTACATGTCTCCTTCCCTCACTTCCTTCAAGTCTTGACCAAAGGGTTCCCTTCTCCAGGGACTCTTGCCAATCTCTCTGGTTTAATCCCGTCCACTCTACCCCCACTCCCAATCCTCCCAATTCCCTTCCCCAGAAGCCTTCCATGAGAGAGGCTACAGACCAATATAGAGAGGAGGTGACCTCAGCCCCTCCACCCACCTGGCCCCCCCAGCCCTCATTCTCCAAGAATCCAGGCTCTTAGCAACCTCACCATCGCCCTTCCTACACCTTAGGCCCCATTCAAGTGGCCTCCTAGAACTCCTTGGGTCACCACCCTCAATCAGTTTTCCTCCTATCTCTCTGGCCACTCCCTGTCATGGACTGAGTGACAGTAAAGGAAGGTTGGTCTGGGGAGGGTATGAGGAGGATGCAGCCCCATCCTCCGATCCTGAGAGGAAAAACCAGCCCACTCCCACAGGAGAAGAGGGGTCCTGGGGCAGGGAACAGGCCTCATCATCTGGTGCCAACGTGATTTATGGTTACACAGGAGGTGTTGGGAATGTTCAGATACAAGCTCACGGGGAGCAGGAGTCATTAACCTTAGGGACGTCCCTACAGTCGGCTCCATTAGGCCCCTTTCTGACAAGCAAGCCCCTCACATCCTCCCTTGCTCCCTACCATACACCACAACATCTATTAAGCACCAGCTGGACACAAGGTCCCTGCCCTCTTTGGGTCTCAGACATGTCTCACCAACTCAGAAGCCTCCACCAGCGAAAGTCTTGTTTTGAACTAATAGTAGTGAGGTTTGGGTTGGGTTGGGTTTGTGTTGTGCGCGTGTGTGTTTGTAATTGTTGTTGGTTGATTTTTTTTTTAAGTCTTTTTGTCTTTGCCAAATCAGCCCATCAGGCCCACCTGGGGACTTTTCCAGAAAGATGACTCGGACTTGAGGAAAGAGGTTTTTGTTTGTTTTGTTTTGTTTTGTTTTGAAGGGTTGGGGGGGTGGGAGGAGGAAAAGAGGACAGGTTCAGGGGTGAAGGGGTGGGTCTTCACCACTAGGTGTGTACCATGTGAATAAAAAGCTGTTTCCAATTTCTCTTCCCCAGGCCCAAAGCCAGCCTTGTGGAGGAATTGGAGTGGACATTGGATGACAAGAACCCTGGGCCATGTGGGGCGTTGAGGAGCTGGGGGCTGGGAGTCTCAGCCATTGGCCTGTCAGGAGAAGCCCCTGGGGGCTGGTCTCACAGGTGGCCCAGAGTTGGAGTGGGTGCCTGCTGAGGTGAGGAAATGCAGCCGCCAAGTCTTGGACAACCTTAAAACCTTACAAGGCGTCAAGCTCCAGAGGAATCTCCAAATCTCCGAACCTCCCAGGCATTGCATCCTAGAATTTAAGACCTGAAAACATCGGGGCTCAGGAAAACCTGGAGGTTTCAAAGTCCATTACCAAGAAGGCAGGTCTCCCACTCAGCAAGTCTGTGCTCGTGGGCAAGTCGCTTGACTGCTTTGGAGCCTCCGTTTTCCCCATCTGCTTAACAGAATGATGAGATGGACCTCAAAGGGCTGTGGTGAGGATTAAACGTGATCGTTTGTGAGAAGTGTCCAGCGCTGTGTCTGGCCCATGGCCCGTTCAAGATAAATGTCAGCTACGGGAATGATGGCAGATATTTGGAACCCCAAATCTTTGGAAACTGGGATTTTTTGAAGCTGAAAATCACAAAGACTGAGGGGTCTTGGAAGCCTCAGGCCTCAATGTCCCTGACTATGAGAGGCCCAAAGGAGCCTCTGAGATTGGTGAGGATGGATGTCTTAATACTGGGGGCCTGACTGGGACTTTCCTAGTAGAGTGGCCTCCGGATCAGAGCTCTCAGGCCCCAAGACAGGACAAGGAGACACTTTTCTCCCTTACCTCACTCAGTGACTCTCAGTGGGTTCTGCAAGCCAGTGATTCTCAGACTCTTCGATTCCATGAATTGGGCCGGGGGGGGGGGGATGGACTTTTTTTCTCTGTGAAGTAACTTATGTGCCCCTCACCCTCTTTGGGAAGATGGGTCACAGGGGCTTCCAGAGCTCCCCTACCTGGGCAGTAAGAGTGATGAGGACTATATCTGTTCCGTATCTGGGGAAACTGAGGCCCAGAGCAGGGCGAGGCCTCTGGAAACCCGGCCCTATTCCATTTCTTTTCCTGATGCTTCCCATCAGTACATAGGGCCTCAGTTCCCCCAAAGACCCTCAAACATCCTCTCGTACTCAGAGTGGTGTGTCTCTTGCCTGTCCCGAAACAACCCTGTGATTTATTTGGGTTCTTTTCCTTTGCTGTTTTTTTTTTTTCTTTCTACCTCTACACATTTTATTTTAAAAACTGTGGTTTCTCATGAGCCCTGTTATCTCATTGATACCTCTCACCTCTGTGGTGAGGGGAAGAAATCATATTTTCAGATGACTCGTAAAGGGCAAAGAAAAAACCCAAAATTTCAAAATTTCCGTTTAAGTCTCATAATCAAGAAGAGGAGAAACAGTGAACAAGAGAGAGAACCATGAGAAACCCCCCCCACCCCGTGATTATCAGCGCACACGCTCATCAAAAAAAAAAAAATTGGATTATTAGAAGAGAGAGGTCTGCGGCTTCCACGCAGTGGTTTTTCTTCTCGGTATAAAAGCAAAGTTGTTTTTGATATGTGACAGTTTCCCACCAGCCAGGCTGATCCTTTTCTGTCAGTCCACTTCACCAAGGTGAGTGTCCCCTGCTTGCCCCCACCAGATGTGGGCCCTGATGGAGATGATGGCAGTGAGGTAGGCACTTGGGGGGGGACAGGGCCCCTCCAGAGACAGTCAAGACACACGCAGCCACTGTGATCCTGGTCAGGTAAGGTGCTTTTTAAAAAAAAAAAAAAAAAAAATTATAACAGTAGTAATAAGTGCCAGAAGACTGATAGATGAATTACTTCATCAATACTTGGGCAGAGGCAACGGTAGATCAATTGACTGACTGATACATATAGATAGGTAGGATTTTTAAAGCACCTCAGCTGCCACTCTTCGTGAATTTCAGAGCTTTGAACAACTTGAAACGCTGTCCAGGTGTAACTGGAAATTTCAACTGCACCTCTCTCATCTCTTCCTCTCTTCTCTCTTGATGTCTCCTAGTCCCTCTCTGTCTCTCTGTTCCCTCTGCCTCTCTCTTTCCCTATTTCTCTGCCCCTTCTTTCTCATGCCATCTCTCATTTATTTCCTTCTCACTCAAAACCTCCATCCCTCTGTCTTCCTCTGTCTCTGGCCATCTTCCCCATCTCTGTCTCCTCCATCTTTACCACACTCCCTCTCTCTCCCGTCTGTCTCTCTCAGCCCCCCTTTCACCCATCTGCCTTCCCACCCAGCATCCAGCGCAGAGCTCTATACACTTGGCACTTAATAATAGCGCGTGGAGTCTCTTTGATGAGGGCATTTACATTTTACAAGAATGAACATTCACTCAGTTTGCCCCGGTAGAAGGAGGACTGTGAGCTGTCTGGTTAGGCTGAACACTGGCCTGAACTGCTTGTGTCGCTTGAAAGGAGACCCTCCCTGGGAGCCCTTCACTTCATTATCAACCATGACTTAGGTGTGTGGTCCGACCCCCAGGATTGTGTGTGTATGTGTGTGGTCAGAGTCCATGTCCAGGAACAGAGAGGCTGTTCCGGACTGGGCTGAGCTCATCTCTGCAGGCTTAGCACAGTGCTCAGCAAGGGCTATTCTTTTTTTTTTTTTTTTAGGTAACCAAATTAGTATCATGCTCTAATTGGTTTTGTTCTTGCTTTATTCAACTAGCAGTCAGTAGCATTTTTGTAGGTCACAACAAATGGTGTGAACACACACTCTTTGAGGGCTATCAAGAATATCCCCACATTGGCAAGAACCATGTTTGGTTTGGCCAAGTGCCGACTGTTGGACACTCGGGTTGTTTCTAGTTTCTCCCCATAAACATCCCTGATAAGTGCCTTGAATTCCCAAAAATGGAGTTGCTGGGGCAAAGGGGATATGCCAGTTTAAGGTTACTGACCCTTTGTGCCAAATTGTTCTTCCAAAAGTTTGTCATATTTTATGCTCCTTCTATTCAAGCTAACCCTGGGTTGGTATGATCGTTTTTTAATCCTTTCCCAATGTAATAGGTAAGGAAAAATATTACTGCATTGTCGAAATTTGCATTCTTCAACGATACTGCGTATTGGCCATTTGTGTTGTTTTTTTTGGGTTTTTGTTTTGTTTTGTTTTGTTTTGTTTTGAGTTATTTATTTATGTCCTTAGTCCTAACAGAGTGTTCTTATTTTTTTATTGATTTGCCACAGCTCTTTATTTGGATAGGATATTAAGCTTCCATCAGCCACGCGTATTTAGCAAATATGTCCCCCCAATTCATCATTTGCTGTTTCTGTTTGCTTATGGTGTTTTTGTGATGCTTATGATTCTATGTAGTCACATAGGTTAGTCTTTTCTTCTGTGGTTTCTGTCTTTGGTTTTATGCTTAGAAAGTCCTTTCCCACTTGAAAATGAGATATTCACCTATGTTTTGGGCTCCAGTCTCTTTTATGGCTTCATTTTTTCCATTTACTGTAGAGATTCAGAGTGTGGGTACTGGAGCCAGACTGTCTGGGACAAACCCAGCCTTACCCCCAAGCCTTCTGTGTGACTTTTAGCAAGGCATTAACCTCTCTGTTCTTCCATTTCCTCACAAATACTGTACTTCATAATAATAATAGTACCTTGCTCAAGGGGTTGTTGTGAAAATTAAATCTTATTAATCATGGCAGTATAGGGGAACTGTGCATTTTATGCATGATTTTTCTGTAAACCTACAACTTCCCTAAAAAAAAAAAAAGCAACAGCAGAAGCTTTGAACTAAAAAGTGTCTCCCACAATTTGCACATCCCCATTATTAGAAATGCTGTTAGGTTCTAAAGAACTTTAAATTTTTTTTTTTTAATTATTAGCCACATTAAGTGCTTATCCCAGAACCTGGCATGCAATAAGCCTAAGAACAATATTAGATATTATCATCTCTTTAGGGTCTCTGAGGATGATGGCATTTCAAACTGGGGGATGAAGGAGGACGGATTGTTTTAACAAATGTTTCTGGGAAAATGAGGGGGGAAATAAAGTTGTTGAATAATCAGTCCATTTTCCCACCAACCCCTCCCTGCCCAGTTTGAAATGCCACACTCTTCCCAAACTCCATTCCCATCTGTCCCCGGGTCTGTGACCAAGCTCTCTGTTCTGTTATTAGGTATCTGTTCTTGAATCAAGGGCACACTGTTTTGCTGATGGTTGCTTTGCAATACAATTCAATACCCGGCCATGCGTGTCCCAGGCATCTTGGCCTTAATTATTTCAGGCAGCATCAATTTCCTACAGCCAGAGAACAGCAACTATTCTTGTTTGGGGCAATCCTGTGTGTGTGTGTGTGTGTGTGTGTCTTAGAGCTTTTTCTTGGTCTCCATACATCTCTTTGTCTCTGTGTCTCTGTTTTTCTTTGTCTCTGTCACGGTCCTTCTCTTTATCGCCACACCTCTCCTTCCCTTCTCTCCATCACCCTCTCTCCCACTCTCACTGTCTTTGTCGCTCTCTTTCTCGCAATATCTTTTGCTCTTCTCTCCCTTGTTCTCTTTCTCTATCTCTCGCTCTCTGTACATCTGTCTCTGCCGCACACCATGTCTCTGTCTCTCTCTCTTCCTTGTTCTCGGTGCCTCTCTGTTTCCCCATATCTGTCTGTCTCTGTCTCTCTCTGTTTCTCTCTTCGTCTCATTGTATCCCTGTCTCTCAGCCAGTCCCCTGGATAGAGGAGCAGTTGTTGACTTGAAGCCCTGTAGACACCTAACGACTCACCCAGACTCAGAGCAAAAGGTCCCTGACCCTCACCTTCCCCAACCCTCACCAATGTACAGAAGGGCAAATTGAGGCCCGGAGATGGGCGGGAGGCCTCTCCCAAGGCCTCACAGAGGTGCAGTGAGCAGAGTTGAGCCCAAGCCCAGACCCCAGGAAGCTTGGTGGGACCCCAGCTCTGCCACTCTTCCCCACCATGGGCCTCAGTTTACCCCTCAACACACATGTGGGCAGTTGGGGACCTGGGCTGCCCCCAGAGGCTGCCATTCTCAGTTCTGCCTTCTTGCAGGTTGGGCCCTGACCCAGGCAGGAGGATTCCTGGTCACAGTATGGAGCCCAGACTCAAAGATCTAGGCTAGGTGGGGTCACGGGCTCCAAGGGTCACGAGGCTTAGGTGGCCATAGGGTGATGATAATGGAGGGGTAGAAGTCAGTCATTCAGTCAGCCAGTCTATGGGTCTGGGTGTGGACAGAGCCCAGCTGTATCCCCAGAGCTGGTGCTGGTCCCTGGGGACTGCCATCCCGGGGCGCCTCCAGAGAGCCCGGTTGTGGGGTCTGTACTGGCAAAGGCAAGGGCTTTTTCTACTCCCACTATGAGGCCCAGCAACCCCCACGCTTCATGGCCCTGAGAAGCGCCACAGGTATACAGGGCCCAGGACTTGTCACAGCAGCCGGATGGATGTCACCCACTGCATCAGCTTTCCCCTTCCTAGTCTCCCTCATCACTGGTGGGGTGGCTATGATTTTAGAAACACTATCCTAGAACGGGCAGGGATCTCAGCCAAAGCCCTGTAGGTATCCACTATCCTACCAATCAATCACTGACTCTTTTCAGACGGAAGCCGGTTCCGATTACTGTTAGTTACTGTTACATTTGAGGCACCTGCAGAGAGTTAAAGCTAGTAAGGGGAAGAGCCTGGTCCCAGGCTCAGGGAGGTAGAGGGGGTGAGTCTGACCCTCCTCCCTTCACAGAACTTATGAGGGAAGCTGAGAGGAGGCTTGCTGCAACTCCAGGCCCGACAGCTTCTTGTCCTTCAGGGAGTTCCAGTGAGTTGGACACCAGGGACTTTGGCTAGACATATTGAGAAGTTGGACCCAGGGACCCCGTAGAGTCGGTGATTTTGAGATTCTTTGGTCCTTTGAATCTAAGAAAGGAGGTTTTATGATTCTGAGGTTCTGGGGTGGGACCATTTGAAAACCCTGAGGGTCCCAGTATCTGTTGGGAAGAGTGCTGCATGGCACATGCCTCACCATGGCTCCAAGAAGCGCCACAGGTATACAGGGCCCAGGACTTGTCACAGCGGCCAGATGGACGTCACCCACCACATCCGCCAGCACCCACGTCACCCTGACCAGACCAAGCCAGCTGCAGGATGGGACAACCAATTCTCGGAACGAAACCTGTGGGGTGGGGTGCTTGTCCCCTTCTCTTCCTCCTTGGTGCTGAGGGAGCCCAGCGCATCCGGCTGCCATGACGTCAATGGCGGAAAAATCTGGGGAAATCGGGGCCCGTGACAACAGGGCCCAGATGCAGACCCCGATACGAGAAGACAGTCCGTGTCCCAGAAACATGCCCCATGCAGCTTCTGAGAAACCTAGTCAAAAAGGGACGCCCCAACAGACAGTGCAGGAAGCCGGCTGGCCAGCCCAGCCCTCCAGGTACCCCGCCAGACAGACCATATCCAGGCCCCCTTTCTAAGAATACGTCTCTGCTTGCCTGAGTCAGGCCGTTCCACACGTGTTTGGGGAGATTTCTAAGCTCCTGCAAGCATCGGTCCAGGGACCCTCAGAAGTGACCGCAGGCCAACCAGGTGGGCCAGGGTAGAGTAGTGCAAACACCCATTCTCTCATTCCTTCATTCACCTCCTCATGGGCACCAACATTCTCCCAGGCTTATTCCAAGCCTCCATAGACGCAGGGCCCTGATTCTCACATAACATTCAAGAGACCAAGAGCGCACCACTTGGATTCTCACACCCTCACACCCTGCTTGATACGTAGACTCACCCCACCTCCCTCGGCACCACAGCTCTGACTACCCCCCTTGAGGTGATGGCAAAGAAAAGAAGGAGCAACTGCTCCCCCAGAACCTTCCTTGTACTCCCCCCCCCAGACTGCTGTCGGCAGCTGTGTGCCCTACCCAGTGCTCTGGGATGGGGTGAGGTGGTGGGTTTCACACACACCCCCAGTGAAGCAGGCTTGTAAGGTGTGCAGGCACACACACAACCACAAACACACCTACACTGCTTTAGGAGAAAGAAGTGGTCGCAAGTCACCATGGGACTGTGGAATTCTTTGCGCCTGGGTGGTAAAATGGAGGTTGGACTGGGCAGTCCCTTCCAGCCCTGACTTCCTCTCAGATTGGGATTCCAGGATTCTGAGAAACGTGGGCCCTGTCCGACAAAGAGTGTAAGATTGGGAGACTCAGCAGAGGGACCGTGGAGCCATCCCGAAGGGCTGTCTGGGTGAGAACAATTATGAAAACAGACCTTGCATGGCTTGGCTAGGGGAGGAGGAGGAGTGGGCACTCCAGGAAGGTGGGGTGGATTAGCATGAGCAAAGGCCTGGAGGCAGGCTGGGGGGGGGGCAGAGATATGGGTAAACTTTGGTGTGAGGTGGAGGAGCACCCAAAGAAAGGTCCTGACTCAGGAGATAGTCTCTCTGTCCCCATCTCTGGCACCTGCCAAGCCAGCTCCAGGCAGGGTGGGAGCCCAGAGATGATCTAGCCTGGCCCGGCCCTGAGCTCCAGGCTCCTCTATTCAACTGTCCACTTGACATTTGCACTTGCATGTCTTAATGCCAGGCTCATCACAGCCATCCACACCTGGATCATCACTCTGCAAACCCACCCTCCCCCCACCCCCATCTCAGGTAATGTCAGCTCCTGTCCTTCTGTCCTTCCGAGCTGCTCAGGCTAAAACCCACAAGTCACCTTGACTCTCTGGCTCCCAACCCCCTCATCCAAGCTGTCTGCATATTCTGTTGGCTCCACCTTCAAGATCTCTGCAGAATTCACCCACTTCTCACCTTCTGCACCACCACCATCATCCCGGCTGGCCTGAAATCTCCACCACAGGCTCCTCGCTCTTCCCTCTGCTTCCGCCCTTGTCTTCCTCCAATCAGTTGCCCTCACAGCAGCAAAAGGAATCTTTTGAGTCCGTGCCCCCACTCCCACCTCTGCCCATGTCCAAATCACTGGGGGTAAAATGATGCCCCCAGGAGAAAGTCAGAGACCACCACCCCCAGCAGGATTGGCAAAGATCATCATGGGGCTGTGATGAGCTGTCCTGGGCAGAGGGCAGGGGGTACCAGAGGGCTGAGGTTTGAAGACCGGCCTCCGTGGTGAGGGGAAGGAGCTGAGACCCACCCTGGCTGAGGCTCCACACACCACCTGCCCCTTGGAAGACACATCTGAACCAGGTCCGTGGGCAAGCCAGGTGCTAGACCCGTGCCCGTCTGTGCCCGGGGCGTGTGGGGGTACCTGTGGTCTTGACACAGACCTGTGTGTGTGTATATACACATGACCAGAACTGGGCTCAGCTGTGGGGGCCTTCAGGGCGTACCCAGCCAATGCCTGTTCTGACCAGAGGGGATTCAGGTGGTTGAGTATTTTGTGTAGCCCCCAGCACATGTGTAACTCTATTTCCCCTGGCAGCCTGCCTTTCAACAAGGACCCAATGCCCAACCCCAGGCCAGCCAAGCCCTCGGCCTCTTCTTTGGCCCTCGGCCCATCTCCAGGACCCTCGCCCAGCTGGAGAGCTGCACCCAAGGCCTCAGACCCACTGGGGGCCAGGGGCCCAGGGGGAAACTTCCAGGGCCGGGATCTCCGAGCCGGGGCCCAGGCCACCTCCTCAACCTTGAATCCCATGCCATCGTCGCAGCTGCAGGTGAGGCCCAGGGCCCAGGATGGGACAGGCAGGGTGGGGTACCTGGGCCTACAGGTGCCGACCTTTACTGTGGCACTGGGCGGGGGGCCCAGCTGGGGCACAGGAAGTGGTTTCTAGGTCCCAGGCAAGTCTGTGACTTATGCAGATGTCACGGGGCCAAGAAAGTCCCCACTTGCCAGGCCTCAGAGATTCAAGGCTCTCCTCAATCTCCTCCCCATCCCCGGTTCAGGAGAGGAGGTGGCCCTCTCACAATACCGTGAGTAGGGCCGTGTGTTCCCCAATGCCTGTGTGACCGAGGAGAGGGCTGGGGCCCAGGGAGGTGAGGTGACAGGGTTGAGGCTGGCTCTGCCACCTGTTAGTTGTTTGATCTTGAAAAAGTCACGCCACCTCTCTGAGCCTCAGTTTCCACACATGTAAAATGGGATGGTCAGGGTGGTGGGGAGGAGTATATGGATTCAGCAAGAATGAGGAAGGGGGTACATCTCACCCGCCTGCCTTCTTCCCCCAGCTTCCCACAGTGCCCCTAGTCATGGTGGCACCCTCCGGGGCAAGGCTGGGCCCCTCACCCCACTTGCAGGCACTCCTCCAGGACAGGCCGCACTTCATGCATCAGGTACAGGCAAGGAGGCGGGGGCAGGCAGGTGAGCTATGGGGAGGGGGCACCCCAAGCCAGGCTGAACTGTGGCCCATATGTGCCCCCACCTACCCCCAGCTCTCAACAGTGGATGCCCATGCCCGGACACCCGTGCTGCAGGTGCGCCCACTGGACAGCCCAGCCATGATCAGCCTCCCACCACCCACTGCTGCCACTGGGGTCTTCTCCCTCAAGGCCCGGCCCGGTCTGCCACCTGGTAACACCTCAACTCTCACCCTGTGGTTTCACATTACCTGCCCCCCAATCCCCCAACCCTAGAACGTGCACACTATAGGCTGTTCTGAAATGCGGCCCTCAGGAGGTCAGAGGTGTCGAGTCTCCGAGTCTTGGAAACTCCAACCTCCAAAAAATAAAAAAAAATGTCAGGCTCAGAATCTGAAAGGCGCAGAATGTCAAAATCAGCAGAACCGCAGATCTTTGCAAAGTTCGTCAAAATGTCAGCACTGGCGAATGACAGTCTGCTCTGTCAGAGGCCTTGGAATTTCAGGACAGCTGGGCCCCCTGGAAGGTGGGAGGCTCAAAATGAGAGGTACCTTGTCCCCACCTGCAGGGATCAACATGGCCAGCCTGGAGTGGGTGTCCAGGGAGCCAGCGTTGTTGTGCACCTTCCCCAGCCCTGGTGCACCCAGGAAGGACAGGTCAGTGGGCGAGGCTGGGGAGGACCCTCACCCTGCCTTCCCCTCCCCGACACTCCTCGTCTCCCCCACCAGCACCCTTTCAGCTGCATCCCAGGGCTCCTACCCACTGCTGGCAAATGGCGTCTGCAAGTGGCCCGGATGTGAGAAGGTCTTCGAGGAGCCAGAGGACTTTCTCAAGTGAGCGGCCCCACCCCAGTCCAGGGGGAGTAGGGGCATCCTGTTTTGTGGGGCATCTCCGGGGTGCAGCTCAGGCCCCATCCCAATGGGAGGTAAGAGCTGAGACTACGGGCTCAAATCTGGGCTCCATCACTCACTGGCTGTGTGAACTTGGACAAGTTACTTAGCTTTCCTGGGCCTCGGTTTCCTCAACTGTATAATGGGCATAATGACAGAGGTGTGTACTATTATTTACCTCCATTTCACAGGTGGAAAAACTGAGACCAAAGAGTTCAAGTAGGGGGTCGGATGTGGCTCAACTGGTTGGGCGTCCGTCTCCCATATGGAGAGACCCGGGTTCGATCCCCGGGACCTCCCGGTAAAAAAAAAATAAATAAATAAATAAATAAATAAATAAATAAATCCAAGGTGGCATTTAAAAAAAAAAAAAAAAAAAAAGAGTTCAAGTAGTTTTGACAAAGACTATCCAGTTCCTAAATGACAGAGTTGGGATTTGAACCCAGGCAGCCTGGCTCCAGAATCCAAGCTCCTAGCTGCTTTGCCCTGCTATTCTTCATGGCCACACACCAGCCTGATTTTATTGATCCCAAGTCCCAGCCCCTCAAGATGGCTGTTGCTGCCCTCCTCCGTTGCACAGGCACACGCAGTCTTCTCCAACCATACCCAACTATTAGTGGCAGCTCAATATATACTTCTCCTTTTCACAACCAGGCCTTTGCACAGGCTGTCCCCTCCACCTGGCCCACTCACAGCTCACCACCCTTCCATCATCATCTCCAACACCCTGGCCAGACTCAAGTGGTGAGATCAGGGCTTGGCACACAGTGCCACATGTTGAAGGGATGACAGGTGTGAAAGAGACCAGAAAGAGCCCCCGGAGGGTCTGGGCCCTCCCCACTCCCAATGTTGAGCTGGAAGACCAGGCTTGCCATGGTCACCTGCATGGAATCTTCCCAACCCAGGCACTGCCAGGCGGACCATCTCCTGGATGAGAAGGGCAAGGCGCAATGTCTCCTCCAGAAGGAGGTGGTGCAGTCTCTGGAGCAGCAGGTGACTCTGGGGGAGGTTGGGGGAGTGGTGAGTGAACCGTATGTCTGCCCCGTGCCAGGGTGAGGGTTGGCAGAAAGTCAGGGGGTGGGATGTGCCTGTAAAAGACTTTAGCCTGGGAAAAGATATGGCAGAGAAAGGCAAAGTGGAGGCCTCACTTTTGTGCCTGTCCTCACAGCTGGTCCTAGAGAAAGAGAAGCTGGGTGCTATGCAGGCCCACCTGGCAGGGAAGATGGCCCTGACCAAGGCTCCCTCTGTGGTGAGTGACCCTGGGCCCACAGGCTGTGCAGACTGCTGGGGGGACATGCGGACAGGGTGGGGCCTATCCTACCCAGGCCCTAGGGATCCATGGACCCTTGGCCCCAGCTCCAAACGTGCCCAGGCCTTGGAGATCTGCCACTTTCCACTTGCAAACCCTCTACCCTGAGAGCCAGAGATGTTCGGAGCCTGAGTTTTCAGACCAATGGCAAAGAGCCGGACACTTAAATGGGCGCAGACTGTAATGGCAGGACCAGGCTATGTCATTGGCAGGGCCCACTACGACACTGAAAATGTGCGGCCCCTGGTTCAAATTTCAAGACTGGCAACAGCCGAGTGTTAAAAAATAATAATTTAAAAAAGGCAGGGCCTTCCTGAATACCGGGTCCTGTGCGACTGCACAGGTCACAGGCCCCTGAAGCTGGCCTTAGGGGCCAGGGCACTGCTTCTGAGCACTTTACTGCCCTTAATTCATTCAGTCTTCATGATGATACTGGGAGGCGGGTACCGCCAGCACCCAATTTGCAGATTAGGAAAACCAAGGCCAGGGAGGTTTAGGTGACTTTCCCAAGGTCACCCAGTTGGGTGATAGGGAAGTTGGGATTCCACCCAATCTCAGGGGGCTCAGTTGCCCACCTCACGGTCTGATAAATAAGGTTCAGGCGGCTTCGGGGCATTCCATGTCAGGCTGGAATTGAGGACACACTTGCTTTTAATAGTGACTTTATTTTTTTTAAAAAGTAGGAAGTTGGGAAGCGGATGTGGCTCAAGTGGTTGGGCATCCGTCTACCATATGGAAGGACCCGGGTTTGATCCCTAGAACCTCCTGGCAAAAAAAAAAAAAAAAAAAGAAGTTGAAGCCTCTGGGTAACCAGCCCCTCGCCCTCAATCCCCCACACTAGGCATCCTCCGACAAGGGCCCGTGCTGCATTGTAGCTGCAGGCCCCGCAGGCGGTGCCGTTCCGGCCTGGCCTGGCCCCCGGGAAGCACCTGACAGCCTGTTTGCGGTGCGGAGGCACCTCTGGGGCAGTCACGGAAACAGCACGTTCCCAGGTAAGGAGGGACTGGCCCTGGAGTGGCAGGTGTGGGGGGATGGTAGGTTCCCCATAACTATGCTTCCCCCCACCCCTACCCCCAGCCTTTAGGGAAAAGCCTCTCCCTGCCAAAGCTTCCTCTCAGGATTTCCGATGGCCTTAAAAGTCAAATAGCTAGCGCTTAGCCCTATCTCCCTTTGGGAATTTGGGCCACTCCATCCAGCCACCGGAAGGGAGGGGACTAGCTATGTAATTCCTAAGGGCCCTCCCTCCCCCAGCCCCGCCCCCAAAGAGCAGGCCGAAATTCACTACAGCTCACCCCCATCACCTGCTCCGGCCAGGCCTGGGCTGGGTGCCTAATCCGGCTGGGAGCACTGGAGTCTCGTCCTGGCTTCACCCCCTAAACAGTCATGTGCTTTGAGTATGCAGGCGCCTTCATCGCTCTGCAACCTTGAGGGAAACTGGCCCCGTTTGTGTGGGAGTGGTACAGAATGTTGATGATCCGCCCGACTGCCAGGTGCTCGGGCAGCGCTGGCCGTGGCCATGGAAACCGGTGCTGATGGCAGGTTTTCAGGCAGGGAGCCTCAGCCCCCTCGCAGAGGAGAGGGGGAGCTAGGAGTTCCTGGATGAGACCTCATTCTTCCCACCCCCTGACAGAGTTCTTTCACAACATGGACTACTTCAAGTTCCACAACATGCGGCCCCCTTTCACCTATGCCACCCTCATCCGCTGGGTAAGCGGGGAGCCAAGCCCAAGGAGAAGGAAGAGACAGAAGGGGTGGGGGGCCACTTCCCAAGCTCCTGGCCTCCCTTTGGGCATTTTTGTGGGCTACTGCCTGACCACAGGCCAGCCCCAGGAGCCCCCAGGCCTTGCCTCAAAGGTGGCCCCACCATCCAGGCCAGTACAAGCCATCTGTTGACCCTAAAGCCACCTGTTTCCTGATGTCCACCCAACCCCATACCCAGCTTCCAGACCTATAAAACGGCCTACTAACCCCACCTCTGACCCTGGCCCTAAACCCAGCCCAGGTAGTACCCTAACTCCTCCACCCCATAACCCCCAGCCTTTACTCCAACCCAACTCCCATCTTTCCCCAGCCCCAACCTACTCTAGTATGTCAATACATCCCCAGCTGGACTCCACCCCTAACTGCATCCTTGTCACACCTATCTAACCCTTAACCTCAGCCCATACTGACCCCTTCATCCAAATCTCTGCAGGGCCCATCCCAGAGCCTTCAGCAGAGCCCACCCGGACCTTGATCCTGGTCCCACATTAACCCCAAACCTGAACCTTAACCTAACCCCGACCTAACATCATCCCTCCACCTCTGTCTCTGAACTGAACCCCCAATCTAACCCCATCCTTACCCATAATCTCATCACAAACTGGCAACTGGAATCCCAACTGCTGACCCTTGACTTAATCCCATTTCTAAGTCCAAACCGATGAAGTTCCCTGACTCTGAGCCTCACTCCCCACCCAAACCCTCAATGAAATCTCACTCTTGACCCTGAACCTAACCATCTCCCTGACACATAAAATAACTCGGTGACTAGGACCATCTGGGCTCCTGACCGAGTGCCACACATCATCCCATGCCTTGCCCCTGAACTCACTCAAGTCCATCTTCCAGCCTGCCTTTTAACTGACCCCTTCCCTCACCTTTAACTCTGCCTTCCAAATCTTTCACCTGACTCTGAACCTCCTCAAACCCTGGAGCCTCACCCCTAGAGAAAACCCCAACTCCAACCCCAATGCAGACCCCACTCCAAACCTCAGCCCTCATCCTTTACCTAAATGCTGTCCCTGACCCCATGCCTCACCCCATTTCTAACCCCACGCCTTACCCCGTTGGTAATCCTGGCCGAGCCTTTACACCACACCATCTCCCCCTCATACCCCCATCCCCACCCCCAAGCAGGCAGCCCAGGGCAGGCCCTACCCCTCTTGGCCCTTACTTTGGAGGAGCTGCTCCCCTTAGCACCTCCATACCTCCCCACCACCAGGCCATCCTGGAGGCGCCTGAGAAGCAGCGGACACTCAACGAGATCTACCACTGGTTCACACGCATGTTTGCCTTCTTCAGAAACCATCCTGCCACCTGGAAGGTGAGCTTCACCTGGAGGTGGTGGCAGTGGTGGCGATGGCCTCAAATGCCCACCGCTGTACTAGGCCAAGCTCAGGAGTGCGCAGGCCTAGTGCTGGGTGGCATGCTGGGAAGGGGCAGGAGGCCCACTGTTGGGAGGGGCAGTGACCCCAGAGGATGACTGCCCACCTCCCTCCCACCCTGCTGCCCCTGACTTGGCTGGTGGGTCCCCCTTCTACAGAACGCCATCCGCCACAACCTGAGCCTACACAAGTGCTTTGTGCGGGTGGAGAGCGAGAAAGGGGCAGTGTGGACCGTGGATGAGCTCGAGTTCCGCAAGAAGAGGAGCCAGAGGCCCAGCAGGTGCTCCAACCCCACGCCTGGCCCCTGACCTCAAGACCAAGGAAAGCAGGAAGGAAGAAAGGGGCCAAAATGGAGGGGGGGGGCAGAGATGATGGGACCTGGACATAACTGCAAGGACCAAGAAGTGAGGTGTCCACTGTCTTGCCTGTCAGGGACCCCGCTCCCCAGCTGACCACCCCTCCTGGCTCATATCCTCTGCATCACAGCCACTCAGAGAACCCAGCAACAGCCCCGGACCTCCCACCCCACCCCCCTGCAACGGGCTCCCCAGTCAAACTGAGCCTTTGCAACCTCACATAGTGCCCACCTCCGTCACTCTCAGAGCTGATTTCAGGGTTGGAAAAGTCATACAGACACACAGATGGGCACAGGCCACAATCCCATCACTTGGACTCGACACAAATCCCCAGGCACAGAGAGCCTGCCTTAGCACACCCAGCCCACCTCACCACCGCTGTCACACACACAACCACACTCACTCACAGTCCTGTCATACACATGCGGCCAGCCTCCACGCACACAAGATGTGCTGTCACACAGTGGTGACCCAGACATGCAGAAGCGGCCTCAGTGCATTCACGGGGGCTCTGGTCTGGGAAAGCGACCCGAACACATGACCTGTCACACAAGGTCTCAGATGCACTCCCGGCACATGTACTCAGTCACAAACACAGCCTGTTAGAATTCCCCTGCACAGCTCTCACCGACCCCCCCCCCACACACACCCAGCACCCCAGTGGTTTTCCCCCAGTCCCATACGGACAAACACAGCTGCAAAATGTAATCCCATGTCACACCTGCCACCCACCCCCACTCACCTTGCACTGTGCCATGTGCCCCCAGATCCATGCCGCAGCTTAGAATGAAGATAGAGCCCCTCTTTTATTTGGGATCCAAGGCCCCCAACCTCCCAGTCTTCTCCCCAATAAACTGCAGCCTGGCTCCCACACTCTGGACAGTCACCCCAGATCAAGGCTGGGGTCAGGTATGCTGGGCATGGGCAGGGCTCTGGGTCCAAGGCCGCAGTGGGGGGAACTGGACAGCAAACGGAGGGAGCAGCTAGGGTGGGTGCTTGGCCACTGCCTCTGACACCTCAAATCCCAGCAGAGGGCAGGGGGAGACCTCTGCTGGGGGCTCCTCAGACCTCACGGACCCGCCCCAGGAGGCCAGCGTTCTCCTGGCGTAGGGCTCGGTAATCCTCCTGGATCTTCTCCAGGTTGCTGAGGGTCTTCTTGCCCATCTCCGTCTCGATCTAAGACAATGTGAAGACACCCCGCCCTTCAGCATGCAGGGCCCCTTTCCCCACTCCTGCTCATCACAGCCCTCCTTTATCCCAGCCAGGCTGAGTCCCTCAGGCCTGTCCCTCAAACAATAGTGTGCTCTGTCTGTCCACTGCCAGGCCTTTGTGCATGTCGTTCTCTCAACCTAAAGCATCCCTTGCTATGTGGCCGGATTTCCCATCACCTACTCAAGCTGAAGCTTTTGCCAGTGGTCCCGAGAGGCAGGTGTGAGCACTCGTGGCAGAAGCTGGGGTGCAGAGTAGGCCACTGGCCTGTTTCAGGTCATATATACAACGACCAAGGGACAAGGCTGAGACTCCAGCCATAGGCTGTTTGGTGCGGCAGCCTCTCTCAGCACAAATAGCTCCCAGAGCTGGCTCCCTGGCCTGCCCTGATTCCCCCATCCACCCCCCAGGCCTTACCTGCTCCTCAAGGTCTCGAACCTCCCGCATGATAGTGCCTGTGTCCTCGATGGTCTGGATCAGCTGACTGCAGTTCTGCAGAGAGCAGGAGCAGAAAGCTTTAACCCCCCACACAGCCCCTCCCCATCCAGCCCCCCAGGTGGGCGTCTCCCCTCACCTCATGCAGAGCAGCTAGGTACTTGTAGGCCTTCCGAACAGCATCATCTTTCTTGGCATCCTGATCAGACAGAAAGGACCTCAAAGGTATTAGTGGGCTGCATCCCCCCCACAGACCGTACCACCTCCACACCCCAACAAGGCTACCTTCTTCTCCCCCCACTCCCACTTCATCTTTCATGGAGTAAAGCCAGGACAGAGCATCAGTAGGCCCATGAGGCTCACGCAGGACCCAGGCTGAATCCAGCCAGTCCAATACCAACCCCTGTGCCACACTCGGCCTGCCCACACCTTGAACACAAGCTCATCAGTCACCGCAAACGTCCGGTCCAGTTTCCCAGAGAGGGAGTTGATTTCCTTCTGGAGCTCCTTGGTGTCTGACAGGATCTGGGAGAGATCAGGGTCATCATGAGCCCATCTCGGGGGCAGGGTGGCCAGTCAGCTGTGGGCCCTCATGTGCACGCCTTCCCCCCAGACAGGACTCGGGGCCTTGGGGTGGGTGGGGGGGGGGGGGGGGGGGGGGGGGGCTGCAGGTGGCTGTTTTGTGTCGGGGTGTGGCTAGACAACTCTGCCCATCAGAGGCTGCGAAGACCCCTTGTGACCACACTACGCAAACCTGTCCTTCGGGCATGTCTGCACTCATGGTCCACCCACCACAGCCACAGTGGCGCACCTTGGTGATCTCTTCCTTCTGCTTCCGGATGTTGCCCACAATCTCCAGGATGCGCTGGGTATAGGCCAGCCGAGACACATCTCTGGGCAAAGTCTCCAGCTCCGACACCTAGGCAGGGACACGGCAGGCACTCCCCAGGCCCCATGCCCCACCCACCATGAGCTCCCCAGGACCCCCATGGCCCTCACCAGCTGCTTGTAGACTTCCTCCTTTCTGCGGGCCTCATCGGCAGCTGCCCGAACACTCTGATGCAGCTCCTGGATCTCTGCTAGCCGTCGAGATGATTCCAGCTGCCCAGGACCCCATGGGCAGAGGGCAGTGAGTGGAGCCAGGCAGGCGGGGGAGATGGCTCCCTGGGGAGGGCACCTGCCCCACCCATGCCCCAGGGCCCACAGCCTACCTCTCGGCGATCCTGGAGCTTCCGCAGGTGGCGGTACTCCGCAAGGAGTGGGACCCGGTGCTTTTCCCACTGCCCCGCCAAGTGGATGACCCGCTGGGCGCTGCTCTCCACCACGAGCTGGGTGGGGTTGGGTGGGGATGCATGTCACACAGGCTGGGCCCCTTCAGCCCCAATCCTCCTGGCCCAGCCCCAGCCCCACCTGTAACTTGGCAAGGTTGGCGGCCCCGTCAGGCAGCAGCTCCACCGCCCGGCTCTTCAGGTGCAGGGCCTGCTCCCACTCTGCTGTGCTGAGTTCACTCTGCCGACACTCGGTCTCCACCTGGCACACCGTGACCCCCCCCCCCAACTCCCAAGTCAATGAAGGATCCCGGCCACACACTCCATATCACACCTGCTCCTCGCTGAGCCCAGAAAGCCCAGGCCTACCCCGAGATCCCACACATGACTGACTACCAAGCCCTCTAGCCCCTGTTGGCCTCTCAAACCCCTCCTGATATTGACAGATATACCTCTAAGTAACAACAGACACCCATAGACCTTTCTATTCCCTACAGGGCCACACTGACCCCTAGAGCCCCACAAGCCCCTGACCACACAGACTCATCTTGCCTCCATATGCCCACAGACCCCTCCAAAGCCTCCTGACCCTCACAACACCTACAAGTCCTGACTGATGCCCACAGGCCCCTCTCACCCCTAATGACCGACCAACCCCCTTGGAACTATACAAGCTCCTTGCCCCTATCTCCTCTCTCACCCTCAGATTCTCCTGAACCCTCCAAATTGCCACAGGTTCCCAGTGTCCCCCCACAGAGCCTTCTGCAGACTGCTCCAGACAAGCACTCAAGTCCCTCTCATGAAGGCCCTCAAGGCCCTACTTCTGGGCACACCCCTAGCCCGGCTGCCCCTTTCCCCCAGCCCCTCACCTGCACAAGGCTGATTCCCAGTGTCCTCATGTCAGCTTCGACCTCTTCAATGGTGTGGTTCACTCCCTCCAGCTGCTCCCGAAGGGACTTTAGTTCCTGTTCTTGAGCTGCCCACGTGTCCTGGTGGCGCACAGGTCAGTCAAGGTATGCAGGGTTTCAGGCCCAGCAGGTAGACGGGTGAGGGCCCAGGACACCCCACACTGCGCTGCTCACCTGTTCAGGCCGCCGGGAGGTAGCTGGCACATCCGACGTCTGGGTGGCCTGGGCTTCAGGCTCCTAGGACGGAGAGGAGGGGCATCAGAGCTGCCAGGGGAGCCCCTGCCCCCACAGCCTAGCCTCGACACCCCCCCAAGTGCTCTCCCAGCACCATTCCCATGCTATTCAACAGCTGGTGGCTGTCAGACTGTTATGAGATGAGGACAAAAGCCTCCTGCACCTGATATACCTGTGGCTTCTAACTAGAGTGTTTGCTCTTAAAGAAATCTCCCTGGCTCTGACACAGCTCCTGCCCATCTCTGAAGTCCTAACTGCCTCTGAGAAGGATGAGTGCCCCTTCGGGGGACCAGCCAAGGAGAGAAGATATGCTCAGAGAGAACTGCCTGGGGAAAGGAGGCATTTGCACAAAGAGCACCCATCCAGCCCTTACATGGTTCCCATCCATCCCCCCTTTCTCCACTGAAGTCCCCTGGGAAGCTAATCATGCCCAGTGGGAACGTGGGGGGACCTGTGTGGATAAAGGTGTGGTGCCTGTCCGTGAAGCAGCCCTCCAATCCTGCCACAGCTCCTGCCAGCATGCCCCATGCTCCACCCAGGCTCCCACCAACCAGTTGGAAGGTGAACTTCTCCGAATGCATGAAGCGGGAACCCTTGGGAGCACCAGTCCTGGCCCCAGCTCCCCAGGCCTGCAGCAGCTCTCCCAGATCTCGGGCTTGTGTGGGGACCCCCAGTGGAGCCCAGCTTTGGCGCAGATACTCGGCTAGCTGCTTCTGCAGTCGTTGTCGCTGGGCCCGGGTATCCTCCTGGAAATGGGAAGCAGAATAAAATGGGAAGGTGTAGGGGCCTGCTTGGCAACCCAGGCCCTGCCTCCTTCAGGAAGCCCACCTGCTAAGTCACCACAGACAAGCGCATACCCACCCTCGAGCCTATCTCATCTTCTGTCCCACCGCTTTGGGATCTCCCCGAGAACAAGGCTCTGTTCTTCCTTGCAGCCACCTTTCGCTACTTCTGCCTACTGCCCACACTGGAAAAGGAGGTGAAAAGAGAGGAAGCATGAAGCAACCAACTCAGAGAGAGAGACACTGAAAGAGCAGGGACAGAAAGTCAAAGGTGTTAGGCCAAGAAGGGGACAGAGTCATGAGGGTGGAACAGAGAGAGAGAGAGAGGACAGAGAGAGAGACAAGAACAGAGAGTTTCTAGACAATTGGGGAAATCTAATTACGACCTCAGTTTATATGATATAAAGAGATCATTGTACATTTTGTCGGGGGTGAAAATGGCCCAGTGGTTACATTAAAAAATGAATGCCTTTATGAGTAAAGAGATGTATTCTTTTTTTTTTTTCCAGGTTTGTTTAATCTTTATTAGTTCCTTCTATCAAGTCATATTTTTTGAAAACGGTGTGCCCAAAAGAGAAGGCATGTTTTCTCTTTTTGAAAAAAAATTTCTACTCCAGCTTTCTTATGATTACTGTTTATATCCATTTACTTTTATTTTTAACTTTATTTTGTACATTTAATAATTGAAAACAATTAAAAACGAAAAACACAGATGAATAAATATATACACTTCTCAATTAAATATAATGGATACATATAATTTTTTTTTAAATCAAATATGTAGCAATATATTTGGTTCATAGTAACGTATTCATACAGTATTTGTCCTTTTGTGTCTGGCTTGCTTCGTTCAACATAATGTCCTCCAGGTTCATCCACGTTGTCATATGCTTCACGACTTCATTTCTTCTTACAGTTGCATAATATTCCATCGTGTGACTAGACCACAGTTTGTTTATCCATTCATCTGTTGATGGACACCTGGGTTGTTTCCAACTCTTGGCAATGATGAATAATGTTGCTATGAACATTGGTGTGCAGATGTCTGTTCGTGTCACTGCTCTCAGTTCTTCTGGGTATATACCCAGTAGTGGTATTGCCAGGTCAAGTGGCAAGTCTATATTCAACTTCTTTAGGAACTGCCAAACAGTCCTCCATAGTGGCTGTACCATTCTGCATTCCCACCAACAGTGAAGAAGTGTTCCTATCTCTCTACATCCTCTCCAACACTTGTAGTTCTGTCTTTTTAATAGTGGCCATTCTGATAGGTATGAAATGATATCTCATTGTAGTTTTGATTTGCATTTCCCTAATCATGAGTGATGTTGAGCATTTCTTCATGTGTTTTTTGCCATTTGTATTTCTTCTTCGGAGAAATGTCTATTCAAGTCTTTTCGCCCATTTTTTAATTGGATCATTTGTCTTTTTATTGTTAAGCTGTAACATCTCTTTATATATCCTGGATATTAAACCCTTATCAGATATGTGATTTTCAAATATTTTTTCCCATTAAGTTGGCTGACTTTTCACCCTTCTGACAAATTCCTGTGAGGTACAAAAGTGTTTAATTTTGAGGAGGTCCCATTTATCTATTTTTTCTTTTGTTGCAAGTGCTTTGGCTGTAAGGTCCAAGAAACCACCACCTACTACAAGGTTTTGAAGATGTTTCCCTACATTTTCTTCTAGTAGTTTTATGGTCCTGGCTTTTATATTTAGATCTTTGATCCATTTTGAGTTAATTCTTGTATAGGGGGTGAGATAGGGGTCCTCTTTCATTCTTTTGGTTATAGATATCCAGTTCTCTCAACACCATTTGTTGAAGAGACTGTTTTTTCCCATCAGCGTGGGCTTGGTAGGTTTGTCAAAAACCAGTTGACTGTATAGGTGAGGGTTTATTTCTGGATTCTCAATTCTATTCCACTGATCGATATGTCTATCTTTATGCCAGTACCATGCTGTTTTGACCACTGTAGCTTTGTAATATGTTTCAAGGTCAGGCAGCGAAATTCCTCCCACATTGCTCTTCTTTTTTAGAATGCTTTTGGCTATTCGGGTGCACTTACCCTTCCAGATGAATTTGGTAATTGCCTTCTCTAATTCTGTAAAGTAAGCTGTTGGGATTTTGATTCGTATTGCATTGAATCTATAAATCAGTTTGGGCAAGATTGACATCTTCATGATATTTATTCTTCCAATCCATGAACACGGAATGTGTTTCCATTTGTTTAGGTCTTTTAAAATTTCTTTTAGCATTGTTTTGTAGTTTTCTGCATATAGGTCCTGTCCTCCTTTGGTTAAATTAACTCCTAGGTATTTGAGTCTTTTTGTTGCTATTGAAAATGGAATTTTCCCCGATTTCCTCCTCAGGTTGTTCAGTACTAGTGTACAAAAACATTACTGATTTTTGCGAGTTGATCTTGTATCCTGCCACTTTGCTGAACTCATTTATTAGTTCAAGTAGCTTTGTTGTGGATACTTCAGAATTTTCTAAATACAGGATCATGTCATCCACAAACAGTGAGAGTTTTACTTCCTCTTTTCCTATTTGGACGCCTTTAATTTTTTTTTCTTGTCTAATTGCCCTAGCTAGAACTTCTAGTACAATGTTGAATAACAATGGTGACAGTGTGCATCCTTGTCTTGTTCCCCATCTTAGGGGGAAAGCTTTCAACCTTTCCCCATTGAGTATGATGTTGGCTGTGTGTTTTTCATATATGCCTTTTATCCTATTGAGGAATTTTCCTTTTATTCCTATCTTTTGAAGTGTTTTTTATCAAAAAAGGATGCTGGATTTTGTTGAATGCTTTCTCTGCATCTATTGAGATGATCATGTGGTTTTTTTTCCTTCGATTTGTTAATGTGGTGTATTACATTGATTGATTTTCTTATGTTGAACCAGCCTTGCATACCAGGAATAAATCCCACTTGGTCATGATATATAAATCTTTTGATATGCTGTTGGATTCGATTTGCAAGTATTTTGTTGAGAATTTTTGCAAAGAGTTGTATTCTTAAGTATGCAGAGTTGAAATGACATGCCTGGGATTTGCTTTAAAATAATACAGGGAAAAAAAAAGTCAGAAGAACATCAATGAACAAAGATTAGAAAAATGCTTATAGTTGAAGTGGATGGTAAGTATACAGTATTTGTTACAATATTCTCTCTACTTCTGTGTTTGAAAATTCCTAGAAGTTTTAAGAATGAGAGAGAGAGATAAAAGACAAAACATATGGCAACCAAGAGCTGAGCAGACAGAAAGAGACAGGTAGAGAGGCAGAAAAGACAGATAGAGGGGTGCACAGAGAGGGAGAGAGGTGCAGTATGAAAATGAGGAGACAAAGAGAGGGGCAAGAAGGGGGGGGGTGAAACCACAGAATGAGAAAGTGCCAGGAAGGGACAGTGACAAGATTCAGAGACAGGAAAAATGAGCATGGTGACAACTGCAGAGACAGAGAAAGAGTCACTCAGGGACAGGAAGAGGGTAGAAGAAACACGAAGGATGGCAACAAATCCTGACTGGTCTGGCTGCAAGGAACTCCATGCACTGATATTTCACTCTAAGCACTAGCCTGGGAGGAAAGTACTACTACTACTCCATTTTTTAGAATAGGAAACTGAGGCTCTAATTAGAGACAGTAACTCATCCAAGGTCCAGTCTTTCTGACTCTAATGTTCCAGTTCTTTCAGATGGGGAGCAAGGCGGGTGGCCATACAGGGGAGACCATGAAAAGGAGGACAAAGTGGAGAGAGGAGAGAGAGAGAGAAGACAGGAGCAGCAGGGAGCGGGAGCCTCGGCAGCAGGAAGCCACACAGTAGGCTGTACCTGGGGTGGGAGGCGGTGCACTCGTCGGAGCCAGTCCTCATCCCCTGGGCGGTCCTGGCCCGTCTGCTGGCAGAGCTGGATGGCATGGCGTTCAAGGAGCGAGGCCGCCCTCCCCGCGGGTTGGGGCACCTGGGTGGGGACGGGCGGCAGCAGGGAACTCCCCTGGAATTCGCGTGGCTCTGGGGGCAGACACAGAGTCAGCTGGCCCTCCCCCCTCATGATCCAGTCAGGTGCTCCTCTTGCCCCCTCTTCCTAGCCCCTCCCACCTCCAGCCTCAGGCTCACCTCCTCTAGAACTCAACTCGGGCACCGCTAGCCTGCTGGCATGGAAAGGCTTCTGGTAGGCCGAACCCTGGGGCAGCGGGGCGGTGGGGGGGGGGGAGCACAAAGTCAGAGCCTCCAGGAGGAAGTGTGATGGGGGCCAAACACCTGAGCACCCAGGTGGGAACGAGGAAGGCAAGGTGTGCCATGGGAGACTGACAGGCGATTAGAGGTCCCACCTGGATGTGCTGCAGCTTATGAGTTCGAAGGAGGGGTGGAACCCAGGGCAGGGCCAGCTGGTCCCGGATTTGGCTTCCAATGGCTCTGAGGAGAATAGCTGAGTCCCCTATGGGGGTTGTTGGGGGCGGAAGGGGATGTTAATCAGGTGACAACACCGCAATTCCAAAAATGCATACCCTGGGAACCTAGCCATCACCCCATCCCCACCCCCACCCCCAAGCTACATATGTTCTAGCTCTCATTCACACGTATTCATTTGGCAAATATTTATTAAGCACCTGTTCTGTACCGGGCACTGTTCTAGACACTGAGGATACCTCAGAGAACAAACTAGAGAAACATCCCTGCCCTCCAGGAGCCAGCCTTTCTAATAGAGAGAGAGATCGTAAAGAAGAGAAGTAGAACAGATGTGAGGGGGTGAACCAAAAGGATGTCTGGAGAAAGAATCATCCAGCAAACACACAGGCCCTAAGGCTGGAGTGGCCCTGAGGATGGAAGAGAGTAAGCCAGGGGAGGAGGGGGAGGAGGTGAGGTCAGAAAAGACCCGTCCTGTACCAATTCACCACCTGGGTCAGCTCCACCCCCAGCAGGCCCCTCCCCTGCCGGGCCTCCCCTCTCCAGCCCCTGCTCCTTCCACTTAGCTCACCTGGAGACAACATCCCCTCACCCCCACCCATCAACCTTTTCCCCACTTCCACCTCTCTCAGCTCTCAGAACACCCTAGGCACACCACCCTCCCCTGATCCCCCAGCATGCCCCAGGCACCCTGTACCTGCCGGCTGATCTGCGTCCTCAGAGGCATCAGTGGGCAAACGCTCAGCCAGGAAGAGAAGCAGGTCCCGGAGGTCAGGCTCACTGGGGTACAGGAAGTTCTGATAACCAAGCTCCAGGGGATAGCCCAGGTCCTGGGGGTAAGTGGGGGGGGGGAAGGGGTGGGAGGGGAGGGCATATCAGCAAGGCAGGCAGGATCCTCCTGCCCTGGGAGCCCCCGGGCCCATGTCACAATTGCATGCATGCTCTCACCCACCACCACCACCCTCTGAACCAGCCCTTGGCTCCCCCAGGCTAGGTGGGGAGCCATGAACCTTTGATCATTAATGCTACAGAAAACAACGAATAAGATGAAGGTTCTGACCTTTCTAACTATGACTCAAAATGTGGAAGCTATAAAGAATATGGGTATTTCTAAATACATGAAAAGAAATAAAATTTTAAAGAAAAAATACAATAAACAAAGTCAACTCGCTACTCGCTGATATGATCCTATACTTAGAAAATCCAGAAAAATCTACAACATTACTAGAACTGATAGACGGTTTCGGCAAAGTGGCAGGATACAAGAATAATATGCAAAAATCAATAGCGTTTCAGCATGGTACTGGCATAAAGATAGACATATAGACCAATGGAACTAAAGTGATGGCTCAGAAACTGACCCTCTCATTTATAGTCAAGTCATTTTTGACAAGCCTGTCAAACCCACTGAGCTCAGACAGGACAGTCCATTCAACAAATGGAGCTTGGAGAACTGAATATCCATATCCAAAAGAAAGAAAGAGGAAGGACCCATACCTTATACCTTATATAAAAATTAACTCAAAATGGATCAAAGATTTAAGTATAAAAGCTAGAACCATAAAGATCCTAGAAGAAAACATAGGGAAACTTCTTCAAGACCTGGTGGTAGGTGGAGCTTTCTTAAACCTTACACCAAAAGCACAAGCAACGAAATAAAAAATGAATATGGGGGAGTATGGAAAAAGTGTGCCAATTGTACACTATGGACCTGGTAATAGTCTGATGATATGTCATAATCTGTAACAAATGTTCCACCACAGTGTGGTGTGTTGATAGAGGGGTGTTGTATGGGAATTCTACACATGTGCATGATTGTTTTGTAAGTTTACAACTTCTGAAAAAATAATAATAGGGTGGGTTGGGGGAAAATACACCAAATGTAAGGTAAGGACTATAGTTAGTAGTAAGATTTTGACAATATTCTTTCATAATTTGTAACAAATGTCTCACGACAATGCAAGGTGTTGGTGGTGGGTTGATGTATCAGACCCCTGTATGATGTTGTGCACATATGCTTTATAAGTTAACAACTTTTACTATACACTTATTGTTTACATATGCTCATGTATACATTATACAAAATAAAATAATAATAATAGGGTAGATTGAGGGAAAAATACACCAAATGAAAGATACTTTGGTTGGTAATAATATTTTGAGGATGCTCTTTCATCATTAGCTAAAAATGTTTCACAACAATGCAAGGTATTGGTGGTGGAGGTGAGATATGAGAGCCCTATATGATGATATGTATGTTTGTTCTGTAAGTTCACAACTATTACTACACACTTAGTGTTTATGTATGCCTATGTATGAGTGATATACTTCAATAAATTTTTTTAAAATAAAAAAAAGAATAAATGGGACCTCCTCAAACTTAAAACACTTTTGTGATTCAAACGACTTTGTCAAGAAGGTGACAATGCTGTCCACTCAATGGGAGAAAATATCTGGAAACCACATATCCGATAAGGGTTTGATTTCCCTTATAAAGATATAAAGAGATCATACAACTCAACAATAAAAGAGCAAAGAATCCAATTTAAAAATGGGCAAAAGACTTAAATAGACATTTTTCCAAAGAGAAAATACAAATGGACAAAAAGCACATGAAAAAATGTTCAATATCACTAGCTATTAGGGAAATGCAAATCAAAACAACAATGAAATATCATCTTACACCTCACAGAATGGCCTTTATTAAAAAAAACAGAAAACGTTAAATGCTGGAGAGGATGTGGAGAAATAGGAAGACTCCTTCACTGTTGGTGGGAATGTAGAATGTTGCAGCCTCTGTGAAAGACAGTTTGGCAGTTCCTCACGAAGCTAACTATAGAACTGTCACATGATCTGGCAATCCCTCTACTAGGAATATATCCAGAAGAACTGAAAACTGTGATGTGAACAGATGTTTGCACACCAATGTTCATACTGGCACTATTCACAATTGCTAAAAGATGGAAACAACCCAACAACTGATGAATGGATAAACAAAACATGGTATATACATGATGGAATAGTATTCAGCTGTAAGAAGAAATCATCTGGGGAAGCACATGATAACATGGATGAACCTTGAAGATATTATGCTGAGTGAAATAAGCTAGACACAAAAGGACAAATATTGTATAGTCGCACTAATACGTGCTAAATACAAAAAATAAACACATGGAGTTAAAACCTAGAGTATAGGTTATTAGGAGATAGGATGAGGGCTGAGAAGGGGTACTGATGCTTAATGGATGTAGCATTTTCAATTAGCTTGACTGTAAAAGTATGGAAATGATAGAGTTGATGGTGGCACACTGTAGTGAGTATAACACAGCTGGTTTTTAAATGGGATTGTGGCTGAAAGGGGTAGTCTAGGGAGGTCAAGGTCAATTGAAAAAAAACCTAGAGAATAATCTATGGACTGAACATAGTGAACCGGAGGTTGATGAGGTTTGTAGTTAATAGTACAAATAAAAGAATGTTCTTCTATGAACTTAGAACAAATGTATGTCACTATTACAAGGTGGTAAGAATATGGTGATGCACAGGAAAAACACAATTAATGTAACTCATGGACTATAGTTGACAGCAATATTGTAATATTCTTGCATCAATGTCAAAGAAGGTACTATAGCAACATGAAGAGTCAATAGGGGGGTATGGGATTTTTCATTTTAGACTAAGGAAAACTTCAAAGGTTTACTGGGGCAATGACTGCAGAACTCTGTGATGAAAGTGAGAGCCACTGAGTATATACTTTGGACAGAATGTACAAAGCATGGGACTGCATAATAGTGAACTATGTGGTGGAAGATGGACTGTGGGTAACAGTACAAATATGAGAGTGTTCTCTCATGAACTATAACAAATGTATAATACTAATACATAATGTTAATAATAGGGGGTATATGGAAAAAATATACCAAGTGTATTAGTCAGCCAAAGGGGTGCTGATGCAAAATACCAGAAATCTGTTGGTCTCTATAAAGGGTATTTATTTGGGGTAGAAGTCCACAGTTACCAGGCCATAAAGTTTAAGTTTCTTCCCTAACCAAAGACCATTGCCACGTGTTGGAGCAAGACAGCTGCCAACGTTTGCCAGGGTTCAGGCTTCTTGGGTTTCTCTCAGGGCTCAGCTCCCGTTTCCTCAGCAAGGTCAGCTGTAGACTATGAGGCTTTCTAGGCTTTGTGTCTCCCCACAAGGCCAGCTGTAGACTATCAGGTGAATGGCTTGTCTCTATCCCAGGGCCTTCTCTCCTTCCTCATGACCAAGCTCTCTTAATTCCAGGGGCTCCAGCTCAAGACTCCAACATCAGAACTACTACAACTCTGTCCTTTGCCATGCCTTTTATATTTGATTCCCCACCCACCAACTGGTGGGGCTCAACACCCTACTGACATGGCCCAATCAAAGCCCCAATTATAACTTAATCATGCCCAGATTAACAGATCAGTTTACAAGCACAATCCAATATCTATTTTTGGGATTCATAACTATATCAAACTGCCAAACTGCTATACCAAGTGTATGCTACGGACCATAATTAGTAATAGTCTGCTCATGTTCTTCCATAATCAGTAATAAATGTTCCACAACAGTGTAAGGTGGTAAAGGGATGATGTACAGGAATTCTGCACATTGTGCACGATTGTTTTGTAAGCTCACAATTTCTCTAATAAAAAAAACTTAATTAAAAAGACTACGAGATATCACTTCATACCTTAGAGAACGGACATTATTTTAAATTAAAAAAAAAAACAGAAAGCACCAAGTGCTGGAGAAGATGTGCAGAAATAGAAACACTCCTTCACTGTTGGTGGGAATGTAGAATGATGCAGCATCTTTGGAAGACAGTTTGGTGGTACCTCAAGAAGCCGCATATAGAACTGCCATATGATCCAGCAATCCCTTTACTAGAAATATATTCAGAAGAACTGAAAGCAAGAACACAAACAGATATGTGCACACTGATGTTCACAGTGGCATTATTCACAATTGCTGAAAGATGGAAACAACCAAAGTGCCTGTCAACCGATAAATAGATAAACAAAATGCGGTCTATACATACGATGGAATAGTATTCAGCTGTAAGAAGAAATAAACTGGGGAAACACATGACAACATCGAAGAACCTTGAGGATATTATATTGAGTGAAATAAGCCACACACAAAAGGACAAATACTGTATGGTCTCACTGATATGAACGAAATACGATTAGTAAACTAACGGAATTTGACTATAGAGTATAGGTTAGTAGGAGACAGAATGTGAGCTGAGAAGGGGGATCTGATGCTGAATGTATGTAGAATGTTTAATAAGGTCAATTGTAAATATGTGATAATAGATGGAGCTGATGGTAGCATATGATGAATATAATAAACACTGCTGATTGAGAAATGTGATTGTGCCTAAAAGGGGTAGCCTAGGGAGGTTAATGTTAATTGAAAGACAGCTAGAGGATAATCTTGTGACTGAATAACATAGTGATTTTCGTAGTAGATGAGGGTTGTGGTTAATAATAGAAATAGAAGAATGTTTTACTACAAGGTGTTAAGAATATAGGGATACATGGGAAATACAACTAATGTAACTTATAGAATACAGTTAGTTAACAACAATAATATAATATTATTGTAGCAAAGGCAAAGAAAGTACTATATTAATGCTAAAGGTAAAAAAAAAAGAATATGGGATTTAGTTTTATAAGATAGGGAAATGATTAAGCATTTTTTTTCTTCTTCATTTTATTAACAAGGAGACCTCGATCATGTTATTAGCCAATCTGTGCTCATGTGTGTATCTTTCTGAACACTGGAGGAACAATTGTGTTTGTTTTTAGGATTAGATGAGATAAATGTGCCTGGACAGAATTTTTTAGAATGATGCTTCTAAAACTTGTTAAGTTGCCTTTTGTCTGTTAATTTATTTTTTTGAATTTGAAATAAAGTTTATCTAATGAAAAACAAAGTCAGAGATAACCAGCAAGATGGTGGCAAAGTAAGGAGCTTCAAGAGTCAGCTCATGCTACAGGGCAGTTAGTAATCAACCAGAGCTATCTAAAACACCTGTTTGGGGGCTCCAGGAGACCAGAAGAGCATCCTGCAACATCCTTGAAAGAATGGAAGGAGGAGACTGCCCATCTGCAGTGAAGATTAGTGAGTAGAGCACTCCACGCCACAGAGGCCGGTGCCCATCCTCCACTGGCAGCACAAGCCGCCTCGGGAGCTACTCCATGGCTGGAGTTGGAAACTCCATTTCCCAAAAACGGGTAGGAAGAGACGGTTGGGCACCAACTTCAGCTACTGATTAGTAAATTCAGTGGGCTAAAGTATAATCCTAAGAACAGTTAAAATTTGAACCTGTCCAAGTCAGATGGAGGCCTGTAACTGCCATTTTAACTCTACCCCAGGCACGAGGGGAAGCAGGGTGGACTGAAAAACACAGCAGCTGGTAGGGACCGGCTTCTTTCCATTCAGTTTGAATTGCAGCTCTAACCTAAGCCCCAAGCCCTACCTCCAGCAGGGAGGAAGCTGGGGGAACCTGCACCAGCCTCTCCGAGAAAACACAGGCCACGCCACGGAGGCCAGTGATCATCCTACTCTGGCAGCACAAGCTGCCTCAGGAGCTATTCTGTGGCTGGAGTGGGAAGCTCCTTTTCCTAAACACAGGGGAGGGAGAGATGGTTGTCCACTGACTTCAGCTACTTATTAGTAAATTCAGTTTGCTAAAGTATAACCCTAAGAACAGCTAAACTTTGAACCTGTCCAAGTCGGAAAGAGGCCGGAAGTTGCCATTTTGACTCTGCCTCCAGCATGAGGGGAAGCTGGGCTGACTGAAAATCACAGTGACGGTAAGGACCAGCTTCTTTCACCCAGACTGGCCTGAAGCCCTAGCCTAGGCTTCAGCCACACCTCTAGCAGGACCTGCACCAGCCTCTCCAGGTAACTGCAGGTACATTCAGCTGGCACAGACTGAATAGTTGGAAGTCTACCAGGGCAAATGCAGTCATTTTGGACCCACACAGCACAGATTGCTGCCCACACTTGCAGCTCCATACCCACCCCAGGCAAGGGAGAAAGGAGTATGAAGCTTCATCAGTGTCTCTGGGCAACTACAGTCTAGGCCTGCACGACTTGGATTATTACACATGGCTGTGGCTCTGTCCCTACCCCCGGCAAAGAAGAAAGTTGGGAGAAGCTTCATTAGTCCCTGGGGCAATGAGGGCAGCTTGAGCCGCCACAGCTTAACAGTACCAACTACATCCTCGGCCCCTACTACACAACCAGCAAGGGAGAAAGGGCAAGAAAGCCCTAAACTAAAGAGAGAAACTACCCAGAATAAATACATCTAGTAAGCCAGATGCCAAGACACCAACAAAAAATTACAATCCACACCAAGAAACAAGAAGATATGGCCCAGATAAAGGAAGATAAGCCTCCAAATAACATAAAGGAGTTGAGACAACTAATCACAGATGTTCAAACAAATCTCCTTAATAAATTCAATGAGATGGCTAAAGAGATTAAGGATATTAAGAAGACACTGGGGCCTCAGGATGACTTCTGGGAAAATGATGGACTAGAAGGACACAGGACTCTCTTCTCCTCCAGAAAAATAGCTAGAGGACAGGCTGAAACAGCCTAGAAAAAGATCTTCTAGGGTTTAGGACACCAGGCAAAGGCTGGACACCGCCCAGAGGAGAGAGGGACAAAGGAGGGAAATCATGACAACAAAACTGTGAGTTGAAACCAGCAGCTGCTGCTGCCTGGCACCATCCCCCACACTAAAGACAATTTAGAATTCTCGGGCCTCTGGGCCTGCGACTACAGACAAAGGGGGCTCCAGGAATCTACCACCCCAGGAAAGGGGAGAAAGAGGGACTCAGCCTAAGGCTGATTCAGCTTCTGACCCACAAATTTGGTCTGCTGTGTCCCATGAGCCCTTCCAGGCCAGGTGGGACCACACAGTAGTTTGCCCTGGGAACCAGCAAAGGACTGGAGAAATCCAACCCTCACAATCTCTCTCTCTTCTAGCTGTTACTAATTGTTGAGGACAACCCAGGAAAGGGGAGAGAGAGAGTCACAGCCTAAGGCTGACTCAGCTTTTTTCTTTTTTTTTTTATAAGGTTTTTTTTTTTGTTTTGTTTTGTTTATTTTATTTTTATTTATTCATTCATCCCCCTCCCCCCCGCCGCTTGCGCTCGCTGGGTCAGCCAACCACGCCGTGCGGGCGGGCCTGCCATCACCAGGAGGCCCCGGGAACCAAATCCGGGGCCCCCCACATGGCAAACGGGAGCCCCACTGACCGAGCCACAGCCGCCCCCCGTGACTCAGCTTTTGATTCACAAATTTGGTCTGCTGTGTCCCAGGGAGCCTACAAGGGTCTAAAGATATACAACACTCCCAATCTCCTCCTCTACTAACAGGGACTGATTGTTGAGGACTCAGAGGGGAGTGGAAATATTTCCAACCCAGGAAAAGGGAGGGGGCTGCAAGAGAAGGCTGGAGAACTGTCCAGAGAAAGTTTGAATTACAAGGCTCAAAGCCACCAGACTGGAAGCTCTATCACTTTGATCTGGTCTGTGTTGCAACAAATACACTCAGACCAGGCACTGAACTGAGAGCTGCCAAAGATCGCCATCTGCTGACAGACCAAAGAAGTGCACACAATAAAATTAAAAATGAGAAGTTTTTTCCAGCCTCTATAGCCTCCATTCCCAAAGCCCTAGGAAGCGACTCTAAAACCAATTACTGGGCCCAGTGCCCAGTTTTGAGCAACAGCAGGACAATCCTAACAATCCAGGTAGAGCCAAGAATCAAAGAGCAGAGGTAACACACAGCCTCCTTGCACTAAATCCCTACAAAAGAGAAAGAAATTGAGCACCTGAGTTAACTACATCCTAATCAGATGCCTAGACATCAGCAAAAAATTACAAGCCATACTAAGAAAATAGAAGACATGGCCCAAAAAAGGAATATATATCAAAGCCCCAGAAGAGATGCAGAATTTGAGAGAACTAATCAGCAAGATACACACAAATTCCCAAAATTAAATTAATGCATTGAAAGACAATATGGTTAAAGAGATAAATGACATCAAGAAGACATTGATGGGGGGCGGACATGGCTCAAATGGTTGGGCGTCCGTCTGCCATATGGAGGGACCTGGGTTCGATCCCTGGGACCTCCCAGTAAAATAAAAGAAAAAAGAAAAAAAAAAAAGAAGACATTGAAAGAGCGCAAAGAAGAATTTGAAATCCTGAAGAGAAAAGTAACAGAGCTCATGGGACTGAAAGACACAAGAGGTGAGATGAAAAACACATTAGAAGCATACAACAGCAGACTCAAAAGGATAGAAGAAAGACTAAGTGATACCAAAGACAGAACAGCTAAAATTGAAGAGAGAAAAGAATGGAAAAATTGAGCAGGAGCTCAGAGAGTTGAATGACAACACAAAACGCAACAACATATGTGTTATGGGAGTCCCAGAAGGAGAAGAGAAGGAAAAAGGGCAGAATGAGTATTTGAGGAAATAATAGCTGAAAATTTCCCAACTCTTACAAAAGATATGAACTTATATGTCCAAGAAGCACACCGTAACCCAATCAGAATAAATCCAAATAGACTTGCTCCAAGACACATACTACTCAGAATGTCAAAGACAAAGAGGAAATTCTCAGAGCTGCAAAAGAGAAGCAAACCATCACGTACAAGGAACTTCCAGTAAGACTTACCACAGATTTCTCTTCAGAAACCATGGAGGTGAGAAGACAGTGGTATGATACAATTAGGATACCGAAAGAGAAAAAAATGCCAGGGCGAGAATTCTTTATCCAACAAAATTGTCCTTCAAATATGAAGGTGAATATAAGATATCCACAGTCAGAAACTAAGAGTTTGCAAAAAAGAATCCACCTTTGCAGGAAATATTAAAGGAAGCCTTAGAACCTAAAAGAAAAAGACAGGAGAGAGAGGCTTGGAGGAGAGTATAGAAGAAAGAATAGCAGAAAGGATAACCAAGAGAGTAAAAAGACAGACAAAAATAAGATATGACATATGAAAACCAAAGAATAAATGGAGGAAGTAAATAGTGCATTTACAGTAATATCATTGAATATGAATGGATTAAACTCCCCAATCAAAAGATACAGGCTGACAGAATGGATTTAAAAAACATGATTCATCCATATGCTGCTTACAAGAAACTCACCTTAGACCCAGGGATACAAACCGGCTGAAAGTGAAAGGTTGGAAAAAGATACTCCACGCAAATAGTAACCAGAAAAGAGCAGGGGTAGCTATACTAATATCAGACAAAACAGACTTTAAATGCAAAAAAGTTATAAGAGATACAGAAGCTCATTATATATTAATAAAAGGGACAATCCATCAGGAAGACATAACAGTCATAAACATCTATGAACCTAACCAGGGTGCCCCAGAATATATGAGACAAACTCTGGGAAAACTGAAGGGAGAAATAGACATTTCTAAAATAATCGTTGGAGACTTAAACACCCTACTCACATCATTAGATAGAACAACTAGACAGAACATAACGAGGAAACAGAACTTGAACAATATGACAAAAGAGTTAGACCTAACAAGATATATACAGAACTCAGCTGGTTATACATTCTTCTTAAAATTATACAAAGCACCTTCTCAGATCATAAAGGAATGAAACTGGAAATCAATAATAGAAAGTAAAAAAGTAAATTCGCAAATGTGTGGAGGCTGAACAACACACACCTAAATAATCAGTGGGTCAAAGAAGAAATTGCAAGCAAAATCAGTAAATAATATTGAGACACATGAAAATGAGAACACAACATCAAAACTTATGGGCTACAGCGAAGGCAGTCTTGAGAGGGAAATTTATAGCCCTAAATGCCTATATTAATAAAGAAGAAAGAGCTAAACTCAAAGATTTAACTGAACAGCTAGAGAAACTAGAAAAAAGATAGCTAACCAATCCCAAAGCAAGCAGAAAGAAAGAAATAATAAAGATTAGAGCAGAAATAAATGAAATTGAGAACAAAAAAAAACTATAGAGAAAATCAACAAAACCAAAAGCTGGTTCTTTGAGAAGATCAATAAAATTGACAAACCCCTAGCCAGACTAAGAAAGAAAAAAGGAGAAAAGATGCAAATAAATACAATCAGAAACAAAAGGGAGGAAGTTACAACTAACCCCACAAAAATAAAAAGAATCCTAAGAAGATGTTATGAGAAATTATATGCCAACAAACCAGACAACCTAGATGAAATGGACAAATTCATAGAAATGCACAACCAACCTACACTGACGCTACAAGAAATACAAGAATTTAACAAAACAATCATATTTAAAGAGATTGAATCCATCATCAAAAATCTCCCAGCAAAGAAAGGTCCAGGACTGGATGGCTTCACAGGTGAATTCTACTAAGCATTTCGAAAAGAATACCAATCCTGTTTAAACTCTTCCAAAAAATTGAAGAGGAGGGAAAATTACCCGACACATTTTATGAAGCCAACATCACCCTAATACCAAAGCCAGATAAAGATACAAGAAAAAAAAAATTACAGACCAATCTAATGAACATAGATGCAAAAATTCTCAACAAAATACTTGCAAATTGAATCCAACAGCATATCAAAAGACTTATACATCACGACCAAGTGGGATTTATTCCTGGTATGCAAGCCTGGTTCAACATAAGAAAAATCAATCAATGTAATATACCACATTAACAAATTGAAGGGAAAAAAGCACATGATCATTGCATAAAAGGCAAGCGATTGGGCTCCCATCTAGCATATGGGAGGTCCCGGGTTTATTTCCCAGAGCTTCCTGGTTAAGGCGAGCTGGCCTGCGCGGACAGCTGACACAACAAAAAGAGAGACAAAGAGGAGAGACAATGAGAGACAGAACAGACCAGGGAGCTGAGGTGGCCCAAGCGACTGAGTGCCTCTCTCTCACATCGGAGTTCCCAGGATCGGTTCCCAGTGGCCCCTAAAGGGAAGATGAGAAGAGAGGACAAGCAGACACAGAGACCGTGTGGCAAATGGACACAGAAAGCAGACAGCAAGCACAAAACAAGAAGGGGGGTGGGAATAAATGAATAAAATAAATCTTAAAAAAAGAGAGAAGATACTGGATGAGCACAAAGAAGATTTTGAAAGCATACATAGAAAAATAGCAGATCTTACGGGAATGAAAGGCACAATAAATGAAACTGAAAATACACTGAAATCATATTATAGCAGATTTGAGTAGGGAGAAGAAAGGACTGGTGTGCTTGAAGAAATGGCCTCCAAAAGTGAACATACAACAGAACAGATGAAGAAAAGAATGGAAAAAATTGAATGAGGTCTCAGGGACCTAAACAACAGGAAGAGACATGCAAATATAAGTGTCATGGGTGTCCCAGAAGGAGAAGGAGAAGGAGAAGGGAAGGGAAAAGGGGCAGAAGGAATATTTGAAGAAATAATGGTAGAAAATTTCCCAACCCTATTGGAGGACATAGATATCTATGTCGAAGAGCCACAACATACTCCCATCTGAATAAATCTGAATAGACCAACTTTGAGACACCTACTAATCAGAATGTCAAATGCCAAAGACAAAGAGAGAATTCTGAGAGTAGCAAGAGAAAAGCAATGCATAACATATAAGGGATACCCAATAAGATTAAGTGCTGATTTCTCATCAGAAACCATGGATGCAAGAAGACAGTGCTATGCTATATTTAAAATACTGCAAGAGGAAAAACTTCCAGCCAAGAATCTTATATGTGGCAAGACTGTCTTTCAAAAATGAGGGCGAGTTTAGAATATTCACAGATAAACAGAAACAGAGAGTTTGTAACCAAGAGACCGGCTTTGCAGGAAATATTAAAGGGTGTGCTACAGTCTGGAAAGAAAAGACAGGAGAGAAAGGCTTAGAAGAAAGTCTAGAAATAAAGATTTTACCAGTAAAAGTAACTAAAAGTCTCGAAAGAGTGTTGAAAATAAAATAAGACAGATAAAACCCAAAGGTCAAAATGGGTGAACTAAGAACTGCCTTTACAGTAATAACATTGAATGTTAATGGATTAAACTCCCCAATCAAAAGATACAGATTGGCATAATGGATAAGAAAATATGAGCCACCTATGTGCTATCTGCAAGAGACTCACCTTAGACCCAAGGATACCAATCAATTGAAAGTGAAAGGCTGGAAAAAGATATTCCACACATGCAGCAACAAAAAACAAACAAAGCCAGAGTAGCTATACTTATATCAGATGAAATAGGCTTTAAAAGACACTAGTAATGCGCAATCTGAGGAGGAAGTCAGGAAAAAAAAATTCCATTTACAATAACGACTAAAAGAATCAAATATTTAGGAATAAACTTAACCAACGATACAAAGCACTTGTATTCAAAAAACTACAACTCATTATTAAAAGAAATTTAAAAAGACCTAAATAATTGGAAGAACATTCCATGCTCACGGATTAGAAGACTAAATATCATTAAGATGTCAATTCTACCCAAATTGATATACAGATTCAATGCAATCCCAATAAAAATTCCACAATCATTTTAAAAAATAAATGGAAAACACAATTATCAAATTTATTTGGAAGGGTAAGGGGTCCTGAATAGCCAGAAACATCTTAAAAAGGAAAAGTGAAGTTAGAGGACTCTCACTTCTGGACTTATTACCTAGCTACAGTGGTAAAAAAACAGCATGGTACTGACATAAAGACAGATACATAGACCAGTGGAACCGAACTGATGGTTCAGAAACAGACCCTCACATCTATGGTCAAGTGATTTTCGACAAGCCTGTCAAACCCACCCAGCTCAGGCAGAACAGTCCAATCAACAAATGGTGCTGGGAGAACTGGATATCCATAGTCAAAAGAAAGAGGACCCCTATCTCACATCTTATAGAAAAATTAACTCAAAATGGATCAAAAATCTAAATATAAAAGGACCATAAAGCTTCTAGAAGCAAATGTAGGAAAATATCTTCAAGACCTGGTTTAGGTGATGCATTCTTTTTTTTTTTTTTTTTTTTTAAGATTTTATTTATTTATTCATTTACCCCCCCTTGCTGCTTGTGCTCGCTGGGTCAGCTAACCACGCAGTGCGGGCAGGCTTGCCTTCACCAGAAGGCCCCGGGAACCGAACCCGGGGCCTCCCATATGGTAAACGGGAGCCCTACTGATTGAGCCACAGCCGCTTCCCAGGTGATGCATTCTTAATGGAGATAAGAGGAGGACTGAGATGGACTACTGATATTTAATGTATGTAGAAGTTTTACTTAACTTGACTGTAAAAGTATGAACATGTATAGAGTTGATGGTAACACATTATAGTGAGTAACAGCTGGTTTATAAATGGGAATGTGGCTGGAAAGGGTAGTCTAGGGATGTAAATGCCAAATGAAAGAAAGCTAGAGAATAATCTAGGGACTGAATAACACAGTAAACCCAAAGGTAGATGATAATTGTGGTTGATGGTACAGTTGCAAGAGTGTCCTTTGTGAGCTAGAGCAAACGTTCGTCACTATTGCAGGGTGGTGGGGATGTGGAGAAGCATGGGAAAAATACAACTGGAGTGAACTATGGATTGTAGTTAACAGCAATACTGTTAATATTCATGCATCTATGCCAAAGACTACTGTGTTGATAATGGGGGAGTATGGAAAAAGTGTGTCAAATGTACGCTATGGATATTATATATATGGATATTGTATTATCTCATAATCTGTAACAAATGTTCCACCATGGTGTAGTGTGTTAGTAGCGAGGTGTTGTATGGGAATTCTGCACATGTGCATGATTGTTTTTTAAGTTTACAACCTCTGTCATAAAAATATATTCAACAAATAATAATAGGATGGGTTGGGGAAAATTACACCAAATGTAAGATAAGGACTATAGTTAGTAGTAAGATTTTGAAGACATTCTTTCTTATTTGTAACAAATGTCTCACGACAATGCAAGGTGTTGGTGGTGGTATGAAGTATAGGACCTCTGTTTGATGTTATGCATGTTTGCTTTGTAAGTTCACAACTTTTACTATACATTAATTGTTTATGTATGTTCATGTATAAATGATATAATAATAATAATAATAATAATAATAATAATAATAATATTAGGGTGGGTTGGGGGGAAAATACACCAAATGTAAGATACTTTGGTTAGGAGTAATATTTTGAGGATGCTCTTTAATCATTAAAAATGTTTCACAACAATGTTAGGTATTGGTGGTGGAGTGAGGTATGAGAGCCCTGTATGATGTTACGTATGTTTGTTTTGTAGTTCATAACTATTACTATACACTTATTGTTTATGTATGTTTATGTATGAGTGATATACTTCAACAGATTTTTTCAAAAGTCAACAGAGCAATGATAAGCTGGGAAAAAATATTTGGAGCTCTTAACATAGACAAAGAGCTACTATTCCTATTATATAAAGAGTGCCTGAAAATAAATAAGAGAAAAAAGGCCAGCAATACAACAAAAAAGGAGGAAAAAGGTATAGACAGTTCACAGGAAAAGAAATGAAAATAGGCCAACTTATGAAATAGGTCCAACCTTGCCTGTAAGAGAGATGCAAATTAAAAGGACACAGATTTTTGAGGTGATGAAAATGTTCTATAATTGTCTGTGCTGATGGCTACACAGCTCTGGAATATACTAAAAACCACTGAATTGCACACTTTAAATGGGTGAACTCTATATGCCATGTGAATTATATCTCAGTAAAGTTGTTACCAAAAAAAAGTACAAGAGTAAATAAAAAGTACACCAAGATACCTTAAACAAGTGATTAAACAGCCTCATCAATCATCGGACACCCTGAGACAATGCACTCCTGATGGGATGCACTGGAAAGGAGTTAGTATCACTCACAGTATTCCTGCCCCAAATCCGAATCTAATGAGAAAACAATCATTCCAATTCAGATTGTGGGACATTCGGCAAAACAACTGGCCTAGACTCTTCAAAAAGATCTGTCCTCCAGCAATATCGTAATATTCATACATCAATGTCAAAGAAGGTATTATATCAATGCTAATGATTAATAATAGGGAGATATGAGATTTTTTTTCTTTTGGGCTAAGGAAAACATTCAAAAATTTACTGAGGTGATGACTACACAACTCTGTGATGAAAGTGAGAGTCACTGAGTGTACACTTTGGATGGATGGTACAAGGCATGGGACTGTATAACACAGTGAACCATGTGGTAGATAATGGACTGTAGCTAACAGTACAAATATGAGAGTGTTTTCTCATGAACTATAACAAATATGCAATACTCATACATAGTGCTAATGATAGGGGGTATATGGAAAAAAATCCAAATGTAAGCTATGGAGTTTTAGTAGTTTTATTTTGATGATGTTCTTTCATAATCTGTAACAAATGTTCCACAACAATGTAAGGTGTTGGTGGAGGGGTGAAGTATGGGAATTCTGCACATTAAGCATGACTGTTCTGTAAGCTCACAACTTCTCTAATAAAAGAAAATTTTAAAAAGAATACCTGTCTTTGAGAAAGTGAAAAAAAGACACAAGGACTGTTCAATATTTAAGATCAAAGATAGAGAGATATGACATATATGTACATACATACATATATTTTAAAGAGAGTACAGGCTTTAGAGTTAAAAAGATCTAGATTGAAATACAACTTGTGCTGCTTACTGGCTATGAGGTTTGGGCCAGTTGTTTAACCACTTGGAACTTCATGGTCTCCCATCTGTAAAATGGGACTAATAATACCTTGGTGGCTGCTTTAAGGAATGAATGGGCCTGGCACACCTAAGAGCACAGAAATGGAAGCTCTTTACTTCATGGTGATGAGGGGTTCAGGAGCCCATCACCAACCAGGCAATGTCTGTGAACTTCACTCATCCATTCATTCCTTCACAGACTCCTTCCAGTGAGTATGCGGCCTGTCTGTCCAGAGGTGTGCACTGCACCCCACAAGGTCCTGGTGGAGCAGCCAATTCCAAAGTCCTCCCCAATGACATGTGACCCCGGCAGCGCCCATCAGAGTTCTAAACTAGCAAAAAGAGAAAGAAAACCTTTTTCTGCCAGAGTTGCTGGTGGCCTGGAGCCAAATGGACTCTGAAAGCAGACTTCCAGGATTCGAATCCGAGCTCTGCCTCAGGCAAATCATTTAACTTCTCTGTGCATCACTTTCTTTGTCTGAACAATGGAATACCAACAGTATCTACCTCAGAAAGTTATCTGGGGAATTAAATGGGTTACCACAGTGCCTGGCACAGACTATGCTCTCAAAAAACATTATTGTGTGTGTGTGCGCATATGTGTGTACTGAGTCGCAAACATAAGATATTTATTTCAGAGGATCACAGTCACGAAAGTGTGAAAGCTACTGGCTTTTAAGCTAGTTTACTTTGGGTTTGTGACACTTGCAATCAAAGAGTTGTGACTGATACAGAAACTCATTCCAGGAGTGGGGTGTGTGAAGTGAAAGACATCAGAATATGGAGGTGGCTAGGTCACAGAAACTGGTGCCAGGAGTCGAGCACAAAAAAAAGGCAAACAGCAGAAGGTGGCAGTGCTGAGCTGAGGTGAGCTACGGGGACAGCACACAGCTGGGTTGAGAGACAGACCCTTTCTGCCTACTGCTGGCAAACCGAGGCTGCTGGGGGCCAGACAATCCCATGCACACCTTGACCACTGAAAAAGCCATATTCTCTGCCCCATACTGAAGTCAGTGTGAGGAAAAACAGGTCAACACCAAACCCAGCAGGCAATAGGACTAAGTGAAGAGAGGAGCAGGGAACTGGGGTAAGCCTCACTCCCAGCCCTTCCTCAACACCTCCCACTATACTCTCTCCTTGCCCAACAGAGGACATAACTTCCCCTTTATAAAGTGCCCTCCTTGAAAATCCAGCCCTGGGCCAGGAAGACAGATGGCCTGCCTCATAAGGCCACACAGCCTGCCTCATAAGGCCACCACGGGTTCCAGACAGAAGAACCTGAGCTAGGGAAAGATGAGAACTAGGGGATGGGCAGAGTTCTGAAGCCTATCATTAAGAAACAGAAACTGCCCAAAGTCCCAATTCAAGAACTATGACCACCCCTGCCCCCTTTGTCTAAATGGACATTTTTACTGTGTTTCCTTTAGTGTCCCTCTACTGCCATACACTGGGTATGTTGGGAGTATTTATATTCACATGTAGCTGCAGGTGGCTGGAATGCAAGCAGCCAGATCAGGCCTATCCAATAATAGTAACACTACTCGCTGAAAGTTTATCATATCCAGCTTTTCATATATTAATTCAATTTTAATCCTCACAGCAACCTTATAAGTTGGATACTATTCTTACACCCATTTTATGCAGGAGGAAACTAAGGCCCAAAGAGGTTAAGAGACCCGCCCCAAAGTCACAGAGCTGGTGAGCCAGGAGGCATGGCATTCCTTGCGGAGCTTCTGAACATAGTAACTGGCCATAGCTCTGTCCTGGGAGAGGTGAGTGCCTCATCATTTGCACTTTTTCTATAGTAGCAGAAAATGAATTGGCAAGGGTCTAGAGGCAACTTGTCCACCCATGTCCCAAGCAAAGGCCAAGTGAGTTCTAGTACACGATTGAAGTCAAAGCTAACTTGTCTGTACAGCTTGAAATCACCTAGGCACGTCTTAGACAAGTTATCTGTAAGACAAGCTATCTGAGACACTCTAGGCTTCCACAACTACTAGGACATTCTGACATTCTTTAAACCTGGGTCTTGATTTCCCGCTCACCAGGACTCTTGTCGAAGGGTAACTAAATTTTGTTAATTAGCAGTCCATCCTCTTATAAGGCTTGCTTTTCTTGTTGTTTGTGCTTGGCCAATCACATTTTTTTTTGTGCAACCTTACCGTGTTGACTACATCAGCTGCCTCTTACTCAGGGACAAAAACAGAGCACTTTTGTCCCGGCATAGAATGCCCCCCAATTTGTCAGTTGTCACCTTTTGATAAATGCTCTCTCTTGACTAAATTCTTAAAATTTATCTTTTATTCAACAGTAGAGGCATTTTTGGAATTGTTCTCAGGGAAAGCAGCATGTATGTGTGGTTGCCACCAGGGAAACACAGCAAAGACACTGTTTTAGTTAAGGAGCATACTTTCCTTTGGGTAACCAGTCCTCTCCCACAACTCCACGTGATCCTGAAGGTGTAGCCAATCACAGTGCCCTATAGGGATTACCATGTGATCCAGGCTGGGCCAGTCAGAGTCCACAGTGATTAGTTTAGTGGCAGACAGGTGATCTAAGCAGGGCCTTTTCTGGACCGGGTAAATGAACACTAGCGGGAGGGTGAAATCTTGGTGCTAAGCTGAAAATGTGGGAGCCAGGGCCAGCCAGTAGTCAGCCCAAGCACAACCTGGATCAATTCATTGAATCCTCAAAACAAACCTACTTTCAGCATTTCCATTTCACCTCTGAGGAAACTGAGGCCCAGGAGGGTGAAGGTCACACGGTTAGCATGTGGTACAGCTAAGGTCTGAACTACTCAGGCAGTTTGACCACGGAGTCAGTAACCTTAACCACTAGTGAGCGCTAAGCCACAAGGGGAGGTGGCAGAAAGGAAAGGCGAGAGTTTCAAAGGAGTCTGATGACTTGGCCAGGGAGGAAGGAAGAGCCCATGTGTATGGGGAGGAGGCCACTCACCATGCAGGCCTGGGCTAGGCTCATGGCCAGGCGGAACCGGGCAGACATAGCAAGAGGCAGCAGGGGGCTGAGGCCAGAGCCCACAGCAGGGTTGATCACACGCAGGCAGCGGACCACAGCCTCGACAACCAGCTCAGTGGTGAAGGCCCGCAGGGTCTGCACCTCTGGAGGAACTGCCCTGAAGAAGAAGGGGGCAGGCTCAATGGAAGGAGCAGTCAGGAAACTGGGATCAAGCTGGGCAGGGGTGGGGTGAATGCCCACAGCTGGACAGATCCTGGGTGTGGGTGACTGTGACTTCCATTTGGAAAACTAAGAACTGGGGAAGTCCTCAGGTCCTAAGATCTGGCTGAAAGAGAATGGCGGAGGGAAAGCACCTGAGTTCAGAAAGTCTCAAATGCCCCCTATGTGGAAAAGTCCCAAACTTCAGGGGTTTAGGAAGGTCAAGGGGCCCCAGTGGCATGGTCCCGGGTTTCCAAGTCCCCAGATAGCATGTTCCCTGCACGTCAGAGCCCCTAGATATTGAGCCTCTGGGGTTTTAAGGAGATTGAATGTTGAGAGGTTGGAGTTTTCAGGGGTTACCAACGTCAGGGTTACTGAATGTCAAGGTCTCTAGATAGCAAGACCTCCTGTTTCAAGCTATTCAGAAATCAGGCTCCCTAGATATTGGGTCTTAGGTTTCAGGGCCCTAGAATGGAGAAGACCTGGTGTGTTGGAGTCACCAAGTGCTGAGGTTGCCAGACTTCAGAATCCTGGGATTTTAAAAGCCCCAGGTGTCAGGGCACTGGGGTTTTAAGGTTCCCAAGTGTCCAGTTCCAGGTTTTTGTTTTTTGTTTTTTTTTGTAGTCCCTAAGTGCCAGGGTTTTAAGTTTCCTGGTTCTCCCGGTATAAGTGTCTTAGGGTCTCCAGATATCAAGGTTATGAAGTATTAAAGCCCCCAGTTGTTGGAATGCTGGAATTTGGGGTTCCTCCTGATGTCAAGACCCACAGATTTCAGGGTTATGGGTCTTGGGTTCCAAGGTTTAAGGTCTTGGGGTGTCCGGGTTCAGGAATATTAAGTTTACTGTGTCGGGGTCAAAGGGTCTGGGAGACCCCGAAGTCGGGGTGTGTTGGGGTGGGGCCTTAGGGTCCTGAAAGTTGAAGGCCCGGATGTCAAGGTACCTAGTTTTAAGATTCCAGGTGACGGGGTCCCGGGGTTTAGGAGTCCCGGATAAGGGCACTCCGGGGTGGGCGGGAACTGTGTGCTTACGTGCCGGCCTGGCGCAGGGAATGGATGAGGATTCGGTCCGCCTCCTCCATGGTGGAGCCGGGTCCAAGTCGGAGGCCGGGTCCAGAGCCGGATCCGAGCGTGAAGAGCGCAGCTGTTCAGACCCCACTTCGCGCCCGCGGTCCACAGAGTGTCACGGGCCGCGCGGGGAGAGCCGGGAAGTGTAGTTTCGTGAGCGCGCACTGCGCAGGCCGGATGCCTGGAGTCCTGCTTTGTGCGTGCGTTCGGAATTGAGCACGCAACGGCCCCTGGGAGTTGTAGTTTTTCTGTCTGCAGTCCGGTGGCCCTTTCCAAGCAGGCAAGGGAGCATACCCTATGTGGGTGTGCGTGCGCCATGTGCTGGGAATCTTGACATTCAGAAGTGGAGAAATTAAGAGCAAGGACTTCAGCGGGTCTCAGCTCTGCAACTAGCTAAATGTGCAACCGTAAGCAGGTCACGTAAATTCCCTGTTAGTTTCCTCATCTGTCAAACAGGACTATTAATAGTATTTGCTTCATAGATTAAAACAGTTAATTGATGTGAAGCATGTACTTTGTGCCTGACATACAGTAAGACAGCATTATATAAATGAAAATTACTGGTGTTCATGCATTCAATCAATACTTAATTTTAATGTTATACATATTTGTACACGCCAAAGAATAATTACACGGCAAACATTCCTGTAACCACCATTTATTGAAAAGACTATCCTGTCACCACTGCATTGTAGTGCTACTTTTGTAATTCACACGTCCACATAAGTGGGTCACCATTCTGAACTCAGTTCTGTTGTTAATTACAGTGGCTTTATAACAAGCCTTGATATCTGACATGGCAAGACCTCCCATGTGGCAGTTTGATATTATTTATGAATTCCAAAAAGAGATATAGATTATATTTATAAACTGGTCTGTTCCTCTGGGCATGATACCCTTTGATTGACTTAAATTCAAAGGCTTTACGTTTACTTGATTAAATCAAGATTAGGGCTTGATTCAACCATGTCATTAGGGCATGCAGGGTTGAGTCCCTGCCCACTTGGTGGGCTATATAAACGAACACTCACACAGAAGAGGAGACACAGAGGAATAAAGAGAGCTCCATAGACATGGAAGAGGAGAGAACTTGTCAGCTTTGATCCTGCAGCCCTGGGAAGAGAGATGAGCCATTCGCCTGATAGTTTACAGCTGACCTTGTGAAGAGACCAGAGCAGTTGAGCCCAGAAAGAAATGAGCCCTCCAGCCTACAGCTGAGATCAGAAGAAGCTGGGCCCATGGAGCTTTAAGAGGAAAGAGGAAGGCTGAACCCTCGCAGATGTCGCCCACCATTTTGCTTCAACATGTGGCAATGAAGCAGACTAGTTTAGAGAAGGAAAAGATGAATCTGGTACCTGGCAGAAAACCACAGCCATGAAACACGTGGCCATGGAATCACACCTGGAAATCCTCTGAGAGAACCCCCGCCTCAAAGCAGCTGGAAGAACCTACAAGAATTTTCCTTTGATCTTCCTGGATCAAGGAAAAGCCCCAGATATTCTCAAGGGACATTATAATTGCCCCCCCCCCGGGAATTGACAGGTGGGGTAATCAATCAAAACAGCAAATAACTGGGGCCCCTTCCCCCGAACATTAGCAAGTGGGAGGAATAATTAATGGTTTAAAAAAGAAAGTGCAGAAGTTAAACAGCCCCCTTTTCCTTTCTCTGCCTGGACCAGCATGCAAGTATACCTGGGGACCTGTAATCTGTTATTTTCTCCTGTTTCTATTCTCTTCTCTCATTTCCTTAATAAACTATTGGCCTAACTAAACAGGCATGTTCTTTTTTTTTTTTTTTTTTTTTTATTATGGGTAAAAATCAAAATTCTCACAATACATACAAACATCCGCAAAATGATATATAAATATATATGCATATAGGTGTATTTGCTTACAAAAATGTTATTTACAGGCATGTTCTTAAATTCATTTATGTAACATAGCAAAGAACCTAGAGGAAATCTGGTAACAGCAACAGAATTTGGTGAGGAACTAACCTTTTTTTTTTTTTTTTTTAAGATTTTATTTATTCATTCATTTATCCCCCCCTTGCTGCTTGTGCTCGCTGGGCCAGCTAACCACGCTGTGTGGGCGAGCCTGCCCTCACCAGGAGGCCCGGGGAACCGAACCCGGGGCCTCCCACATGATAAACGGGAGCCCTACCGATCGAGCCACAGCCGCCTCCCGAAACTAACCTTGAACTGAACTCTTTAGGGCCTTGTAACTGTAAGCTTCTACCCCAAATAAAATACCCTTTATAAAAGCCAATGGGGAAGCAGATGTGGCTCAAGTGATTGGGCTCCCGTCTACCATATAGGAGGTCCAGGGTTCGATTCCTAGGGCCTCCTGGTGAAAAGCAAGCTGGCCCGTGCAGAGTGCTGGCCCACACAGAGAGCTGGTGCAGCAAGATGACGCAACAAAAAGAGACACAGAAGACAATGAGAGACGCAGCAAATCAGGGAGCTGAGCTGGCACAAAAGACTGTGCAGCCTCTCTCCACTCCGGAAGATCCCAGGATTGGTTCCTGGTGCCGCCTAAAGAGAAGACAAGCAGACACAGAAGAACACACAGAGAGCAGACAGCGAGCGCTGTCTGTGTGTGTGTGTGTGGGGGGGAATAAATAAATAAATCTTAAAAAAAAAGTGGTTTAAAAAAAAAGCCAACAGATTTCTGGTACTTTGCATCAGCACCCCTTTGGCTGACTAATACATCCCATCTCGTTCTTTTGTAAAGGATTTTGGCTCTTCGAGGTCTTTTGTACTTAGACTTAGAATCAGTTTGTCAAATTCCAGGAAAATTAGTTGTGATTTTGATTGGGATTGCATCAAATCTCTAGGTCACTTTGGAAAGAATTGATGTCTTCATAATATTTACTATTTCAACAAGTAAACTTAATATATCTCTCCATTTATTTAGACTCCCTTTAATCAGTGATATTTGCTAAATTTTTTCATGGAAATATTACACATATTTTATGTATATTACATTAGATCCCATTTCTATGTACTTCAAATTTTGGACACTTTTGGAAAATGAAATAATTTTTCTTATTATGTTTTCTGACTGTTTGGTGTGAGTGTATATTTGGTAAACGTTTAATCAGTACCTTTTCTGTTGCCAGGCTCTGGCGTACAAATGCCCCACCCGCACCCCTGCTTACCCCCCCGACCGCCCCCTTTGTCGCCCCGCCCTGTGACCTTAATCCCTCCAAAGCTGGGGGAAGAGAGGGGATTGCGTACAGATGGCCCTTCAATCTCGTAAGGAAGATGTCGGAATCTGAAGGCGGGAAAGGTGAGAGCAGCTTCCATCCCCTGTAGATCCTTGGAGCAAACCTGGGCTCTGCTCCACCCTCAGTCCCTCTGCCCCACCTACCACCCTCTGGGACTGCAGCCCCGGGGAGCCTGTGGGATCCCAGAATCGCATCACCCTGTACCCAACCCAGCCAGCCCCAAACACAGCCCCAACCCCACCTGGACCCTCACGCTCAGCCTGACCCAGCCCCGCCCCCCCCCAAGGCCGTCTTGCCCAACCCACAGCTCTAATTCCCAACTGAAACCCAAGCCCAATCCTGGCCCTGACTTATCTTAGCACCCACCCCAACCAACTCCAACTCCAAAGCCAGTCCCAAACTTAACCCTAACCAAACTTAACCCTACCCAGACCCAGGGCAATATCCTATTAGAGCTCAAACCCCAACCTAGATACAGACCTTAACACGGGCTCTAAAGTCACCTAACCTTGACTCCAACTCCCAGAGGTCAATACTGGTAATGAGTGAGTCTAGGACTTTTCCAGAGGGAGTAAAAGACCCATTTTTAAGGTCAAAATTAGAGAATGAAAGCACACACTCAGCGGTGGTAAATTGTGAGGGCTCTGGAGTCAGGCTGCCTGCCTCCCAATTCAGTCACCTCATCAAGTCACTTAACGTCGCTTTTTGCCTTAATTTCCCCATCTGCAAAATAGGAATAATACTATGTGCCAGACATTATTCTGAGTGCTTTAACTCATTTAATACTCACAACAACCCATATGAGGTAGGTCCTCTTAATATCATCCTCATTATACAAATTAGGAAACAAGCTCAGAGAAGTTACCTAACTTGCCCAAGGCTACCAAGTGGTAGAGTCAGGATTTGAACTCATACAGCTTGTTGCCTCCAAAGCTGGGGATCTTAACAAGGCCAATCTACTGCCTCCTGAATGCTGAAACAAGACCACAGGAGTTGAGGGTGGCTTTAGCTGAAAACCCCAAGGTCAGAGTCAAAAATCCCCCTCAAAACTCAACTTCAACCCTGACCTTGATCCTAATTCTAATCCCAACTCAATTCAAATTCCCAATGATCCTAACCATAATCAAACCTCAAGCCCACTCCACCCCACCTCTATTTAAACCCAACCCCACCTTAACCCCAAATCTATCCCTCCAATTTAACATTAAGCTTGACTCCAACTGTAAATTTAATCCCACCCCATGCCAATTTAAACTCAACTCCCAACTCTCATACCAAACCCTAATTCACTTGGAAACTTAATCCCACCTTCACTCCCATATAAATTCTCCCTCTACCCCCCATCTTAATCCCAACACCAATTCTGACCCTCAACCCTTTACCCAGGTTTTCCCAACTCTCCTCAATTTTACATGCTCTTCTTCCCTGGGATCAGGTAGGAAGCAGCCATGAGTGACCCCAATACCTTGTCCCTCGCTGACTTGGTTTCCCCACACAGAAACCGCCCCAGAGCCCTGTCCAGCCAATGGGCCGGGCCCTGGTCCTGAATGGGGACTGTGCCCTGAGCCCCCAGCCATGGGGGATGAAATCTGCGGGGCATCCAGCCTGAGTACTCCGAAGCGAAGGACCCAACACAGCAAGCACAAGACAGTGGCAGTGACCAGTGCACAGCGGTCACCCCGGGCGCTCTTTTGCCTCACACTGACCAACCCCCTGCGGCGGTCCTGCATCAGCATCGTGGAATGGAAGCATCCTGGAAGGCCAAGGGCAGGGATCGGGGGTGAGGGTCGGGTCAGGGCAGGAATGGAGGACGGCAGAAGGTCAAGAATGAGATTAGAGGGGGAGTTGAAAGAGGCGAGGGGGTCGAGAGTCATTGCAAGAGTTGGGTCACTAGGGGGTCAAGAGTCTTGAACTGAGCCATTGTGAGAGTTGGGAATGGCTAACGTTTCCAGCACCTTGGTCACGGCAGGGGCTGGGAATGTCAGAGCCAGTCACCTTGGAGTCAGCATTTGGGGAGAGGTTAGTGGGGAAGTCCGAAGCCATTCAGCCTGGGTCCTTGACTGTGTCCACTTGAGGCCCTTTGACATCCTCATCCTATTGACCATCTTTGCCAACTGCGTGGCCCTGGGTGTCTACATTCCCTTCCCTGAGGACGACTCCAACACCGCCAACCACAACCTGGTGAGGTCACCTCTCCCCGCCCCCAGCGAGACATTCTTCAGTAAAGCCACATTTCAAACCTTCCGGCCAAGCCCCGCCCCTCTCTGACGCAGCTAACACCCCCCGGCCCCGCCCCCCTTCGGGTCCTGGCCCCGCCCCGCTCACCGTCCCACCCCGCCCCCCCAATAACGCCCCCATGTCCCTCCCTGCCCCTTCCAGGAGCAGGTGGAGTATGTATTCCTGGTGATTTTCACTGTGGAGACGATGCTCAAGATCGTGGCCTACGGGCTGGTACTCCACCCCAGCGCCTACATCCGCAATGGCTGGAACCTACTCGACTTCATCATCGTGGTTGTCGGGTGCGCGTCTGCAGAGGGGCAACCCATCCCAGGGCGCCTTCCCACCCCAGGCTCAGGGAGACCGCTGCCTCCTACCGCCCCCATTGGGCCGCCGGAATTAGGAAGATTCACATCTTGAAAACTATTTGCCTTTCCAGTTACAGGGAACGAAGCTTTGCTAGGGACAAGGGAGGTTGGGGAGGAGAGTCCCAAGGCCTGAGTCCCCTCCATCCCCACCCCACCCCCGCCTCCTGTCCCGTGTTTCCTGCCCTTCAGGCTGTTCAGCGTGCTGCTGGAGCAGGGCCCCACACGGCCGGGGGACGCCCCGCATACCGGGGGGAAACCGGGTGGCTTTGACGTGAAAGCATTGCGGGCGTTTCGGGTGCTACGGCCACTGAGGCTGGTGTCCGGGGTCCCGAGTGAGTGGCATGCCCCTCGGGGGTGGGGTAGGGGTGGGGGTGGGGCGGAGCTGACACCGACCTACTCAGCCCGCCCCACCCCATCCCGTAGGCTTGCACATTGTGCTCAATTCCATCATGAAGGCGCTGGTGCCGCTGCTGCACATCGCGCTGCTGGTACTCTTTGTCATTATCATTTATGCCATCATCGGCCTCGAGCTGTTCCTCGGACGCATGCACAAGACCTGCTACTTCCTGGGATCGGGTCAGCCTGCCTGCCAAGCCCGGGACAGGCCACGCCCCCTCCACGGGCTCCTAGGCCCCACCCTGTTCTCCCGGAACTCCACCCCAATACACAAGACCCCGCCCCCAGGCTCAGGCTCCACCCACGGCTACCCAAGCCCCACCTCCATAGTCAAGACTCCTCTCTCAGGCCCAGACTACACCTCACCCCCCCCAGGCTAATACCTCTCGCACAAGACTCCACCCACGGGCCAAGGTTCTGCCCCCTCCGTCAGAACCCGCCCCCCATACCTGGCGCCCTATACCCAGGCCCTTCAAACTTACCTGTGCCCAGGCCTTGCCCCCCTACTCTCTGGCCCCACCCTTTTTTCAAAAGAATCCCCCAGATTCACAGGACTCCGCCTCCAGATTCATGCTTCACCATCCTTTACAAGACTCCGCCCAAGATTCACAGGCCCAGCCCCCAGATCCCCAGATGGGTGGAACCTAGAGCTTCCCATTGGTTCAGGAATCCTGGCCTGGCAGAGTTTCAGGTTCCCCTGGAGGCGGGGCTAAGGGCTACCCCAGACTTAGAAACCTAGGACCCTGATGCAAACTCCCCAGGTGGGCAGGGCTCCGAGGGTGGCCAGGGCTGCGAGTGGGCGTGGCTCGGGGTCCCTAGTGCCAGTCTCTTTGCAGACGTGGAGGCGGAGGAGGACCCGTCGCCCTGTGCGTCTGCGGGCTCTGGTCGGGTGTGCACACTGAACCAGACCGAGTGCCGCGGACGCTGGGCAGGGCCCAACGGAGGCATCACCAACTTCGACAACTTCTTCTTCGCCATGCTGACCGTCTTCCAGTGCATCACCATGGAAGGCTGGACCGACGTGCTCTACTGGGTGAGGTGGAAGGCAGGGCACATGGGCGAGGAGTGTCAAGCTGCGACGGGAGTGTCTGCCTACCCTGAGGGACACATGCCCCCTTTTTCCCCAGATGCAGGATGCCATGGGGTATGAGCTGCCCTGGGTGTACTTCGTCAGCCTCGTCATTTTTGGGTCCTTCTTCGTCCTCAACCTTGTGCTGGGCGTCCTGAGTGGGTGAGGGGCCCAGACCTAACACCCTCCCACCATGCAGGCGCGCACACGTATAGCCCCTACCTCTTTGTTGTGCCTGGCAAACTCTTAGGCATACTTCAAAACCCACCTGAAATACTCCTTCAATCATTCAACCAATATTTATTGAGCACCAACTGTGTGTGATGCACTGTCATAGGAAAGGAACAAGAGACAAAAAGCCTGCCTTTGTGGAGAGTATGTTCTAATAGGGAGAGACAGACAATAGCAACATACACAATAAATATAGATATATATATGCAAACATATACACATACATATATATAATGTTCTAGGAATACATGCCATGGAAAGGAAAAGATAAAGATCAGGTATAGGTAGCAAATCTTGCAATCATAAATAGGGAGGTCAGGGCAGGCCTCATTAAGAAGATGGTATTTAAATAACAATGTGAAGGAGATGAGATAGTGAGCCATGTAGGTATCTGAGGGAAGAACATTCCAGGCAAAGGGAACAGCCAGTGCAAAGGCTCTGAGGCTGGAATGTGCCTGGGATTTTCAGAGAACAGTGAGGAAGCCAGTGTTGCTGGAGTGGTAAAGGGGCTGGGGCGGTTCCCCCACCTAGCCCTCTGTCCTGCCCCCTCAGGGAGTTCTCTAAGGAGAGGGAGAAGGCAAAAGCACGAGGGGACTTCCAGAAGCTGCGGGAGAAGCAGCAGTTGGAAGAGGACCTGCGGGGCTACCTGGACTGGATCATGCAGGCTGAGGAGATGGACATCGAGGACCCGTCGGCAGGCGGCAACTCCAGTTCTGTGGCCGAAGAGGGCTGGGCTGGCTGTCGTAGGCCGCCCCAATCTAGCCTATTCCTTTGTCCACACATGCCTCAGATATGGATTGCCCTCCTGAGACCCAACCCTAACCTGTAACACTCTAGGCCCCGCCCCCAGTTATGGCCCAGGACAAAGAACCCAGACCCAGCCTCAGATACATCACCAGAACAAAGACTCCAAATAATCTCCCCCACCCCCAGACATGACCTTAACCCTGCCCCCAGGCTGAGTTCCCTGACTGTCTCTTCTGTCCCTGCAGGGCAACCGCTGGCCAAGCTGACCCATAGGAGGCGTGGACATCTGCACTGGTTCAGTCACTCCACCCACTCCACCCATTCCACCAGCAGCCATAGTAGGGATCCAGCCAGGCCTGGGCGAGGTGGGGGGAGGGGTGGGCAGAGAAGAAGCCAAAGGCAGAACCCTGGGATCTTCAGGTCCTGACCTCTATCTCCCACCCTGCCCACAGCCAGCCTCCCAGCCAGTGACACTGGTTCAATAACAGAGACCCCAGGAGATGAAGAGGAGGAGGAGGAGGAGGGGGCTCTGGCCAGCTGTACCCACTGCCTGTGAGGGTCCCCAGCCCTTGACACCTGACCCCAGCCCAGAGACCAGCCCAGACCCTGACCCAATCCTTACTTCAGCCTCAAAACTTGACCTCAGCCCCTGACCTCCGGCCCCAGCCACTGACTCCCCATCAGCCCCTCATGACCCCCACCTCCCATCCCCCTCTTTTCCAGAAAGAAGATTATGAAAACAAGGGTCTGGTGAGTTGGGAAAGCTGTGTGACTTCTTGACCCCATGACTTCCAAGCTCCCCACAGCTGCCAGTCCCCTCTACCTGAGTCCCCCAGGGCTGGCTAAGGCTGGTGGTCTCAGCTAATGGACTCCCCATTGCCCCCCACCCAGCCACCGCCTCCGCCGAGCCAACCGGAGCCTGCGAGCTCGCTGCCGGCGGACTGTGAGGTCCAATGCCTGCTACTGGGCCGTGCTGCTACTCGTCTTCCTCAACACGCTGACCATCGCCTCCGAGCACCATGGGCAGCCTGTGTGGCTCACCCAGACCCAGGGTGCGACCCTCAGCCTGCCAGCCCACCCCCCATGCCCAATTCTCTTCTCATATCTGGGCTCTCTAAGGGGCCTCTGAAACCCAGACACTGCCTTCCCACCCAGATATATGCAGAAAGCCTTCTCCTGCCCCATCCCACCTAGGTAGCATGCGTTGTGTGCATCAAGCTTCGTTCTCAGTGCTCGACTCAATTAATCATACCCCAACCTTATGTGGATTGAATACTAAGGCACAGAGTACTGAGTACCAAGGCACAGAAGGGTTGCCTAATCCCAGCTGGTGAGTGGCAGAGCCAGAATTCAAACCCAGACAGCCTGGCTCCAGAGTCCAGGTACTTGACACCACACTGTCTGGATTAGTTAACCCATCTACAATTTCCCCATCTACAAAATGGGGATATTAATAGTATCCACATCATGGGATGGTTGGAAGGATTAAATGAGTTAAAGTGGCAAATACTTAGAACATTGCCTGGCCCACAATAAGGTACTTCAGAAGCCTTAGATTTTATTGCTATTGATTATAACCTCAACCCCAACCTGAATACTGAGCACTTCTAACCCTAACCCTCAAACCAACCCCAGTCCCCACTAAACCCAAGAGCCTCACTCTACCCTCAAATTGGAGTCCTCCTACACTCAACAAGGGACCCATCCCAACTCTGCCCCAGCTCCAGGCCCCGCAAAATCTCACCCCCTCTGACCCTAATCCCTAATCCTAACCCTACCCCAGCCTGAGCCTGGCCCAATACCAACTTCCCCAGATCATCCCATGGCCCCTGCCCTCCCATGTCACTATAGAGACTGGCCAGCTTAGTCACCCCTACCCCTCTCCCCAGCAGAATATGCCAACAGAGTGTTACTCTGTCTGTTCACGGTGGAGATGCTTCTCAAGCTGTATGGTCTGGGCCCCTCCGCCTACGTCTCCTCCTTCTTCAACCGCTTTGACTGCTTTGTGGTTTGCGGGGGCATCCTGGAGACTACCCTGGTGGAGGTGAGCGCCATGCAGCCCCTGGGCATCTCAGTGCTCCGATGTGTGCGCCTCCTCAGAATCTTTAAGGTCACCAGGTATGTGTGTGGGGAGGGAGGACCAGGGCCCCAAACACAGCCCCAATTGTCCCTACCCCAGCTCCAATGATAACTTCATCTGCATCACCATTCATTTAGCAAACAAGCATGGAGTGTTGACTGTGTGCCAGGCACCCTTCCAGGCCCAAAGGAAATGCTAAGAATCAAAGTAGACACAAGTTCCTGCCTTTGTGGAGATTACAGTCCTTTGGGGGGATAGGTGCCTACTCCATTTCCACCCCCTTCTTCAACCTCAACCCCAGCTGTAACATTATCCCCAACCCCATCTCCCAGCTCAACTTCATTCCCATCCCCAACCAAAACCCCATCCCCAACCTCACCTGTAACACCATCTACAACCCCAACCTCCAACCACAATATCATCCACAAGTCCATTTACAACCCCAACACACAACTCCAAGCCCAAGCCCATCTCCAACCTCATCCATAACTACCAACCATAGCCCCATCTCCATTCCCATTGCTAAGCACCAACTATGACTCCATCCTCAATCCCCAACCACAACTTCCACATCCCTAACCCCTAACCATCACCTATCTCCAATCACAACCCTATTCTTTATCTTTAACCCCATATCCAATCCCAACCACCAACCACAGCTCTTTACCCAATGCATCCTTGATCCTGTCTCCAATGCTGCCCCCAACCACAACCCCACTCTCATCCTCAGCTTTATCCCAACTTTCAACCACAACCTTATCCCCAACTCCTTCTCCGTTAACTATTCCACAGCCCCTAACCTAAGCTCAACCTAAGCCCAACCACAGTTCCAGGCCCATCCTGAAACCCAATTCTAGTTTCACCAACTTCCAATTAAACCCCTATCCTAACTTTATCTCCCCTTACACCCTATGCCAGTCCTAACCCCCAAACTCGACTTTCCCATCACTTCTCACTCTTAAGTTCACCTCAATTCCCAAATCATTTCCAAATCTGACACAAAACCCCATTTTAACACAGTCCACCCCAATGCATCCCACGCTGGAGGCCCCTGGCCGTGGCTACTGGCTCACCAGAGGACATGCCATCAACTCTGACTCTTTCCATCTCTGCTGCAGACACTGGGCATCTTTGAGCAACCTGGTGGCATCCCTGCTCAATTCAATGAAATCCATTGCATCACTGCTGCTTCTCCTCTTCCTCTTTATCATCATCTTCTCCCTGCTTGGCATGCAGCTGTTTGGGGGCAAGTTCAACTTTGACCAGACCCACGCCAAGCGAAGCACCTTTGACACCTTCCCCCAAGCCCTCCTCACCGTCTTTCAGGTGGAGCCTGGAGACCCTGGGATGTGGGTGGGTTAGGGGGGACCCCTGGGGTAGGAGAAATTCCAGGGGCTTCATGGTGACCTCTCACCCCCAGATCCTGACAGGTGAGGACTGGAACATGGTCATGTATGATGGTATCATGGCCTACGGTGGCCCCTTCTTCCCAGGGATGCTGGTCTGCATCTATTTCATCATCCTCTTCATCTGTGGTAACTGTATCCTCCATAGCTTTGGGGGGCTAGATAGGGGTGGGTAGGGGGATCTGGGAGGCCCACAGGTAGGCTGCCTCGCCATCCTTTGAAGCCTGAGCTCACTCCAGACATCCTGCTGAATGTGTTTCTTGCCATTGCTGTGGACAATCTGGCCAGTGCAGATGCAGGCACTGACAAGGGCAGGTAAGGTTTGGCTCTACCCCCAAGGCAGAGGCCCCCTGGGATCCCCAACCAGGAACACCCACACTACCAGAAATACCTCCAGCCACCCTGATAATCCCCACCTCCAGATACAACCCATCGTTCACCCTGCATCCAAGATGCGCTTATTGAGCACCTCCTTTGTGCCAGGCCCTGTTCTAGAATGCTGAGGAGATGGTAGGGATCAAGATAGACATAGTCCTTGCCTTCGTGGAACTGGCATTCTAGTTGGGGAAGACAAACAAATGAATATATGATATGATATAATTAAGCATCTGTTAATATGTAATGAAGAAAGGAAAGCAGAATTAAAGGATAGAGAGAAATGAAGATTGCTATTTTGGCTAGGACAGTTAAGGCATCTATGAGGAGGTGACTTTAACTTTTTTTTTTTTTTTTAAAGATTTCATTTATTTATTTATCCCCCCCTTGCTGCTTGTGCTCGCTGTGTCCATTTGCTGTGCGTTTTTCTGTGTCTGCCCGTCTCCCCTTGTTGGGTCGTCCTGCTGCGTCAGCTCACCGCACCACGTGGGCTGGCTTGCCCTCACCAGGAGGCCCCAGGAATCAAACCTGGGGCCTCCCATGTGGTAAACGGGAGCCTTATTGATTGAGCCACATCCGCTTCCTGACTTCAACTTTTTATTTTGAAAACATTTCAAACTTATGACAGTTATGAAAATATTACAAAACTCATATGGAGAATTGCAACATACCTGCCACCCAGATACCCAGATCCACCGACTTTTAACATTTTCCTGTGCATCATATCTATCTAGCTATCTAGCTATCCATCTATATAGCAATCCATCTATTTATCTATCCATCTGTCTATTTTCTAAACCTTTCAGAGTAGGTTGTATATGACGTATTCCTTGAGCACTTAATACCTCCATGTTCATTTTCTAAGAACAAGGATATTCACTTTTATATAACCACCTTAAATATAGTTATAAGTTCAAGAAACAACACTGATATAAAGTTTAAAGTCTATATTGTAATTTTCTCATATGGCCCAATAATGTCTTTGGGGCCTTTTCTCCCTCATTATTAGATGCAGTCCAGGATCATGTGTTACATTTAGTTGCCATTGTCTCTTTAGTTGCTTATTTTTGGTGATAACATATATACAACTTAAACTTTCCTATCTATACCACTCCCAAACATACCATTCAGTGGGATTAATCATATTCACAGTGTTACACTACCCTCACCACCATTCATTACCAGAATTTTCCTGTCACCCCAAACAGAAACCCCATACTCTATTCCTGCATCCACCCCCACCCCCACCCCAGCCCCTGGTAACCTACACTCTACTTTCTGTCTCTATTTTTTGCATATTCTAGCTATTTCATATAAGTGGAATTATATATCTTTCCCCTTGTGTTTGACTTATTTCACTCAACATGTCTTCAAGGTTCATCCATGTAGTAGCATATATCAGAACTTCATTCCTTTTTAAGGCCAAATAATATTCTGTTGCATGAATATACCATATTTTGTTTATCAATTCACTTGCTGATGGACATTTGAGTTGCTTCCACCTTTTGGCTATAGAGAATAATGCTGCTTTGAACATTGGTGTACAGGTATCTGGTGTACAGGTATCTATTAGTGGAATTGCCAGGTCATGTGGTAGTTCTATGTTTAACTTTTTGAGGACCCGCCAAACTTTTTTCCACAGAGGCTGCACCATTTTACATTCCCAAGAATGTACTAAGGTTCCTATTTCTCCACAGCCTCACCAGCACTTGTTATTTCCCATTTTTAAAATAGCCATGCTAGTGTGTATGAGGTAGTATCTCATGGTTTTTTAAATATTAGAGAAGTTGTGAGTTTACAAAACAATCATGCATAACATTTAGGATTCCCATTCATCACCCCACCACCAAACCTTGCATTGTTGCGGAATATTTGTTACAAATCATGAAAGAACATCAAATTACTGCTAGGGGAGTGGATGTGGCTCAAGCAATTAGGTGCCTGCCTCCCACATGGGAGATTCTGGGTTCGGTTCCTGGTGCCTCCTAAAGAAGACGAGCAGACAAGCAGACAGATGAGGGAGCCATCTTGGGGGAGGGGGGCGTGGAATAAAAATAAAACAAAAAAATTTTTTTAAATATTACTGTTAGTTATAGTCTCATTGTGGTTTTGATTTGCATTTACATAATGGCTAATGATATTGAGCATCTTTTCATGTACTTATCAGTCATTTGTATATCTTCTTTGGAGAAACATCTATTCAAGTCCTTTGCCCATTTTTTAATCGGGTTGTCTTTTTGTTGTTGGGTTTTAGTTCTTTATAAATTCTGTATATTCAACCCTGATCAGATATGTGGTTTCCAAATAGTATCTCTCATGCTGTAGGTTGTCTTTTCACTTTCTTGATAATGTCCTTTGATGCACAAAAGGTTTTAATTTTGATAAAGTCCAATTAACCTATGTTTCCTTTGTTTCTTGTGCTTTTGTAAAGTCTAAGAATTTGTTGCCTAACACAAGACCCTAAAGATATTTTCCCATGTCTTCTTCTAAGAGTTTTATAGTTTCAGCTCATTATATTTAGGAGGAGGTGATATTTGAACAGAGACCTGAGTGAAGTGAGGGAGTAGCCATGCAAATAACTGGGGGAAGTGTTCCAGGCAAAAGAACAGCAAGTGCAAAGGCACTGAGGTGATAATGATGTTAGCACATTCAGCAAACACCAACTAGACAAGTGAGGCTGAAGGAGAGTGAGCAAGGAGGAGAGGGGTAGGAGAGCTCAAATGGGGAGGGGTGACTAGGAAGGCCAGGTGAAGGGCCTTGTGGGCCACGGTGAAGAATTTGGTTTCTGCTCTGGGTGAGCGGGGAGCCACGGGAGAGCTGTGAGCAGAGGAGGGACAGGACCTGACTTAGGAGGTAACAGGATCCCTCTGGATCCTCTGAGAACAGACTGGGGAGGGGGGGAGGGGGGAGGACAGACGCAGGGAGGTTCTATAGGGCCCAAGGGAGTTCTGTTCTGACTGCAGTGACCCTCTCAGCCTTGCCCATCTGCTGCAGTCCTCTGCAATCACCCCCCCCCCATCTCCTCACACAGGGAGAAAAGCACTGAGGAGGACCTCGCAGAGGAGAATGGCGTGTTGGTGAGTTAGAAGCCTGGGCACTGTCTACACCTCCCACTGCCACCTATACCTGTCTGTGCTTGTCTCCAGCCCCCATCTTCTGCCCATCCACTCCATTATTACATCCCTTCCATCCCTCCCCTGCGTCCATCCCCTGGTGCCTCCCCCACCATCGAGGACCCCATTTCCCTGCCCCCAGGTGCCTGGTGAGGACAACGAGGAAGAAGAGGGGGCAAGGAGTGAAGACGCAGGCAAGTGGACAGAGCCAGGCAGAGATGTGGGACCTTGGGGACAGGACCCAGGCAGAGTTCCTGACCCCTGTGACCCTCCTCTCTGGGGAACAGCCTTTTCCAAGATCATTCTGAAAATAACGGGCTCGGTGTGTGTCCAGCAAATTTGGAGACGTTGAAGTGAAAGAAGGGAAACTGACATTTTGTTTTGCTACAGAGCTTCTCAGAGCCTTTATCATAAAATTAGGCGCGTGTGACCGTGAGGATGACAAGGTTCATTCAACACACATTTGCTGAGCTCCTCCTGTGTACCAGGCCATGTCCTAACTGCTGGTGACACAGCAGGGAACAAAATTGATGAAAATCCCTGCCCTAAGGAGCTGACAGTCTAGTGGGGAGTGGGGGAGAGGTTACTGAGTAGCAAGCACTGTTCTAGGTGCTTTCCATAAAGTGTTTCAATGAATTCTCTCTTTTTACCTTCATTTTGGGGCCAGGAATGGAGGAGGAGGAAGAGGAGGAGGAGGAGGAGGAGGAGGAGGAGGAAGGGGTTGCAGGGCATGTGGAACTCCTGCAGGAAGTTGTACCCAAGGAGAAGGTGGTACCCATCCCTGAGGGCAGCGCCTTCTTCTGCCTTAGCCAACCCACCCCGTGCGGGCGGGGGGCGGGCAGGGGCCAGGGCAAGCGGGGGCGGGGGAAGATGGGGGGCATAGGGCAGCCAAGGCAGAGGTTTCCCTGGCCCCCACCGGCTACATAGGGATGGCAGAGTGCGTGGCCTGTTGCAACAGGGCCAAAAATATATCCCTCAGGCTCTCATCAACTGAGGCATCCTGGGTCCTGGTTGCCACCCATTGCCCTCCCTATTCCCCTCCTCAGGCTGAGGAAGGCCTGCCATGCCCTCATCCACCATCATGTCTTCACCAATCTCATTCTGCTCTTCATCATCCTCAGCAGTGTGTCACTGGCCGCTGAGGACCCCATCCGAGCCCACTCATTCCGCAACCACGTGAGCCTGTGGCTGGGGGCTGAGGGGAGCATTGCTGGTTGAGGGGGGAAGTCCTACTCTGCACAGGCCTGGGCCAGGGTGGAGCTAGGGATAAGACCTCTAGTTGGGCAGAGAGAGAGGAGCAATAATGGCAGCTACTGGCCATGCTGCCCTTTACTGGGTGTGCAACACACCGGAGGAAGTGCCAAGGAGGGGGGTCAGTGTTTGACTTGAGGAGGAAGCTATGCTAGGGAGAGTTGAAGCAGGCCAAGGGCACCCATGCAGCTGAGGAGGGGCAAAGGAGCCCAAATGTGAACCTCTTCTTTGGGCTGCTAGAGAAGCCCTAGATGATGGGGAGAGGGAGGGGGATAAGGGAGGGGAGGGAGAGGGAGAGAGGGAGGGACAGCAAAACTTGCATAGAGTGGGGCACACACACTTAGGATCCCCCTCAGCCCTGACTCAGTGGCTCCCCCTCTTTCCTACCCCTCAGATTCTGGGGTACTTCGACTATGCCTTCACGTCCATTTTCACTGTGGAGATTCTACTAAAGGTGACAAAGGGACCCCGTCGTGTCCCCATTTTCCCCAACCCACTACGCACCCACCCCATGGTGCCAGCTTGCCTCTGATCTTGCTTCCTACCCAGCCCCCACGCCCCCCTCTCCTGTCTCCCTCCCCTCCTCCTGTCCCCCTCCCCCAGGTCTGGGGTCTAGCCTGATGGCCTCCTGCCCCCCAGATGACAGTGTTTGGGGCCTTCCTGCACCGCGGCTCCTTCTGCCGGAGCTGGTTCAACCTGTTGGATCTGCTGGTGGTCAGTGTATCCCTCATCTCCTTCGGCATCCAGTGAGTGCCTCCCCCCCACACCATCCCATTCTTCCTGGAGCTGGAGGCCAGGCCCAAGCTGGGGTCTGAGGACTGGCCCCTCCCCAGCTCCAGTGCCATCTCTGTAGTGAAGATCCTGAGAGTCCTCCGTGTCCTGCGGCCCCTCCGAGCCATCAACAGGGCCAAGGGACTCAAGGTAACCCCCACCCCACCCAAACCCCCGGGGCCCAGGCCCTGCCCAGCCCCTGGGGCCAGGATCACTGATCGGACTGACCATCTACACTGATGCACAATCAAGCAACCTGGACCCAACAGGGAACCAACTTCACATCCCCGACCCCTGGCCGTGACCCATGTTCCTTACAAGTGGCCATATATATGTTCCTTACTGGTGACCACAATGTCCCCAGCCCAAGTCCCTGAGCCCCATCCATGACCAGAGTGCCCACCCCATGAGCACCGTGGCTGGTGGTCTCCATTAGCCCTATGTGCGGGTGCCTGCAGCACGTGGTGCAGTGTGTGTTCGTGGCCATCCGGACCATAGGGAACATCATGATTGTCACCACACTCCTGCAATTCATGTTTGCTTGCATCGGCGTGCAGCTCTTCAAGGTGGGGGTAGGGAGGGAACACGGGAGGGACTCCCAGGCAGGGCTCAAGGCTGGGGGGTGAAGGGTGAACCCGCTTGACCAATGTCCTCCCTACAGGGGAAATTCTACAGTTGCACTGACGAGGCCAAACACACGCCCCAAGAATGCAAGTAAGTGCCTGGGACCCTGTCCTCCACAGAGCTCAGGACCTCTCCCTAATACCGCAGAAGTCCCTAGATCTCACCAAGGCCCCTGAGACCCCTAGAACTTCCCCCAAGAACTGCAGACACCCCTATATTTCATCAAGGCCTCAAAGACTCCCAGAACTCCTCAAGGCCCAAAAGTCTCCCAAGAATTGCAGAGGCCCTCAGATCTCAACAAGGTCCCAGAGATGCCCCTAGAACTCCACCAAGAATCTCAGATGTCCCCAATCTCATTCCCAAGACCCTCAGAGCCTCTCCCCAATATCTCCCCCAAAACCATCTCCACATTCCCCAGAGTTACCTACCTTCCACTCCAAACCCCCTAGCAATTCATAACAATCCTCACCCTCACCTCTGAGAGTCCTGGGCTTCCATCTTGACCCTCTTGAAGAGGGTAGTGGTGAAGAGCATGAGCTTTGAAGTCGGGCATTCCTGGTTCAAATCCCACAGCTGCCACTTAAGACTGGGTGCATTTCTTAACCTTGCTGTGTCCCATTTTTCCTCAACTGCAAAGCGGGGATAAAAAGAGTTCCCCCTCACAGGATTGGGGGGAGTAAAACCTTAGCACAGTGCCTGGAATTTAGTTAGTGCTGAGAAATGTTGGCTGTTAGTATGACTTTTCCCTGAGTGGCAAGGATGATAATAGCTAACACATATGGTGCAGATTATGTACCAGACACAATTCTCATTTGTTGACTTATTTAATCTTTGCCACAAACCGTGAAATGGATACTCTTATTAGATGGGGAAAACTGAAGCCCAAGGTCACCCAGCCAGTAAATGAAGGGGCAGGATTTGAACCCAGGCCGTCTAGCTCTACCACTATGCCTGGCTGCCACCATGCTGGAGACCCCAGTCCCTTTTCCACAGCTCCCTACCCCTTTTCCCCCACCCAGCCTGTTTGCAACATCCACAGGGGCTTCTTCCTGGTCTACCCTGACGGAGATGTGTCACGACCTCTGGTCCGGGAGAGGCTCTGGGTCAACAGCGATTTCAACTTTGATAATGTCCTCTCAGCCATGATGGCCCTGTTCACCGTCTCCACCTTCGAAGGCTGGCCCGCGTGAGGGGCAGGACCCCAGGGCCTCCAAAGGATGGGCAGGAGATAGGGCAGGGGGTCTGTGGCAGACTAGGTTGGGATCTCTCTCCTGGGAGTGGCTAAGAGCATCTCTTGTGGATGTGATCAGGTCTCTTAAGATTGGATAGGGGTTTCCAGGGACTGGTGAGCATATAATACTGGGTGGGGGTCCCCCAGGAGCTAGCTGAGGGTGCTCTAAGGACTTGAGTGTGTGGTCTCTAGGAAATGAGTGGAGATCTCTTGAGGGGGAAGTCTAGAGAGGACTGGGTGGGATTTCAGGGGACTGGAGGAACTGGGTGGGGGGGTCTCTGAGAAAATGAAGCAGGGGTTTCCAGAGAGCTATGCAGGTCTTTGGGGTACCAGCTGGAGATCTCTGGTGGGGGATGGAGCAGGGGATTCAAGTTGATGGGGCCAGGAGTTAGAGATCTTTAGAGGCTTGCAGGGATTCTGGGGGAGTTGCACAGGTTTCTCTAGGTGGCTGGAGAGGGGAATTGGGGGATATGTGGGAACTTAGGGAATGTGGAGTCTTTGAGGGCCTGGTGGGGGTCTCATGGTGTACGTATAGGGATCTCAGGTGGTTAGATTATGGGAATTTAGGAGTCTTTGGGGCACCAGGAAGGAGAGATGGGATGTGATGAATGGTCTGAGGGTGGTTCTGAAGAGACTGGGATATTCCCTCACCTGCCCCACCTTTATCTTCTAACGGTTCCCTACAGGCTGCTCTACAAGGCCATCGATGCACATGCAGAGGATGAGGGTCCCATCTATAATTACCACATGGAGATCTCTGTGTTCTTCATTGTCTACATCATCATCATTGCATTCTTCATGATGAACATCTTTGTGGGCTTCGTCATCATCACCTTCCGTGCCCAAGGCGAGCAAGAGTACCAAAACTGTGAGCTAGACAAGAACCAGGTGACCTCCGACCCCCCTACCCATGGCCACCATTCCCCACCCCCTTGTCTCGGGACACGCTGCTCACCCATTCCTTGCACCTTTGTGCAGCGCCAATGCGTGGAATACGCCCTCAAGGCCCAGCCACTCCGTCGCTACATCCCCAAGAACCCACATCAGTTTCGTGTGTGGGCCACTGTGAACTCTGCTGCCTTCGAATACCTCATGTTCCTGCTTATCCTGCTCAACACGGTTGCCCTAGCCATGCAGGTTCGCCCTCCCCATCCCACCCCCACCAGATATCTGGACCTATTTACCTCTCACAATCCCTTGGGAACAATTAGGACTGCTTGAAGCTGCAAGTAATAAAACCCCCAACTGACAGTGGCTTATGTGATAAAGACATTTGTCACATTTCTTCAACTCTAAGGCCTATAATTGAAAGTCACATCCTGATTTCAGAGATGTTAGAGTGTGGGGGAAAAAAAAACATGGGCAATGACAACTGTAAGTTGCCATTGATTATAAAAATGTATCTGAATTTCAGAGATTGTAAAATGTGAAAAGATGTACATTCTGGAGTCAATGAAATATGAGTTACTTCACATAAGTATAGAGATAGGCTGTTTACTCATTGCTCATCAAAGATCTAGACTATCCTGGTCTTTCTGCTCCACCATTCTTAGCGAGCTGGCTTTCATTCTCCTGATTATTGCTTCATGGTCACAAGATGGCTGCCACAGTTCCAGGCATCAAGACCACATTCAAGGCAGGAAAAAAGGAGGGTTGCACCAAGGGGCTCTTCTTTCTAGTTTGAGCCTTTTATTGGAAAGCACCCAACACAGAAGCCACCTAACCAGCAGCAGACTTATGATTATGTCTCATTAGCCAGACCTGACCTGGCCTGGCTGCAATGAAATCTTGGAAATCAAGAACTGGGCTTTCCAGCATCCATAATGGGTGGCAGATAGTGTGAGGGGTTCGACCAAACCACAATGATGCCACATTCCCAGACTCACCTCTAGGCCAGGGAAGATTGGTTGATGGGGGTGGGTGGTGTCTCTGCCTCAGGCTCTGCTCCCACACCTGATTCTCTTCCCCAGCATTATGAACAGACTGCTCCTTTCAACTATGCCATGGACATCCTCAACATGGTCTTCACTGGCCTCTTCACTGTTGAGATGGTGCTCAAAATCATCGCCTTCAAACCCAAGGTGCCCCCCAGCCCTAGATTCACCCTCAGTAGGTGGATTTCTTGGGGCGGGGGGGGCGGTAAACTCACTGCAGAGCTCTCAGGGGGCAGCCACGAGGGAGTCATAGACTAGGGAGTGAAAGGGATCCAGGTACAGGCCCAGTGTGTGGACCAAGAGGGGCCCTGCCTCCCCAGTGCCCCCTACCACCACTGCACCTCCCTCCTAGCTTGCTAGCTCAAAGAGAGGGCCCTGGTTTCCTCCTACCTACAGCATTACTTTGCTGATGCCTGGAACACATTTGATGCTCTTATTGTGGTGGGCAGCGTGGTGGACATTGCCGTCACAGAAGTCAATGTGAGGACTGGCCTCTCCAATAACCCATTGTCCCACCTTTACCCCCAGGGTTCTCTTTCACAGGGGGTGGTGGTTCCACTGACATCCACCTCACTCTTGGCACTGCTCCTCCTTCTAGCTCCATCTCTTCTGAGTCCCTGTTGGTATCCACCTTAGCCCCCCTCTACCATTTCCATCATCCCATTTTGCAACCCACCTCCCACTGGCTCCATCATTTCCTAAAATGCCTCTTCTGTTATTTATCTCTTCCATTGCCTCTACATCCCTCTCCGTTGGCTCCATTATCTCCACTGACTCCTGCTTTGGCTCCATCATCTCTTCTGACTCATACATTGGCTCCATTTCCTCCACCGACTCCATCATCTTCCACACTGGGTCTTTCACACCTCTATCGTCACCACTGACTGCACGGTTGGTCCATTATCTCCTCCACTGGATGCTACATGGTTCTATCACCTCGACTGACAACACTGCTGGTTCCATTATCTCTCCTCCATCTCCTTTACCCTCTCTTCCCCCTATCACCCCCATTACCAACTTTTTCCACAATCATCTTGATCCACTACTACATGAATACTTCCCCCATCATCCCCGGCTTAATGACCTTACTATTTCTGCCCCATCAATTTTAACCTCTGTTTTGGCCATCGCTTGCTCTCTCCAGAATGGTGGCCATCTTGGTGAGGTAGCCCCCACTCAGGTGGCCTCTTTTCCCACAAACTCACCCTCCCTCCCTCCCTCGGGGTCCTTAAAAATGTTCCCTGACCACCCTTGGTCCTGTGTTCTGAGAGATTTGGGGACTGGGAGGGCTAAGGTATAAGACAGAGAGATGGCTAGGGCAAATGTGAACTGAGAATACCCACCACATTCCAAACCCCAGAGCTCTGAGGACAGCTCCCGCATTTCCATCACCTTCTTTCGCCTCTTCCGCGTCATGAGGCTGGTCAAGCTTCTCAGTAAGGGTGAGGGGATCCGCACATTGCTCTGGACATTCATCAAGTCCTTCCAGGTAAACTTGATGGGGTAAACCCCATCCCTTTGACCACCTCCTCACCCCCACCTTACATTTCTCATTCAGCCCCTTTAACCACTCCGAGAACTACATCTCCCAGCAGCATGCCATACCATCTCCAATTCATCATTGCCATTTGGCTTTCTTTTCTGGGCTGTGAATTCCCAACATGCCTCTGAACTCACTAACCCTATTCGATTTAATACTATGTCCATGGGTAGATCACATGCCCCAGTTTGGGAGACACTGGTAGTCCTGGGCATGTGGGGGATAGACCACAACTCCCAGAAGGCCCAGGCCCTGGGAAAGCAGTGCATTCTTGGGCTTATACTTCCTGGATCTGAGTATCTATCCTCCTGCCCCGCCCCTATAGGCCTTGCCCTATGTGGCTCTTCTCATCGCAATGATATTCTTCATCTATGCAGTAATTGGCATGCAGGCGAGTAGGGACCCTGGGGAACATCCCTCAGGCACCCCTCGGCTGTGGGAGGAGGTAGGAATAGCCCTAAAGTGGGGGGTGGTAAGTGGAAAGACAGACAAGCTGAATGACCCTGGGTCAGTCAACTCATCCATGAAATGGGATCAGCAGTGCCTGCTTGTCAGGGTTGGGGGAGCCTGTAGGGATTAGGTGGTATGAAATGGGTGGGAACATGTGGGAGCATGAGTTCATCTCTCTGACACAGCCTATGTGCCCACAGATGTTTGGCAAGGTGGCTCTTCAGGACGGCACACAGATCAACCGAAACAACAACTTCCAGACCTTTCCACAGGCTGTACTGCTTCTGTTCAGGTGACATCCACCCCCTCCCCTGCCACCTTGGTCCCCAACATCCCCCTGGGTGCCCACACACCCTATCTGGGCCCCAGAATGCCTGGGCTATGGAAATAGCTCAGCAGTATGGGGTTCGCATTCCTCGAGACCTTTTCTGGCTGTGATCTGAGGGGTCTTTTAGAATATTCTTAGCCCGAGTCCTCCCTTTTCTGTCTGTAAGATGCAGCCCCTTCTTATGTCTCAATGCCGTATTAATACCTTAACACCACCACATCAGCTAGTAAAATACTGAAATGCTCAGATGTGCCAGATGTAGTCCCTGGGGAGAAGTGTATCATCTTCTTCTCCCCCAGCCCCTGCAGCCCTGCTTGCCATGACTCCATAACCTCCCCTCCAGGACACCACCCCTGTGTGACCCTCAGGTGTGCCACGGGTGAGGCATGGCAGGAGATAATGCTCGCCAGCCTTCCCGGGAATCGGTGTGACCCTGAATCTGACTTTGGCCCTGGTGAGGAGTTTACCTGTGGGAGCAATTTTGCCATCGCCTATTTCATCAGCTTCTTCATGCTCTGTGCCTTCCTGGTGAGGACCATTTCCCCACAGCCACCATTGCCATGGCGGCTGGCTCTGAGGGCCCCAGGGAATGTCCAAATGGGTCAGGGAGCCCAGATCTTCAGAGTGGGTGAAAGGGCTGGCCTGATGATAAGGTCAACCCAAGGTCTCGAACCCAGTAACTGTATAAGCTCAACCCAGTCTCCTGCCATCCTCCCAAGACCCTTCTCCTAACCTCCCTTGTTTGCTGGCCCACAGATCATAAATCTCTTTGTGGCTGTGATAATGGACAACTTTGATTATCTGACCAGAGATTGGTCCATTCTGGGGCCCCATCACCTCGATGAATTCAAGAGGATCTGGTCTGAATATGATCCTGTGGCCAAGTATGCTGTCTAACCCCTGACCTGGGATCCTGGGAGGGGGAGGGCAATGCACTGCTCCACAGGTCCCCCAGCCCCAGAACCTCTGACCTATATTCCCCATTATCCAATCAATAGATGTCCCCAGGTTTCCACTGTACCTATACTCTACCCTTCCCAACTGCCCTCTGGATCTTCTCTGGCAGGATCTGATGTGGGGGAGCAGGGGAGGTAGAGATGAGCTGGTCGAGCTTTGAAAAAGGTCTTGAGGGGGGGTGGTATCGCCAATCCAGGGGTGGCTCCCCGCTCCCTCCCCACCTGCTCCAGGGGCCGCATCAAGCATCTGGACGTGGTGGCCCTCTTGAGACGCATCCAGCCCCCACTGGGATTTGGAAAGCTGTGCCCACACCGTGTGGCCTGCAAGGTGTGCCTGCCCATCCCCCGGGCCGCAAAGAGGGCTATCCACCACATGGCAGGGGTGGACAGCCTTGGGGGGGGGTTGGTAGCATCCACAAAGGTTTCTGCCTCCTGGGCACTCATGCCTACGTACCCAGCATTTGCCCAGAGTGGTTTCCATGTCCCTGGCACGTGCAGAGACTTGTGGCAATGAACATGCCCCTCAACTCAGATGGGACGGTGACATTCAATGCCACGCTCTTTGCCCTGGTTCGGACGTCCCTGAAGATCAAGACAGAAGGTGTGAGGTGGTGGAGCGGGAGTGAGGGTTCCTTGGGTTGGTGTGGGGGAGCAAATTCATTGAGTGATGGGTCCATCCAGAACTCTGAACCTCAAAGCAGGTGACTTGGACCTCTCCAGGCCTGGTTTCTCACATGTCCAATGGGGACAATGTGTGACTGAGGTAGAAGCTTGTGAAGCCTCCCTCCAACTGGGAGGGGGCAGCTGGGAAGGGTTCTTCCTATTGCTTCTTGCCCCCCATGCTCCTCCCCACCCCCCACCCCAACGCAGGAAACCTGGAGCAAGCCAACCAGGAACTGCGCCTTGTCATTAAAAAAATATGGAAGCAGATGAAGCAGAAGCTGCTAGATGAGGTCATCCCTCCTCTGGATGGTGAGATAGCTCCCTCCCCCCCCCCAATTCTTCAGCCTGCCCCTGAATGTCAGATGATTGCTCATCACAACAAAACCAGCACACTGGACAGGGGACGGGGAGGGGGGGGGTGTAGTCCACGCTGGTGGGAAGAGGACCCTTTTGTTTATTTATTTATTCATTTATCCCCCCCTTGCTGCTTGTGCTCGCTGGGTCAGCTAACCACGCCGTGTGGGCGGGCTTTTGCCTTCACCAGGAGGCCCTGGGAACCGAACCCGGGGCCTCCCATATGGTAAACGGGAGCCCTACTGATTGAGCCACAGCCGCTTCCCAAAGAAGAAGAGGACCCTTTTGTAACCTTACCTCCTCTCCCTCTCATCCCCAGAGGAGGAGGTCACTGTGGGCAAATTCTACGCCACGTTTCTGATCCAGGACTATTTCCGCAAATTCCGGCGGAGGAAAGAAAAGGGGCTACTAGGGACTGAGGCTCCCCCAAGAACCTCCTGTGTCCTTCAGGTCTTCCCAGGCAGGGCCTGATGTGGGTGGAGGGAATATGGAGGCACTGTGATTGGAGCTGACTTCCCTCTATCTCGTGCAACCCATGTCACAGATGAGAAAACGGAGGCCCCAGGGTCTACAGAGGGTCAGGGGTGGCCTAGGGACTCCTTCCCTCACCCTCTACTCCTGAAGTAAATTCGATTACCCCACTTCCCTATCTTGCTACCCACACAGGCTGGTCTGAGGAGCTTACAGGACTTGGGGCCTGAGATCCGGCAGGCCCTCACCTATGACACAGATGAGGAAGAGGTGCAGGAAGGAGAGGAGGGAGAGGAGGAAGAGAAAGACCTGGAAACGTACAAAGTGAGGACAAGTTCTCACTTCCCCCTGGCTGTAAAATAACCCCCCTCAAACCCTTGAGTGACTTGACACCACCCTTGGGGAAAAATCCCCCCAAGAAGCCTCCTCTGCAAGAGAAAAATATCCCTTTGGTGCCTACCATCTGCTGTTGGAGGACAAGACCCAGATTCCACCCTGGGGAGCTTGTGGACACAGTAGGGGATAGGGTGAGGACACCATATGACCAAGTGACTTAGAGATAACAAGGATATGACACTCAGTCCCATTGACTCTCCACAGGCCCCAGTGGACTCCCAGCCCCCATCTCGCTGGAGTTCCAGGATTTCTGTGTCTCTGGCTGTCGGGGACAGACTCCCAGACTCACTCTCCCTTGGGCCCAGTGATGACGATGGAGGGGCTTCTAACTCCAGGCAGTCTAGTGTGCCCCAGGCTGGCTCCCACACCCACCGGTATTGTCAAGGGTCTGGGGGAAGTTTGTGGGGGTAAGGCAGGGACTAGACACAGTATGGGGGGTCCTTTAGGGGGCCATGGGAAGACCTAGAAGGCCTTAGAGGGGGTATTTGGAAAGGATGGAGGGGATCAGGTAGGAATAGAGGGGAATAAGAGATTCACATGAGCAAGGAAGCCTGGCTTAATGCAAAAAAGCACATGGTGTGGAACTAAAAGGATTGAAGTTCAAATTCTGGCTCTGCCATTTGCTAAGTGACCTTGGGTTTAGTTTCTATGACCATCAGTTTCCTTGCCTGTCAGAGGGAGGTGCTAAAGCTTCTTACCTCACAGTGATAAAGCCTGAGATGAGGTGACGCAGGTCAAGTCCCTAGCTTTTATAGCCTCCTCCTCCTCTCCCCTGCCCTCTCCACCCCCAGTTCTTGGGCTGGCAAACTGTCTCTTCAACAGGCTGGCTTGGGTTGTTTCAAAACTTTGGGTTCTTCTGAGACAAAACGTCTATTAAAAGAAAGTCAAAAGTCCAGTGTTTCTATAAGGAATGGGACATGGGACAAGAGGGACCCAGGGGCCCAGGGTCAAATATTGGGTAGGGGAGGATCTGGTTTTCCTAATGTGCCTCACTTTCTCCAGGAGAAGCTCAGCAGGTCTCATTTTCACCATCCCAGAAGGAGGAAGTTCTCAGCCCCAGGAAACCAGAGGGCAGGACAAGCAAGATGAGGAAGAGAACATCCCCAATCCATCCTCTGGCCAAGACACGTAGCATGAGTCCATGAGCCATGTGGTGGGAGGGCAGGACTGATGGGTCCCTCTCCTATGGCCAGCCTGAATTCAGCCCCCATGCCCCCTCCCACACAGGCTCAACTACGTAGATGAGCAGGCCAGGACACCCCCACGCCTGGCCCTTCTGCCACCTCAAAGACCCCAGAGATACGTGGCTAGGCACCATGCCCCACGCCGCCGTCTGCTGCCCCCCACACCTGCAGGTGAGAGCAGGACTGGGTCCTAGGAGCACCCACAGGGCAGGCAGCTGTGGATGCACTGACGTCTCTTTGCCCCCCAGTGCCTCACCCACCCCTACTCACTCCCCTAGGTCGGAAGCCTTCCTTTACCATCCAGTGTCTGCGACGCCAGGGCAGTTGTGAGGATTTACCCATTCCTGGCATCTATCATCGTGGGCGAAACTCAGGGCACAGCCAAGTGCAGGTGAGGTGGGGAAGGGGTGAGCTGGGGTCTGGAGGTGTGGGGGCAGCTGCCGGCTGAATTTATGTATCAGAGACATGACATGTCAGGCCTTTCATAAGAACTGGACATGTGTGACTCCTCATCTTCCTTTACTGCTGTGAACTGGGTACTATTATGACTCCCAGTTTACAGACGAGGAAACTAAGGCTCAGAGAGGTTTACCCAAGTGGCAGAGCTAAGGGATTTGAACCCAGGCCTTCCATGAGCTTCTATAAACTCAAGTCTGATTTACATCCATTCTGTTTGATTCCGGTCGTGGGGTCAGGGGGTAGGCGCTGGGATGAGTGCTAGACCCTTGCACCGCCACCCATCAATTGCTGTTCTGTTTATTTTGGCCCAGGGCTCCTGGGCAACTCCTCCTCAGTGGGGTCAGCTACTATACGCCCCACTGTTTATGGTGCAAGGGGGTGCAGTGGGGGAGGGGTACCTCGGCCAATCCGGTGGTCCACTGCACACTGTCACCCGTCTGCACATGCCTGGAATCCACTCGGACCCCAGCCATGGCAAGAGGGGCAGTGCCGACAGCCTGGTGGAGGCGGTGAGTCCAGAGGGGATGTGGGCCAGATGATGGGAGAGAACGAGAGGGGGTGGGAGCTTGGGGAGGAGGGAAAAGGGGTCCCCTGTTTCTGTGCTGGGCTCTCTGACCTCTGCTCAGCCTAATGTGTGCACCTCTAGCCCCACTGACTTCCCTGACTACCCTGACCAGTGCACCCTTTTATCCACATTGACCCATCTGTGCACACTGTTTCAATGCCATGCTGTCTCCTCTGTCAATACTGATCCCATCTGTGCTCCCAGGTGCTCATCTCTGAGGGGCTGGGCCTCTTTGCCCGAGACCCGCGCTTTGTGGCCCTGGCCAAGCAGGAGATTGCAGATGCGTGCCGCCTGACCCTGAACGAGATGGACAGTGCTGCCAGTGACTTGCTGGCACAGAAGGCCAGCTCGCTGTATAGCGACGAGGAGTCCATCCTCTCCCGACTTGATGAGGAGGATCTGGAAGACGAGATGGCCTGCGTCCATGCCCTCTGAATGCTCACCCCCCTCCCTCACGGCTCAATAAACCTCCTGCCCTCCTCTCCCCAAAGGGAGATAGGCTTGGACCACCCTTGTTTTTAGTGTCTTGGCACTGGGAGCTCAGGGATGTGCAGTAGCCCCCGTCCATCTATCCATCCCCTGTTCCAACCCTGAGCCACTGCCCACACACAGGGTATTTCCAGAAACCAGGACAGCCAGGCCTGATTATTCAGCGTCAGGGAAGGAGGGAGGAGGGGGAAGAGACAGAGGCCAAAAAAAGCTGGAGACAGAGCGGAGGTGGTGGTGGCAGTGGGGACCAGAGAGAGATGGAGGAAAGGGGAGAAAGAGGATGTGGAGGGGGCTTGGGGGGTGGAATCAGAGATTCCACAGGGGTCAGTCAGGTCAGACTGGGAAAGGACAGATGGATGGGAAGGAAAGGATAAGGAAACCCAGAAGAGAGTCCTGCCAGTGGAAAGGCCTAGAGGTTGAATTTGACCTGTGTGTGCTGCATCTTGGGCAGAGGGGTCCCATGGCGGGCACCAGAAACTTCACAGAGGCTGAATTGGGATCACTCTGTCTCCTAACTCCCCCATTCTGCCTGAGAAAGAAAAGAAAACCTAAATCTGTTGGTAGAAGTAAAGGGCTGGGGGCCCAGCACCAGGGCTTGTACTCAGGGCCCACCTGACTTTCCTGAGACCACCTAAGAGTAGCCCACTCTCCTCTCATGCAGATCCCAGATTTCCACTTCTCACCCCGCATTTAGTCACTGCCCAACCTTTGAAGTCTCATTTAGTGAAGATTTATCAGGCTCTTACTGTATGCCAGGCACTGTTCTGGGTTTCCCTCAGAACTGAACTGGCTTAGAGATGTGACAGGGTTTGTCCAAAGGGATAGTCTGCTCCACACCAAAAGAACTGGAGTGGCACAGGATGGGGCCCCACTGGGAAGGGTCGGACCTAGGGTGTCCTTCCAGCTCTCAGAGCAGGGGCTTCTCCTTTGCATAATCTGGGTCAATAGAGCCAGGACTGAAATTTGGGGGGAGCTGGAATTGGAGACTACAGCTCAGAACAGAGAGTTACACTAGACCTTGAACTATGAGTTGGAATTTTGGCCCCATGGTCCAGAACAAGAACAAAGGCTGGAAGGGGTTGGGTTGGTGTAAGGTGGGAACAGCAAGTCATGGACAGAGCATAGAGAGTGAAGGGGATGGGGGGACTGTTGAAAGATAAAGTGGGAGAGGTCACATGGGACTAGATCAGGCAGAGCCCTGAGTGCCAGGCCCCAAGCTCTGGGATTTTTCCCGAAAGCAAGTGGGGAGCCATGGGAGGAATTTGAGCAGAGTAGTGACATAGTTAACTGCATTTTAAATAGATGGTGTGACGGCTGTGCTGAAAACAGAAGGAAGGGGGAAGAGACTGAAGATGCTAAAATTGGCAGAAACAATGATGGCCTTAGCTAAGGGAGGTGGCAGAGGAAATGGTGAGAAGTGAGTGGATCCCAGAGATGTGTGGGAGGTAAAATGGACCATTTTGGGGCCCGGTGCTAAGTGTATCACAATGATTATCTTGTTTAGTTAGTACAACAACCCTATAGGTACCATTAGTAAACCATCTTCCATGCCCAAGGTCATACAGGACTAAATATAAGAGATGGGCTTTAAATTCAAGCAGCCAAGTGCCATACCCCATGTTCTTACCGCTTCCTCCAATAAGGCAACAACTGGTGTCAAAGTGTCTATCAGATATTTGTGTTGTTTGTGTGAATTGGTGTGTGTGTGTGTTTTAAAAATAGGTATACATTCAGAAGGTTCAAAACTCAAAAGGTATAAAGTGAAAAGTTCCCCTTCCCTTTGGAGGCAACCAGTGTTATCAGATACTTTTCAAATATGTACAAGACGCCACAGTGGTAAGTTAGCACAGTGGTTAAGAGTAACAGGTGCTAGAGCCAGACTTCCTGAGTTCCAATCCTGTCTCTACCACTTACCAGATGTGTGACCTTGGGCATAGTCCTTCAGCTCTCTGCATGCATCTCAGTTTATTCAGCTGTATAATATTAGTACCTGCTTCATACTGTTGCTGTGAGGGCTAAATGAGTAATATATCTGAAGTTCTCACTCAGAACAGTGCTTGACACAAAACAGTCACAATTTAAGTGTTAGCTCTTGTCTCTATAATTACAATATAATCCCTCCCTTTTCTTTGTACACAAATTCCACACCTTTCAGCATCTTACATTTTTGTACTTAACTGTCTTGGCAATCATTCCTTATCTCGATATTATGGTTAATAACAGCTGCATAGTACCCCCATTTTATGGCTCTTATCAGAGGTTATTTAAACAGGCCTTCAATGAGGAATACTTAGGGAGTGTCTCTTTCATATTACAGTGCTGCAGCATATCATGGAATACATGCACCCTGTAGTACATGTATGAGTCTATCTATAAGATAAATTCTCAGAAGTGTAAATGCTGAGCCAAACAGTGTATAAAGTTGTTATTTGGGTAGATTTTTTTCAAATTGCCCTCGGCAGAGGTTATACCAATTTTAACTTCCACCAGCAATTTATGAGAATGCATGCTTCTGGCTAACCTTTTGTACAGAGCATTATCAAACTTTTTGATATTCACCAGCCTCAAAGAAGAAAAACAGTATCTAAGTTTTCATATGCATTTCTCTTGGTATGTGTGAGGTTGAGTCTCTTAAGACCCAACTGTATTTTATCTGTTGGATTTTGTAACCTGGTGATCCCCACGGACCTTGATGGGTCTGGTTTTAGTAGCATGAAGGGGTAGTCCAATTCAGAGAGGACTACGGAATAAATGGGCCGTCAAGTGTAGACAATTGGAGATGGGTAAAAATTTACCCATCTCTGGGTTAGAGGAAGAGAGAACTAGGGGAGATGATTGTAAGGGGATTTTAGGACGTGTTTAAAATGCAGAAGAGAAGGAATCCTCAAGACCTTAAATTATGTTTAAATTGCAGGGACCCTGGGCACTGCCAATTACTAGCTGAGTGATCTTAAGTCACTTAAGCTTGCTGGGACTCATTTACTTCATCTGTAAAAATGGGAGTGATAAGAGTCCTTACCACATAAGGCTGTTTTAAGGATTAAACGCGTGAACAAATTTAACAAATTCAGAAAACAGCCTGGCAAAATGTCATCCCCAGACCTGTAGCTGTATTTTCAGAGAAAGTTAACAGTCTCAGGGTTCCGGCCGCCCGACTATGGCTCGCTATGCGCAGCCGCGCCGCGGCCAGAGAGGCCGGGAGGGACGATGGCGAGGGGCGGGACGGCAGCAGCCTGGGCTGTTCCGGCGATCGCGTGCCCCTCCCGCCGCGCCTCGCGCCCGCCCTTGCTAGCAGACGCCTCCCGCCCCCCCGCATTGCTGATGCTGCTGCTGGCAGACATGGACGTGGTGAATCAGGTACGCGCTCCAGCACCGCGGACAGAGCCCGCCGCTCCCTGGCCGCCCTGCCCCGGGCGGCTTTAGCCCTCCGACCCTGGGAGGTGATGGTGGCCAGGGTCCTGGCTGCGGAGACCCAGCCCCCGGCAAAGGGCTCGCGATTTGCGACAGGCTAGGGGAGGAAGGGGGAGGTGGAGAAAAAGAGTGCGCTCAATGCCGCAGCGAGGGCAAGCCTCACTGCCGCAGCGGGGGCCGCCAGGAGCCCCATTCCCTGCTAGCGACCGCGAGGGGAGGAATAGGGGCCCCGGGGCTCGGGGTGAGGGTAAGGGGTGCGGAGGAAGGGAGAGTGGTAAAGAGAGCTGGGGGGGAGGAGGTTGCTGCGGATGAGCTAGGAAATAGAGCAACAGAAGGCGTGGGGGCGAGAAATGGTGGGGGGTGCAGGACTGGCGCCCGCCTCTCCCAAACAGAAACGACACCCCGGTAGGTGACCCCCACAACCCCCAGAGCAGACCTGGGGGGGGCGATCCGGTTTTGCTTCTCCAAAACCCCCAGTTTCCCCTCCCCCAACACATATCCAGTGAAGCCAGGTCCAAGCCCTCCCCCACCTTAATCAGCCCAGACCCTCTCCGTCATCTCACTCATCTTCACCATCTCAGAACCTCACCCCCTCCCTAACCAGTAACAACCCCTCCCCATCCTCACCTTGAATTCCCACCACCACAACCACCATCTGACTCACCTTTACCGCTAGACCCCTCCCCCACCCTAGCCAACCTGACTCCCGCCCTGTTATGACTCACCTGCACCACGAGACCCCTTCACCCACCCTAATGAACCCCAACTCCTTCCCCATTCTCCCCACCTGACCTCTTTCACCATCTGACTCACCATTACCATTTCAGACCTTCTCCCTTTCCCTAACTAGTCCCGACCCGATCCGCATCTTCCTCACCTCGGACCCCCGCCGCCATTTGACTCACCATCACCCCAAGCCTCCCCCCCACCCTGGACCTCCCCACCAGTCCGGAACCTCGGGGGTCTTTACCCCTGAGATCCCCTAGGGCTCACACCTTCCCCCGAAGAGTCATCTGCGCCTCAGCCTTTCCCTGAATATCACACCCACCTCGAAGTCACCTGTCCCACCCCCAGGGATCACCGACTGGCAGCCTAGCCCCTCACCTCCCTCTCCACCCCCTCCCCGTCGTTTCTTTCCTCAGCTGGGGGCTGGGGGTCAGTTCCGGGTGGTCAAGGAGCCCCTTGGCTTCGTGAAGGTGCTACAATGGGTGAGTTGGGCCGGGCTGTGGGGGAAAGGGCAGGGAGAGGGGGGTTGGTACTGGGGTCCGGAAGAGCAGGGGCGGAGTAGGAGGGGGGGGAGACTGGGCTCCAGGGTGATGTCCCAGGGGTTTGGGGCCAGAGAACGGATGGTCTGTGACATCACATAGGGCCGAGGGTACCCCCATTGTGAAACGGCAGGTTGTGACGTCCTGTCTCTCCCCTCCTGAGGTGGGGAGGGGCGGGGAGGCGGAGCCTGCCGCCGCTTGCCAGGGGAGAGAAATGCAAAGCCAGAGAAACCCAGAAACAGTGAAGGGGACAGAATGAGAGACAGAGAAAAGATATACAGAGAGATGAAAATACGGGGGGGGGGGGGGGGGGGGCACTAGATACAGAGATGAGAGCTAGAGAGGAAATTTCAAAAGAGACAACGAAAAGGGAGACAGAGAGAGTCATGCGGAGAACAGAGATAAAAAGAGAAATAGACACAAGGAGAAAGGCAAGAAAATGGGATGGGGAGAGGAGACAGATACACACAAAGAGAAAAAGAGATATACAGAAAAAGGCATAAGAAAGACAGAGATAATCAGAGACAAGTGAGAGGTAGCAGAGAGACAGAAAGACAGGGAGACAAATACAGACACACATACAGAAAGAGAAGAGAAAAAAAGACAGAAAGAGACTCACATAGAGACCAGAGAGGCAGAGGCAGAGAGAAAAACAGAGACATTAAGAGACAGGCGGCTGAAGAAAAAAAAAAGACGGAGAGAGTCAGAGAAATTCCGAGAGAAATGGTGACACAGCAAGACACACAGAGAGACGTCAGAGACAGATATGGAGAGAAAAAGAAAGAGACAGACAGAGACTGAGAAAGGCCGAGAGAGAGAGAAAGGAGGGAGGGAAGACTGTGGGGGATCAGAGCAGTGAGAGGTAGACACCCAGAGAGACATAGGGAGAGAGAGACAGGAAAGGACAGCCACACCCTCCTAATCAGCTTGTCTTGTGACCCAAATAGCCCTGATTAGGGGGTGGCAGCAGGGACCGCTCCATCTGCTGTAGACTGTGCTGGGCCCCTGCTCTATCCAGAGGATGTCAGCCCCCCCCCCACCCCAAGACCCGATGTGTGTGCACAGGCTCACCATGACCATCCCCATCTCCACTGCCCAAGGTCTTTGCTATCTTCGCCTTTGCCACATGCGGCAGCTACAGTGGAGAGCTCCGGCTGAGCGTGGAGTGTGCCAACAAGACCGGGAGTGACCTCAGCATCAAGGTCAAGTTCGAGTACCCCTTCAGGTGTGCCCCCACCCTACCTCACCCCTGGGATCCCCACAGACCTGGGAGAGGGGGGTGTTCAGGACCGGCCAACACTTCCTCCCTCCCTGGTGGCCTTTGCCCAGCCCCCACCTCAGGTGGCTACACCTGCTCAGGACCTCACAGATGCACTGAACATCTCCCATGTACCTGACACTGCTCTGGACATCTAAGACACTGTGGTGAGCGAGAGACACATGCTACATGGGCTGTACCCTCAGGCTATGTTCTAGAGTGTGAGGAAGAACAGGGAGGAACAAGCAATAAACAAGATTCAAAAGTAAGCTAGGAGAGACCAGGGTTCAATTCCCCGATGGGGAGGCTGCTGCCCTTTGGGGAAAAAAAGTAAGCTAGATATCTATTTATTTATAAAGTTACCATAAGCGATAATAAGCATGCAGTAGGTGCTCATTTAATGTTAACCCATATTATTATTGAATCCTCATTCACTCATTCATTCAAAACACATTTTTTGAGCCTATTGTATGTCCAATAGTGCTCAAAGTGCTGGGGACACAACAGTGAACAAAATAGACCCAAACCCCTACCCTCACAGGGCCCACATGTCAACAGACAAATTAATAAGGTAATTGCAAGGTTGGAAGAAATTCAAGGACAGGATCCTCATGCAGAGTTTTATGAGAGAGAAGAATGAGGGGTGGGGGCTGCCTAGACACAGGAGATAACTAAACCCAATTAAGGAAAATCTGACACTTATTGAGCTCCTACTGTGTGCTGGGCACCATGTTGGGGACGAGGAACGCAAGAGTGAGTTTGGGCAGACAGGGTCGCAGCCCTTGTGGAGACCTTTACCTCCTGGGGGTTGGGGAGACAGAGACCCACAGGCAGACACAATTTCAGTCGAGTTTCTGAGGGCTTGGGTTTAAATCCAGTCTCCACTGCTTGGACAAATCCCCTAAACGCTCCAAGTCTCAATTTCCTCATCTATAAAAGGGGAGAAGAATATTGGCCACCTCACAGGGGTTGTGGTGAGGATTACTGCTTGTCAAAGGGCTGAGGAGAGACCTGGTGCACAGTAAGCATTATGTGTTTGTTAAATAAGTGAAAAAGAAATAAGTTTAAGGAATTCAGGAAAGAGGTCAGGGATTGAGTTGGAAATGGGGGGATTTTGAGCACTGAGGGTAAATAGAGGCTCAGGTGGTCATGGGGGGGTGGTGTGATGGGGGTGGTAAAAACAGATGAAAGCTTAGCACACGCCCTGAACAACGACCAAAAGAAGAGGAGGCGCCAGAAGGCACCCAGGGAACTACTCTGTCACAGAAGCTAGGGAAGAGAGAGTTTAGGGAAGGAGGGTGTATTAGTCAGCCAAAGGGGTGCTGATGCAAAGTACCAGAAATCTGTTGGCTTTTATAAAGGGTATTTATTTGGGTTAACTGTAAAGTTACAAGGCCCTAAAGAGTCCAACTCAAGGTTTCTTTCTCACCAAAGTCAGCTGCCACGTGTTGAAGCACGATGGCGGGTGATCTCTGCCTGGTCACTCAGGGCTTCCTATATCAGTCTCTGGCATAGGCCTTGCTTCTTTCCGGGCCTTCTCAGCTGCTCAGCTGCTTTGTTCTCTTCAGCTGCAAACTATCAGGCGAATGGCTCATCTCCCCTTGGTGCCCCAGGATCAGACATGACAGAGCTCTCTCTCTCTTGTTGTGTCTTCTAGAGTGAGTGCCGGTTTATATCAGCCCACCAAGGGGGCAGGGACTCAACCTGAGTCCTACCCTACTGACATGGTCTAATCAAAATCCCTAAATTGATTTTGTCAAGTAAACTTACAACCCTTGAATTTAATACAATCAAAAGATACCATACCCAGAGGAAGAGATTAGTTTACAAACATAATCTTTCTCTTTTTGGGATTCATAAATAATCTCAAACTGCCACAGAGGGGTAGGCAGCAGCACATGGGACACGGCTGAAAGATGGCCCTTAGGGAATCCATCAGACCTCAGGAGTCCCCAGTGAACTCTCTCACGCCTCCCACTTCTAGGACCTTAGGGCCTGAAGATCTGCCCTTTCCCCACACATCTCGTGGGACAAAAGTCCCTGTTCTGGGTCACCCCCTGACCAAGAGCCACCCCCCACTGCCCTGATACCAACCCACCCCCCCCAGGACCCCTCAGTCCTCTTGAACACTCTCTCCCGGCAACCCAGCCCACTCGAAACACAGAAACTCAGACCAACCCAGATTCAACTCCTGGCTCCACCACTTAGCAAATGGACAACAACTGGGCAAGTAGCTTAACCTTGCTGAGCCATTTGCTCATCTGTAAAATGGGTAAAATAATGCCAGCTTTAGCAGATTCCTGGAGGAGGGATTATTCAATGAGACAAGTATGTAAAGCGCTCAGCACTTCCCTCAGAACCTTTGCTACTCAAGGGCCTCCCCCAAACACCACCCCCACCCCCCACTATTTGCTCAGTCTCAAGATCCTGCCTCCAATCTGAGACCAGAGCCCAATCCTTCCCCTCCCCTTGCATTTTCTCCCCACAACCCCCTCCTCCATCTCACCACAGGAAAGGCCTCAGTCCTAGGATGCCTTCCCAATCTGCCCCTTCCACCCCCAAGAGCAAGCCTCCTGTCTTTCTGTCTCTTCCTATTTTCTCAGAGTGGAGGAGAGGAGTGGGCTCTCCTCCACTCTGCCTACCTTTATTTTCTCTTGGGGACCTGAAGAGGGGTGGGGAGAGAAGAAGCAACGTGATTGGGGGGGGGACACGGTTCAAATTCCAACGCCACCATTTCCTCACCAGCTGTGTGAGTTTAGGCAAATTAATCCACTTCCTGATCCGCCGTTTCCGACTCTGTACATTTCACCCAAGAAACATTTATTGAGTGCCTGCCATGTGCCAGCACCGTTCCAGGCCCTGGCATGGGCACACACACAGGGAAAAGGCCCCACCCTCTTGGAGTTACAGCAAAAATCAAGATAAGTAAGATACATGGTATGTAAGATGGGGAATCACTGCTACAGAGAAAAATAGAGTAAGGAAGGGGGCTGAGGGGTGCTGAGGGATTCCATTTAATTCTAAAGAGTGAGAGCAGGGAAGGCCTCACTGAGAAGGTGACAGCTAAGCAAAGCTTGGGAGGAGATGAGGGAGCAAGAGAGGCAGATATCTTAGGGGAAGAGCATTCCTGGCAAGGGGATTAGACAATGCAAAGCTCCTGAGTCGGGAGGGTGCCTGGCATGTTCTAGAAATGGCATAGAGGACAGAGTAGCTGGCTGGAGTGAGGGAGAACTAACACCTATCTCACTAGGATGGGGTGAGCAATCAAGGAAATGGGACTGGTGCTCAGGAGGTGACCTGTGAATGGTTATTTCCTCCTCTTCCTGGGACCTTGTCAGAATCTGGGGGATCCATGACTGGGGTGGAGTGTGTGTATGAAAGGGTTCTCAGGGGGCTGGGGCCACACCTGCCCACCTCTCTCTGCAGGCTGCACCGAGTGTACTTCGACGCACCCACCTGCCGAGGGGTCACCACCACGGAGGTCTTCCTGGTGGGGGACTACTCTTCGTCAGCCGAATTCTTTGTCACGGTGGCCGTGTTTGCCTTCCTCTACTCCATGGGAGCTCTGGCCACCTATATCTTCCTGCAGAACAAGTACCGGGAGAACAACAAAGGTCCCATGCTGGTGAGTCCCCACAGCCCCTGGCATGCAGGGGCCTCGAGGACAAAGCCACCCCCCTCCCTACCGGAATCCCAGAAGGGCCCACACCTGAGCACACATCACAGCCATGCAGGCTGCCGTGGCCATTAGTCCCCAGTGGTCATTGGGGACACAGAGACACACACAGCCCACACAGCGTCCCAGACAGGACCACGCTTGTGAACCTGCCAACTCTCACACAACCACGCACTCTAGATCAAAGGAAGGAAGGAGCGCACCTAGGCCCTCTGTGACAGCCACGTGTGTCATCTTGCCACACAGACACACTGATTCCTTCACAGCTATCCTCACACGCCCTTATCCCAGAGACAAAAGGACATCAATTCATACATGCAGACGAGAGAGGAAAGACACACTCCATTCCACAAATTCGGAAACCATCCCACAGATTTCCCTCCCACACCCCCACACATATATCAGAATCACACTCCCAGGCTCCAGTTCATGTACATACACAAGCCCAAGCTGGAAGAGCCCACTTCTGGTGAAAGCGCTAGGGGCTTCAGGGGTGAACAGGGCAGAGGGAAGGGGGAGACAGTCCTCTTCTGGGAGAACTCCACCCACCAAAAGCTTTCGATCTGAGGCCCTGCATCCCAGCTGGAAGCAGCCCACTCACAATGTCTTCTCCCTCCACCCCGCCCCCACCCCACCCCCAGGACTTTCTGGCCACGGCAGTGTTCGCTTTCATGTGGCTGGTTAGCTCGTCGGCGTGGGCCAAGGGGCTGTCAGACGTAAAGATGGCCACGGACCCAGAGAACATTATCAAGGAGATGACTGTCTGCCGGCAGGCAGGGAACACTTGCAAGGAACTGAGGGACCCTGTGACCTCTGGCCTCAACACCTCAGTGGTGAGCCCTGGGTAGCTGACTGGCTGGCTGGAGGAGGGGGCCTGGGAAACTTGCAGTCTGCCAGGGGGAATGGTGAACAGAGAGAATGAGAGAATTCAGGAGAAATCTGGGAGGGCTCCCTGGAGGAGGCAGGTCAGCAACAGAGCCTTGAAGGATGACTTAGCGATTGTAACTACTGACACCATAGGCCGTCCCCAAGGGAGGACTCTGTCCATATTAGGTTTGGGAGACCTGAATCCAAGACCTAGCTTAGTCATATAGAATCTCCCGCAATTCAAGTCCCCTCTTGGGACCTCAGTTTCCTCATGTGCAAAACGAAGGAATAACTTGAAATGCTTCCCACCTACGCGCCCCCTAGTGGCTGGAGCTAGATTGTCTGGGTTCAAATCCCAGCTCTCCATAAAACTAGTTACGCAGCCCCTCGGGCCTGTTTGAGGATGTAAATTGAAAACTAATAATGGGTCCTGCTCCAAAGTGGAGTACTTAGTGAACTGAAAACATAAAGAGTGCTTAGAAAAGGGCTGGCACATGGTACATGATATATGTTACAGATGTATACCTTTTATATGGATTATATACATGTACATAGATGTACATATACACACATGTACTTAACCTCTCAGCCTCTTTCCTCAACTCCAATATGGAGATATTACTTCCTGTCTCAAAATTTAATTTTAAATGAGCTAGTAACATGTAAAGTGCTTAGAAGAGGGCATGGCATATAGTAAAGGGTGGGTATTTAAAGTGTTTTATATTTTATGTATTAATATACATTCCATATATTTGTATTTTAATATAGACGTATATCTTTTATACACGTATATTTACACATATATTTGAATACACGTATATAGTATATATACATCGATAAGTGGTATATCTATATTTAGTTAAATCTAGGGGGCGGATATGACTCAACTGGTTGGGCGTCCGTCTCCCATATGGAGGGACCTGGGTTCGATCCCCGGGACCTCCTGGTAAAATAAAAAAAATAGAATAAAATCTACACTTACATCTTACCATATATTACCAATTTATGTTTACTATATTTTACACATGTATAAACGTAAATATTATATACAAATGTGTGCAAATATGTAAATTAGGTATAAATGTAATAATACTGATAGACCTGAACCCCTCGGGAATATGAATTCTGACACCATCACACCCGCCCCCCAATCCCCGCAAGGTGATGCGTCTGCACATTTTTTTTTTTTTTTAAGATTTTATTTATTTATTCATTTATCCCCCCCTTGCTGCTTGTGCTCGCTGGGTCAGCTAACCACGCCGCGCGGGCGGGCTTGCCTTCACCAGGAGGCTGGAGCCCTACTGATTGAGCCACAGCCGCTTCCCTGCGTCTGCACTTTTGACGTTCACGCGCTGGGCTCCGGTTTTCAGAAACCACCACCCTCCAGGAACCTCTGGGTCCACGCCACACCCCGCAGTCCCCTTGCATGCTCGCGGCCTCGATGTTCCCCAGGCCACCAAGGCAATGGGCGCTGGCCGACCGCCGGACCTTATCTCCCTGCAGGTGTTCGGCTTCCTAAACCTGGTGCTCTGGGTCGGCAACCTGTGGTTTGTGTTCAAGGAGACCGGTTGGGCCGCCCCGTTCCTGCGCGCGCCTCCCGGCGCCCCCGAGAAGCAGCCGGCGCCCGGGGACGCCTACGGCGAGGCGGGCTACGGGCAGGGCCCCGGCGGGTACGGGCCCCAGGACTCCTACGGGCCCCAGGGCGGCTACCAACCCGACTACGGTCAGCCCGCCGGCGGCGGTGGCTACGGGCCCCAAGCCGACTATGGGCAGCAAGGCTACGGCCCGCAGGGTGCGCCCACCTCCTTCTCCAATCAGATGTAGTCTGGTGAGTGACGGGCGGGCGGTGCGGCCAAGCAGGGTATACGAAAGGAGACGAGCGGGTCAGTGAGCCAATAGGAAGCGGGAGGAGATGGGCACTTAAAGCTCTTGCGAGGCAAGTAAGGGCCGGAGTTTGAAGGCGCCAGGAAAGAGGCGGGACTACACGTTAAGAGAAAAAAACTAGCCAATGAATGGCGAGCAGGGGCTTGAAGGCGGGCGAATGAAGAGCCAATGGGAGAGAAGTAGAAACACATCGCTTCGGGAAGAGCGAGAGAGAAGTGGGCGGAGCGACCGATAAAAGGAGGGACTAGCAGGAGGGGCTGGCGCAGTGGAGGATCCGCGGAGCGCAGGAGCCACTGAAGCGCAGAGAAGAGAAGGGTGGGAATTAGAAGTGATTGATAAGCCAATAGGGGATAAGAGCAATAGATGGTGAGGGAAAACGGCTTTGGGTCGTGAAGGTCAGCCGAGCTCAACTATCCAGGAGGAGGTGAGGGACCTGCTGCCTGCCTCTCCCCAACCTTCGAGTGGGGGGGAGGTGGTGTGGAATTTCAAAGAGGGGAAAGGGGCCGGGGGTCGGCTGGGGGGACACTAAAAGGTTTGCTGGCCTTCTTGCTGGGCTTTAAAATAGAAGTGAGGTTTCCATGGTCAGATCTGAGAGGAGAAAAGGCAGAGGGATGGGGGAAAGGGGGAAGGAGGGATGGGGGAAAGGGGGAAGGCGAGGAGGAGGCAACACATGGGTAGGGGTAGGTTTCTGGCACTAGGTTGGCCAGGATGGAAAGGGCAGGGAGGAGTTTATTAGGCATCCCACATCTAATTCATTTTAAAAAGCCCTGTTGGCTCTACCTTCAAAATATATCCATAATCCTCTCACTTTTGTCATCTCTCCCCCAAACCTCTTCCCTGGTCTCCACCCAACTCGCTCGGCCCACTCCCTTTCTGTTCTGCTCACAAATCCTCCATCAAGCCACCACCCTCCTGTGCTCAGAGCCCTGCCTTGGCTCCCATCTCACGCATATTCCAAGCCTTCATCTTGGCCCACCAGGCCCTACAGGATCTAGCCCTGGGGTCACTTCTCTGACCTCACCACCTACCACTCTCCCCCTCGCTCACTCTGCTCCAGCCTCCCTGGCCACCTCAGTGTTTCTGAAACGTGTCAGGCAGAATCCAACCTCAGGGCCTTTGTACCTGCTTGTCCTTCTGCCTGGACTTTCACACCCACACCCATTGATCACCTTACCAGTTCCTTCTCATCATTTTGGTCACTTACTCAAAGAGGTCTTACCTGACTATCCTGTCTGAGACCGGTCCCCCTTACTAATACCTTGTGCTTTTCTTTATCAAAATCTGCAATTATGGCTTATATGTTTATTGGCTGTCTCCCCCACTAGACTAGGGGCTGTGACCATGTTTTATTCATGCCACACACCTATCATCTGGGTGTTAAGAAACATTTATTGAGCAAATAGGGGAAACAACATAGCATAAGGCATTTTACCTCATTTTATTCTTCTCTGCTCAGCACTCTTCCATCCAGAGTAAAAGAAGTCCTCACAACCTTTCCACAAGGCCCTCTGCCATACCCCATTACCTCAATTATATCACTTCCTGCCACACTCTCCCTTGCTCACGCACTCCAGCACCACTGGCTTCCTTTCTGTTCCTCAAATACCCTAGGCATGGTCATGACCTAGGGCTCCTTTTAAAATATATGCTTTTTTAATATTAGAGAAGTTGTGCACTTACAAAACAATCATGCATAGCACACAGTTTTCCCATTCATCACTCCTCCACCAACACCTTACATTGTTGTGGAACATTTGTTACAGGTTATGAAAGATCATCATCAACATATTACTGCTAACTTTGGTCAGTAGCTTACATTTGGTGTATTTTTCCATATACCCTCCCCCCAATTATTAACACCATGTATCAGTATTGTACATTTGTTATAGTTCATGAAAATATACTCTCATATTTGTACTGTTAACCATAGTACATCTTCCACCACATGGTTCAACTGTGTTATACAGTCCCATGCCTTGTAAAATCCATCCAAAGTGTACACTCAGTGGCTCTAAGTTTCATCACAGAGTTGTGCTGAAATTGACATCAGTCAATTTTAAAATATTTCCCTTGGTCCAATAGAAAAAATCCCATATACCCCTATTATTGACCTTTAGCGTTGATATAGTACCTTCTTTGACATCGATGCAAGAATATTACAATATTGCTGTTAACTATAGTCCATAGGTTACATTAATTGTATTTTCCCATGCATCACCATATTCTTACCACCTTGTAATAGTGACGTACATTTGTTGTAGTTCATAGAAGAACATTCTTGTATTTGTACTATTAACCACAATCCTCATCTACCACCGAGTTCACTATGTTATTCAGTCCCTAGATTATCCTCTAGCTTTCTTTCAATTGACATTTATATCCCTAGATTACCCCTTTCAGCCACAATCATATTTATAAATCAGCAGTCCGATCCAGGGCTTTTGCACTGGCTCTTCCCCCTGTTATCTGCACGGCTCATTCCCTTACCTCCTTGAGTCTATTCAAACCGCCCCTGCTGGCACTCCTAGTCTTCCTTATCCTGTTCTACTTTTTGTTGTTGTTTGTTTGTTTGTTTGTTTCCATTTCACTTAGCACTTTATGTCATATTAGCTGATTCCCTTATGCATCATATTCATTGTTTGAAGTCTGTCTCTCCCTGCTGCAATGTCAGCTCCACAAAGACAGGTATTTTTGTCTTGTTCAAGGCAGTTGGTCACCAATAGCTACGACATCTATTAATGGACTTTTTTTTGGGGGGGGGCATAATCTTTTTTGGTATCTAGCCCACTGGGGGGGGGGGCAAGATCAGGAATATCTTCCAGGAGGGCCAGCTGGAATGAAGCTGACTCCAGGAATATGAATGCTGGGAGAAGTAAGGGGGGAAAAGGCATGCCAGGGAAAGGCACAGTAGCCCAGCCCTTCCCTGAGGCACCACCCATGTCTGGGCTCCCTCTCCTTTCTGTCTTTTGTCTTCACAGGTCAGTGCAACCCGGGAGGACCCCCACGGGTGGGCAAGAGCTCAGAAGGCCTGCCCCCCCCACACACCCCAGGTCTCCACCCTCAAACCAGGAGACCCCGTCTTTGCTGTTTATATATATATATATTATATATAAATATCTATTTATCTGTCTGAGCCCCTGCCCTCACTCCCTTACCCCCACGCATTAGTGGCCCAGACTTGAAGGGGTGCCTTTCTTACCCCTGCCCCTTCCCCTGCCTCCTTTGACTCCTCCCCGCTCCCTGGCCCTGTCCCCTGAGGTTGGAGGGGGGGCTCTAGAAAGTGGACAGGGAGGGGACAGACCTTGGGTGTATGGGAAGGGTGGGCGTAACTTCAGACTTTCTTCCCTCTCACCCTCCCCTTCTCCCGACTCTGGCCTTGGTTCCTTCAGCAATGCCTGAACAAGAGCCATTAGGGGAAATTCGATCCTCAGAGTGAGAGAAAGGCAGAGATTGAGGGAGGTGCTTGGGGTGGAAAGAACAACTTGGGACCCAAGAATGGTCTTGGAGTGGGGGGAGTACTGGAGGGGGAGGAAATTAGTCTGCAGGGGATATGGGTTCCAGAGCTACAGAAACCTAAAGAGGGGTGCCCTGGCGCCTTCTGAGGGTGGGTCTGGGAAGGAGGCTGAGGGCGTGGTTCGAGAAGGGGCGGGGCTTCGAGCCTGGCAGCCCTGAGGCACCAGAGTGCTGCGGGCTTGGAGGACAGGGTTCTAGGGAATGGATGTGACTTGGGGGTGTGGTGACAAGGCTCGGAAGAAGGCTGAGAGCTGAGGTTCTAGAGACGATGGGTCAGGGCTGGGTTGGGACCTGGATTTATGGAAGGGGCGTGGCTTTGTCCTTCAGGGAGCTGAACTCGATTGAAAGTGGTAGATCTCGTGCAAGTTAAAGAAGTGGGGTTCAGGGACTGGCCATGCTCGGGATGAGGTCTTGATCCAAGTTCTAGACGGGGTCGGGCTTCAAGTGGGGCGGGGATAGTGGTTTCAGAAGGGACAGGCCCCTCCAGTGGGGCAGTGGAGAAAATACAATTTCAAAGAGGGATGGCTTGGGCAGTAGGGAGGGGGTGCTGGGCCTAGGGCTTCAGGATATGTTTTGTTGCTGGGTAAGGGGATGCCCCTGGCCCAGGCTGGGGACCGAGGTGGCCTGGGAAGGGCTGAGAGGTATGGGTTGGAGAGTGAGAGGTGGATTCAGAAAGTAGCATCCCCACACTCTTGTCTACCCGCCCCCCCCTCCCCGCGACGGGACAGCTAGGTAATCAGAGGACAGAGCCACCGGGTCTGTGGGGCCGGCCCACTCCTCTCCTACCCTTCCCCTGCCCCTCCCCGTACACACACACACACACACCCTGCCCCGTCTCGGGGTGGTTGGAGGCCCAGTCTGGAGCCCCTATCCTGCACCCTCTGCTGTGTCTGTGACGTTGGTAGTGCCCGTGATTGTGTGTTGCCATTTTGTCTGGCTGTGGCCCCTCCCCTCCAGACCCCCACTTTTCCTGCTCCTTCCCCAAATAAACTCCTCAGTTACCTAGCCCACCAGGCTCTGACTTCTCAGTGTGTCTTTTTATTTGGGAGGGGGGGGCAGAGGGGAAAGATGGAGAGAGGAGGCAAGAGAAAGCTCCACCCCCGACATGCTGGATGCCCTTTTAGTTGCTCCACTATTTTAGACCCCTCCTTCAGTATTAAGCCGAGCCCCATCCTCTGTGAAGCCTTGCCTACCCATCAATGCTAAATCACTCGCATCCCGAGTCTCTCTAGAGTTTAGTTCTAATTCTGGTCCTTGAGCCCGGCCCCTGTGGAGCCCTCCCCTCATATCCCTCAAGGGGTTCTAGTGGGGCCCCCAGACTTCAGAGGGAGACCCCTCTCCTCTACGTTTTTCAGACCCGGCTGCCTTTCCATTTCCTGGCCTCCATGCTACTGGGAGACCGGCTAGGCAGCCAGGCCGGGAGGCGGGGCTCCAGGGTGAGTCACGTATTAATTCATTCCCTCCTACCCCTCCCCAGCTCCTCCCTGGGGCAAGGAGGGGCGGGAAGTGACTGGGATGTGTGTAATGGGGGTGGGGGGGGGAAGTCGCCGGCACCCCGGATGAAGAACCGGGCTAACCGCCACCGTGCCCAATTAGAGACCCCAGCCGGGCGCCCGAGTTCTGAGCTCGGTTTCGGGGACCCTCTTCTGCCAGCCCAGAGACTCAGCGAAGGCTGGTATCCCCGAGGAGAGATTCCTAGCTCCCGGACTGAGTTCGGGAAAGGGGATATCGGATTGGAGAGAGAAAAATGGGGGCGGGGCATGGAAGGAAAGAGGGGGCAAGACAGCTGGGAGGGGGATGAGATAAGGATGGGGAGGGGGCAGGGAAGAGGGCCTTGGAACTGGCCCAGGGATTTTGGCCCCTCCCCATAATCTCAAATAATCCTGGTACTGGGAGGGAAATGGGAGCACAGGAGTAAAATCTGGGTTTCTGGCAGGGGCGAGGGAGCATCAGCTGGGACTGTGGATGGGGTTGGGGACCATTCTTGCAGCATTCATCTGGGCAAAAGAGACCTTCGGAACATCCCCAGTGGGGAGGTGACCAAAAAGAGGCTTGAACCCCTCTCCCAGATTCCCCCAAATCAACATTCAAGATAAATCTACACGCGCTATCAATCCAATAGATACAGGTAGGTCGCTGCCTCCAAATCCCCCTCTCCATTACAGAGCCCTCAAGCCTGAGAAGGCCGGGTGAGAGGCCGGGTGAGAAGCAACGTGGCTCCTTGGGTTCCTGGGGGCGGTGCCTACTAATGTCCCGCTCCAGCTGGGAGCTGAAGGGCAAGGGGGCTTTCCCGAACGGCGCTCCTCGGCTGCGCGCCCCTCACCTCTAGGCAGGGGGCGCTTTAGCGGGGGAGAGGCCACAGTACCCCGGGGGCGGGCCCCGCGGGGCGCGCTCCTCCCACGCCGGTGTCAGGTTTACGGAACCGAGCTGCCCGGCCGGACGCGCGGTGGCCGCGAGGATTCCATTCGCCTGACCTGGCCCAGCTTGACCCTGCCGGGGCGCGCCATGTTCGCGCGTGGGTCCCGAAGGCGCCGCTCGGGGCGCGCGGTGAGCCGTATTCAGGGCAGCGGTGGCGGGGGCCAGGGGGTAAACTGAGGCCCAGGCGAGGGGGCAGGGGATAGGGAGAGCGAAGAAGCCCTCCACGGAGGCTCGTTGGGACCTCTATCTCCAGGATTCCCAGACCCAAGGGGTAGGGCCGCTGGAGCCATATGGCCGGATAATCATCTCTCCATACACCTTTATCAGCACCTAGTGCGCTTCCCCCTCCTGTGAATTATAGGAAGGGATTCTGTGGACCAAAAGATTGGATTCTGGGGTCCTGGGTTGAGCAGGGACCTCCTGAGTGTTTGAAGGAAGCCCCCCCTCTCCCTGTTCCTTGGGCTGAGGACTGGGATCTTATACTCCTGGGGTGCCTGATTGCTGAGATGAGAGATTGGGATTTGGGGGGGAGAGGGCTTCTACCTGAGCCAGAGAACTTTTTGCTTCCTAGATAGGAGGGTCTCTCTTCTTTTGGAAGGGCGTCTCTGATGGAAGAAAGTGGGGTCTGGTTTTGGGTGGTCCAGAGAAGGAGGGAAGAGCCCTAGGATCTGAGGGGTGAGGGCCCAGGCTTCTCGGGGTGGGGGTTTCTGAATGGAGCAGGGGCCTCTTGAGATCCTGGGGGAGGATCCCCAGTTCCTTGGGTAAGAGGGGGTGAAGTCAGGGCTTGGGGGAGGGGGTTCTGGCCTGGACAGGTGATTGGGGACCCTGAGATCCTGAAGGGAGGGGCCGGGCTCATGTGGGTATCCCAAGGAAGGGTAAGGTCTCTGACTCCTAATGCTGTGGAATTAGAGTGTTGCTGGCCTCGTGGGTGGGGAGGGGACACCCAGATTAAGGACTCTGGGGAGAGATGTTTGAAGCCTGGAGGGGTCCGAGGCTGGGTAAGGGGGTCCGAGGCCGGCCGGGGGAGGGGAATTACTTGAGAAAGGGGTATTATAGGGAGGTGGCTTCAGCCGCCCCGCCTCTGCTTCGGTCGTGTCCTCCTCCCCCACGCTCCGGGCGCTGTCCCAGCCTGCCCAGCGCTGCCCTGGTGGGACAGGCCCCAGCGTGTGGTCTCGGGCCCTGGAGCGGAGAGGCGGGCATTGACGTCTCTCTTCCCCGCCCCTGTGCCATGCCCGGTCCCGTGTCTGCCCCGCCCACTACAGCCCCTAAAGACCGAGGACCCAGACCGTGGCCAGCCCTGCAACTCCTGTCGGGAGCAGTGTCCTGGCTTCCTGCTGCACGGCTGGAGGTAGGTGACCGCCCCCCCCGGGGCCCCGCCTTAGAGCCCCACCCTCGGGGAACCCCTAGAGGTTTAGCCACGCCCATAGGTCTGTGCTCCACTCACAGGAGTAGCTTCACGCTCCGATTTTAGGGCTCCGCCCCCTGAACTCATTCCCTAGAGTCCCGTTCCCAGGAAAGCCCCACTCACTGCGCGGCCCCGCCCCCGGGAGAGCGCTCCCCAAGCCTCTGCATCTCAGTCCTAGTGAGATTCTCAGCCCCGGCAGAGAATCGCCCATTGCCCTCCACCTCCCACTCCGCTGAGGCTCAGAACTCCTCTCCCGGACCCAGTGTCCTATCCTACTGGAGCCCGGCCCCTAAAAAATCTCGTAAAATCTCACAGCTCCCAGACAACAAACAGGGCCCTCCTCCCCGGCTCAGAGCCCTGCCCACAAGTTCAGAGCCTCTTCACAGGCTGAAGCCCGGCTTCTAGGGAAAGTTGCCTGCCACGTTCTGTGGGGAAGCCTCTAGATATCTAACTCCAATCTCGGTCTCGGGGCGGGGGGCGCCCCTACTCAGGCCCCATCGCCTTCGAGAGCCTAGCCCGAGTCTCAGAGCTGAAAAGTCAGGGGATGTCCTTGAGATATCACCGCCCCATCCCTTCACGTTCCGCCCCCAGGCTCATAGCCCCCCCACCCCGGGTCACCGCCCTGCCCTCATCTGGAAGTTCCGGCCCGCTCACCAGCCCACAGCCACCTCCTCTTAGCTTTGCCCCCAGCCCCCAGAACCCTTTGGTGGTAATAATCTGCATGTCACCGCCCCTCAATTGGGCTTCCTTTGGCTGCCCAGGGGTCCGGGCCTGGGCTTCCTTTGGCTGCCCAGGGGTCCGGGCCTGGGCAGCCGCGTTGGTAACTGACGCCTAACCCGGCCCCCTCAGAAAGATCTGCCAGCACTGCAAATGCCCGCGGGAGGAGCACGCAGTGCACGCGGTGCCTGTGGACCTGGAACGCATCATGTGTCGGCTAATCTCGGACTTCCAGCGCCACTCCATCTCCGACGATGACTCGGGCTGCGCCTCTGAGGAGTATGCCTGGGTACCTCCAGGCCTCAAGCCAGAGCAGGTGACCAAAAACCGGCCACCTTCTTTCTGGCTGTCCAGCGGGTGTGTGCACGCGCACACCCCGGCTCAGATGAGACTCCGCTAGGCTGTTTCTGGGGACAGACTGCGTGGTCAGACTGCCGGTGTCCTTCTAACCCCTCTGTGATCTAGGGGTAGTCAGCCCCCTATCCTCATACGTCACTGGGCCTGCTCACCCTACTCCTATTCTACCCCTGACCTCAGGCTTTATCCCAGCCCTTGTTCACCTCATCTCCATTGATGCAACCACTCCACAAATTTATTGAGCACTTAATCTGTGTCAGGCACCGTTCAAGACACTGGGGACACAACGGTGAACCAAATACACAAACTCTACCTGCCCACATGGAGATTAGATTCCAGAAGGGAGTTACAAAGCTATAAATAGGCCAGATGGTGGGTGCAAGTGCTATGGAATTTAAAAAAAAAAAAAAAAAAAAAAAGCAGGGAAAGGGAGGTGAGGAGAGGGATAGACATTTGGTGTTAGAATTGTAAATAAGATGCCCAGGTAAGCCTCTCTGAGAAGATGATGTTTAAACTTTCCTGAAGGAGGTAAGGAAGGAAGCCATGCAGCTATCTCCGCTAAAGGGAAGAGGCCTTAAGCTAGAGCATGTTCAGAATGTTTTTTTGTCTTGTTTTTTGTTTTTCTTGTTTGTTTTTTTTTTTCCTATTTTTGTATTTTTATTTTTTCTCATCTTTGTTCCCAAAGTTTGAGGAATGGCGAGGAGGCCTGTGTGGTTGGAGCAACGTGAATGAGGAGAGTGGTTGGAGGTGAAGTCAGAGAGGTGATGGGGGCCTCAGAGAGGACTTTGGCTTTTACTCAGAATGAAAGGGAAACCACAAGTGAGCAGAAGAGGCATGGGATCTGTCATATGACTTAACAGGGACAGGATCTGACTGCTGAGTGAAGAATGGATTTTAGGGGTAAAGGTGGAAGCACAGAGACCAGTGAGGAGGAAGCTACTGCAATAGTCCAGGTGACTGATGATGGTGCTCACAGTGGAAGTAGTGAGAAGTGGTTAAAACCTGGATATATTTTGAATGGAGAGCCGAAATTGTGGGGCTGAGGGATAGAGGAGTCAAAGGGGACCCCAAGGAGGAAGGACAAGGCAACAGCAAGCCTGGGAGGTAAAATTGTAAATTTGGTTTTAGACATCTTGAGTTTGAGATGCCCATTGGACATCTAAGGGGTGATGTTGTCTGGAACTCAAGGGAGAGGTTGGGGTTAGAGATAGGCATTTGAGAGTCATTAGCCCAGAGATGGTATTTACAACCATGAGGTTGGATATAATTTTCAAGAGAGTGAGTGTAGACAGGCAAGAAGAGAACCAATGACTGAGCCTTAGGACCCTCCCACATGTCAGGACCAGCTAGTTGAGGAGGAACCAAAAGAGGGACAGAGAAGGAGCAGCTAATAAGGTACAAGGAAAACTAGGCACATATGGAATCCTGGAAGCCAAGGGAAAAAAGTGTTTCCAGAAGAGGGAGTGATTGGCCGTGGCCCAGGCTACCAATGGGTCAAGTCGAATGAGACCTGGGCAAAAAAAAAATTTTTTTTGAGGTACTGGGGCAGGGGATTGAACCCTGGGCCTCATATGTAGGAAGCTGGCGCTCAACCACTGAGCCACATTGGCTCCCCTGAGTTGGTTTTTTCGTTTGCTTGCTTGTTTGTTTTTAGTTTGTTTGTTTTTGGGAGGCCCCAGGGACCGAACCTGGGACCTCCCATGTGGGAAGCAGGCGCTCAACCACTTGAGCCACATCCACTCCCCTGGACAATGATTTTTAACAATGTGGACATCATCAATGACTTTGACAGGAGCAGCTTTGGAGGAGGGGTGGGAGTGAAAGCCTGATGGGAATGGGGTCAAAAGAGAGTGGGAGGAGAGGAAGTGGGGGCAGCAAGTACAGACAACTCCTTTGAGGAATTCTACTGTAAAGGGAAGGAAAACATGGGACAGCAGCTGGAGAAGTGAGATCAGGGCATGAGGGAACTCTCAGCAGATTTGGGAGCTGATGGAAATGATCTGGCCAGAAGGGGAAATGAATCATGTAGAAAGGAGATGTGGGAGGAGTCAGTAGATGCTCTTTTCTGATGACTTTAATTTAATCAGAGAAAGAAGTAGGGACCCACCATCCTACTGTATCCACCTCATCCCTAGTCTCAGTTGTTGTTTTTTTTCCCATCCCTCATGTCATCCCAGGTATACCAATTTTTCAGCTGCCTCCCAGAAGACAAGGTCCCCTACGTCAACAGCCCCGGGGAGAAATATAGGATCAAGCAGCTGCTGCACCAGCTGCCCCCACATGACAGTGAGGTGAGGCCAGAGAAGACCGGAAGGGATTCCTAGGCAGAGGGCACAGCCTGGGAAAAGGCAGGGTAGCTGGGAAGAAATGGGCAGGATCTAAAGAGAACCAGGTGAGCTGATCTGAGGTGGATGGAGGTGAAAGGTCTAGAGGAATAGGGCCATGAAGGGGTATTCATTGGCAAAACCGCAGTTGGGCCTTGGAAGAAGAGCTAAGGGCTGGACATTTCAGGCAAGAGGTACCCTCTAAATATCTAGAAGTGGACTCTTTTGAGGGTGGATGAAGTTTGGAAGAAGGTAGGGGGAACAAGCCTCAGGGAAGGAGCTTGGAAGACACCCCTCCCCTCCCCACTACTCCCAGGCACAATACTGTACAGCGCTGGAAGAAGAGGAAAAAAAAGAGCTCAGGGCTTTCAGTCAGCAGCGAAAGCGGGAGAATCTGGGGCGTGGCACAGTGCGCATCTTCCCGGTAACCATCACTGGGGCCATCTGTGAGGAGGTAAGCCGTGGAGGGCCTAGGCAAGTGAACAGTGCCTTTGCTCCACGCCCTGAGGTGCAGGTGTCTCAGGTCCTGGGGAGATGAGGCCTGCCATTTAGGCCTCATGGTCTGATTTTTGGGTTCACTCTGGAGGACAGGTCTGTCCCTCAAATCCCACTCTTGGGCAAGGACTGTCTGTCTCAAAGGCCAGTCCGGTGAGTGGGGCTGTCTTTAGGGCCCCTGGTGTGTGAAGTCTGTCCTGCAGAGTCCACTGTTGGGCGAAGTTACCGTCCCTAAAGAGGTCCTTGTCGGTGGTACCTCCTCTATGGTTTCCTTTCCATGCAGTGGAGGTGGACGTGGGCTGTCTCTGTGACCCTCTTGTGGTCAGGGGTCAGGAGTTGTCCATAAGAACCCACCCACAGTGGCAGGGCCTGTCTCTAGAGCCCCACGGTAGGGGGAATTTGTCCCCAAGGTCCATCCCCCGCCCCTTCCCCCCCCCCCAATCAGGGGGAAGCTGTCCTCAGATCCTCAGATCCAACAATGAGGTGACGTTTGTTGCTGAGTGAGCCACGGGTGGAGACACTTGTCAGTCCTTTGATACCTGGCCTGGCCAGTATCAAAGCTACCCCATGGGTGGTCACAAAGAACCTCCCCCAGTTGGGAAAGCCTGGTGTGGCCCTTGGTGATGGTGCCGGGGTCTGTCTGTCATTTGGCAGTGTGGGAAGCAGATTGGAGGTGGGGACATTGCCGTGTTCGCCAGCCGCGCAGGCCTGGGCGCCTGCTGGCACCCACAGTGCTTTGTGTGCACCACCTGTCGGGAGCTGCTCGTGGACCTCATCTATTTCTACCACACTGGCAAGGTCTACTGCGGTCGCCACCATGCTGAACGCCTGCGCCCACGCTGCCAGGCCTGTGATGAGGTGCGTGCCTCCCTGCCCCCCCTAGGGTGGGGGCTGAGAATGGAGGGGGGCGACAAAGGCCAGAGGCAGGCCCTTCTGACAGCCACAGGTGGTCTGTGTCCCCCCAGATCATCTTCTCCACCGAGTGCACGGAGGCCGAGGGCCGGCACTGGCACATGGGTCACTTCTGCTGCTTCGAGTGTGAGGCATCCCTAGGAGGCCAACGCTATGTCATGCGTCAGAGCCGCCCCCACTGCTGTGCCTGCTACGAGGCCCTCCATGCCGAGTACTGTGATGGCTGTGGGGAGCACATCGGTGGGTGACTGTGGGGCTGGACAGAGGAATGGGTGGGACAGCTGGGCCACAGCCGCACCCCACCAGGATTCCTCCTAACCTCCAGGCTCCACTCCACATTATACCCCGTACTCTAGGTCTAGTCCCAGCACCATCAGCACCACTGGCTGATACCCTCACTGCAAGCCCCAACATCCCCCTGCTTCCATTATGCCACACTACACCATGCTTTCTAAATCCTACGTAGCAACACTAGGCTACCACTGCACATCTGGGCCTACCTCCAGAGACTCTCTAATTTCCAGCCTCCCACATACACACCACATCTTAGCCTCAGCCTAGCCTCTGCTACCCCCAGCTCTGCCCTGTTCTCCAGGGCTCTCAACCAGTAGCCTTAGCAAGGTCCTACCTTCTAAGTCCGACTTCTACAACCCACTCCTTTACCACCCAGGCCATGCCCACCCTCCTAAGCCCTGCCCCCACCACCTAGGCCCCCTCCTTCCACCTGAAACACCCTGAACGTCTAAGCCTGGCCCCCATCTTAAAGAGTCCAATGCCCACTCCCCTTTAGGGCTTGCCTTCTGGGAGGGACACCCTAGGAAAGAAAGGGAGGAGAGGGGGAGACATTTACCAGCCAGGCTCCAGGAGAAAAGGAGGATTGGGAAGGTCTTGGGTGAGGAACAAACCTAGGTTTTCCTGCCTTCTCCCAAGGGCCCCCATTCCAGAGAGGTGGGGCAGAGCCCTGTGTGTGAGCATTCAGGGACACCCAGTCTCCAATTCCTCACCTCTTCCCGGGGAGGGCCCCATTCAGGGAGGGTGGGAGTGTGACCTCGGGGTTCTGCCTCAGTTTCCCCCCTCACGTCATCCCCACAGGCCTGGACCAAGGCCAGATGACTTATGAAGGCCAGCACTGGCATGCCTCAGATCGCTGTTTCTGCTGCAGTCGCTGTGGCCGGGCCCTCCTGGGCCGCCCCTTCCTGCCGCGCCGTGGCCTGATCTTCTGCTCACGCACCTGCAGCCTCGGCCAGGAGCCCGCTGCTACCCGGACTGGCCGCCGCAGCTGGAGCGCGGGCACTGTCTCAGCCCCTCTGGCAGCCTCCACAGCCTCTTTCTCTGCAGCTGAGGGGGTGGCCGAGACGGCCACCAAAGTAACCAGCACGGAGCCAGCGCCTGGTGAGCCCCTGCCTCAACCCTCTTCCTTCGCCTACTTCACCTGGCCCTGTCCTCATCTCCAGCCCCAACTGCACCCACCTCGTGAACCCAGGTTCTGTCTCTTCCTGTCAAGGGCCTGTCCCCTACCTCAGTCTGGCCCTGCTTGACCCCAAGTTCCTCCTCATTTCTTCAATCCTTGACCGTCCACTCTCTGATCCCCGGCACTGGCCTCACATTACACTGGCCTCACATTATCATAACATGTGTCTATTCCAGCCTAAGCCCCACCCCTTCCCCACCCCTTCCCCACCCCTTCCCCACCCCTTCCCCACCCGAGGCCACGCCCCCAGTCCCTGGACACGCCCAATACACGAATCCAGTCCTGCTCCTCCTGCATTCTTTTTTTTTTTTTTTAAGATTTTATTTATTTATTCATTGCTGCTTGTGCTCGCTGGCTCAGCTAACCACACCGTGCGGGCGGGCTTGCCTTCACCAGGAGGCCCCGGGAACCGAACCCGGGGCCTCCCATATGGTAAACGGGAGCCCTACTGACTGAGCCACAGCCGCTTCCCATCCTCCTGCGTTCTTACTTCCAACCTCAGCCTACTCCAAGCCGCCTACTCCCTGGAGTCCCCCCCCTCCCTGCCCCTCTCCCACCCATGTCTCCACTTTAACAGCCCTGATGGGGGAAGGGGAGAAGAGAAGGCCCTTCCACAGGAGGGAGGGGGCTGGAGTGGAGGGCAGACACATGGCGTAAAAGCGTCTCTCCCTTTCCAGCTATAGGCCCCGAAGAACCCGCCCGCTTTCTGAGAGGGGCTCCCCATCGCCACTCCATGCCTGAGCTGGGGCTCCGCCATGCCCCCGAGCCACCCCCGGGGTCCCCAGGCTGCCCAGACCCGTGCCCGGAAGATGGTGCCTTCGGCCGTCAGAGCACCCCGCGCGTCAGCTTCCGCGACCCTCTGGTGTCTGAGGGAGGCCCACGGCGGACCCTGAGTGCTCCCCCGGGCCAGCGCCGCAGGCCACGCAGCCCCCCGCCCCAGGCCCCCAGCCGCCGCCACCGCCACCACCACCACCATCATCATCGCCACCGCCACCGCCACCATCCCAGCAGACGTCGCCATCATCAGTGTGACTCAGGATCGGGGTCTGACTCGGAATCTTGCTCCAGCTCGCCCTCCAGCCCCAGTTCCGAGTCCTCAGAGGACGATGGCTTCTTCCTGGGGGAACGCATCCCGCTGCCCCTGCACCTGCGCAGGCCCATGCCCCCTCGGAACCCTGCAACTGAGACCCCCAGCTCCCCACCCCCTTTGCTCCCCGGGGACCCACGCCCAGGTATACCTCGCCAGGCCCGAGACAAGAGCTGCATCGTGGCTTGAAGGCCAGGCAGTCCTGGTGGGCTTCATTCTCTAGTCGGTGTAGATAATGCCCAAACTTCTCCCTCCCTCCTTGGTCTTTTGGTGTTATTGAAGTATAATTTAATATTTGTTGTCAAATAGACCTGGCTTCTTTGCCTCCTTGCCCCAGGTGTCCTCTTCCCCCCAAATATTTTCCCCTCCTGGTGCTTGAGTTGACCCACATTTGATCAAAGAATTCATTCATCCATTATCATCTTTTCTAGCCATTCATTTATTATTTATCCCTCCAGAGAAACACCCCCACACCAAGGAGGTTAGTTGGAGTGGGTTCCAACCTGGGGCCTGCAGTCTGAAACCTCCCCACTCACTTTGGGGCTTAGGTGGGGCATGGTCCAGGCAGAACTGGTTCCTCCTTTTGGATACTGCAGAAGGAAGGGCGACCTAAGCACAGGCAGAAATGTGGCCAGACCCAGGAGGGTTGATTGGCAGGTCGGAAGACATATTCTCCCAATCAAGGCACTTTTATCTCCTTAGGGGGGCTGGGAGTTGGCTGGAAATGTGTGGGGGCAGGGAGGAGTTATTTGCAGGTTGCAGAGAGAAGTGAGGGGGATTTCGCTTACACTGAGCCATCTGTGGGATCTGCAGGGTGAGGAAAAAGAGAGAAATCATTGGCTGGATCCATATGCCCCTTTTACAGACAAGAATACTGAGGCCTGTGAAAGGACGGGCCCTGGGCCAAAGCCCTAAGTACCAAGTACCAAAAAGGGACACAGTGTACTTTCAGGCCCTTGGGAGAACCTCTTCCTTTTCTCCTCCACCCCCTCAGCCACCACCACCTCTTACTTCTCTACCTCCTCAGCATTCCCCTGCCCCCCACTCCTACCCCACCAGGCACACACATATACACTTACCAGTGGGGGCTGCCGTATGTCTTTGCTGCCGCAAGGGGAAGGTGATATAGGCATCATAGCCAAAGAGGACTGTAGCGATTAGGCCCATTACCTGTGGGTGGTGGGTGATGGATTGAGGGGGGTTGGCTTAGGCTGGTCAACCTACTCAGCCTCTTACCCCCATGTACTACCACCTCCAGTGCCTCCCACAGGGATGGCAAATGAAGCCCCAGGTTGGGAAGTCAAAGAGCCCCCAGGGGGAGAAGCCAGGAGACTGGACTCTATCCCACCCTCCCTCTTCCTAGTACCTCTCAGCACAGGGCAACCACACTAAGGCCCCACATACAGGGGGCGCCACTCACACTATATTTAGAAACAAAGTTCCAGCAGAAGGTTGACAGAGGGGCCCCCCCCATTTGCACTTCCCACAAAGGTCCCTCAGCCAGACAAGGGACAGCGCTTGATGGCAAATGCTGATCTTGGGAGGGAGCTGGGAATGCAAAACCCAGGTCCGGGCCAGACTTTTCTGCAGCATGAACACGGAAGCCCCTAGGGCCAGGGGGGTCACACACTCTCTGCCCAGAAACCGAGGCAGAAAAGGCCCCTGGGTCCTGGAACCTCTCTCCCTGTGCTTTTGGAGTCGCTGCCAAGGCCCTTACCCCAGCGATGATTTTGGAGTTGTTTCCTTTCTCAACAAGGACGACAATGGAGGTGATCAGGTAGAGGATGGCGGCTATGAGAGTTCGGAAGAAATCCTGCAAAGTGCATGGAGGAGGAGAGGAGACAGGGGAAGTCAGAGCCCAGAGCCTCCCCAGGACAAACTCCCAGGTGCCCGAGCCCCTCCCCAGCCTCGCCATCCTCAGCCCTGCTCTCACACTCCAGGGCCAGTTGATGAACTGTATCTTCGTGTGCAAGTCACACATATAGATGACAAAGAAGACGGCAGCGAGGATCATTTCCACTACTGACAGGGAGGAGTACCCTTGGTAGTTGTATGAGGCGCTGTAGCAGATCAGAATCACCAGGCACAGTATCTGGAGGGATGACAGCACAGAAGGCCTCCATCAGCTCCCAAGGCTTAAATTGAGGGTCTCAAACTCAAATGCCTGCCGGGGCTGGGAAGATGACAAATAGTAATAGCGAAAGGCTTACTGTGTTCCGAGCATTATTCTAAGAGTTTTGCAAGTATCATCTCACTTAATCATCACAACCACCTAATGAGGTGGGTACTATTATTTGTGCTTCTATTTTATAGATGAGAAAACTGAGGCACAGAGAGATTAAGTGACTTGCCCAGGGTCACCCAGCTAGTAAGGAGTCGAGTTGGGTGCCTCAGTTTCCTTCCTTTTCCCTTCCAGGGCAGGGGCCGCTGCGGGGAGGGGTGTTGCCAGGTGTTTTGTGAGCCCTGGTGGCGCCGCCTTCCGGGCCTTGAGGGGGCGGGACGTGCGGTTGCCCCGGCAACCCCTGGGGAAACAGTGAGAGTGACACCCTACGGGCAGGGCTCCATTAAAGGCGCCGCACCCCTTTTACAAGTGACTCGAAGGCGGCGCCCACTTTGGGGGAAGTGGGAAATCAAGGTTCCTGAGCAGCCCGGAGAGCTAAAGGACCTCTCACCCCGGCCCCCAGAAGGGCAAGAAAGAACCGGCCAAGGGCGGGGCGCCCTCGCCACCCCCCTGGACTAGCGCGCACGGGGCCCCCCCCCACCAGACCCCCCCCCTGGGCGCCCCGCCCCCCCCCCCGCCCGGGCCCCGGCCCCCCCCCCCCCTGCCACGGGGCCCCCCCCCCCACCTACCAACCGGACCCCTTCAATGTGTCCACGCGGGTTTCTCACACAAACACACGCCTCTCCCCACATGCGCTATGGGCCCCTCGCCTTATCCCGTGGGCCAGGAGCTCTCCCACCCCCTTCCCCAAACCCCACCTACTCGCCCAGTCCCCAGGTTTCGAGCCTCGGCCATGAAGCAAGCCACCCACCCACGTCCCACAACAGAGCACCCCCGGCCACGTGCGTGCCTCACCCGCGGCCGCACAGCTCCGCGTGGTCCCGCCACCCGCCCGGCTTTTGCCCACCCGCCGGCCCCGGGGACGCTCACAATCTCAGCAAAAAGGAGAATGCCCTTTCGGGTGCGCGAGAAGTTGGTGCAGGCGGCCCAGCAGCCGGGGGCCGAGAGGCGGTCGGAATCCGCCATGACGTGGGTCGGAGGCCTGAGGGGTGCGGGGGATCTGCTCGCTGGCTCGCGGGTTCCAGGACGCTGCACGCCCGGCCGTGGTGCCCGCCGTCTGGCCGGCAAGGGGGGCCCGGGGGCGAAGGAGGGAGTGAATCACCGCGCGGAGCGAAGCGGGCGGGGCCGGAGGGGGCCGGGCCAGGTGGCTGACGCCCCGGAAGCCCCCTCGCCCCGCCCGCCGAGGATACTGGCCGCCCTGCGCACCAGCCCCCGGTGTACCCCATCTCCGGGTCGCCGGCCTTTGAGGCTTGGCAGTTTGGGGTACCAGGCGGGGTAATAGTGGGTCCCTTTGCCTTTTCGACTTAGAAATACAAATGCGCCTGAGATGGCCTCAATTCAGAAATGCGGGGATCTGGCTTGGAGAGAGTGACTCAGTTTCCTTAGCTGTAAAAACAAGACCGTGATGAAACCCGAAAGACTCGGGCCAGGTATGATCCCGAAATTCGGAATATTTCGGATTTTAGAGAGTTTTCCCGGTGCATAGACAGTCTATTACTTATGACTCTCAGCTGGGTCCGAGGCTGCCCCGTTTTTGTTTTTTGTTTGTTGTTTGTTAAAAACAAAAACAAACAAACAAACAAAAAAACACGTTTGGATTTCTTCAACGCAAAGTGTGAATGTTCACAATAAGTCAAAACTGAAAATTGTCCCTCATTAGGTAAGATCAGTTTTTGTCACCAAATGGTGCCAAACTTGTAGAAAAACTGTCCATTTCTTGAGTTTTTTTTTTTATTATTTTTTTTTTTATTGGCCTTTTGAATTGTGGATAAAGGATGGTGGACCGTGGGATAAACCTCAGTGCTAGAAGATGGATGGTCAGAGTCTGCTAGTGTGAGCACCAAGCACTCAGTAAATAGTGGTAGACATTATCAGTAAGGTCAAAGCCAGGGAGGGGGGGCAGGGTCTGATTCTGTGTTCTGCAATCCCAGGGAAGTCTTCAGTTTCCTGGTTCTGAGAGGAGGAATTGTCAGCTGAGCCCTAAATGCGGAGAGATGCAATTTTTTTGCTGGGGTCTTAGCAAGGTAAGGACATGGCTCCAGGGTGCAAGACTGGGTGACAAGGCTGATGACATTTGCAGAGCGTGACACAATGAGCGAGTGATTTCTCCTGGCTCGACCAGCATCTGAGCCATGTACTTGGCTCCCGGGAATCAGGATCCCTGAGGTGTGCCGAGGGCTGTGCTGTCCAGACTAGTCGCTGGTTTTATTTTCATCTCATTTGAGGTAGGGAGGGTCTGCCTGTTCTCTCGGCTAACCTGGGGCCCCTAAAGCCAAGGAAGGGCCCCCTTTCTTCAGAGGCTGCTGAAAAAGTGTTTGAACGGTGGAAGGGATGGAACATAATTTTCCCAGCACTGAGTGTGTGCTTTCCAACTCTGTGAGGACATGCCTGCATTTCTGGAACAAAACAAACTCAGTTTGCCTCAGGGCCTTTGCACTTGCTCTTCCCATGGCTGCCATTGCCCTCCCCCACTTCATACACCTGGCTTCTGGCCAGGTCCCAGCTCAGATGTCACGTTTTCAAAGAGGCCAGCAGGCCACCCCCATCATTACCTTCCTCAACATAACCTCCTTTTGCTATCTTCATATCTCTCACTTCTCTCTGAAGTTATCTTTTTTTTTCTTATCACCATCAGTTACCAAAACTTTTCCATCACCCCCAAATACAAACTCTGCACAATTTAAGCATTAACTCCCCATTCCCCACCCTGCCGCTGCCCTGGTAACTTGTATTCTAATTTCTGATGCTATTAATTTGCTTATTCTAATTCTTTCACATCAATGAGATCATACAAAATTTGTCCCTTTGTGTCTGGCTTATTTCACTCAACATGATGTCTTCAAGGTTCTTCCATGTTGTTACGTGTATCCAAATTATTCTGAAATCATTTTTCATTTATTCATTTTCATGTCTTTCTTTTCTAACATCTGTTTACCCCCACTACATCAGCTAGATGAGGTTAGAAAACTCTTTTGTTTCCCCAGAATCTCCCCAATGGTGACCACAAGGCAAGGTGTATACAGTTGGGGCTCAATTAATATTTGCCCAATGCAAGCAAGGTTAAGAAGGACAGTCTTGGGAATTTGGCCTTGATTAAATCATGCCTTGACCCCCTCCTACCTCAAGCTATTTACCCTGTCTGGGCTTTGCTTTCCTCCTCAGGGAAATGGACAAATCAGGGTGGTTGAGGAGATGCAAAGAGATGAAAAGAGATGGTGTGAGTAAAGCTGGAGCAGGGATAAGACTAAGTAATTGGTGGCTAGGGTTACTATTATTAGTCTCCTGGGTGTGACTGTGTTTATAGGACTGAGACTCTGAGGCCCTTTTCTGACTTCCATGGCACCACAACTCCACCAGGCTCCGAGTCAGGGGTAGCTGTAAGCCCTGACGCCCTCCCCCACAATGTTTACACCTCTTGATCCCTCACCTCCTAACTCTCCCAGTCTAGCCCGGCAGTCAAATTCTCCTCCCCAGCTCCATTCTGAACTCTGGGATCCTTTTCTTTCTCTCCCCCCTCCCTGCCCCCTCCCCAGAGGGAATCAAGTTTCCCGTTCCCGCCCGACCACAGCTTCCTTCATTGGGAGGATGGGGCCAAGTGTTCAGGATGTGGTGACAGCGGAGGTGACTGTACATTTCTTAGCCTCGGTCCAGCGCCTGCTTGGGGGCTACCAAGGGTTGGAGTCCCGGGATAGCCGTATAAGCCCTGATTGTGGGACTCTGTTCCCAGGGTGGAGGAGACTCTGGGCCTCTCCCGGGACCAGGCACGCCCAGCGCGGGGCGTGTGCACACAAGCCCGGCTGCAGCGCGTCACCATCTACGGAAAAGGTGGCCACGGCCCAGAGGTCCTAAGAGCCTTTTTTAGCCCAGCCTACCAGGGGGGAGCTGACTCACACCTTCCCAGCTCTGCTCTCCAGGGGGCTCTAGGGCCCCAGCCCCTGCCCTAAGGGTGGCAGTCTGTGTGCCAGCGAGAGCTGGCAGGCGGCCCGGAAGTGGGAGACCGCAGGCCCTTGACGAAGGAAGCCGCCCTGCTTCTAGCCTTGCCATCTGGACGTCAGCTGAGGGTCTGGACGATTCCGGGAGGTGGGGTGCGGGTATACTGGGGGCACTCCCGCCCCCACAACAGGTCCACTTCTGTATTCCCCCATGCCGCGCACAATTATTATGAGCCCCGCGCACCTTCCCAAAGGGGGAAATGAATGAATAGGGAGAGGAGGAGGAGTTGAAGGGAAAAGGAGTGGGGAGAGAGCACGCCCGGTGGGGGACTGGCAGCAGTTAAAACCCCGTCTGGAGGGAGGAACCAAACAGCACAAAGTAAGCTTCTTGATGGTTAGGAGAGGAGGCCCGCCTGGAAACCGGATCGATGCACTCCCTCCTTTACTGGGTGGACCGGGCAGCCCCACCCGGCCTAAAGCGCCTGGCAAGTCAGGACTGGATCGAACTATTTTATTACCTCCCCCACCCAGGGACACCAAGCTCAGGGCTGGCCAGGCGGGGTGGACAGTACCACTGACGCCGCGAGGGGAGCGCGGGCTGGTCGATTGCTCTCCCGGTGGATGCTTAGAGACCGGCTGGGCTGTCCCAAGTGAGCCCAGAGACGTCTGAGGCGTGTTCAGTGCCTACGCCTCCCGGCTGCCATCTCCAGGGCGAGCTGAGCGCCCCCGGGGACCCCTAGGGCCCGCGAGAGCCGTTCCTCGCTCGGCACCAGCCAGGGTCCCGGGGAGCCGGGGGTCCGGCCGTTGGGGTCGTCTGGACGGTGTCCAGAAACAGGAACCTCGGCGCCGTCGGGCGCCGCCTCTGGGCTGGCCTCCGGGCTGCCCCGGGTCTGGGGCGTCGTCTGGGAGCGGAGATGCTGAAGTTGGGGAGCGCTGGCGCCGCAAGACCTCGTCACCTTCGCCCCCCGGGGATCCAGGCTGCCACCTGGGAATGCGCGGAAATGGGGGTTACATTGGGGGGGGGGGGGGGTTGGAGAGCGGGGCCCTGGGTCGAGGGCGGAAGAAGCCAAGGGCTGCGGAAGACGCGGACTCTGCCTCTTAGAGAAACCTCCCTACCAGGACTGACGCCACCCCTGGGGACCCCCGACACCTCCTTTACCGAGACCCCTCCCGGGTTCGGGACACGCCCCTGAGGAATTGCTTCCTACAAACCCCACCCAAAGGAAATCAAACCGCAGCCACTGACCTCGGGACACCGTACCCTCCTATCGAGGACCCTCAACTCTCCCCTAGCTCACCTCTTCTTCCTCGACTTCCAACCCTTTCCCGTGTCGACCCTTCATCTTTCGGAATTAGACTCCTACCCTCTAGATTCCCAAACTCACCCCTCCCCGCTGAGAGCCCCTCTGCCTCCCCCTCTGGGGACCTCATCCCTCCCCACTGAACACCTGCTTGGACCCCAAACACTTTCCCACATCTCCCCCGCCCCCAGTACTTCCAAAGCCTCGCCTCTGAAACCCACTATACTCCTATCCTGGGACCCCGCTTCCCCATCCCTGCTTTTGAGAATACGATGGACCCCCCCCCCCCCTCCCCCGACACCCAACCCCCCCCCCCTCCCCCCGGGGATCACCAACCACTCCCCAGCCCGGACCCCAGTCCCATCCACTCTGCGACCCTCTCCTTTCTCTCACAGATTCCGGACCCCTCTCCCCTGGGACACCGGCCACCACCTTTTCCGGGCCCTTCCCTCTCTTCAGGCTTGTTGGGGTGGGTCTCAGGTGGCCTGCGGAGCACGAGGTGGAGGCGAGGGCCCCCAGCGCGGATCCGCTCCATGGCTTGGGCGTGAGTGAGGCCGTGTGTGGGCTCCCGGTTGATGTGAAGAACGAGGTCGCCAGCCTGCAAGAGCGCAAGGCCAGTTATGTTGTGGGAAGAGAGAATCCTGGAGGGCAGTCCACCACAGAGTGAGGCTCCGGGGAGAGCACCCACGAATGAAGGGTGTCTTGGAGCTCACCTGCAAACGACCGCAGCGCTGTGCTGGCCCGTCCTCCAGTAGCCCACGCACGGCCAGCGGCACGTCCCCGGCTACCACATCTCGGCCCCCACTTAAGGAGAGGCCAAAGCCTTCAGAACCGCGGATCAGCTCCACGCAGAACCGATCAGTGGCCCGGGACGGCTTCGAAGCACAGCGTGCCTCACCCTGGGTCACTACAGGCGCCACCTTACTCGCACCCAGGGACTCTGACCGACGATGCTGGAGAAAGTATACCGGTGCTCATAGGTTGCAGGTCCCAGAGGCTGGTGGTCTCAAAAAGGAGGACAGGGGTAGTACCTGGTTCTGGTGTCCTACAACAGGGGCCTGAGGCAGACGACTGTCGGTGACCTCGATGTCTGCAGATTGCAGCACGCTGACAGCTGGGGGAATAGAGGAGACTGAGGGGGCCGTTGGGGGAACAGGGTAGAAACTATCTAGAGCTCGGCCCCTGAGTTGACATTCTAGCCTCAGCACTTTAAAAGGCCTCCCCTGGACATAGGGCCACGTCCACCCAAAGAACTATCGAGGCCCCGCATCAAGCAACCATCCAGGCTCCGCCTCCACGAATAACTGTCCTGATTACATTAGGGTCCATCTTTGTGTTGTACAGTTCTATGGGTTAATTTTTTTTTATTCCTCTAACACATATACAAGCTTAAATTTCCTATTTCAATCACTCTCAAGCATACAAATCAGTGGTATTACATTCTCAATATGGTGCTGCTGTGAATCACCACCACCTGTTACAAAAACTTTTCCATCACCCCCCAAAAAAGAAACAGTGTACAATATAAGCAGTAACTCTCCATTCCCTACCCTGCCGCTGCCCCTGGTAGCCTGTATTCTAGTTTCTGACTCTTGCATATTCTAATTATTTCATATACGTTAGATCAGGCATTATGTGTGCTTTTGCTACCGGCTTATTTCACTCAACATGACTTCAAGGTTCATCCACGCTGTAGCAGGTATGAGAACTTCATTCCTTTCTATAGCTGAACAATATTCCACTGTATGTACATTTACTCACCTCTCAAGGAATAATCCCGGCCCAGTCCATGTGAATAGCCCTACAGGCTGGCTCTAAAACACCCCAAGCCCCATCCCCTCAAATAACACCCTTAGGTATCCCTGGAAGCGTGATAATACAGGATTTGTCTGCTGAACATTCTGGATCCCGCCCTCTGAACCTCAAACTATTCCTGACATTTCAAGCCCAGCCCCGAGCCCACTCCCTAACTACCATTCCAGGCCCTGCCTCTTAATTCCCTGCTCACCACAAGCACACTCCAGGCCCCGCCTCCTAAAAAATCACACTCGAAGACCCGCTGACAGAAATAATTATACAGCCCCGTACCCTCAACTCCTCTTCTGGCACTGCCTACTAGGATAGCCCTGCCAGTGGCACCTCCTATACTAATATTCTAGGAGAACCCCAGGCCGCGCCCCCTCGGGGGTCACATGAGAGCCACGCCCCTCGGCTCACACCCCCCCCACACGGCCCCAACCAGAGGAGTAATTGAGAATCCGGGTCCTGCAGCCTCTAAAGAACCCCGCCCCAGCCAACCCCGCACACCTGCCCACCACTGCGGGCTGCGCCCCTGTCACTCACCGTCCTTGGGGCGCAGGCGCAATGTGGCGCGGGCCCTGCGCACCAGCGCCGCCACATCGGCCGCAGTTCGGGCGGCCAGGGGGCGCGCTCCCAGCCGCGCCAGGAGCTGCCGGGCGCCCCGGCCCGCCGGCTGGGGAAGGCCGCGGCCTGCGCCGGTGAGGGGGAACAGGTCAGCGCCCACCCTGAGCCTCGGCGAACCCCCATGCTTCCGGACGTCTGAAGACCTAGAAATGTCCTTCGAGATCTCCGAGACCCCCGACCGCCCCCTCCATAGTTCCGGAGGTCCCCGACTGCCCCTTCACATCTCCCGCGACCCCCCGACCATCCCGGCTATGCCCTTGGACTTCCACCTGCCCCTACAATATTCCTGGAGACACCCCTTTCGCTGCACTATACCTGGACACCTCCGACCACCCGATGAATACCTGGAGGTCCCCGACTGACCCCCAAAATAATTCCCCCAGATTCCAAACTTGTCCGCCTCAATACTGAGAGCCTATTTCCCCCCCGGTATCCCGAGAGAACACGGCCGGCCCCCGATTCCACGTCCCGATATCCCGGGGAACCTCGGCCACCCTGCACAAACCCCCGCGCAGACCCCGTTTCCCCAGCTAGTCCCCGGATCGTCAGATTCCCCCTGCTCAGAGGCCGCGCGCCACCCCACACCCCATGCACCACTGAGCCTGATGGCCCAGGTGTCCGCAGTGACCCCGGGCAGCCCCAACCCCGCCCGTCTCCCAGGAGCCTCCGGAGAACCCCCGGGTCTGGGGCGCGACCCCCGGAGTAGGCGTGAGTAGGGAGTCTCGAGCCCAGTCCGGGTCGCTGGGCCCGGGCACGCCGCCGCTTGGGTGCCGGGGCTGCTCGGTTCACAACCTGCTGTTGGAAGGAGGCGAGGCGCGGCCAGGCGGGGCGAGGGGGCGGCCAGGGCACGCGCTCCCTCCCTTCCTCCCGCGGTACCTCCTCTGCTCCCCCTGGGGTCCGTGCCGCCCCCCGCGCGCGGCTCCATGGCCGCGAGTCGGCCAGGGGGACTCAGGGCCGCCAGCGACGCGGTTCGAGCCCCAGGGCGCGCTCACCTGGCGGCCCGCCCCGACCTGGACGCGCCTGAGGCCGGCGGAGCCCGGCGCCGAGACCCGCGCGGTGACCTACCTGGCGGCCAGCAGGGAGGCCTGGCTGGGCGAGCCTGCTCGTGCGCTCGGCCTCGCTCGGCCTCGGGCGGCGCCTCTGCTTACTGGGGATCAGGGGCTGGGCTCCTCTTTCCACCGACGGGATGTTCTTAGCCCACTTATTCCTATACGTGAAAGGGGAGGTGGATCCGGGAGAAGTAAGGGCCCTGTCCACGGTCTAGCAACTAAAAATGGGCACGCAGAACTGGAACCCACGTTTGCCAGGGAATTCAGCGCCCTCCAACAGAGCTTTGCACGTAGTAGGAGCTCAGTCAGTTGGCAGTGAATCTTTGCCTAAGAATCTTTGCCTTCCATCCACCATGGAACGGTGTGGTGGGGCTGGGGCAAGTCACGTCCTTGGAGGCTGTGAGGCCATGGGAGGGTTTGGGTCCCTGCGCAGTGTGGGGGTGTGGAACTCAGAAAATGGGGAGGGCCAGGTTCCTTGGGGAGTGGAGGGGAGGTGGAGGCCTGGACTAGAGGTAGCTTGGAAGATGCTGGGGTGGGATGGGACACTGGCCATAGGAGGGGAGGAGTGAGGCCCCACCTAAGTTTGAAGGTTTGAAAAGAGGGGTCTGGGGACACTGAACCCAAGGGGGAGCCCTTGGACAGACTGCTGCTGTAGTGG